>JBAMBJ010003613.1:0-714411 GCA_037043495.1 Drosophila recens
ACATGCTGTAAGTGAGCTTTTGTTCTCTTTAATAATCTAATGCTGCTGCTGTAATCTATTGCGCGCAAAGCTTCTCTTTAGCGCGAGCATTTTTATTGCTGACCTTGACGAGTCTCTCTTAAAGCTGCTTCACAGCTGTTTAATGCTTTTGCTTATGCAAACTTAAAGATAAATAATTTCAATCTCAAGCATTGCCAAAGACTTGAAATAGATTTTGTTTATATTGCCATATATTAAAATATTTTCAATGAATGGAAAATAATACAATATATATAGCAGTATAATTAAATAATTTGTATAATTAACTATTTATATTTATAGTAATGTTCGTATATTTATATATATAAGTAAACTTATTATATTTATATGTACGTATATTCATTTATAATCATAAATTAGTACTACCTATTTATACATATTTATACCCACAAATTATTGTCATCATTCGCCACAAATTTGCGAAGTGAATGTCGAATATGAATTTGTTCCGTTGTTAATAATTTTCCGCGTTATGAATATCGTCCTATATATTGTTAAATATTATTAAAATGTTTATAATGTTTTCTAGTTGCTAATTTGTCGTTATTTTGGAACCATGCAGCGTTTGGATGAGATAGGCTAGTTGACACAGGACTTCTTTTAGGGATCCTTATATTATTTTGGCTCTTTAGGATCATGGTTGGGAGGGCGATTGCACAAGTTAAGTGCAAATGTAAAGAAGAAGTCCGTTGACGATTGTAGATCCCATTACTGTCTCTTTTGTTTCCTCTCTGGTATCCATGGCATCCTTTCTTTCCTTGTGATCCCATTCCTTGTTCTTTTCCTTTCCCCTTTTCAAAAACAGTACGCGAATTTTAATAAGAAATTATAACAAGGAGCGAAGCAACTTAACGTGAAGGTTACAATAGAATACCCACACCCATCCGACCAGAAAGTAGCCGATAGCAAGCGCGTACTCCTTCGGTCCGTTATACGAACATCCGCTTCATTGCCCGAAGATTTTCCTTCGTTACTCGTTACAGTTATAATTATTTTATTTGGCGCCCAGACGTGGAGCCAGGTTTAGCGTGCTTGTAAATCATGTAGATTTACAAATCGGAGCAACTAAATATTAAAAATATTATGATGCCCTAGGCTGACCTGACCTCGACTTAAAAAAATTGTTGATAAAGTCAAACAACACCAAACAAGCGATGCATATAAATGCATTTGCTTATGACTTTGATATCATTTTGTTCATATCCTTCTATCTTTTCCTCCCTTTCCTCTCATGTCCTTGTTTTGAATACTGAGATGTTGGATGCCTTAATAGTTTCAATATAACTTTAAGCCCCGTCTTACTAATATTCAAAACTCATGTGCTATTGTGAGTTGTTCTGGACCTATACTAGTTTCAAAATAGCTGTATAGCCGAACACTAAGAACACATAGTTACGATATTCCCTTTGCGTATACTGTCATGTGGAGTCTAAGCTGGAAACAGGTTTATTCGTGGATGTGAGCTACGACCTGCCGCTAGACAGAAACATAAATAGTAGATGCACAAAACTAGCCATGAAGTCCTCTTTTAATTTACTCTTTTAAAGTAATTTCAGCAATGCTAAAATTAATACTGCAGGCTATTGCCGGAAGAATATAGTTCCCTTTTGCTGGTGCGTTTCTCTTGTCTATATTTCTTTCCTGGAACAATAACTTCTGCACTAAGGTGTTGATTGATGCATTGTTAAAAATTGCTTTTCAATTTCAAATGCTATCCTTTTAGTTTCGTTGTTCGCAGCAAACAAACATTGTCGTGATCTTTGCGTGGGCACGAGTGTAAGTTAGTCTGTAAAACAACCACTCTCCGAATTTTGGTAGTAACTTCAATATTCGCTGGAAACAAGTTAGTGGCTTAGAGCTACTAGTACTTGCCGCTATATTTGAAATTACTAATACTAAGATTTCCTATTGTCTTTATTTTTCCTTTCTTGATCTACATCGAATAGTAGTTGTCAACAAACTTTTTCGCGGATGAATGTTGTGTGGTTCCAAAAATTTGTTTGTTTATTATATATCGTTATATTTGTGAGTTCATTTTGTTTATTTATTATTTATTATTTATTTCATATTAGTATATCGTACGTTTAGCCTTTAATAATAATACATTGAAATTATGCCGTTGAATAGAAGTAGTGACACTCCATATCAGAGACAAAGTAATGAAACTTTTTGTTGTGTATGCACAAAGGAAGTTGAATACCCTGCTCAACTATTGACTACGAGCTGTAATCATTATTTTCACCACTCTTGCTTCAACACACGAACTGGGAACCGAAAAGTCTGTCCAGTGTGTAGAACTGCACTTAGTAAATCAACCTTGAGTTTGTCCGAAGAGATAGCTACTGCTCAGAGATCTAGAGAACAAGCTAGATCGGTATCTGTGACCAGATCAAGGGCACGAGCACAGCAACAACAGCAAGTTCAGTCTGCAAGTCAGCAGGATAATTCAAACATGAGTCAGCAGGATGCACCAAGAGATTCAGCTGTGACTACAGATCCAGCTGCGTCTACTTCTGCAGCTCCAGTTGCAAGTTTACAACAAACTATTGCGGAAGCCGTGTCAGCCGCGCTAGCTCAGCACACTCAATTATTAACCCAGGCAATTGAAACAGGATTTCAAAGAATGACACTTCAAGCGTCAGTTCCTCCTACAGCTGATAGAGACCAGTTTGCTAACAGGCAGTCTTCTCCAGCTAGACAACATCAATCTTTTGAGCAACTGTTCAGAGTGCCAAATAGAGAAGGAGTAGATATGCCAAGTCGAACACCCAATACTCAGAACAGTCATTCATTTCCGCCAGAGTCCCAACAATCCCAGAATTTGCGCCCTGATAGGATAAGTCAGATAATTTCTAACTGGAAGTTGCGATTCTCAGGTCATTCCTCTATAGCAGTCGATGATTTTTTATACCGCGTCGAAGCTCTGACTAATCAAACGCTAGAGGGTAATTTTGAATTGCTAGCAAGGTATGCGAGCAATCTTTTCGAGGGTAGCGCTAGTGAGTGGTACTGGAGGTATCACAGAAGTGTGTCAGTTGTCCGATGGATTGATCTATGTATCGCTATCAGATCTCAGTTTGCAGATGGACGAACAGATCTAGAGATTCGAACAGCTATTTCACAACGAAAGCAAAAGCCGAGCGAAACATTTGACAACTTCTACGAAGGTATTGTTGCTCTAGCTGATAGGCTTGATCAGCCCATGACTGAACAGTCTTTGCTAGAAGCACTACGAGCGAATTTGTTGACTGAAATACAGCATGAGCTCTTGTATGTGCCAATCCACAACATCGTACAGTTACGACAATTTGTACGCAAGCGGGAGAGATTCTTGCAAAACTCTATAAAGCCCACTCCTTCAAATAGACGTTTTATTCCACGACCACACGTTAGCGAAGTTTCTGTGCAATCAGAAATAGCCACAGAGTCAGAGAGCGAAGAAGTGGAAACGTTTGATGTGGAGGCAGTTTCTCTTTCCTGTTGGAATTGTGGCAAGCAAGGCCATCCCTATCAGGAATGCGAAGCAGAGCGCACAGTGTTCTGCTATGGTTGTGGCAAGCGCGACACTTACAAGCCGTCGTGCCGCAGATGTGCCGTGTCAAAAAACGGGCAGACTCGTGCACCGTTGACAAGTGCACGCAAACAAGTTACGAAAGCCACAAACACCGAGTAATTTGTGATAGTTCAAGTTTACTCTCCAATAACCCAGACATGACCCAAATCCCAGCTATTCCTTTACACAATCGTGAGCAAATTCAACCTATTTTTTGTCCAGAAACTAACCCTAAAACTCGTGATCATAGGCGCAGAGATTCATTTCGAAATCAGTGCAAGGATATTCGCAGAGCAGTCCTATCTTCAGTAGTTGACAATTGCAATGATCTGCGACCGTATGCCAAAGTCACGATAGTTGGCAGAAGTATCAGTGGATTAATGGACACTGGTGCTTCAATAAGCTGTATAGGGGGAAACTTGGCGCAAGATTTGGCTCACACTCATAGTGATTTTAAGCCAATGCATGCATTTGTTCGCACTGCAGATGGAAAAGGCCAAAACATCGTTGGTAGAATTTCCACACCAGTCAGTTTTCGCGGTGAGACGAAACGATTATGCATGTATCTTGTACCGTCTTTAGCGCAAGAATTGTATCTAGGCATCGATTTTTGGAGGAGTTTTAACTTATTGCCATTATTTTTAATGAACAAAGAAAATGCAAATCATTTGGCAGCCCTTAATTTCGAGGATCCTTTACAGATACCTTTGTCTGAGATACAACAAAAAGAGCTATTAGCTACAATAAAATTATTTCCGTCATTTGTTGAAAAAGGTTTAGGAAAGACGAACTGGCTAACACATGACATTGAGGTTACAGAACCTCGACCAATAAAACAACGTCATTACGCAGTGTCGCCTGCAGTCGAGAAACTGATGTACGATGAGCTCGATAGGATGATAGCACTTGGCGTTATTGAAGAGTCGGAGAGTCCGTGGTCTTCTCCTGTCGTTATTGTCCGAAAGCCAGGTAAAGTTCGCCTTTGTCTTGATAGCCGCAAAGTCAATGATATAACTATCAAAAATGCATATCCGATGCCTCTCATTGACGGTATATTGAGCAGACTTCCAAAAGCCCAATTCATTTCGAGCATTGACTTGAAAGATGCTTATTGGCAAATTCCGCTTACTCCCAGAGCTCGTGAGAAAACTGCCTTTACAGTGCCAGGAAGACCGCTGTATCAGTTTACGGTCATGCCGTTTGGCTTATCTAATGCTCCCCAGACAATGTCAAAACTAATGGACAAAGTTATCCCGCCAAGTCTGAGAAATGAAATATTCATTTATCTTGATGATTTGTTGGTGATTTCGGAGTCATTTGAGAAACACATTTTGGTTTTGAAGGCGTTAGCAGATAGATTATCCCAAGCAGGTCTCACAATAAATGTGGAGAAAAGTAAATTCTGCCTCAAGGAGGTGAAGTACTTAGGACACGTCATTGGTCATGGAACAATACAGACTGATCCTGACAAAGTGGCAGCCATTCGAGAGTTTCCAGTGCCCCGATCGGTCAAGCAGGTGCGTAGATTTCTAGGAACCACCGGGTGGTATCATAAATTTATTAGAAATTATGCCGAAATTGCTGCCCCTATTTCCGACACTCTCAAGCAGCGTCGCACCTTTGTTTGGTCTGACGAAGCACAGAAGGCGTTCGAACACTTGAAGGAACAGCTTTGTACGGCTCCTGTGTTACATAGCCCTGATTTTTCTCTCCCATTCGAAATCCATTGCGATGCTAGCCATACAGGAGTTGGAGGCGTTTTAATGCAAAAGAATAGCGATGGAAATGACGTTCCAATCGCATTCATGTCTCGCAAGTTAAATCATTGTCAGAGGAATTATTCTGTTACGGAAAAAGAGTGTTTAGCAGCTATTATGTGCGTGAAAAAGTTTCGAGCTTATGTTGAAGGCCATGAATTTTCCATACATACTGATCATGCGTCCCTGAAATGGCTTATGTCCCAATCGGACTTAAGTTCTAGGTTGGCTCGATGGGCTCTTAAACTGCAAGGGTTTTCTTTTAAGATTTTTCACCGCAAAGGCAGCCAAAATATTGTCCCGGACGCTCTATCTCGTGTTCACACTGAGGACTTGTCAGGAATTAGCGTAGATACGTTGATAGACCTACAGTCTGAGCAATTCAAGTCAGCAGAGTATCAGGATCTGAAGGACAAAATTATAGCAAATCAAACACAGCTACCAGACGTTAAAGTCATCGATAATTTCATTTATCGTCGCGCAGAACACGCAACTGGTGACCAAATTGCAGACGACCTGTGTTGGAAGCTGTGGATTCCAAAAGATCTTGTTGTAGAAGTGCTCAAACAAAATCACGAACATCCGTTAGCATCACATAGTGGCATTAATAAAACGCTTGAGAAAATTCGACGTTATTATTATTGGCCAAATCTTGTTAACGACGTTAAGGCATTTGTAAACGGCTGTGCTATTTGCAAATGTACTAAACACCCTAATCGTTCGTTACGACCGCCACTAGGACCAGTGAAAGAAACGCAGCGAGTGTTTCAGAAGCTTTTTGTTGATTTTTTGGGTCCTTATCCTCGGAGCAAATCAGGAAATATTGGAATCTTTGTTGTATTAGACCATCTCTCAAAGTATCCTTTCCTTAAGCCCGTAAAGAAATTTACAACTGATGCCATAATTCGTTTCATGGAAGAGGACATATTCCATTGCTTTGGTGTACCGGAGATAATCGTGTCCGACAACGGAGTACAATTTAAGTCTCACCAATTTAACACCTTGCTGCAGAACTATAATGTTCAACATTTTTATACAGCCGTGCACGCACCTCAGGCAAATGCGTCTGAGCGCGTGAACAGATCAGTTATTTCTGCCATCAAAGCTTATATTAGACCAGACCAATCTAATTGGGATGAGCAGCTTAGCCACATAAGCTGTGCATTACGATCAAGTATGCATTCAGCCATCAACAACAGTCCCTATCGTGTTGCATTTGGACAGCACATGATAACGAATGGTAACACGTATCCGCTCTTACGAAACCTACAGCTGTTAGAAGACCGTACAATTAGTTTTGATCGTGAAGACTCATTTGATTTAATTAGGAAAACTGCTCAGAATTCAATTCTTCAGCAGCACCAGCGAAACGAAAAACAATATAATCTTAGGAGTCGTGAAGTTGATTTCAAAGTTGGTCAAGAGGTCTATAGACGAAATTTCCAGCAAAGCAACTTTGCAAAAGGCTTTAACGCAAAATTAGCACCAACATTTGTCAAATCCCGAATCAAACGTAAGCTCGGTAATAGCTATTATGAGCTAGAGGATGCCCAAGGTAGATATATCGGAAAGTATCATGCGAAGGACATCAAACAATGAATCCTTCCATATATAGCATGTCCTCCAAGCGAGTACCACCCTTTGGTATTTCAACACCAAAGTGTGATTTTGGCAGGGGGGATTGTAGTGGTCGCTTGTAGGACTAGTTTTCAAAACAGCCTGAAAGTATGCAATAGTTTTTTTTGTATCTGTATCGCGGGTATGCAGTACTTTTGCACCGACCAAAGCTTTAGATACGTCACAAATAGCATAATTAGATACGTCACAAATTCATAACCTTAATGTATTATATTTATTAACTTTACGTCTATACTTATTATTATTAAATTTTTGTAGTTTATTCTATGTATTTAGCATGCCGTTCTTATATGTATTTTAATGTTAAATGTACTTTGTTTGTTATGTAGAATTGTTAGCGCCATCTAGGGGTGAGGTTCATATTGGGCACAAAACAAATTGAAGATAAATGTATCCAAAAATGAACTTCAAAGATTTGACAGACCCTTGTGAATGTCAAGGATAGGAGAAAAGAGATTTCCGGAAAATAAGATTTCTTCTAGGCCCAACCATTTCTTCTCCTCATGGTCGTCAATCAGACAAGTTGTGCGTGATTAAGCTCCGCTTATTAATTAATTCTAATTAAAAAAAATTTAATAAAGATAAAGTGCAAAATAGTTAGTGTCATAAAGTGATTGCAGATTGCAAAAGCCTTTCTTGTGAGTATTAAATTCTTTTCTATTTAGTGGTTTTTGTTGATTCTGATTTGTCGTTTTTCATTGCATTTTAAGTGCACATTAATGGCCACATTGGCAGCTTAACAACAACAACGACCGGGAGAAACAAAAATTTATAAAATTCTCAACACAGTGCCTATTCCAATAAGGGTAAATATTTTAATTGAAAATCCGGTAATTCTTTGTAATTTTCCATTAATGTTCGATTTTGGTTTT
This sequence comes from Drosophila recens, assembly GCA_037043495.1. Taxonomy (NCBI): domain Eukaryota; kingdom Metazoa; phylum Arthropoda; class Insecta; order Diptera; family Drosophilidae; genus Drosophila; species Drosophila recens. Next base: position 7,860 of record JBAMBJ010003613.1, read on the forward strand.
ATTTCAATCTCAAAATCAGAGTCGGCACTTAGGCTTGAATATAAAGCCCGTGTTCTTGGCTAATGCAGCCACACTCATAAAAGCTTTTACATGAGCTTTTAAACTCAGCAATCAAAACAGCTGATCGGCATTGTGGAGTGTTCTTGCGAAGCGATGCAAGCCCACAATTAAGAGTGGAATAATTTGAGGAAACCTGTGCAGATGCGGCCAACGGAGTATATACATTTGGATTAAACTCGTTGTGCTCGGCGATCTGGCCCTGATTGTGTGTGCTGCTGTGCCTTTTTCTCTGGGAACAACCAACCTCATCTCTACCTATGGATGACGTCGCCTGTCTAATATGTTTATGTTTGTGAATGTCATTTAGTGTAAAGTGATTGTTTCTTTTTGTTCAATTTTTGGGCCTTCAGCCACTACATGTTGAAACGCAAGATTTGTTAATTGTGAATTTGTGTATTTTTGAGCCAAAATATTGTATTGAAATTGAGTATATTAATTGTCAAGGTGGTATTATGTGAAATCAAAGAGAACCAATTAAGACAAATACCCCTGAAATTAATGTGATCAATTCAGTAGAATCAATTGGCATGAAGATGCATAGTTTGCGAGTACCATAATCATGGCTCAACATTAATGTTAAATAAATAAAATTTGGTTGTTTATATTTATATATTTTCTATATTAAGCATAAAAGCTTAAAGCTTATATGCGCTGTAGCAGTGAGCTTTTTGTCAGGCCACGCAAGCTCAGCTTAAATTCCACAGCTTTGCAGCAACACACACACACCCACACATATACCAGCTGAGAAAGATCTTTCTACGCGGGAAACATGCTGTAAGTGAGCTTTTGTTCTCTTTAATAATCTAATGCTGCTGCTGTAATCTATTGCGCGCAAAGCTTCTCTTTAGCGCGAGCATTTTTATTGCTGACCTTGACGAGTCTCTCTTAAAGCTGCTTCACAGCTGTTTAATGCTTTTGCTTATGCAAACTTAAAGATAAATAATTTCAATCTCAAGCATTGCCAAAGACTTGAAATAGATTTTGTTTATATTGCCATATATTAAAATATTTTCAATGAATGGAAAATAATACAATATATATAGCAGTATAATTAAATAATTTGTATAATTAACTATTTATATTTATAGTAATGTTCGTATATTTATATATATAAGTAAACTTATTATATTTATATGTACGTATATTCATTTATAATCATAAATTAGTACTACCTATTTATACATATTTATACCCACAAATTATTGTCATCATTCGCCACAAATTTGCGAAGTGAATGTCGAATATGAATTTGTTCCGTTGTTAATAATTTTCCGCGTTATGAATATCGTCCTATATATTGTTAAATATTATTAAAATGTTTATAATGTTTTCTAGTTGCTAATTTGTCGTTATTTTGGAACCATGCAGCGTTTGGATGAGATAGGCTAGTTGACACAGGACTTCTTTTAGGGATCCTTATATTATTTTGGCTCTTTAGGATCATGGTTGGGAGGGCGATTGCACAAGTTAAGTGCAAATGTAAAGAAGAAGTCCGTTGACGATTGTAGATCCCATTACTGTCTCTTTTGTTTCCTCTCTGGTATCCATGGCATCCTTTCTTTCCTTGTGATCCCATTCCTTGTTCTTTTCCTTTCCCCTTTTCAAAAACAGTACGCGAATTTTAATAAGAAATTATAACAAGGAGCGAAGCAACTTAACGTGAAGGTTACAATAGAATACCCACACCCATCCGACCAGAAAGTAGCCGATAGCAAGCGCGTACTCCTTCGGTCCGTTATACGAACATCCGCTTCATTGCCCGAAGATTTTCCTTCGTTACTCGTTACAATAGATCAAATGCTTTGCTCACTATTCGCCCCTAAACAACAACCCCTAAAGTGAGCCTGTAAAATATGCTCACGTTTCCACGGCGCTGGTCCAAAATCATAGTCGTAAAAGCGGCAAATCATGTCCGGGGTCGAAAGGGGGCTGGGAACATTTTGTTTTCGTGAAAGTCAAGGCATTTTATTGATGTGCAAAGCGCATGAAATTAGAATTTAAAGCGTGCCGAAAAGTTGACAGTCAACAAATTTCAACAGATCTTTTAAGCATCTCTGCCCAAAATGAACGTGCTTGCGGTTTGTCCCAGAATATGCAGGATGAGTTTCAGTGCACCGAAATGCAAATGTGAAATGTGAAAGGCAAACAAATTGTTGAAACTAACTTAATTACTGGCTAAAGCTGCATATGCTGTTGGGCCATAAAGAAATGTTAATTGAATGGCAGTGCAGTCGCTTCTAACTCAATAAAAAAGTAATTTGTGTGTGTGCGATGCGTATTCCATTTAGCATTTTCATATGCACAAATCATTTTAAAATAATTAAATTAAAATATATAAAGGATGCTATAGAACAAAAAACTGCCGCATAAAGGATCATATGTACTGTATAGGAAAAGCGCCAAATAAAAACCATAATTCGTCTATAAAAATATCGTAAAAAAGTCGACACACATTCAGCTGCAGTGTATTTCGGCCGAGATCCGGAGTTGGGTTTGGGTCGGAGTCGGGAACTGAGTTCAGGTCCTGATGCTGCTACGGCCCCGGGGCGGGCACTTCTGTTTTTCATGTTGCGGCTGCTGTAAACCGAGCCACTTAATGACTTCCGCCATAAACTATTTTCGGTTCAGCTAAATTCCAACAACTTTATTGCGAGCGCACAAAAAGGCAAAGGCAAGGCACACAGGCCACAGAGAAACGACAAAAATTGGCAATGTTCGCTTTGTGTATGTGCACAAACAAACATTCTGATATAAGTATAAACATTTTCACATACACATATAAATATATAGCATATATATAGTGTGGCAGCCAGCCATGGAGCATACATTTTCTTATGTATAAAGGGGAAAAGTAAGAAAAATTTTATGTTTGCACAACATAAACAACATTATTTCTCATGGTCGAAACGAGCAGCGGGCGAGGAGAAGAACTCTCCTTTTTCTCTTTCTCTCTCACTCTCTCTCTCTCTTTTCGTACTTCTTCCTGCCCATCATCTAGCAAACTTCCCATCTTCCTGGCACCTACACAAGCGTAAACGGCAACGAAAAATTAATGACGCATAAGCATACGAGGAATATATAAATCGCACTTGCCTTCGAAATTATTTTCTTCGCAAATTCGATAAGCATAAAAGTTATTCTAATTGTGCAAATAGCGACATTTATTAAGTCTTTTTTCAATTGAGCTTCTTAGAATTAAGTTATTAAAATATATAGCAAACAGTTAGGCAGACATCATAATTAAATGTGCACAGGAAAGTATGCTAGACTTTTTCAATTGTCTTAAGAGGGAAAATTAAAAAGAAAGCTTAGTTAGAGCTTCTTATAAATTCACATTTAGTAGAAGAAATCGTATTTGGAAACACCACCAATATGCAGTTGAACTTAAAGAAGCAGAAGTTCGGTCTTTTGGATTCACTTAATCAAGTAGAACTGAAGCGACAACAGAGACAGCATACACCCTAAGACACACACACATGCGAGGACAAGGACATTCTTTTCTGTTCCTTTAATTCGTGATTAAAAATTTAACTTGTAATTTCACAAGCACATAAACAACGTTACAGGTAAATAAATTAAATTAAGCTGCCCCCCCCCCCCCACGCACATGTCCTTGGCCAGGACATGAGATTTCGAGTACAGTGCGTAACGTTCTACTTGTGCTTGCGTCACATCCTTGATGCTGCTGTTGTTGCTGCCTTAGACACTGGCGCTTCTGTTGTTGTTATTTAGCCATGCTCTGGCAACCGGAAGTTCCTCCTTAACTGTGTCGCTATGCTGTGTTTGCTTATCCGGTTTATTTAAGTTGCACGCGCTCTCTCTTTCACTCTTTCTCTCTCTAACTTTCTTCAATGCAAGCCTTTTAAGTTTAAATTGCTTGGATTTTGTGCTTGCAGAAAAGTGACAGTGGAGAATAAACGCAAGCCAGAGCTCAACTGCTGAGCGGCATCCTGTCGAGCTCAACTGCCCCGGACTACTCTCAACTATGTTTTTTTTTTCAACATTTTTTTTGTCGCTTTTGCGCTGATTGAATTATTCCGCTACACGCCATAAAGCGCGCTCTGCAAAAAATAAGCAAGCACGAACGAGTTTTTGTTTCTACTCCTGCTACTCTGCCATGAAGCATTCCTTCATTTTATTTTAAACATTTGTTTTTTTTTTTTCTATATTTTTATTTATTTATATTATTACTACGTCAATTTTGTGCAGTTTTCGTCGTGTGAGTATTTTATTTCATTTTCGACAGCACTTCGACCAGCCACCTCCTCCTTCAGATTGCAGCTCTCTGTTTGTCTTTAAGAACTACAAATTTGCAGTATATGTGTTTTGTTAGCCTTGTTATTGCCCAAGCTGCTGTTGTTGTTTGCCGCCACCTGACAGTTATAGAAACTACAGGTTGTTTTTTTTTCGTTTTTGAGGTTAAAGCGAATTTTGTGCACTTCAACTATTTCTTGTTATTTTTTGATGAGTAAAAAATTCTTCTTTTTAACGCTATTAAGGCTCCAAATATACTTTTAAATTAATTAAGCAAACTGTTAAATTATAATTAAACTTTTAAGCTGCCTTTTGATAAAACCTACAACCACACTAAAAATAATTTTTAAATGTATGTGTGTGTATTCAATAATATCAAAATTCCTATTAAAGCCAAGCCACAGCAGTAGTTGAAGCTCAAATTGTTGGTTGACTTTTCAATGGAAACTTGATCTCAGTTTCTTATGTGTGAACATAATGGGGGTAGATTGTTAACTGTTCCAAAAAGTAGCAGATGTCAGTTTTGTGTGCTGTTAGTAAAACAAAAAAGCTCTACTCAGGTTATAGACGAAAATGTATATGCATGAATTTCGTTTATTAAATAAACAATGGCCAGCTCGGTTATCAATCAAAAAGCATTTTTCATGTCAACTTCGAATTTCTGCCAGACATTGCATTCAGTCAACCAAATACGACTATAGTATGTACATGTGTGTATTGTAAATGATATGCCTGGCAAGTTTTCGAGGGCAAAAACTAGGCCTGGGATATAAAGCAGCTGTTTGTTCGACATTGCCTTAAGTGCTGGCAACGAAAACCAGCCAAGGAAAATCAAATAAAAGTGAAAGAAAAACCGTCTGCATTTTTATACACATTTTATTTTGTTTGGGTTGAGTTGGATGAGAAGTCTCTGCCAGAAGTCAATTTGGCATAACTCAATTTGCGCCAAAAGGCACACAACACGCGCTTTTGTAATGTTAATAAGTAACAGCTAGCATATAACCAACAAAAACAGCAACAAAAAAAACAACAATAACAACTGTACGCACAACATGCTTAAAGATAATTTTCCTTTAATTTTCAAAGACGATTTGTAACTTTTCCTACCAGCAACACACACACTCTCTGTCTCTCTCTCCCCTTCGGTTACCACACCCAACACATTGGCACAGCAAAAGTAGCGCCAACTTTGATAAGATAACATAATTTCTGTCGTTTGTCACTTGCTGAAACTGACAATTAGAAAAGTTTATCATACTCGTATAACTGGGGGTATGTCGTTGGCAGTGGGTTGATACTTGAGGGCGTGAGTTTTACAACAAAAGGCGTTCCAAACAGTCGACAGTATTATCGTCATCTGCATATAATGCGGCAGACATTTGTTTGGAGGCTCAGGCCCAACTGTTTGCGCCTCAATAAGTTTCGAACCAGAGGGAAGTTTATCTCGGAACGACAAGCGGCATGCGTCAATCAAAGTTCTTGTTCGTGTGCTTTTGAAAAATTGGCCCCAGGCCTTAAATCGCCCCCTTGGCTTTAATGATCCAACATTGCTTTAACTTGTCAGTCAGTGTTTTTTTTTCTTCCCCATTCTATTTATACCCGTATCTCTAATGCTCAAGTGTCTACCAAGTGTGTTCGTGCTAGTTGGCATGGCAAATGATTTGTTTCAAATAAATGACTTTAACCATTTGCGAATGCAAAAAGCCGCAACGGCAACCGCAGCACTTCAGCTAAAAAGTAGGCAATACTTTTTTCCCTCCCTCTCTCTCTCTTTTTCTGTCTCCCTTTGAATATTTGGCTGACTGGCAGTTGCATTTTCACTGCAGTCATTCACTCAAATTTGACGATGGCGCCTTTTTTTGGCTGGCCAAAACAAATTTCGCGTTCTGCCAAGCGTAAAACTATAAAGTGTATGTGTGCAAGTTATATGAATATAAGTGTGTATATATATGAAAATATACCACAAAAATTAAGCAAAAAATTGGGGTAAATAAGAGTTAAGATGTGAAGTCACAGAATTTAAGATACTCTTGCAAATGTGGCACATATGGCTGGAGAAGGACAAAGAAAGTAAGCGCTTGATAAACAATTATCCATTATATGCTTATCATATTATATATTTCAGATAATTTAAGCGTATATCTTTTTAATTTTAGAAAAAAAAATAAGTAAATGAAAAATTCAATCTATAAACTATTTCGGCAGATCAGATGATTCTAGAGTAAGCTTAACATACTATTTTAAATACCTTAAATACCCTTTAGCCACGGCAAATGGAAAGAGAGCTAAATAACGCGTTTTGTGCGGTTAGAAATATAAAAAAAAATTGTGAAAGTATGGTCAAATGGCTGACGGTTTGGAGTGCTTGCTCCGCTGCTGAAGTGACGCTCGAGGTTGGTTTTATGCAAATAATGAATTGCCATTTCTATGGCAGGGCGTCCTTTCAGCGGCGGTCCAGGTACGCGTATTCTGCTTGTTTTATTAGACCTCGCAACGGACTGAGGGTAAACCTGCGGCATAAAAGTCGTGTGGTAACAACAATTATATTAATTAATTTTCACAGCGCAAAAAAATACATAACAAGTGGGAGGGAGCAGAGAAGAGAGAGAGAGAGAGAGAGGGATATTAAAATGACGTCAGATTAATATGTGCTGTCAACGGTGTTTGGAGAAGAAACGGGTTTAATTGAATATTTTATTTTTATTTTCTGGGAAAGCTTCGGTCACGCTTGTCTTCTCATCTCGTCGCATTGCCTGTAATTTTACATTCAAGTGCTTATCCCACCGGAATATAAATGACGTCATTTAAATGTTGTACAGCAAGCACAAAATCCCCCTCATTCACTTGAAACATTTACAAACACACACACACACACACCCAGAAAACAACTGTTAAATTGGGTGAAATAATTGCGAACAATTATTTAAAAACTACAGCAAAAGCAAAGGCAAACCAAAGGCAACAAAAGCAGCGGCGACAGCAAATAAAATTAAATTAAGTAGCAAGCAAACGGATTGCATTGCATTAATGAAACAATTAAGATGCTTCAACTGTCGGCCAACTAATGAAGCCTTAGAGAATGAAGTTATTTAACAACAAATGTACAGCAGAGGACAGACAGTACAGGACTGCAAACTCATCAATTGCCTGAAAAATAAATGCAATTAATATTATTAATGTTTTTTGCGGCATGTTAAGTTAATTAATTCGCCGATTTTCCGAACGTACAAAAGCTTATCCGCCTGGGTCAAATGGTTCAAATAGCATGAAATGTTATTTCAGTTAATTATGTGTATTTTTTAAGAGCTTAACTTATTAAAATTTTTAATTAAAATTAGTTAGTTTAACTACATTGTTTTAATAATGAGATAAAGACAAACACTTATCAATAAACGTAAACAATTGCGATTGCGTGACATTTACCCTTTGCATGCAAATTACACCGATTTGCAATACAAGATACCTTGATTTCGGTATTTAATAATGCCAAAAGCATGAACAACAGCAATATTAGGCATCGCACCACAGCAACATTGGCAGCAGCCACCGCAGCCGCATACACACATGTTGTGGTTGTGACTGAGGCCAGGATTCAGGCTCTTGCTCCTGCTCCTGCGTCCTGTTGGAGATCTTTCTGGTCGCCAAGTCAAGCCGGTCTCTCCCCTCTTTTCCCTCGCGCCTCTCGCGCTGAGCAGAAAACCCTAATCACGCCGTTTGCGTTGTCTACGTGACTCGCCTGCCAGTGGTTGAATTATGCAAAGAGGAGGCGGCGACGATATGCACCAGGCATGGAAATGGCTCGACTCAGTGTGACGCTAATAATTAATTGCACAGCGCATGCCGAAATTTCAGGTGAACTCTTGGCCATGTCTAAATCCAAATTTCGCATTTACTTAAAAAGCACAAAAAGACTTTAATTCCCTTCATATGCAGTCAGTCGTCGGCATTTGTTTCTAAATTTAAACTGGTTAGAGTTTTTTTTCTTAATACCTCGATAAGGCCTTAAATGATTAGACATTTTTCTGGCAGCTTGGCTTAGTAGGAATTGATTAACAATTTGAAAAGGCTTCTTAAAAATATTGAAAATATAACACTTTATGAGAGTAGTGTCAGGTTCATTAATTGTCATTTATTCATTATATTAAACTCAGAATATTTAAATAAAAAGATAACATTAAATAATAATATAAAACGTAATATTGTTGTGCGCTCGTCCGCGCACACGTCTGTTCACTTTGACTGTCAGAACGCCACTCCCTCTTCTTCTTCTTACTGTCATTCTTGACATTCGGCCTCTCCTGACACTACGTCGTCATCGTCCGAATAAGTATACGTCTTCTCGTCGATATCCAAGTTTGGAATTATGGCACACATTGGCCTCATATGGTCGCTGGATACCACATTACAATAACGCCGCTGGGTTATGGCGTGATCTGGCAAATCTTCGATGACATAGCGATCGTTGTCTAAAACCTTTGTGACGACATATGGTCCTTTGTACACAGGATCTAGCTTGTGTGAGTCGCCTGTGGCCGCTGGTACAAAAGTAATAAGCACTAAATCATTAACTTTGTACTTTGTTGGTTGCTTGTGCTTAGCGTCGAATCTGATTTTCCATTTCTTCTGTTCTGCCGATATGTTTGCAGAAGCTTGCTGTCGTTTGCTCTCCATGTCCTCCTCTGAAATTGAGTCCATTGACAGAGCCTGTATAAGCCGATTGTTTGTTACGTCTCTTAAGTTAAAATTGAAGACCAAATCGTTGGGAGAAAATTTCGTCGTTGCATTTATATGTGTGTTTAGGCCCCATTGTATCTTGTACAATTGCTGATCCCATTCCTTCGACTTCTCTGTGCTGGTTTTCAAAGCGTTCAGCAACGTTTTGTTCATACGCTCTGCTTGTCCGTTGGCTCGGGGTGTTCGCACTGCCGTTTTAACATGTTGTATTCCATGCTCCTTAGTAAAGTTCTCAAACTCCTTTGATGTAAACGCTGTGCCTCGATCCGAGATTATACGCATTGGCTGGCCAAATACTCCAAACAGCTGTTGAAGCGCTTTTATAACTGGCGTTGTCTTCGTCGTCCGTGTTGCTGCCAGAAACGTATACTTCGTGAATGCGCAAACGATTACCAAAATGTGACAATTTCCGCTCTTGCTTTTTGGAAATGGTCCTACGTGATCCATGTTGATCGTCCGAAACGGTATGGGGGTCGTCTCGTATACATGTAGTTCGCCTTCCGGTTTGCCTCCTTTTACTTTGTTTATGCAGCACTCTGGGCAAGAAGCTATGTAGGATTTTACATATCTCCTCATACGTGGAAACCAAAAATAGCGTTGAATTCGTTGAACCGTCTTTTCCGTGCTATAGTGGCCTATATCGTCGTGGTTTGCTTTTGTTATACGCCAGCGAATTGCCTGGGGTACAACCAACTTGTTGCCGTCTGATGTTTTACGTAGAAGCCTGCTTGCTTCGATGACATAATCCGTGCTTACTTGGCTCCACTTCGGGCCCTTTTCGTTGCTCTTAAGTACATCAAGTATTTCCAATAAAGCTGGATCTTGTTTCTGCATTGTGTATACCCAATCCTCATCGATCGGTATTATCGATAAAATGTTGTCTGCTACAGTAAGAGACTTATCTTCTTGTGTCAATCCTGGTTGTCTGCTCATGCCATCTACGTGTGGCATATCCGCTCCTGGTCGATGCTTGCAGGTAAAGTCAAACTCCTGTAGTTTGAGCCACCATCTTGCTATTGGCGGTTGAAGCTCCGTTGATTCCTTGAGCGTCACCACTGCGTTACAATCTGTCACCACCAGAAACTGAGATCCCAGCAAATATATACGGAATCTATCCAGTGTCTCCGTAATTGCTAGAATTTCCAATGCATAGCTTGCGTAACGGCTCTCGGCGTCACTACATAGGCGACTGTAATAGAATACAGGTTTCGTTCCATCCTGTTCTCGTTGAAACATGATGCCTGCTATTCCCACTTTGCTTGCGTCTGTGTGTACCTCGTGGTATTTCATTGGGTCGTAAAGCGTTAGTACTGGCTTCGAAGTTAGTACGTCTTTTAGTCGTTGGAATGCCTCTTCTTGCTCTTCCTTCCATGCAAACTCCACATCTTTTTTCAGTAGCTTGCTTAATGGACTTGCGATTATGCTATAATCCTTGACGAATTTGCGGAAGAATCCTGTGATGCCCAGGAATCTGCGCACTTCTGTTTCGTTTCGTGGCTGATGATAGTTTTTGATGCATTCGGTCTTCTCGTTGCCAGGCTGAATTCCGTTGCCTGTGATGACGTGACCCAAAAACTTCACATTTGTGTGCATAAATGCACATTTCGACGGACGTAGCGTTAGTCCCGCCGACTGTACAGCTTCCAGGAACTCGTTAAGGATAACCAGCCCTTCTTCAACTGTTTTGGATGATATGATGACTTCATCCACGTAGTTGACAATGTTCCGTTGATGTTTCAATCTCCGGATGATCTCTGTGATAACTTCTTGGAACACCATCGGGGCGTTCACCAAGCCAAAAGGCATCACATTGAATTCATACAATGCGTCTGGGGTTATGAATGCTGTTAACTTCTTGCTTTCGTTGCTCATCGGGATCTGATAGTATCCTGATGTCATATCCAGCGTTGTGAAATACTTATTTCCGGATAACTTGGCCAACTGCTCCTCTACAATTGGCATCGGGTATCGTTTCTTGACTGTGACTGCGTTGAGAGCTCGATAATCCACACACAGCCTCTTTTCTCCATTTGCCTTTGGCACCAGTATTGCCGATGCTGCATGTGTTGAGTTGCTCCTCTGGATAACGTTGTTCTTGAGAAGATCGTTGATCAAAGAGTTCAGCGTCTCTCTTTGAGCGAATGGAACTTGGTATCGTCTTCCCAAAATAGGCTTCGTTGTGGACACTTCGATGTCCATTACTGTTGTTTTGCACCTGCCAATATTTGAAATATCTTCGGCAAAACAGCTTGCATAACTTTTTAACAAATCGCTCACCTGATTGTGGTGGTCGGGGCCAATGTCAGATCCAACATTAAACCCGACCTGCTCCATCGTCGCCACCTGTGATATTGTTCCTTCAATATCCAGCAGATCCTTATCATGACATATGATATCTCTGCCCACCAGCACATCATACGGTAGGACTTCGTTTGGCACCACCTGGATTCTCGTGTACAATCTTAACTTGCCGCATGTGAACTCCGTTAAGATGCACTCTTTGGACTCGACAACAGATCCACCAAATCCTTGTAGTCGTTTGATGCACGGCTGTCGAATCGCTCCTTCTGGCACAGATGCGTCCTTGATGAGTGTGTTATCGCTACCAGTGTCGATGAACGCCTCAAACTTGCATCCTCCAATAAGAACAGTCTTCATAATAGGTGGATACTCCTTAGACTGCGCTTCAGCCACTTGAGCCACCTTTGATGATTTCATTCTGCAGTCCTTTTCGTCATGCCCAATTTTCGAACAATTCGAGCACCGTTTCTTTCGCTGAGGCTCAGGACACTGAGCTGCGAAATGTCCAACGTTGTTGCAATTATAACATTTAACTGCCTTTGCTTTGTCGTTAGCATCGTTGCTGCTTTTTCCGTTGCTAGCTGCTGTTGCATTGTACAGGGTGACCAGAAATAACGGAGACAAACATTTTTAACTATAATTTTACTAAACGAGAGAAATTTAGCAAAGCAACAATTAGTAACGATAAAGTGGATCACTAGTAGTAAGATTCTCAGCCGGTTTCGAAATGGTCCTCCTCCAGCTGCCATGCACAGGTCCAAACGTGATTTAAAATTGTAGGCCATGGGCCGCAGGTCCTCGGGAGACAGTCGGTTTCATTCCAAGAGCAGCGATTGCATCAGCGCCTCCAAACTTTTGTGAGGCTTAGCACAGGTCCTGGCCTCCAATATCGACCACACGCTGTAGTCCATCGGGTTGAGATCCGGCGAGTAGGGTGGCCATTCAGCAGACGAGATGAAGTCCGGAAAATGGGTTTTGCACCAGTCTTGCGTCATTTTCGCCTTGTGAGCCGGCCAGAGTCCTGTTGAAAAGTCCAGTCCGCATCGCCGAAGTGCAGTTGGGCCCAAGGAATTACCACGGCGTCGAGAATGTCGTGGCGGTACACTTCTTGGTTTCTTTTAACCCCTTGATACACGAAAACCAGGGGTTTCTTGCCGCTGGCGCAAATGCCGCCCCAGACCATAACGGACTTAGGATTTTGGCGATGTTTGACAATGGCCGACGTACCCGAAGGTTCGGCGGACCAGATTCTGCAGTTTAGTGGTTGTGAGCCTGCTCGACGGTTACCAGCTTTCTCATCCGTGAGAAGGACGCGCTCCTATCGCTGACCTGCGGCCCGACGCTTGAGTTGGTGGCATCTTTGCAGTCGCACGCGCTTGTTTTCATCCGTGAGGATCTGAAATTTTTTGAGCTTGTACGGCTTGAGTCCAAGGTGCTTCTTCGCCATTTACCAAACAGAATCACGTTTCATTCCGGTCTCACGGGCAATTTTCCTCATGGAGACCCTCGGATTTCGCATCACCCGCTTTCGAATGATTTGACGATTGGCAGAAGTATTGACGGTGCTTTTTTTCCTCTTCCCGGACGATAGCCTTCATGGTCAATCTCATTAAAGTGGCGGGTGGCCTTGGACACAGTCTACCTAGGCACATCGAGCAAACGAACAAATTCACATTTGACGTTTTTCTTGATGAAACAGCTCTAAAATTGCACAACGTTTACTTGACATTCTGAAACCACAGGAAAATTTAACAGCTATGGATAAAAAATGTTGTGACTAGTACAAAAAAGAATGGAGAATACGATAAAATAACATTTAATTAAATCCGGTAACATACTTTTGCTTACGGACCATATTAAAGTTTGTCTCCGTTTTTTCTGGTCACCCTGTATTGTTGTTGCAACCCCTGTGCCGATCGCATATTTTCCAGTGACTTGAAAAGCTCAGAACAAGTACGTATGTTCATCGCTAACAAAGCCTTCGTTGATTCTTGCTGATTTAGCCCATTGATGATATACGAATTTATCGATGATTCATCGATATTCGCACGCCTTCCGATAGCTAACATCGCATAGAAATATTCGCTCGGTGTTTCGTTACCTCGCCGTTTTCGCCGCATTAATTCTCTATGCACATCTGCTGCATTTACCACACATGGAAAATCTTGCATGAGAGCAGCTTTGAATTGCTCCCAAGTCTGATACACTTCTTGTGCGTCTAGCCATGTTTTGGCCACTCCGCGCATCTTATGCTGTACTGCAAAAAGTACCGTTTCGTTGGTCCACAAATAAACATTTTGGAGCTGCTCTACTTTGGCGATGAATTGATCCGACGTTATGAACCCTTTTATTGGATCGAATTCAGGTAGCACTCCAATTACTTCTTTGATGCTTGTAAAACTTTGACCTTGGAACACTTGGCGTCATTCGTGTGCCTTCGTTGTGCAGTGGTTGCGTTGCCTCTGATGCATTGCCTTGTGTCTGTGCCGTTGCCATCGCCGTTGCCGTTTCCAAGTGCTCCTGTCTCTGCGGGACCTGCACTTGATTTTGCCGTTGCTCTTGCTGCACACACACCGTTTGCACCGTTGTCGCTAAGCTTGCCACCAGCTCCTTAAGTTCGTCAATTTGTTTTTGCATACTTGAATTCGTAGAATGTTCCAGTATTTCGTACTCGTCTGTCTCGATTTCATCAGTTTCCAATACTTGCATCAATTCGTTAATCTTCGCCGCCTTATTACCTTTGGCCTGAAGATCATGTGCTTTTAGAATGATATCCAAATCACATATTCGTAAGTCTTTTAATTTCAAACGCATTTTCGTTGTGAAATTCCTTTTTCTTCTTGAGACCGAAAAATCTGCTTATGCACGTCTGCACTCGTTGCCGTTTCTTTTTCGACTCCCCTTTGCCTTCTTTCGTTACGCCGTCGCTGTTCGTTGCCGTTGCGTATTCTTTGTCGCTTTTCGAAGTTGCTGCTGTTCGTTGCAGCTTTGACTTCTTCTCCTCTCGTTACGCCGTTGCTAATCGTTGCCGTTGCGTACTTCTACTTATTTTCCTTTTCGCAGAACCACTGACCGTTTTGCTTTCCGTGCCGTTTTGTCGTGTGTCTGAAACTTCGACCGTTTTGCTATTCCGTGCCGTTTTGTCTCCGTTTCTCCTGCTCGTTTTATTCTTCTCTCTCTCTCGACCGTTTTGCTATTTCGTGCCGTTTTGTCGATCTTCTTCGTTGCCCTTTGTGGCGTCGTTTTTCTTCAACCGTTTGCTGTCGAGCCGTTTGCTAAAGTTTTTCGTTGCCCTTTGTGGCGTATTTTCTTTAGCCGTTTGCTTTCTTGCCGTTTGTTGAAGTTAAACGTTTAATAAAACATTTCCTCGCGTAGAAATGAATTTGTATCCCACTTCTGAATTGTCAGGTTCATTAATTGTCATTTATTCATTATATTAAACTCAGAATATTTAAATAAAAAGATAACATTAAATAATAATATAAAACGTAATATTGTTGTGCGCTCGTCCGCGCACACGTCTGTTCACTTTGACTGTCAGAACGCCACTCCCTCTTCTTCTTCTTACTGTCATTCTTGACAGTAGCTACAGTTTGTTAACAAAATATAAAATTTAAACTCTCTTAGTTTGCCTCAAAAGTTCAGCTTTAACACTCTGTATCTATGTGGAAGACAAAGATGATCAGATTTAGGTATGTAATCTTGTTGTTGTTGTGTCCTTCGGATATGATAATCTCTTTTTTATTTGCTGAATTTCTGTTCTCCCCACATTTCTCTTTCTCCGACGTACTCACAGTTTCAATTTACTTAGTTAATCTGCCACATTTTCTCCAGTTAAAGCTTATCGTCCTTCCCAGTTTGGTCTCTTATCTCTTGTTGTTATCCTTCGCCCACTGTTAATTGCTTTCTGCTCATCAAACTGTTTTTTTCCTATCGTCGTACTATGTTGCTTTTCTTCTTTAAACCCTTTTAAAGCACTTCAATTTATGTGCACGTCATTTCACTTCCTTGTGAAGCGACCGCTCATATTCAATTCTGTATGGGCTGGGATGGGGATATAAGGGAGAAAGCGTTTCGTTTCTGGTTTGTAGCAAATCTAATAACTGGAAGCTGTAAATAACATAGCGCTTTCTGAAAGCGTCAGTGGAAAAATAAGTAGTTCAGCATGCCCAGGCCAGCCCAGGCCCAGAATCACTAGCCAGCCCCATAAAGCAGACACAAACATGCCTCGTGGAGAGGCATCCACTCATACTCATACTTATAAGTCTGTGGGCACATGTGAGCACACACACACACACGTATAGACGTCAAAGGCAGTTGCCAAACAACACCTCAGCTCATGTAACGTCAACACTTAGAAGTTCAAGTAGAAGCTTAACCTGCTGCCGCCGGCGACATTGCTGACTGACTCTGATTCCGACTCTGACTCTGAGTGTGCAGCAGATGAAACGAAAGGAACAGAAATACACACAGGTATGTATAAAGAGAGAGGCAGCAGGAATAATAACAACAAGAACAACAACAACAATAACACTGCCGGGAGTCCTATGAAGCAAGAGTAAATTAAAACCGCAGACAAAACACACAGACACACGCAGAAATGAGCGACAGCCGAAGTGCTTTTGACTCAAAGGCTTGGCGGTTTTGCAGTACACTTAATGAGCACGCCCAAATGGCCCTCTAAGATTCCTTTCGTGCCCCTTCCCTCCTCTCTTCTCTCTTCACCGCTGCTCTCCGATTCGTTTGAAATGGGGCCAAATCTCTGGCAGAGCACTACGAAATGTAATATTATTTTATTATGGCGTGTAAGTTGCGCATAACTAATGTGCCTCACGACTCGACTAAAATTTCACTCAGCTGCTCATTTGGGACAATGACGGCTACGCGAAATATACATGCATATGTACATATATACTTACGATATATAAATTTGTTTTATGGGTCAGCTTGGTTACGTATACGCACGGTTGCCCGGCATCCAAAAACTAAACTTTATTTTCAACATTATCCCCTTTTTGGAGCGCAATTCTCATGCAACTCGGATTGTAAAATACGTTGGCATTGCCACAGCCTAATGTGCAGCACGTGCTGACCGAAAAATACCCCCCCCCCCCCCAAAAGAAAAAAAAGTCGCCCCTACTGTATATAAATGTATCACAGAATGAAAATGATAAACCCAATGTGTTGATTATGCGCTTGGCCTAGTACAAATACCCGCACCCAAAAGCCGGCAAAACGAGTTCCCGGTTCTTGGGTCGGTCGTCCCCATGATAAATGATGCCTGAGCAACTTTTCCTCCAATTCCTCTTACCGATAATTCACCAAAATTTAGCTTGTCCTGCAAGTAGATTAGCATTGAATTTGAATTGGGAACTGAAAATGAAAATGTTTTCTGCCCACAACTCAAAATGGGACCCCTCTTTGTTCATTCAAGGCCAGTATCTACTGTATCGAGTGTGTGTGTGTGTGTGTGTGTTCAGTAGCAATAATCAAATGAACTAGATTGTCATAAATCAAAGTTTGTTGGATGGTCGTTATTCGTGCGTTTGGGTCAAAGGCATAGATAAAATTGGAAGGAAGACAGAAAAACGTTTCGATTACCACCGGAGCACGGGATGCTCGGAATTTTTATTAAGTCTATGTGTGTGTGTGTATTATTCTTGATGGTCGACTATTTGTCAAAGAGTGCATTGACCAGAAAATATAGGTAATCATGAGCAGAGTTGAATAACATTTACATTCTTGCATTTTAAATGAATTTGGAAAATATCAGAATATGATTTTCACGCGAAAACTCCATTTTTGATCACTTTTATTTGATGTAGGCATAAGTTTTACAAGGGATTTTTTAAGGATTGTTGTAGTCTAAATCTTTCTGGTAGTTTGAGAAGAGTAGGAACTTTTGTACATTTTTTTCTAGGCTATATGTTGCAGTTGCAATTTTGCAATTCAAAACAAGATGGTAATAGAACTAAAATACTCCAAAAACTTGCTTAGTCCACATACTTAATTGAGCTATTTTGTCTGCATGTGAAAAAGAGAAAAAGAGAATAAGAGAGAGAGAGAGGAGCTCAAGCACTAACAACTACCAAATTGTGTCTAAACACTTTACATTGCAATTAGTCAGGCAGGTGCAAGGCGGTCGAGGGGGTGGTGGGTGGATGGCAAGGACGACACAAGGCTCTTGGTCCCACCGACTGCAGGCTGTAGTTGTCTTTGTTTTTGTTGTTGTTTCTGTTGTGTTGCAACATATTTAAGTGTTTTATTTGTGCGGCACCATGATGTGGCATTGTCTGTATAGTTGTTGTTGTTGTTGTGGGCGTAGGTAGCATTGCTATTGTTCTTAAAAGTGTTGAATTTAAATTGCAGCACGTGTCTAGCTCACTCGAACAGCGGAAATTGCGCTACTACATTTACACAGTGTCAAGGTGTAATCGTAGAGGGAGAACAAATGAGCTGAGATGAGAGAGAGTTAAGCGACCCTTAAAGGTCTAAAGGTCTGAAGGTGAGTTGATTAAATACGCCTGGGGTAAATGCATTAAATAAACTGAGAGATAGCTTGTATAAAGTTTTTTAATTGAACAAAGGCGGGCAAGGCGAGTCAATGACTTTTATACCTTTTCTGCCCACGGGCTATTCATAATTACCAAAAGGCATAAAGACTCTGATGCTGTTGCGCTTCTCCTGCTGCTGCTGCTGCATCAAATAAAATGTACTGCAGGCAGCCCGAAAAAGCACGCTATACAAAAGTGTACGCACACACATACACCCACACACACACACAGTCGTACACAAAATAAATAACAAAGCAAAGTCGGGCGTCGGACGCCTTTTCATAGCGTGTCTGTTGCGGGTGCAGTGAACTTGTACTATAGAAGAAGCTGATGCTTTCGATGAGAGGGAGAAAAGTTGTCGGGTAGGCGGGGGTGGAAAATTGTTAAAATGATTTCCTGCATTGCACGCTACAAAAACTTTAAATGCACAACATGCAACAACAGCAACATGCTACAGTTCGTTATGGCTACAACATCCTGGACTGCCGAAAGGCAAAAACCTGAAACTGTACCACGCAGACCTTTCACTCCCGACTGAGGGAGATTGAAGTTCGCGAAGCAGAACTTTCAAAACTTACAAAATCCCCCTCGCCACTTCTCGGCCCCCAACTTCTTTTAGTTGATTATGTACAGCAAGTCTAATTAAAAGCAGTTAATGTTGCCATGTTCTTGCTGCCCCCAATTTGGCTGCCTTTATTAAAGCTGCACAATACAACATTTTAAATTTACTCACAAATAGTAAGTAATCTCATTAAATTGTGCTTCTCTAAATTTTAGGTTAAGACTAAAGTAAGTTACGTTCACTAAACTTATATTTTGCCTAACAGCTGAAATAATGAAATGAAGTATCAACTTATTTACAGTAAACTTTTTAACATCATTGGGCGCATCACACACACACACACACGCAAGGGACTTTATAAAAAAAATCAAAAGATAATTGACATCACTTCAAAAGTCTCTCAACAATCTTGTAGGCTTTAGACAAAATCAACAATGTGACAGTTACATATATAAATAAAAGCAGTCGTTATTTTGATACATACCTAAAATAACTAAAGCGTCATTTAAAGGTCATTCAATTTTTCATCAATTCAATCAAACTGGAAAGAGCTTTCAAAATGTAAATACTTATCATCACCAAGTAAGGTTTCTAGCAACTTGAAGCCCGTTGATCGATAATTCAAGGTCCTTGTAAAAGTTTAAAGTGTACCCGGTTTGAATCCTTAAATAATAATATGATAATAGAAATGAAACAAATAAAATAATATTTTTGTAAATAAAAATTTTGAGTATTTTGTATGTAAATAGACTATTTAATTATGAGTCGACGTCATAAATTTGTGTAGCCCAATAAAATTAATCAAAAATGTGAAGAGAAAAGCAAAAATAGCGAACGCTATATTAAACAGTACACATGCTGACAATTCCACCAAAATACTTCAAATGAAAGTGATTGTATGTGTCAGAGTGTATGTGTGAGTGTGTGTGCGTGTATAAATCGAACAATAGCAAAAGTAATGCTAATCAATTATGAATCAATGTGCGAGCGCAATGAAGAAGCAAAAGGAGCAGAAGAAATAAAAATATAGCCAAAAGGACGAAGAGGTAGAGTGGTAGAGAGAGAAGGATAGAGAGGGGGAGAGAGAGAAAAAAAGAAAACACGACATTGCCGCCAGAAATTGTACAATTGTGCGGAAAGAGGCTTTGAGATTGGGCCTCGATTGGGCCACAGACATACATGCGAGTACATATGTCGTCATTACGGTCGCATTGTGTTTGTTTTAATCAGCGGCAGCGGCAAATGTTTGCAGCACAACCCAAAAGGGATGAGGTTACTGTAGCAGAAGTGGGGGGCAAGGTAGGGGTAGGGTTTAGCGGGTGAAGTAACTGGTTGGCAAAAAACGGCGTCAAGCAAATCAGAACGAGAAAAAGAGCATCTCGTCTCGACCGGCTAAGTGTGTGTGTGTGTGCTGTGCGTTTTTATCGTTTTATTGTGGCACCGTTCCTTTGCTCGGCTTTCATTTCAATTTCAGTCGAGCTTCAGTCGCGCTCTCGCCTCAGTCGCCATACAAGTTTGGCTCCTGTGCCTGTCTAGTTGCCTCACTTTCTGACTGGCTTTCTGCTTGCCGCCATTTTTATTTCCAATTGGGAAGCAATAAATGTGCGCGTGCGTTGGCAACACTAACAGCAACTGTAGCAGCAGCAGCAGCAGCAACAGCAACTCTGGCAGCCTTGCCAAACAATGAAAAAGACAAACAATCAGCAATCATGCCAAAATTTGTTTTCATTTTTGTGGCGCCCACAAACACACACAAACACACACACACACACACACACACGGATATACATTGCCACACTTTCAGATATACGCACACGTTCTTTGATTGCCGGCAGGGCCATTTGGCATTGATTGAAGTGTATTTGTTATGTAGCCAAACGAAAAAATAAATGTGGAAAAGTGTTGCTGCTTCAGCTCCTGCAACTCCTTGATTCAGTTTCAGCCAGAATCGTCTGCCTTAACAAATGACTTCAACTATTGCCGAGACAGTCAGACATTCAAATTCGACAATTTTATACATTGCTTAACCATCGAGTAAAATCTATGGCCTATCGTTATCGTTCTTTATGGCTCAACAGTTTTCTGAGTGGCACACATTCTGGATGTTTACATTTTGTACTTTTATAAAAAGGGTATTTAGTCCGAAGTTCAAAATTATAGAGGTATTTCCAAGCTGTCTGCGATTCCATAGTAAATTGAGCAAATTAAAACTTTTAATCTTTAACATTTATATAGCCCTATTATCTCACGTTAAAGCGTTCAAGAAAAAGATGCAAGCGGATGTTATTTATACGGATTTAATAAAGCTTTCGATTCTGTAAACCACTCTCTACTTGCCCAAAAAGTTTCTACTTTGGATTTCCAATTATTTTACTGACATAACACAAAGTGTTATTTTCAAAAACATATTGATGGAAAGAATTTAGAATAGTTGTCGTATCAATCAAACATATTTTGGTGTCAACTTTGAAATGATGACAATCTCAACCTCAACTGGTCCACTTATTTTTATGATTATTTTATAGTAACCAAGTGGTAGGATATCGGGAAATCCATCGCCTGTGAGCTTACAGTCATTAAATATATAGGTGTTCTTTGGGAATGGTGGTACAAATTTCCCTTCAAATTTCGGTAAATTCGAGCACGCGCCAAAATTTGAATAGGTGACTTCATTGTAGTAGTTATCAAAAAATTTTGTTAATGTCATCCTTGGAATTTTGTACGGTAACTCATGATAATCCTCTTTTCTGCCGCTAGCGCCACTAAAAAGTAGCACTTCTACCTGTTTAAATTATAATATATTTAAAAAAAAATATCATTAAATTAGCAATACTCACCATAGTTTTGTCATCGGCATCGTAATTCACATCTACGATTCCTGAAACACTTGATTCACTGAACGAGGTTTGATCAGTTTGTACAGTTATATTCACTAGATCATAATCCGAACATGTTTGGGTTATCGAAAGTATCTCAAAGTTCCAAGTTCGCTAGTACAAGGACGAAATTGAATATGAACAGATATAAATATGAACAATATAAGTTTCCTTCAAAAGGACTTACCCTTGCAACACAGCAAACACACAGAAACATCAGTATTCCTGAGACAACTGCGAAAGAAACCATTATAATGGTGTTCTCTAGTCCAAATGAGTACAGTTGGATTCAAGCTTTGACTTTATATAGCTGACAATATGATTCGGATATCACATACTAGAATCTAATTGTATTAAAATTGTATTTTAAGAGATAATTTATAGATACATATTTACTGGAAACAAGTAATGTTAAATATCGATTAACATCTATAAACCGGCATTTGAACATGATAAATTTTTCAAAATATACATATATATGATGTTTTTACATCATTAAAGGGCCTAACAAATGTTTTTTTTAATAATGACTAAAAATGTGACAATTTTTTAACATTCTCTCCAGTAATATCCAATCAACAAGTCAACTAAATGAATAATATTTCAAATAAATATTTGACAGGCGGGCGTAAAAATAAAATAAATTCAGAATGGGGCTAAATATTTGGGCTAATGTCTTAAGCAGTTGTAAACAAAATTTAGTTTACTTAAGAATAAATATGTTTGAAATAAAACAAAATTTTAAGTGGCATTTTATTAGTATTAAAATTAATTATATTTTATTTTTATCTAAACATTTATCAAATATTTCGGTGAAATTCTTTCGAAAGTTGCATACCAAACAGCACTGAAAATATTTTTTAGTATTAGGTTGAATTGACAAATATCTCTATAAATTAAAACGCATAGTTATGAAACGTGTTTGTTAAAGCATTTTAAACATCTGGCACAGCATATTGTTGTGGTTGCCACTCAAATAATTTTACATATACCCATACTTATATAAATATATACATCTATTCTCATATACACACAAACTAACAGTCATATGTATATGATTAAAACTATAATTTAAGTGCCGCATGGCACGACAACCACAAATTTTAGAATTATGACTCGAACATGCTAGCTCCGAAAACACTGACACGCCCATTTAGCTGCACATATTTTTTCATTTTCGATGACATTTGCACGAAGTCGAGCGGAGCATGCGACTAAGTAAAATAAATATACATGCATCAACAAGCTGGTAGAAAATATAAACAGAAAATAAACAAACGGCTAATTACCTCATTCTCCCTATATTGGTTTTTAAAGTATTGTATGATATTTATCTAAGAAATTCACAATCTAAAAAAGTATCAAGAATATTACTAAAAATAAATTTATTTTATTTAATTTAATATAAGTATGTTGTTAAAGCCCAATTTACACGATCGGTTTTCGACCGACACTTTTTGACCGATGGAAATTGTTGCCATTCAACAAGCACCAAAAAATACCAAAAAATGTCATTCTTACGTACAATGTTTGCTTCGATGACAAACCGACGCTCTAAAATTTTGCGTGTTCACACGAAACCGACGATTTATTAACGTAAAGTGTCGGTCGGAAACCGATCGTGTAAATTGGGCTTAAAGAATTTCCTGTAGTTTAGCTTCTTTATGACATTACAGCTCATTTCAAACTTAGTCTATTCATTCACAAGACTTTTATTGGTCGGAATTGAATGTCTGCTCGATATAAAAAATTCGATTTGCATTTAATTGGGTAGCTTTAATCACATTCGCTCATACACATTTATTGTACTTATTATATCGAGTTGGCAGTTGGCATGGCTAACGGGCTGCTAAAATATGCACAGCAAGTGCCAAAAATCCCCAATAAATGGCAAATAACACGAAAAGAACCCATTAATGTGAAGCTAAAAGTAGGTAAAAATAAGTAGCGCTGATAACAAATAATAACATTTAAATAAACACGCAAGGAATCGCTTTGCATTTGCCATTTCCCGTCGAAAACTGTGAGCAAGAGACACGCAAGACTTGACGTCAAAGCCAAGAAACGATTCTATTTGGCTTATTAGAAAATAGCAGGTCATGAGAATGTGAAATTGTTAGATTAAGTGCGTAATCAAAATTGTTATAAATAATATATGAATAAGCCATTTTGCTTTTGCTGAATTGATTGAAAGGATAGCTGGTCAGTGTTCAATCCTCTCTTAATTACGATAAACTGTAAATATATTTTTGATGGATCTCTAAAGCTGCTTTGAAAATATTTGTGCTACAGGGTATTTTCTAGTTGAGCAAGACTGTGAACATGCGTTGCGTTTGTTTTGTTTTCTTCTCAGTTTGGCTTTTGCGTAGCTTTTGGCACTAAATTCCGTTCCAGTTGATTGTGGTGCCCGCAGATCCAAGGGGCGAAGGGACTTTTCAGCTATTTGGGAAATGCGGTTGGTTACACGAAGTCCAACGGCGACAGGGCTAAAGTGAAAATCACACTATATTTCAATTTCATGCGGCCGTGCACAGTGCGACGGCGCGTCTGCAGATTTATGACTAAATTCACATACAAGCAGCTAATAAAATGCCGAGCTAAGCATTTGCTTTGCTTTAAAAACCAAAGTCAAAGCCCAAAAAAAAAAAAACCAAAAAAAGAGAAACGATGAAACTATTTTGGCGAATGTTTGCCAAAGCTGATTGCGTATACGCAGCGTGGAGCGCCCTCAAAGTTTATGGCGGCCTTTGTCGCTGCGCCTCCACACTACAGTATGTTTACACACATATACATTTTTCTCTCCTTTGCTCTTTTACTCTTTTCTTATTCTGCTCAATCTCTTTGGCTAAAATATTTCTTGTGTCAGCGTTAAAATTTCACTGAAGTGCCTGTCGCCTGTGCAAACATGGCAGAGCCTCTCTCTTTTTTTTTTTGTTTGCCTCTTTACTCAAGGGTGTTGCAAAGAATTTATGCTGCTTGAGTGTGTGTGGGTGTGTGTGTTGGTATGAGCGTCTCAAAACTTTGATCCCTTAATGCCAATAAAACGTTCGCATGTCGTCTTTCAGGCGTGTTGCGTCAGTTTTTATGCGTCCCGAGTTTTGCATACTTCAATGCATGTGATGAACTGTCTGTCTGGCTGCCTGATAAGCAGCAGCAATTCTGACGGCTTACTGCCAAATAGGCTTCCAGCCGAAAAAAACAGTAAAAAAAATGTAACAGAATGTCCCTACCATTGCCATTGCCTTTAAAAACTTTCTCTGCACAAACCTGACAGTTTGGATGTGGGCAAATGAAGCTGCCCTCGGCTATGCTACAAAAGCTCGCTAATTATGATGCGTGGAGAAGTTATGGCCATCCTGTTAGTTTAACCAAAATGCTTACGCAGCCCTTTAGTCGACGTGATGCAGCAACAATGATGCGTTAATTGCGAAAATAATTAATTATATTGCCAGGCAGGCAACAATTCGCACACTGTGCACAGTGGCCTTAGCCTTAGGCTATACGAGTACAACTTTTTTTTTGCAGAAGTTAAATAAAAGTGAAAGAGAGAAAATATATCATTTAAGATCTATCCATTGCTAATTCTGTCCTGAAAAACATAATATTAAGTAGGAATATAATATTAATGAAGAACTTAATTAAAAATTTAGCGATAAGCTTTTTATTTGAATTACTTGAATATTAAATATATATTTAACTGAAACTACGTTGAAGTATTTTTAAAATGGTGTGATCCTTTCCTGTTATGTATAGATTGGAATATAAGAAATATATATTGATAAAAAATTTAACTATTGTAGTTAAATTAATTTAGCATAAATGTAGCTTAGTTTATATTTTCGTTGTAGCAAGTTTCTGTTGAGACCCCAGTTGTGACCGCCAGTCTCAGGGGTCTCATCTTTTGCCCAATAGATGTGGGGGCAACTGTCAAGTGCCTTTCATGTGTCAGATGCTGTGGCTGCTATCGCAAAACGCATCTTTTGGCGAGATGCTTTTGGCATTTTGACATGTCGCTTATGTTGTGCGAGCTTGCTTAGAATGCGTTCGTTGTCAAAGTGCTGTCAGCTTTGTGTCAGTCAGTCAGGAAGAGGCCAAGTCTCCGTCTCCGTCTCCATCGTCGTCGTCGTCGTCGTTGTTGTTAAGCGCGTTGGCTCATTGCACATACGCCCTGTGGGCTCAATGAATCTGATAAGCAGCAGCAGCAGCAGCGGATGAGGCAGCTAAACTGAAACTGTGGCTTGGTCTTTTAATTAATATTGATGCCGCATTAACAATGTGTATTTTCGGCCACTGATTAAATGTGACTAATGATTTTTGATAGGGCAAGATGAAACAAAACGCTTTGTTGCCAGCAGTCTAATTAAGCTTGGTCGTGACTTTAGCTGGCCAAAACAAATGCGCATTGTATTTAAGGCTTAATTACTCAGGCATCGTTGATGGAAGAGACGAGGCACGGCTTGAATGTTTTGTTTAAAGTTTCACTGACCAAAAAGTCAACGACTTGACTGCAATTTCTGTTCTACGTTTTGTTTTCTCATCACATTGAGGAAGAGAAAATGAGAGAGAGAGAGAGAGAGAGGGAGAGAGAGCGAGAGAGAGTGAAAGAGATTGTTTCTTGTTACCAGAGATTATTGAAACTGTTTTCTAATCAGCACAAAGTGCTTGTGCTTGTGTTTGCAGTTCCACTCGTACTTGTTTCCTGCAGCACTGAAGCCCATAAACTGGACTATTTGACTTGGGCGATGCATGAGCCAAAAGACACCTTCGAGCCTGCACTGATATCACCCAGCTGGTGAGCCATCTAGCCATCCAGAGAGATTGAAAGCTAGCCAGGAAGACCGCGTGGCAGACGACAGAGTTGTCACAATGACACTGACATCAGCAGGTCAGCAAGCAAGTTGTGCCAGGATATGAATGTGTTTTTCTATGTTTCTATTTGATTTCTGTTGTCGAAGCGGCACTCACAGCACGTACGAGTGAGTGCCTTCGTACTCTTCAAAGTGTGCTTGGTGTGAGATCAAGTCTTGAATGCGAATGTTAGAGTTAGAGTGTGCGGTCAACCCAAATTTCATTACACTGAAAGCATTTTTATTTTCAGTACTCCGACGAAACATTACGGTTGCAGCAGCTAGTTTGGCATTTTGATGCGTCGAGAGCTTTGTCTGACTTCCCAGCTTAGATATAGACAACAATTCATTCTTGAGGTTTGAGTACGTAATTTTAGCAATTTTCCTTCAGCAAAACGGATTTTAATTAGAACTGCATCAATCAACTGCTTTGCACAAAAACACTGATCAACTGCACTTAAAATTAATAAAAATATAAGACCTTTTTACTAATTTTTTACAAATATTACATTTAAATTACAAAATTTCTTTATATTTAGTTAATTATGATTACAATAAAATAATTTGCAACTTACATTTCTTCACTCTGTTAATGTCTGTAAGCGCTTTAAATGGATTATTTGATGCTGAAAATTGTTGGATAGTGCAATCACATCGTTCAGTGGGTACTTACAAAACCAATAAGCGAATGTTTTACATTTTCAATGGCCTCCAAAGTAAGCGGATAGCCTCCTGACTCAAGAAGAACAAGGAGTACAGCAAAATAGGAAAGTCCTGGTCCAATGTGTAGACAGACAATGCAAAGACAGCGTCAGTGAAGAATAATAAAGCTTACCAGCTAAATGAAAAATTCAAGCATAAAACGACGAACCCAAACGGGGGCCAACCAGCAGTGGCAAAGGCAAAAGCAAAAGGCCAGGCAATGGCAAAGGCAAACAAAGGGCAAGGATTGCGTCAAATGAAGCGAACTGTGTGTTGTCTATAAAGGTCTTCTGCTGCTGCTGTTTCTCTTTCTTCCATGTAGCCTTTAATTTTGATGGGGCATGCAGCAATGACCATTGTTAGAGGGTTACAAGGAGCTCAGCTTCGGCAGACAATGCATCTTTTGTACCTCACTACGTACACGCAATGTCCGCGAAGCTGCGTCGTGTTGCTTTCGCCTGCATTGACGAGTACTACAAAAGGGAAATTGTTACTGTGCACTCAACCGGCGAATTTCAATTAACGAAGTCGACTAGACACGAACTAAGATCCTTAACCTGACGATGATGCATCAAACATAACTTACAGGCCTTAAAAGCAAAAATTCTGATTTTAAACAGTAGTTTTGTATTTTCTGCAGTTAGCCAAGAAATTATTACAAATGTTGGTTGCCCAACTGACAGACAGTTTACCGCATTTTCTAACATTTATTTATATGTATTTTTAGGGAAACGAGCAAATAAATAACATAAAAGTGTTTATTAAAGAATTCCAACTTTAGAAACATTCACTAATTACTGCTATCGCAAATTTCAAGTTAGTTTTCAATATTGCGTATACGTCAAGAAAGTTTTGGTTGATAGAAAAGAGAACATGGCATTTAAAGTAACACGTGCTGCAGTTGGAAAATCAACACAAGCAAAAAAGAAAAACAACTTCCTGTAGACAAACACAACACTCGCTTACCACAACAATTACAGGGGCCACAGCACGTTTATAGCAACAGCATTTTGATATAAAAGAGGAAGCGTGTGTAGAGTGTTTTTAATTTGTGCAACAGCAGTGAAGGCAGCTACACAGACAGTTCTGTGGACTCCGTTGCGTATACGCGATGGAGACACGGCACGACAAGCTCGAAAGAGGCGAGACCCCAAATAATGTACGTGTGAGCGCAATTTGTGCGCCCGAGAGTGTGCTACGTGCGTGTGACCCAAAATCATTAGCAATATGAGCAGCAGTTTGTATTAAAAACAATGCCCGAGCCAGCGCCATGAGCTGAGATATGCAAAAACACAACAACAAGAGTAGAAAGCACAGAATGTGTTACCTTTTTGTGTGTGGTGCGGGACGAGACGAGGCGAAGGATGGGACTGTGCCGGGCAAAAGGTTAAATTAAATGGCTAAATGATAAGCATTTGGGTTAAATTGTTGGCAGGCTGGGGTACACACACACACACACACACACACTCACACACTCTTCAACACTCTCCCACGCGGACACATATGTATATATGTATGTGTGCGAGGATATGGGAAGGAAAAGCAAGAAGTCCTTTTTTGAATGCGTGTGCAGTCGCGTCTAATGTTTTTAATAGCAAAAGTTATAATGAATTTGTTAAACAACAACAACAATAAGCGGATCTGGGTACTGTTTTGATTCGTTTGTTGTCTGTTTTGTTTGCTTGCCTGGTTGTGTGGGATTTTTGAGCCAACTTTTAGTGCTTTGTGGACCCGCCGTATAAATTACGAATTTTGTCAGCGTTGTCAGGCAAAAAATAAAAATGATGCTATGTTTTTTGGTTTGTTAGGCAATCACCAACGATGAACGAACGAGGCTCGATTTTATTTTTAGTGAGCTCTTTGTGGCCAGAAACAAGCCTGTAGCCTGTCAGCATTAAGTATCTCTTTTTTTTGTATTTTTTTTCTGCCCTTCAATGTGTGCTGCGCATTTTAAGTAAACAATTTTTCTCTTGTCATTTTTATTATATTTTTTTTTTTTGCATTATTATGTTTATGTTTTATTTTAATCACGCATATTGTGCATATACTTAATTAAGTGCTTGTTAACATTATTTGTGTAAAGCATAATGCTACCAACGATTTTGTCTTTTACATATTAAAGGACAACAAAACAAACAGTTTGTTGGAGCATCAGATTTTCAACTCCCTCGCGCATTGTTAGAATATTCAATTTTATTAACAAGATGGTTAGAGTTGATATAGTGAAGGCCTTTTTAAATAGTCAGCTAGGGGAATTGCTAATTGAGATCGAAAGGATAATAGCTCAGTATGGAATCTATATGCAGATTTTCATACATAGACTTTTCGGATGGATTTTGCTGACGATTAAGGACGGCTGTCTATCAATAAAAAGTAATGTATTTGTGAAAAATATGTATGCCTTATTATCTTTACCTTTTATATATAATATTTGGCTAGCTATATGAATTGTAGAAATTTGTCGACAGATTGCATATCTGCAACTTACATCTGAAATTATTTTTCATTATGGCAATTACGCAATTACCGAGCAGCTGCTAAACAAAGATTGCGAGCTCAGGGAAGAGGTTCTCAGTGCTGACAAGTTGTTAAGCTGCTGCCCACAATTCATTTTGGGATATGACAAGAGTTTTGCGGCCTTTAAGCAAACAACTCGTTAGGCTAATGAAATTTTTGCCGTACACACAACCCCACTCCACTCTCCCCCCATCCCCACCCGGCCTAACTGCGAAAAGTGGCAACTGTAGCCCGCAGCTTATCAGAGCATCAGTCGCATCAACAAGCTGCATAGAAAATTCAATTTGGCTGCACTAATTGAATGGTTTATTTTGACAAGGTGGGGCTCGTGTTAGCAGATGTGCCCGAAGGCCAAAACGCATACACAGAAGTGGAAACATACACACACACACACAAAAAGAAAAACAACACATAGGTGTGTCAAAAATTCAATGAGCCGCATTTTTAAATAAAGGCAAAAAGTTGTATGTCTGCTCATTGCTTCGAATGATAAGTATAAGTAAGTATATTTTCAAGAAATTCATGGATGCCACTTACAATTTTTGAAATGCGATTAAAACATACTTAGATAAAGAAAATAAGCTGATGTTCAATTGTAATGCTTTTGTAACTAATGTATAAAATGAATATAGAATATTAAGCCTGCAAAATGATTAAATTATATAGTTAATATTGAATTGTTACTAAACATATTTTTAAAGTATAATATTTTTTAATTTTTCAACTTTAAAGCATATTATTCTGAAGAGCGCTTTTGATTGCAATAATTTGCCAACAATTTAGAGGAATTTACTTGGCAAATAGAGACTGGTACTCAGAATGATGAGCTGCAACGTTCGGTATTCGAGCAATGCCAAATGAGCAGTCTATCGCTCTGGGGGCAAACGAGAGGTCAATGACAGTGTGAATCGCTGCAGGATTCGGCTATCCTGGCCCCCATCATCATCATCCCCTTTTAGTGGCAAGTACACTTCATTTTATGCAATCCAAAGGGGCAAGTATCAGTTTATCTTTTTGTTCGTTGTTGCCTGTCTGCGGGTTGCAACTGCGTCTTCGACTTGTTGTGGCATTAACAAAGTCGTTGATCAGGCGGTTGTTTTTGTTGCTGCTGTTGCTGGCATGTGTTGGCAGCTCGGCAGCTCTAATTGAAATATTTTATTGCCAGTTGTGCAGTTTGCTTTGGCCCTCGTTGCACATTAATATTCATTAGAGGCAGCAAATGCATTAGTAAATTGCTGCGCTGTCTGCTGATAAATATGGACAAAATACTGCTGGCAATGTGTTAATGCTTTAAACTTGCCACGACAAAAACATTTTATTTGCGGAAGTCATTAAGTGTCTTGTCTGGCCGCAAGCGGAAGATGCCCAAGACACAATCTCATGGCCTGGCACTTTCGTTCTTTCTATATACATATCTCCAACATTTTGTCTAGCTCACTCTCTAGTCCATTTGCTTGGCGCAAAATTTAAATTTAAATTTAATTTAGTATTTCGTATTTTTTTCGTTGCATCTTGCCGACTTGCAGGAAATATTACGTATACGCCTACGCAGCAGTTGCGCGCAACAGCCACAGAATGCAAATTTCAAATTTGTTGGCTCTTTCTCTTAGCCACGTTGCCGCAGCTGCAGGAAATGAAGTTGAAGTCGCTGCATTACCGCAAAAAGAGGCGACGTTGCAACTACCGAGAGTCCTCGACGCTGCTCGTACTTCGTTTAACAGCTATATGACAGTGCGGTTAAATTCGGTTTCCGGTTTAATTTAGCAAACGTTTGCTGCTTTATTTTTCGAGAGCCACAAACCCCCCAAAGAGGAGAAAGTTAGGACTACAGCTATTAGGCGGGTGACGGGTCGTTTTCTGAGTTTTTGAGCTTTCCAGCTGTGGGACATTTCTTGAGAGTTGTGGCTTTTGCTCCGACAATTTCTGTGTAGAGACCTAAATTATCTACCGCCCCGAGTTAAATACGAGTAGTTAAGAAAAGTTTATCTTTTCATTGCTGTTACACTTAAATTGTAAATAATTGAAATAAGCAATTATTAAATGCATGAATTGCTTTCTAATCGCAATTAAAATTTCTTTTTTGATTTTACATACATTACTCCATATCATTAGTAAATAGATAATCTGATCTTCTTTAAATATTTATTTTATGTTTCATATTTCAATAATATGTATAAGCAATAATCAAATGAAATTGCTTTATTCTGTGACTGTAGCTGTGAATTACAATTACCTATTAATTTCAACTGAATGACAAATCAGAGCTTATCCAGAAATATTACCTAGTTTGATGTGCCTAACAATCAATTATATAGTTTTGGCATGTTAATAATCAAGTCGTTACATTCATCAGGGACTAGACGGGCAATTTAATGCCGTCAACGCAAGTCGGCGAGGGGAGAAGGATCAATTTCGCTCTGTGCAAGGATATGGTCGAATATATTGTACATATTGCCAATGTGCAGTCATTTGTTCATTAGCGCAGCGCATAAAACTCATCAAAGGCAATTAACATTAACGCAGGCAATCAGTGAGCTGGCCAGGACTTGACGCCAGCTCTGTTAACTTGGCCTACAGACAGTCAGGCGTCCTTAAGAGCTGTGCGTGTCCTTGAGAGAGACAGAGAAAGGGAGAGAGAGAGAAACAGATAGAAAGAGAGACTGTAATGGCGCTATTGGCAGGAGCACTCCCACGACATTAATTATCTGACTCGGACGTTGGCCAATATGCAGTAAAGTGGCAATATTTGAAAGTCTATTAAACGCTTTGCCTTGCTGCCTGATTTGATTGGACAGGACAACAATGCGAATCTGTTTATGTGGTCTATATGTGTATATCTTTGGTCAACAACCCACAGAAAATGTAATATTGTCAGTGCCTGGTCAAATTATTGAACATGAAATTGAATATGCGGCCCCAGTTGAAGTGGGGATAAAGCAGCGTGAAATCAAAGCCACAAAAGAAATCCCAGTTTGCATATTAACGGCAGCTGCTGCCCAACGAAATCTTTGGCATGGGACTTACATAGGTGGGTTCGATAGAGGATAGTGTAGTGCTGGCATAGTCCTACATATCCTTTGTCAAGCTGCAAATGCAAATTGGCATGACATGCCCTTAACCATTTACCGCACAGCAACGGGCCTTTTTTTTTGCCTTACCACTTCATGGTCGGGCATAAAGCAAAACGCAGAAAGAAAACAGCACTGGAAATGGAGCAAGTTTGTCTGAATTCGATGAATTTCAACGACTTGAAAATGCTCCTACAATCCTTTACATTTTATATTTTTAAACATTTTCAATATTTTAAAATTCTTATTCTATTTGTATAAATTCATTTATAATAATAGTAAGAGACTATAGTTTAGTCTGATTTTCTATTAGTTTTATATTTGAAGTACTGTTTAAAAAGAATCTTCTGCCAACCATTTTCTGACTGTGCACAGTTCAATATACCCTTTAATTGGCTGCATAGAGCATTTCCCAAAGAAATCGGGTTTTTTCAGCTTTTCATTTCCTACTTCTTTTTTGTGTGTGTGCAAATAACATGAGAAAATTCTCGGGAGCATTTTGACCATACGTCTGCGGTTAAGTTTGCACTGGTCCAACCATTCATCCCATTAGATCATCAGGGGGCATTGCCACAAAAAACTTCAAGTCCAGGTCTTCGAGTAACGTAAATTGTTTGGGACGTTGTGGTCATGTCTGTATCTGTGTGTGTGTGTCTGTGTCGTTGTGCGCCTTGCGCTGCGTGAACCAATGCAAATTTTTCCCTGAGGTAACCTTCGTGCTTTGATTGATTGATGGGCAGGTGGCGTCGCGGCTGTTTCCTTGTTACCGTTATGGGTGGCAAGGAAAATTGAATTTAATTTGTAGACACGCATAGCAAACCGGGGCCTTATGCAAATGCTACCTTTTTTTATTCGCCAATGGTCAGCGAAGGCCAGCCATAGAGCCTGTTGGGTTTGCTTTTGATTGCTGTGCATTAAGCACTTTTGACATTGTTTTAGATTTCTGGGGAAATCAAAGGCAAACCCAAACCCAAACCTAACTCAAGAGCCTCAGAAACTAAGGCTCAAACAAAACACGAAACAAAAAAAGAAAAAGAATAAAGATTGTCCCAATGCGCGTTCAATCAAACTGTCAAAGGCGGTAACAATGCCTTCGTGTTGGGAGCAATGAGATTTATTGTCAAAATTAATTAAAAATTGTAATGAGTTCAGGTTTTGTTGCGGAGCTTAAATACATTTCAAATTGAAATTGGCGTCAATTAATTTGCTTGGCATTTTAGCAATTTTATTTAAAATTAGGCAGTGCATTGGATTGAATTTCAATTTAGATTGGTATTTTCAATCTTTTGGATGTCGGCAACCAGCGACTATTTAATGCCAATTTGATTGGCTTGTTCGATTGTCAGTTGGCACTGCATGGCAGACAGACAACAGCAATCACAACAACAAGTCGCAATCACTTGTTATCAGTGCCGAAATTCGAGCAAGTGGCATTTTATTTGACCGAACTGCATACAAGTTTAAATTGTTTTGGGCTGCACCAACATACCAACTGGCCCATAACAACAAATTCAAAATCAACAGCTTAAAATTTAAATTTCCAAAATAAAAAAAAATAATATTCCCAAAAAGTTGCAAGTTGCCCGTTTCTATTTTTTGAAAAATCAACAGCCGCTTGTCACATGGCCGAAATGAAAAGGCATTTACACGGTTGTTCATTTGTCGTTGTCTGCATGTTGTGTTCACTTATTGCAGCTCACTTGATATGCAATACATTTTTGGCACTGCGAACTGAACGACAAGTGCAAAAACGTGTTAACTTAGTGGGCATGCCCAAGAAGGACGACTAAGGGAAGGGAATGGGAGAGGGGAAAATTGTGCTACCGTTTGTAAATATGTATGAGCACTTCTATGCTGCTTCCTCCCCCTACTCTCTCCTATTGCTGTCGATGTTGTTGTTAAAAATTGCCATGTGCACAAATATGAATTGGGGCATGGCATATGAAAATATGCATTGTGCTGCGAAGGTTGTTTGGCAAGAATTTTGCACAGATTTTTGGGGCTAAAATATGCAAAAATTTGACAAAGCACTTTCTCTCTATCAACTCCGATTTGACTACTAATACTTTCATGCTCAGCAAAATTGCAAATTTTGATGTTGCTCACCTGACATTACGCAGTTTGCTTTGAGATATTGACTTTCGACTACTATATGGTAATATCTCTTTGATTTTGTATGCTTAAGCTATTTTTAGTTCAAGTTTGGGTCTTTAGTTGCAAAATCCTATTAGGATGACTTAAGAGCAAAGCGAAATATATGTTAAACTGTGCAATCAAATTTGTATTGCTATTATTGGCAAATATTTGAAGTCACCCTCGCTTCTAATAGTATTTGGACAGGCTGAAACAACTGGTGACAAGCTGACCCTACAATTCGACAAGTTAAATGTAAAAACGTTGCTGCATGTTCCAAACTTGTAGCAAAAAAATGCATAAATGTTGCATCGATACGAGTGGACAATAGAAGCGTATTGGCAATTGACAGAAATATGAGATCAATACTTTATAATTTTGCAAGACAAGAGAGAACTACGAGTGGTACATCTCAGAAGTTAGATGTTTATTCAATTCTTACTTTTAAGTTCAATAGTTGAACAAGGTGCTTTGTATCTACACTATCGATACAATATATCTCTCTTCAGCTTAGTAACCGTGATTCACTTTAAGGCTGCCCACACTCATTATTAACCATTTGTCTTTAATCACCCGAAATAAGCCAACTCTCGACAGACTTTCAATTTTGTAAATTATTTCAAATATTTGGCGATTAGCAGTGAGAGAGACAAAGAAAGAGACATAGAGAGAGAGAAGGGAGAAGAGTAAAGAGAATAACGAAATGCCAGCATTGAAGTAAACTTTTTCAATTAATTCTGCACACAATTGCTGTGGTAAATTCGTTTACCTTAATGTTGCCCCCAACTAAAATCGAAGAGCTGTAATTGTGGTGGCGATTTGACAAATTGTCGAAATGAGGGCCCTTTTGTTTTGGCCCAACAACTGACCAGAAAGAGCCTTGTTGGTCAGAGCAGAGTAGTATGTAGTTGTGTTTGCCGTACCCAATCCAACATGTTTTTGCTTCATTTGTAATTTCGTATTCGGTTTCGCTTTCGATGCTTTTGTATTGTTCCTGGTACTACCGCCTGCCTGCCTGCAGGTGATAAATGGCAGAAAGAGCTTGAAATAATGGAAAAACATTTACTGGCCAACATAGGGGCATAAATTCAGCCACTTGGCGGCCAACTTCTTTTCTGTTTTTGTTTTTTTGGGCCTTCGACATATTTCTCTGTTATTCGAAATGAATGTCACACCATTCGGTTTTGCTTTGTAATCTATTCAGGTTGCCCAAGGAAAGTCCCAGAGCCTAAAGCTGATTTGGTTCGCCTAGCTTATTAAGATGTAAATAATGAGTGCGAATACGCGCGTCTCAAGGACACATATTTAATTTAATAATCATTTGCATTACGACTTTATGTCTATAACTCAGACTTAGTCCCTGTTCACCGACTCTGCGAACACATGCGACCATATGTGCTTCTTCGGCTTGTAAGCAATTACGGACACTCGCATACTTCTAATTAAGTAAATTAATGTGTTGAATTTACACACTCACACACACGCACACACACACACACACACTTCCACGTGCGGCAACAACAAAGTGAACAGCCGCTGCGACACTAATTGCAAACAAAGTGTGTCTATGTGTGCCTTATCTATGTGTGTGTGTATGTGAGTGGGTGTGTGTGGGTGTGTGCTTGTGTATATTAGTCCTTCGAAGCGTCAAAACAGCTCCTACTCAGCGATATGTGTAATGGAATACAGTAAATATTAAATAATCGGAACATAAAGTCATCAAACTAATTTCGATTAGCGGTGATAAAGAAAAAAATAAAACCAAAACTTTAATTTTATAAACAAATAAAAAGTTTCTGTAAACTAAATTCGACATAAAATGTGCGAATTAAATAAGAATAGCCTGGGGTAAAAAATATTAAAAAATACTTTTAATGGATTAAAAGTAGAAAATTTATTAAATCTCGTTTCTGGAATTTAGTTGTAATTATTTGTTTAGCAACAATAATTTATAAAATTGAGCGTATAGATCTGATTTGTAGGATAATTGTGTAAGTAAAACTGTTCAGCAAACTAATTAAAATTAAAATAATATGCAAATTTTCAACATTAACTTTACAGTCACAATAAAAAGGAAGTCCGAATAATTTATTATTTCGCTTCGACATTCGGTTATTAAGTCGCAGCCCACTTAAGCAATTTACACTGTTATTTGCGCCTTTATGCACACGTCAACAAGTATGCTATGGCTTTTTTATTGCCACGCTCGCACCACAAATAAATTTTATTTCATTTGATGATGGCATTTTTTTTTCTGGTATTCAACTCGCCAAATGATGTTGACAGGCGAAAACAAACGCATGGCAATCTGAAAGAGAGAGACAGAGAGAGAGACAGAGAGAAAGAGAGAGAGGTGTTATTAACGAGGCATATGTGTGAGCGTGACAGCGGTAGTTACATAAATATTTGGTTTATTTCATGTAATTAAAATAAATTTGTGTGAAGTGTATTAATTAGGAGTTAAATGGGTTAAACATGAAAAGCACAGGCAACAGCAAAAACAAAAACAACAACAACATCAACAAGAACATTGACAACAACAACGAGCTGATGGCCATGACTCTCAAACACTTGACGGATGCGGTGGGCATTAATTACGAGTACATTTAACAGCAGAGCTGGCCAGAAGTCCTGACCCTATAAATTCAACCTGTCACAGCACACTAAATGATTGGAAGCATTTAAAAAGGTTCTCCCATCTCGAAGTTTAAAGAAAATAGTTGTTTTTGGTGTGTGATTCTTTTGTTGAAATTCTAGTTGGAATTGTCAAAGCAATTTACGAGTTCTGGCTTGCATTTCACTTGCCTCAAACTTTAATGTAGCGAAGAATTTGCATAAATTTGTGCAGACTGCAAGTTTTAATTCATTCAATAGAGAGCAACGGCGAGAAATGTAGAAAGAGAATGCAAAAATAGCAACAGAGACAGCAACAGAGAAACAGCAACTTTTAAAGTTGTTGAGAACTCTTATTGGGCCAAAGTGTACTCTGGCCAACATGTCGCATGCTTATTATTGACTGCCACGAGCGCCATGTTGGCCCATTTGGGCCATCAACTAATGTTGTTTGCCAACTTCGTCCTGGCTAGCTTTTGCATCTGTCCCCTCACTCCTTCGCCTGCCTGTTGAAAAGTGTCGTCGTTCTTCTGCTTGTATTTTGGGTAACAGGGCAACTTTATCTACGCGCTCGTCTCCTTCAGTTTTACCCATGAAAAAAACTAGTTTTTTGTGTGCGCCGCGTTGTAGTCACTTGCTGACACTTTTCGTTTCTTTGGCCAGCTCGACCAACTCAACCATTTGCAGCTACATTTTATCTACACTTTTTCTACGATTCTCTTCGTTTTCGTCTCCTTTTTTGTTTCATTTTCTTTGGCGTCAGTTTTTCTTTATCGCTTGACCGTCGAGCCTCAAGCCAGGAGCCTTTGGCTCTACTTTTCCCAACTATTTTTTCTCGATCGTAACTGAAGTGAGTGTGTCTGTGTGTGGATGAAATGTATTTGGAAATGTTCGTGCATGTTCCGCTAGATTATAGTTGGAATTTAGTTTTATCCAAGAGTTTTGCATAATTTCAACGTCCGTGTGCTGAGAATTTTAAATACGATGCAAAAACTTTTTCATTATTCTATTTTAATTTAAACTTTTAAGGAACTGATTTATTGACGAATGGACTGTGCATGTTGCCATCAATCAGAACCATATTAATTAGCTCTGTGGCAAATTATGAAAGCTCCAAAACAAAATATTACAAAGCAGCATAAAGAAAAGACGAGGGAATCAGAAAATTTCGCACGAAGCGAAAGAGTTGATGAAATGAATGATGACACGTAAATTGTATACTCACTAAATTTTATTACATATCATTAATATATAAATACGAGTATATTTAACAAGAAATTCATTTAAATAACAACATATACAGTAATTGTAGCTCAATAAAAATGTATCTTTAATGTTAGATGGTACAAATTCTTAATAGAGTTTCTTAATATTTATTGTTAGATATTAATAAATTTAATTTCTTCAAAATAAGATGCAAATTGCGTAATTTATTTATACATTTATAAATCTTAACTGTCACATAAAATTAAAACTCCTGCTGACCTCATTCTACAGGGTACAGAGAAAGAAAGAAAGGAATGATGAGTGAAAAAAAATCAAAGCACCCACATATAGCAACACAGCTAAAGCTAAGCGTCCCTGGAGACGCCGGAGTGGCGGAGTAAAGTGGCGAAATTAATTAGCCCCTAGTGCGGCAGCCTGATTGCGCGCGAATGCGAATGCGAATTCTCGTGTAACGGAGAGCTGTGCCAAATCCCCGTTACGGGACGCTGCTCCCACTCACTGCTCAGTGCTGTGCTCCTCGGAGGCATGCGTGAGCCAAGCGTGAATTATATTTATAACGCGAATTTATCCTTTCTCGCTCTGATTACGCGCGTAATTTTAATTGCCTGCAACTTAATAACACGCCTTAAATGAAAACGTCCTCGCACTCGCTGAATCCCCAGGGAGGTGCGACTCTATAAAATATATGTATGCCACACCTTTCCACGTTCTATATGTGTTTGTGTAAGTTCTGCGAGTATTGCATTGTTCTTACTAGCCACTACCTTTGGTGGACCATTTAATATTGCGTATACGCAACGTTTGCACAATGCTCAAACAAAGGCAGACTGGCATAATATTGAATTTGCAACACGCACTGTATCCAGTATCTGTATCCGCTCGATTGCCAGCCAAGCAAGTGGAAACTGCTGCGGCTAATGCACCTTTTGACCGGTCAACTGTAGCCTTTGGCATTGATTAATATTGCAAATGGTATGCAATTTACCAACCACCACTAGCTCATGGGCCCAGATTGAGGCTGATTGATTTCATGTAGCACTGTTATTAGCAATAATGAAAAGCCTTTGTTCATTTTGGCAACTTAATCTTCTAATCTTAACAGTCAACGGGGTCGAATATGTTAGCATAGAAGAGCTATAAGGCTGACCAATTAAAGAATTTAGTTATAATGAGAAAATCACAGAGTTTGTATATTAAGTTCTCAAACGAATCCATTAATGAAATAGTTGCTGATTTGTTGAATCTTTAATGTTGGGGCAACAGTTTTAGTCTTTTCCTAATAATAGACAGCAAAACATGGGGGCAACTCATCGATTCGAGCATTTGATTTGATTTGCTGTCTAACTGAGTCTCATGTGTATTGGCCAGGTCGAAACTGACAGCTACGCAAATGGGAACGCAAGGACGGCCTCAAAAAATGGGAAGCAAAGATGGCGTCGAGATTTACGAGCTGACTGTCAGACGCTATCATAGCCGAAGATTGATGGTTAACTGAGTGGCAGGTAGAACAGGTACAATGACTACAATAACACCAGCTGTTGGCGTTGAAACAAAAGTGTCTGCTTATCTATAAAAAATGAACTCCTGAGGGCTACTTATAATTCATCTATTGATTTCATTTGCAGACCAAAACATTTATCTCAGTCCACCACGCCAAATTGGCAATTATGCAATGTGCCAGTCGACAGATGCCCCTTGTTGAGCTCTGGCTGGTTGTCAATGTCAGCAATGTCTACTCGTACTCTCAACAATAAGGAAGGGAATATAATAAAAAATAAAAAAAATAAAAATAAGAAGAGAAAATGCCCAAGCATATTTGATAAATTATCACTGCGGACGGCAGTCCGCGCTAGTGACGAAAGCAGCACGAAGGGTGCGAAGGCGACTAGCATATATACACAGGAAGAATGGAAGATTTGCTATGACTGTCCGATCAGGTCGAGTTATATACCGATCGAAAGGTATCAACCTAACTTACAACTGTGCATACTAAGACTTTTGAAAACTCACCTGGTTCGTGAGATAAACAGGTGTAAGTGGGAGGGGAAAAATTTAAATGATTGGAGCTAATGGGGCCGTTGGAGCCTTTTTGAATTTTCGTTGAATTTTTTACAATTCTCATCAAAAATACGCGTCGAATGACACCTCGATCATCAAAATCGGACCACTGGTTCAAAAAATAATTAATTTTGAATGAAATTTTTAGGGGCCTTCCGAAAATGAGATGAAAAGTCAGTTTGTCTGTTTGTTTGTTTGTCTGTTTGTCTGTTTGTCTGTTTGTTTGTTTGTAAGGATCAAATCGTTGATTTAGCTTAAAAATTTGAATGAGGACTTGTTCCCGATCAAAAATCTAGAAACGTTTGTTCTACGACTTTTTCGAAAAAAAGCTAGTTTAGCGGGAAACCGCTAAAAACCGCAAAAATTAAAACCCTTATAGCAGTCAAACGATAAAAGCTACAAATGCGATCTATATATCGTTGAAAAGGTATTTTGAAGGGCTGTTATGCATACCTTTTAACTTTTTTTCTAAAGTACACAGGTAAATTTCTACAGGTGAAATAAGGTATTTTCCCCCACATTTTGGCGGTTTTTGAGAAAACGCCGCTAACGATTTTTTTTTAAATTTCAATATGTTTTAGTTTGTAAAATTTCGCGTTTTTTGATATATGACACAAAAAATTTTACCGTTAGGTTTCGAAGATATAACCTATTAACTGAATATATACGTTTTACTTTTGAATTGGAATAGGGCAGCAGCAACAAAGTGTCATAGCAGCCAGTTTGTTTGTTTGGATAGCTTAAATGTTTGAATGAGGACTTGTTCGTGTTCAAAAATCTAGAAACGTTTGCTCTACGACTTTTGCGAAAAATCGCTAGTTTAGCGGGAAATCGCTAAAAACCGCTAAAATTGAAACCACCATAGCATCCAAACGATAGAAGCTACAGATGCTATCTATATATCGTTGAAAAGGTATTTCGAAGGGCTTTTTGCACTGCTTGCAGCGTAAGGCGGAAATTACCTGTTAGCTGAATACATACATTTTATTTAGAATGGGAATAGGATAGCAGCATTAAAGTGTCATAGCACCCAAAGTTTAAGAGTGCTGATAGCTTTTGCGCTGGGCATGTGTGTTTGTAAAGGGGACCAGTGTTGCCAGACAATTTGCTTCAGCTTGTACAAACAATAATCAAAGTTGACAAAGCTATACTGTCAAAAAATATTGCAATTTCAAAATTTCTGAGGTCTTATTCAAAATTTCTGATATCCCACAAAAAAAACCTCTTTACGAGGTAAAAGTCTAGTGACGAAAACATTTTCATGCCCCAAAATTTCTGATATCCAATTTTGTGACGAATAATATTAATTTTTACACATAAATTATTTTAAACAAAATTTTGGCACTCGGCACATTGCGCTAAAATGTATCAATTCTTCATACCAAATAAAATTCATTCACTGTTTTGCGCAGTGCCGAATGCAAAAATTTTGTTTAAAATAATTTATGTGTAAAAATTAATATTATTCGTCACAAAATTGGATATCAGAAATTTTGGGGCATGAAAATGTTTTCGTCACTAGACTTTTACCTCGTAAAGAGGTTTTTTTTGTGGTAAAACTTTTAATAATGCTAAGCACTCGGTCTCTCAGAAACTTTTTAATTTGTCCTCTGGCCGAATGCAAAGAGCAGCAGAAGCAGCAAAAATGTTGCCGAGCATGAAATTGCCAGACTGAGAGACTGCGAACAGGACGCAGGAAAAGGAAACTGATATTAGATATTACAAATCAGATATGCGGCGGCGAGTTCTCTAAGATGACGAGGAAAATGCGCAACTGTCAGCAGATTGCTGATTTCTTCACTGACATATTTGCTGACATAATATACTGAAAATAGACCCAAATATATTGCCTGCTTCTCAGTCAAATTAAGTCGACTTTAATGAGCAACATGCCAAAAAAAAAAAAAAACGTTGCCTTTGCATTAGGCAGAAATAAAGAAGCAGAACGACCTTCTAGCTTGGCACGAGGAAACGTTACAGATTCAGGCATACGAGTGCTGCAAAATGTTATAAATTATTTCCAGGCTATTGGGTAAATTGAAGGTTTCTTTTAGTTTTTTTGCTCTTTGTTTTAACATATAGATTGGATGCCAGCCAACGCCAACTGCACTGCAATGTCATTAAAATCGAACGTTGTTCGTTGAGTGCATTTTGCCGGGTTAAATCAAAACGTTAACTGCGCCAGTCTTGTCTCTGTGCTGCCGCAAAGAAAGTATACAGAGGCAACAAAATTGTTGCAATTACAGTCTATAAATTGCAAGAGCATCTACGTCACATACATCCATACATATAGTACATACAGTACTGTAGATAGAGCAGGATATGAGTGCGATAGTCGAGGACACGGTCGGGCTGTAACCGCAGGTGCTATGCATCATTAACTTTGACTCGCAGTTGTTGGTGGTGGCTGACAAAGTAAACATTTCAGCACCTTGGCTAACCACACAACTAACACATAAACCTACGGTCGAGAGTGCGCCACAATACTCGTAACCACGTGTGCAAATGGTCAATCTGCTTTGGGCTAAATAAATAATTATGATTGTCTTCTACTGGCCACTTGACCGGAAATTAATGACCGCAGCACGCATCTTCAAAATATCTACGAAATTCGTGACAGCAGCAACAGCAACAACAACAACAACATCAACAACAAAAGCATACAAATTCGCCTTGACAATTAATATCAAACAATCCCTTTAAATAGTTTTGGCTTTTCCCCTTCCAACTCCACCTTTTGTGTGTGTGGGTTGTGCACACACTTGAATGCGCCTCTGTCTTTGAGTTATTTATGGGTTCACATGAATAAAAGGGGTTTACTCTGACCCGCCTAGCCAAGTAAATGATTTCAATAATTTGAAAGATATTCGCAAGTGTCTGAAAACGAATTGAATATAATTATTAAATTTATTTGAAGGTTACTTCTAAGTTAAAATTCAGAATATGCAGGCATGCCACAGAAATCACTAGTGAAAGCGATTTCAGAGAAAAGCAATTCCACTTCGAAAATTTCTCCGTGCCACAGAAATTCGTGTGATTTAGGTTTTTTAGCATGTTTATCAACCTTTTCGTACTAGGCTGCTAGGGTTGGCCCCTTCTCAGATTAAATTTCCCAAGGCTTTGTTTAGCAACTTTTTAAAGTTTATCATTGCAGAATATCAAATTTTCGTTTTAATTCTTATTTAATTTATATAATTTAATTTATTTATATAATAATTGATATTGTATAGCCTAAAAAAATTTAAAAGTTATTGGCGCGGCAAACAATAAAAGTTTCTCGACAACTCTAAATTCAAAAATTCGGACAAAAAATGTGACATTATTCTCATGGCATCGGACGCCAGTGAATTGAGCGATGATTTCATCTCACTCAAAATTGTTCAGGTGATTGGACTGTGGCACGGAGAAATGAAATTGACGTGAAAGTCAAGTGAAAGAAATTTCTGTGGCATGCCTGATGAATCAAAATTTAATTGCATATGGAATTGAAGTTATATTAGTAATGAAAGCTGGAAGCTGAAATAAACATGAAACATATTTTTATTAAAATTTGAGTCTTAGGTTTATAATTACAGGATTCTAAAAAGAACTCGGTTAGAAAACTCAGATCGTTTGACGATTTTTTTTTTATGCATGTGTTGCTTTTATTACTCATATAAAGCAAAGAGCAAACAAATATCACAGCACAGTCATTTATTTTACAAACTTAATTCAGAAAGGTTTGCCCTAAAATGTCACCCATTTGTATGGGAACTCCACACTCCCTCTGCCGCTCATAAATAATAAATGCAAAACGAGTAAGGGCAAGGGGAACCCTTGACACTCACTCACATCAAGTTCATCAATTTTAATCAAGTTGGCCAAGAAAATCTCCGCTGAAAATTAGCCATACTAAACAGCTAGCCAAGGGAAAGGGAAATCTTGTCATTGGCCAAGTGTCCTGGGGGGATAGGCGAAAGCCAAGGGCAAAGCTCACAATTACAATGTCATT
The DNA here is from genome assembly GCA_037043495.1 of Drosophila recens. Lineage (NCBI taxonomy): Eukaryota > Metazoa > Arthropoda > Insecta > Diptera > Drosophilidae > Drosophila > Drosophila recens. Next base: position 52,357 of record JBAMBJ010003613.1, read on the forward strand.
CCGGCAAACACATACACATTTGCAGCTGCTATTGGGACACACGCAAAACCAAATTTATCTTGGGCACGCATGGCCAAGATGGTAAGCTAGCCTGGCCTATTGCGCTGGCGGGGATTGGATCTGCGTGAGTTGGTCGCACCCAAGGAGCCCAACACGCATATGTATAATTCATAATGAATCCTTTCTATTAGTCAAACGTAAAATGAAAATGGTTTTGCCGTATTAGTAACGCATATTGGCTGTAAAGCCACACACGGCCTAAAATTTGGCCCAAAGACCAAACCGAAGAAACTCTTAAGCCCGGCGTCAAAGTTTGTGGCATTGTTGTGAGTCCTTGGAGAATTATGCTGACAAGCAAACGAACATCAGCAACAAAAACAGCAACAAGGACAATAGCTGGCCACAACTACACAGCAGCGATGCTAGTTTTCAGAGGATAAGCGAGTGGGAAAACTGAAGCTGAAAATCAAAGATATGCAAATTGAAACAGATACTTTGTGTGTGTGTGTGTTTCATGTATTTTATATTGGAGCAGCAGGCGCTATTACGACATTTCCCAGACGTCGGCCGACCACTGCCTGGTTCAGCTTCTGCAAAATACTTGGCAAATACAATAAAAAATTCCATTTTTGTTTTATTTTTTGCTGCTTCTATTCTCTAAATAACATAAATGCTTTGGGGAAATGATTTATGTGTGGCAAAAACTTGGGCTTTTTACGATTGCAAATAGTTAAAGTACTTCCGTTGCCTGCGTTTAAAATGTTTGATGCCGGGCCTTAAGAAATTATGTTTTGGCTCAGGGTGAACCATAAATTCACACGCATGAGAAATGTCATTGAATGAGTTTCCTGAGAAGGAGCAGAGAAGGAGATTCGGTGCGATATTGTTATGGACGCAGCTGCCATTTCGAAATTGCCACGCATGACTTGGCTTATATTTGGCATCGCCCTTAGCCCATTTGGCCTTCTGACGTACACATTATTACATTCCCAGTGCGCGCTAGCCATTGCTTTGACCCAGCCCCGATTTTTAGGGTTAATTATGCCAAGAAACCCATTAGGACTCACTACCACAAGAGCATGGCATTGACTTAATCATGCTCTTTCTCTCCGTCTCCGTCCCTCCGCCTACCGGAGGCACACTCAACGTTTTTAAAAAATTGTATTCCTTACCTTTTGGGAAAGATGTCTACGTTATCATATACATTTCTCCTTTGTATTATACTTTTGATATACATAATAAAAATCATCTTGAGATTATAATTTCTTTAATTTTAGAAAGTTTAAGTAATTTTATTTTATATTTATGTTTGATAATGAAACAATTTCAAAACAATACAAAAAATATAAAAACAACAAATTTAAATTATTTTTCAATCACATAATTTTTATTCCCAAATATTAAAGAGTATTTACTATTTGTCAGCACGAATTAAGCGTTTAATCAGTTTTCTTTTTGCTTTTCCTGCCTTCCTTTTACGCATGTGTGCATTTCCAGCTTTTTATATTTTGTTTGTTTGCTTGAGTTCTATAAATATTTTGCGGTTGCTTTTTGTTTTTTCTTTCGCTGCTTTGCTTTTTTCTTGGCTGCTTTTAGGCTTTGTACACAGTTTTGCTTTTGCTCAGAGTTATTTTCCTTTTCGTGTTATTTTCTTTTTGCTATTCTGAAGTTTTGCATTGCAGTTACATTCGCATTTGCACTCGAACTCATACTCGTATTTACCTAACCTGCATTTGCAATAGCTGAACTGTGTATGTAACATATGTGAATATTCTCATCTGTATTTCAGACCATTTTGCAGATGATGATAAGTTACTGTCAAAGTCAAGGGAATTGAGTTTGGGGCAAGATGTTGGTCTTGGGGCGCACATTAATAAACATAAATTAGAAGGCTGCTCAAAATTAGTAATTCAATTACGCTAAACAGCTACTAATGATTGCCATGACTTTGACTACGACTTGTTATAACGGTCTGAACTGTGCCAGCCAGCTGGCATTAAATGGCAGCTCAATTGGCCAATTGGCCAATCAACCATATCGCAGCCCAGACGTTGACTCAAGGCGCATGCATAATTCGCACTAGCAATGGACGTCAGCTGGTCATAATAACGCCAAGGAACTGACCGCCATAACTAGATTGCCCTCAATACGCACTGGTACACCTCGATTTCCCCGCACCGCTGTTACCCCTTTTAGCTTCTAGATTGGACCACGTTAGCAGCTTGAATGGAGCATCGCCAACTGGCCACGTTATGATTGCATATTGCAAGGCCGACAAGGCACATGGTTTACGGCCGAAAACGTTGAAAATACGCAACTCTGATTAGCCTGAAAGTGCAGCAAACCGTTATGGCAACCCCTTTAGTGTTCATATTTTCATCATCGTCATTATCATCATTATGATTGTGCTCGAAATAAGGGCAGCAGTAATATGGAGCAAATAAAGTGGAGTGTTAAACAGCCCCAAAATGATGCATTACACTAACTAACAAAATATATTTGGGATATAATCTATTTTCTAAAATTAAAATTAATTGAATAATCCACCAGAAACTAATTTAATGAAACTATTGCTCATCTGTTATAACATTGAAATTCAAGCAAAACTTCATCTCTCTCCCTCTCTCTCTCTCTCTCTCTTTCTCTCTCTCTCTCTCTCCTTTCCGTGCAATTCTATTAAAATTCCTTTGTACATAGTTTTGCTTATTAGTGTAAGCAGATTGTCAGTCAATGATGATAACTGCGAGTGTTGTGCTAATGAAGCGAGCAATCAGAAAATCCCAGCAATACTAAAAGCAGTTGCAATTAAAAAATCATCAGCTGGAACAAAGAGAAGCCGGCGAAAGTTGTAAAAGTTGCAAGAAGCAGCAGCAGCAGCAGCAGGCAGTCAAAGTTGGTTGTCAACTGATGGCAGACATCCGCAATGGCAATGCCACTAGCATTCCCAGTAGCTGTAGCTGTAGCTGTAGCTGTAGCTGTAGTTGTAGTTGCAGATGTGGTGATGGCGGTGGAGATGATGCTGTTGGTGTTGGTGGCTCCAAATGGAGACCCATACACACAACTGAGCATTTGCCAAAAGGGGAATTGCAAGTAGCAAACGGAAGCCACAAAACGGACCGCAATTGACGTACAGTTGCCACCGCACCCAAAAAAGACAGAGAAAATCCAGTCAGTGCTGCCCAGGGGCAAGGAGATGAGGCGACCTCCAAACAAAGTCATATGCACAAACAAAAGCAAAATCAGAAGCTAAACAAAACAATGTTGCTGCGACAAGGACAACAATTTTGCATAGTTATGCGAATGTCGGGGTGCCAAAATGAGTGCTGGCAAAAGGATGTGCGGCCATTTTGTTTTATATACCACAGACCGAAAAGCAAGCAAAGTCGCTGATGTTCATGCTCTCCTTCTCGCACTCTTGTTGCTGTTGTTGCTGTAGCTTTCATAATAACAATAAAAACTTTGTTTTTTTTTGTTTTTGTATTTTACAATTTGCGGAAAACTTGAAATGATTGTTATGCAATTGTTGGTAACACAATTTTGTCGTTTTTCTTAACACAACCACAACGACATCAGCTTGTCCTCCTACTATCTCTCTCACTCTTCTTCTCCGTCACATTGAGTGTGATTGTGTGTGTGTGTGTGTTCATGTTTACACTATAAATTCGCATTAAGTAGCACAAAAGTTTTATTGACTTCGTGTTCAGTGCGCTTGATTTTCATGCCAGCAGCAAAACAGATAAACAAACAGCAAACTTTAATTGCAAAAATTTGTGGTAAAATTAATGAATGTACCAACATCGAAGAGACACTCTCTAACAATCTATTGCCCACTACGTATGTATCTGAATCTATCTTCTATACTTCTCTCTGTCCCTCTCTCTCTCTCTGCGTGTGTTTGTATTTGCTGCTGTTGACACTGCTGACCAAAAGTCAAATTGCCAAAGTGTTTGCTTGCTGCCAGCTGCAATTGAAGCTCAAGCTCCGATTGCCGGCGGAAGGGTGCAACCAATTGATGACCCTAAGTGAGGGGCGTCGTTCAGCTATCGAAATGACTTGTTAAATGTGTTTGATTTTGGCAACGATGCTGTTGCCCTTAGCGCATCTCCTTCAAATACAGACAACATCATGTTTATGGTATGCTTTATGCAATTGTAGAAAAATGTTGATCCAATATCAATAATCGGGTGTATGAAATTTTCGTCATTTTTCAGGTGAAAGAGACTTCTGTAGCACACCCGAATATGACACAAATAATTTTTTTCCTATTAAAATTATTTATTAAATATTTAAAAAAAAAAAACATTATAAATGTGTACAAGAAATTTCTAAATTCGCTATAATTAATTACGGTAAGTGGTACAAATTCAAATGAATGAAATTTAATTATAATTGGAAAGTTCAGCAAATCCAAATTGATTTTAAATAAGATAATTGAAGACCGCATACAATAACAAATTCTAAAGTTTTCATATTGCTTTCTCTATAGTTTTTCTCCATTGGATTTTTCGCACTTATTGAAACACAGCAGATTTCAGATCTTATTTGTTTAAAGTTGAAATCAATATTTATATGTACTTATATACTTCAGAAATAACAATTAATTAAATTCTCATTGAGAATTCTTTGAAGCTCAGCAAAATAAGAGCTAACAAAATAATAATAAAGATATTAAACATACAAGCCATGCAATTATTTTAAGTCTCAATCAATTTAACTTATTTGCCGTCTTTCACAGCAAAGGTATTAATTCCATTTTACACATACTTTAATATGTAATTAACGGAGATATTTGTAAATAAGCATTAAAACTCGAATTACTTTCGAGTGCCTTGGGCACTATAAATAATAATATCCTTGGTGTACATGGGAAAGATTTAATTTGTTGCAATTTCTCATTTTCAAATGCATTTTACATTTGTTGCTTATTTAACAGTCTAAAATTTCAATTAATTATTTGTTAGTAGATGTTGTTGTTGCTGTCGTCGTTGTTTTCAATGAAATTAATTTAGCTGGTGCCAGGCACCTGCATCTGAATCTGCAACTGATGAACTGAAAACTTACACAGGGTAAATGTCAAAATTTGCAATATTGTCAACTTTGCTGCGCTTCAATTAAACTTGCAAACAAACTCGAGGATGCCGACATGCCATATGCATCATATGAGCGCGGGCTGCATCTTGTCGCAAAATCTAACTAGATCCGTTTTTAATTAAACTCGACTGCAAACAAAGTCATTCAAATGTCGCCAAACTGCCGAAACTGCTGCCTGCTGCCTGACAAGGCTGCCTTGTAGACGCCTTAGCGCAATTCTCACGCACCTGAGGTTTTACTATCATTTTGGAAGTCTAAGCAGTTTTCAGACCAAGAGCTAACCTGTCTCAAGCTTGTTTGCACCTATGTGCACTCTGATATGGCAACCACTTACCTTCCTTCTTCCTCCCTTCCTTCTTCCGTCCGTCTCTCTGCGAGTTATCCTGCCAGAATGTCTGCCAAGGTTGCGTCAGAGTTGCGTTTGGGATTATGCCAAAATGCAATTTGCATTTGCAAGACGCTCTCGAGGCGGGACAAGTCAGCTCCAGCGACATGCGCGTATTAATTTTAAATTGACTGTGAAATTACAATGAAGGTTTTGTGTTCACTCTGTGTCCTTTTAAATGTTTTCCTAATTGTCTTTGCTTCGACATCTTCTACTCAGCCTTGCATGTATTAATTACACGAGCATAATAATTTTGTTTTAAATCTTTAGCAATTGCAATTAATTTGACCTTAGATATATGATGGATGTAATTACGTAAAGAGCAGGAGAAGATAAATCTGTCCCAATTTTATTTTTTCAAAAGTATTATTGAAATACAGTCTGTTAGGCCCTGAATCAGTTTGAAGATCAAGCCATAAAAACTGCACTTAATCTATCTTAACTTCATAAAAATGAAGCTGATTTCTATGTGCCTTGAAACTAAGATCTTCAAAGTGTTCTTGCTTAACTTGTTGTTTTAATTGTTGATTGTCAAAAGAAGTAGAGTATGCGATTCGCAATGACAATTAGATAAACCTATCGATTGCTTCTGTTATTGTATATTACAGGAGACTTGAACTGACTTATCGTTTCTAGGTTTCATATATCTAATTTTTCCAACTCGTTTAATATGATTTATTTTGACGCCCAGTCAAGTTGAATCATAGTCTTTAAAGCTATTAACTCGTTGAACAATTTAATAACCATTAGCTTAATTAAGTTCATTTGGCTAATATTCACAGCTACTTAAAAGGACAGTCTGAAATGTTCAATGAAAGCAAGTTGAAAATAGCCGAAGAAGCTGAAGGAGCAAGATGTTTGAATTGAAACTCGACGATGCTTTAAAGAGTTGTCATACTCGTAGCAGGCATCGCAGCACGCTTTCCACATTTCGCATTCATACAAAGACATTTAAAGCAATTACACCCCAGGGTATTATTCAACTGCAACTTGCTGACAGACACATATTTCGCCTCGACTCCAGATTCGACTACGGTTACGGCCAGGACGACTACGACTTCGACTCGAGAACGGCAAAAAGCAAAAGTGAGTCGAGCTCCAGTTGCAGGCAGCAGTCAACAGTCAGCATACTGAGACTCTGAGTCAGCAGAAAGCAGAAGGCATGGGGCATGCCACAGAAGCACCAAAGTAGAAATAACTTGCGGCAGGGCACAAAGACAATAACATTTAAATGATTTTAATGGCAGCTGTTCGATTTTATTGACTAGCGCTCCTCTTCTCCCCTCTCACTCCTGACTCTCCTTCATAGTGTCCTTGTTCTCCTGTGCTGGGACCATTGTGTGAAAATGTTATTTGCTAACTGAGAGTCATCAGTGGCGTGGCAGGCGAGAAGGCAGCAGCTCTGTGACTGAACTGAAGGTGGTCTCATAATAATAAAAATTATTGTTACTAGCGGCTAAATGTATGTCATTGGGTTATTCTTATTGCTGTTGTTGCTGCCACGCCCCCAGCGGCAATTGAAATGCGCAGCCAAGCGAAACTTGCTCAAGTGAATGCAATGAAAATACTCGTACTCGTACTCGTACTCGTAGTTATCTAAAGAAATGCACAAATGCTTGTGGCAATACGCCATAATCAAGATTTCGTTGCCACTGTGCGGAATCTGTCGCAGCGCCAACAAAATGAGGAAGATAGAGATAGATGGAGAGAGTGCGACAGGGAGGTGCGGGTTCAAGGATTGCGTAACTAGTGGTATGTATATTTATATTGCTCTCATAAGTATCGACTTTTGTTGATCATAAAAGTATAAATATAATTGCCTCTATAATATTATTCTTTTAAAATTTTCTAGAATCTGACAAGTACCCATTAAGTATATATAAATAAATAAGTACAGACTAATCTCTCTAGAATAACTTTTCTGACTACTTCACTAAAGTTATGAAAGTAAGTTTAAAAATACACTGTATAAAAGATAAAAAGTTTAATGTAACGATTTCAGGATTCAGAAACAAACTGCAATTTGGTTGTTGACTTTCCGGTACACTAAAAGAAATCAGTTTGTTTTCCGTATTTACATGTCAAGCGAAATTCACAATAATAATCAAATATATTTGTTTTTAAAATAAAACTTTCCGATAAATATATAAATACGAGTACAATTTACCCGTTCAATAAACTGCATTTTTTTCCAAATATCACAGTCATAAAATATATGAAAAATTCTTTGTGATATGTGGGTGGAAAAAATATCACGTTTACCTGCGGGGTCATCGTTCGTCATTAGGTTGTTTACTCAAAGCAAACAGAGGGAAAGCCATAAGAACCACGTTGCAGTAATGAATTAACACAGACGGGATACGAATTTATGTTTGTTTAATAAATTCTGATTTGTGTGAAGCAGCAAAATTTAAAGACTATAAAGTATTTACACGTGAAACTTAAATGGAAAACAAATAATAATAAAAAAAATAAACCATTAAATTTTAGCAGAAAAGGCAAAACATGTAAAAATTATATGCTCATCTAGTTAAAATGTCCTTCTTCTTTTAATCAAAGTAACAATTATAAATTAAAGCTAGTATTCCAGAACATTTAAATTCATAGCTGTGTATTTTATTTTATTTACTTCTTAAGAAATTGAAGATGACTGCAGAGTTTGCACAAAACATCGAGTTACACCCAACTTATACATATGAAAGAAAGAAATGGAATGTTTTTTTAATGACAGCTAAACCTGGCGCAAAACAATTCGCATAAATAATTTACAAAGTTCAGCAAAGGGAACGAGGGGGCGGGAGTGTTGCAACTTAAGGACAAAGCACAAAGCGAAGCAACTGCGACATGCACATGTTGAAATGAGCTTAAGGCTAAAACACAAGCAAGATAATCCAACACATCCGCCTGAGTCTTGCTTGTTAATTAAGAATGTGAAACAAAGTCATAAAGGAGACAACAAGAACAACAGCAGCAGCAGCAGCTTCAGGTACAAGTAACATAAAAGGAAACGTGCACAATAACAGACACATACATAACATATACCTAAATATACACACATATGCACAGAAGGGGGGCCAGGAAGAGGAGACTTGCTTGGTTTATTAATATAAGCATGTGCTACTTTACTTTGCCAGAAAATCATATTCTTATTCATTTGCTGGAATGTGTCTGCTTAAAGGCTCAATATTTCGTGGATTTCCCTTCGCACTGGTCCACGTGGCGGGTACGCAATGTCTTTGACAAGGCATTGACTCGACAACTGTCCCATTTTAATGAGCAAATTCGATTTCATTGTCACGCAGACATGGATGGCATTGCTGCTACTTCTGCTGCGACCGCATTCGCAAAAATTACGCATACGCCGGGTGTGCGCCGCGCCGACCAAACGTGTCTGGGAATCCGTTTTCAGGACCACTCTTCTCACAGCATCAGCCGCAAGAGAAGCACTTATATATATCCATATCCACCCGACCCACCGTCTCACAGACGCGACTCGGCCCGAATTTATTAATATATGCGTGACGCGTCCACTGTGACCACTGGACCACGCACTCTGGCACTCCGTCCCTTAAATTGCCTCCGACTTCAGTGTGCCAGAGGCGCAGGCTGTAATTATTTATATGTACAAGAAGTATGTGCTGACAGACATACACTTACATGTGTACCAAAATTATATAGAATTCACATTTGCTATTGAGTTACGCCACATGACTGGCGGCAGCTTTAACAGCTGTGACAGCAAACGTGCACGAAACCCAGTTAAATGTAGTCAAAATCATCCAAAATTCGACAAGTATCTATGTTCTTCCTAACATTAGGAATAATAAATGAATAAAGCGAAATTGCAGATCATTTGAAATGTACTTAATGCTGCGAATAGTTATTAAATCTTTAGTCAATTCCTTTTAACAAAAAAATCAATTTGAATTTTGTTAAATTTTAACTTTATTAGTTTTGAGTTTTAACCAAAAAAAATGTTTGAAATTCCTGCTTTTAATAAATATTAAACTATAAAAAAGTAGGTTAATCAGATTGCATGAGTTCAAGACTATCATATTGACTTGCTTGAAATTAAAAACTAAATTTGTGAGCTACTTGCATATAAAACAGTCAACTTATGATGATGATTTTCAACCATTGTGCCATAGAGTTAAGTAAGTCGTTCCCACATCGCAGTGTGAGTAAATAGATAAGTGTATTGAGCTCCATATACTCTCTACACATAACTTAACTATTTATGCTTGAAAAATAAAAAAAATAAAACCTAATCACACAACTGGGTCGAGATGTTAATCTCGTTTAAACGCTGTGCCATAAGCTAAAGCGCAAGTCTATGAAAAAGGCTGACAAAGGACTTGTAAAACATTTCACTTTGTCTGTGTGTGTTGTGTTTGTATGTGTGTGTGCCGTCGGTTGTTGTCTGCAGTCGCCAACACACAGGCATCATCAACAATAACAACAACAATAGCAACAAAAGCATATGCAAATTTAATTTTTTTTCAATGCCGCACATACGAGTATTTGCATGCTTCTCTTAGAGTAGAGGGCGTGCCCTGCCCCATTTTCCCCCACTTTTCCAGCCAAACATCTGGCTGTAAACAGCTTCTTTATCTAACCCGTTTTTGTTCGCCGCCTCCGTTGCAATTTTCAGTTTTAAGTAGAGCGGAAAATTAAAAACAAATTTTGCTGCACATTTCGAACATTTTCACTTTGTGTGCGTTGCAATTCTTTTCTTATCTCACTTATATTTTCATACCTGAAAATTGGATTTCCTATATCATGGTTTTTAATTTAAGATATACTCTTCTTTTGCCCTTTGCCCAAAAATAAATAAAATCATAAAAGAGCAACTATTTTTGTTTTATCGGAGATTAGATTATTTTTTGCTGCAGTTTTTTTTTTTTGCTTTTTTGAACGAAAGTAAGACGGAAAGTTGATTTTAGTAATGTTAAAATACATCAAAAAGCCGACGACTCGATTCTACTTCAGTATTCAAGTACATTAACTCAACATTTTTTTTTAAATATCTATTCATTTAATTAAATTGATTTTCATGAAAAATCTACACATTACTGGACTTTATTCATCACAGTTAATTAAGACAGAATTTAATTAAGTGTTAAAACATGAGTTTTAAGATGTAGAATTTTGAAAAACACCCTTAGTATAAAAATCGCACTCTGACAAAAAAATTCTAATAATATTTGAATGCACAATAAATCTAGAGACCATACCATGACTAAAATGACATTCAGTTTTAAAATCTTAGCTAAGATTCCATATGTTGTAGAATATGTGTGTATATGTTCTGAAAGTAATTGAAGCAATTGACCTAATAACAAATTGGATACTCCTAACAATGTGTGTCGACGGCCGACATCATGAAAGCTGACTCATTGAGCAAATTGTTGGCAAATTGTCTATTAGTTCTCGCTCCTGTTCAATGACAGCACAAAGGCAATCGCATTCCTTGCCCGGCCCAGATGCACATTTTGGCCATGGTAGCAGCAAGCAGCCAATTTGTGTGCCGAACTCAACTGCTGTGTGTCTGGTGCTGATATCAAATTTTTATTTGGTTCTCTTTGGCCTGGCCAATACACCTTAATTACAAGCAATTATGCGCTCAAAAGCATAAATGATGGGTAGGTTTCCTCAAACTCCGCCTCCTTCAGCTGCTGCTGCGGATGCTGCCAAAACTGTTATGACTTTTAGCATGAGCTGACCAAATTGCAGCACATTTGGCCAGGCCGTTTAGCTTGTGCCAATCAGGTTTGGGGTCCTTTCGTTTTAGGCCTTTGATACGCTTCGCAAAATTTCGACTTTGCCAAAAACTTTTACGGCCTGACTCTGCAGTTTCTCTTCATTTTCATTTTCATTTCCATTTACTTTAATTTTTTTGTATTGTTAGTTGAACTTTTATTTTATTTGCAGAACGCTCGTAATTAAGTTAAGCAAGTGCAGATTTGCCAATGTCGTCGAATGTCGTCGGGGAACTTGGAACTTGGAGCTTGGACCAACGGCTTATGTACGTAATTGTGCCTGCAGCAGCGTTAAGTGAAAGGCGGAGACTCGAGACTTGAGACTGGAAACTGGAAGCTGCAGACTGTGACTGCGACTGTGACTGCTCAGAGACTGTGACTCCCGAGGCTCTGGCACTCAAATAGTCGTTGTCTGTAATTTCTATAAGCTGATTTACGCAAAATTGCCAAGCAAAGCGGATAAGTTGTCTACAAAAGTTTTTGTCGTGCAAAAAGCAATATGCAAATAGAGTGATTTTGACGGCTGCTGACTGACAACCGACTACTGAGCACCGACTGAGATGCGACTCGACTAAGCTGCAATCAATATTCAAATCCACTTAGCATTCGAATTTGACATAATCAAATTTGCGATTTCTGACTTGAGTTTTTGGCAGAAGAGGCATCATCGTCGAGTTAAGCAGCCATTTCCCAGGCTTCCTTCGCTATAGACTTGTACATTCTATTTATTCTAATCCAACAGTTTTAATTTGCAGCATCAGTCATTCGACTGGACCGGGCAGCGATTTAGAGATTCGGTCGTTTCGCATTCATCCACTTGAAATTAAATGCAAATCCTTTAGAAAAGCCGAGCCTGGGCAAATGGCATACCCAAAGGTTTTTTCTAAGGTCCTTAGGTCCTGCTCACTCAGTTCATTACTATGCCAGGATATAACCTTTGTCTCGAATTAATTAAAATGGATTTACATGAGCTCAAAATGTCGCAAGCACTATGGCATCTGACAAAGGCACCTTTACACCGCAGCCTCAACCTTCCCCTTCTACTTCTGTATCTTTTACCTTCGCTTGACACTTGGTCCAGGTCCTGGTCCTAGTCCGGGTCCAGGTCCTGGTCCTGGCACTATTTTGCATGCATAACTCCTGAACTTGCTTTGAGCCTCACTGACAAACTGTCTGACTGCCCCACAGTCAGACAGTCAGACCGACTGTCAACCTGAAGCCCGCACCGCAGATAAATATTTATATTTCGCTTTTTAATCTTTTGTAATTTTAATTCGCGTCATACTCAATCCTACACTCACTCCCTCTCTATCTCTCCCCTTCTAGCCTCTCTCGCTCTTTCTCTTTCTCATTCTCTGGCTTTTTCTTTCTGTCTCTCTGTTGTTTTGTGCTCTCAACTTTTGCTATTTGCTGTTTTCGCTATTTGGCTATGCTTTCTGTTGACTTTTCAATTTGAAAGTTGAAAGCACTTAGGGTTATTAGAATGAGAAGCATGGAGTTTGCCCCAAGTGGCTTTTCCGCCAAGTGCAAGTAAAATGCTGGATTTTCCATGATATTTGACTGGATTTGATAATTTAGAGTCATTCTCCAAATAGCTCACCAACTTTAGTGCAGGTTCTTAGCTAAGATTTCATTGTGTTTATTAACAAACAGAATTTGAAAGTAAAAACGTGAAGCTTTTTTTTGAGAAAATGTCTGAGAGGCTGCATTTTTATTCACTTATTCTTTTGTTTGTCTCTCTTTCTAATTCACAGCATAATTAAATTAACAGGGAAGCTAAATACCCTTCAGAAATTTGTTTTCCTATAATAATTAAACGCGCTTGGTGCTTTTAAACAAACGTAATCTTTATTATACAATTTTTTTATACCAGTATAAATAAAAGCTGTATTAAAGTGACAGTCCTTGGTATTGTTTATGTAACGTTGGGTCCATGTAAAATGTTGCATGGCAAAGTAACTGTCATACATGTCAAAGTCATCAATTTGCATGAAATCTCACAATGGCGATGGATTCTTTTGGGACCACTTCAAAGGCTGAACAATAACAGGGCACATTACCCACATCAAACCAACCGCCGCGTCATGCCACGTTGGCCGTGGCCATTTTGTGCCGTTGCTCAAGCAGAATTAATTTCAATTTACATTTAAATGCAGTCCGACAGTCTGTCGACTGTCCAGCTGTCCAGCTGTCGACTGACGACAGGCGGCTAACATTTTGACCTGACCTTGTTGCGCCTCAAGTCGCCGTTGGTGCACAATTTCCCTTACACTTTTTTGTTGAGCCTTCAACTTTACGTTTTTTAATACCATAATTGGCTTACTGATGAAGGTTAGCGGCGAGCAAAAGAAAAATATTTTAAAAAAAGTCTACAAGTAAAGCGAACAAGTCGAAAAAATACCGTGAAGCAGGACACAAATTATTCAAGAAATATTTTTGACAGCACTCTCGCGTTTCTTGGCACTTGAAAGGACAACCTTAAAATGAATTTTCGCTATAGCCAAAAGCGTAGAAAAAATTGTTCGCGCAATATTAAAGATTTATTAGCTAAGTGCACTCTCCGTTTTCCGCTTGCCAATTGAAAGCTGTGTAGAGCATTGAGCCGCCACTTGGCCATAATAGATAAATTATAGCCATTAACGAGCCAGCAGTCTGATAAATGTAAACACAATATCAGATTCTGTAAGCTCATTGAAATACATTTGCAATTAAATGCCGCAAACAGTTTTCTTTTGGGCCCTGCATGTGTTCAATTCGATTGACAACGTGGCGTATGCTTAATATATTTATATAATTTGCATTTGCCGGCTCGACGGCATCGTCTTGTGCCCAAAATGATGATGGTGGCACTGGCTTTGGCTTAATGCGCTTTTAGCATTGCATTCCATTGCATTGCGAACGGCGAATGGCGAATTGCGATCAAACTATTTCCATTTTGTCATCAAGTTCATTTGCCATCCATGGCTCCTCTTCAGACTGACTGGGTTCTGTTTTTGCATCGCTGGCAAACGCCTTGGTGTATGCTACATCAATTTTATTGACTTTTCCCATCGTTCCACTCGATTGAATGCACAATTTCATTAGCAGGCGTGCCACATGCAGCTGTCTGTATATATATACTATCTGCCCGTCCCAGACTCCGGCCCGAGATCCAAGTTACCCAGAGCCATCAACGGAATCGATGGCATCTTTTGGGCTGAGTGACTGCATTGCATTGTTCTGGCATTTGAACCGTTTGTGTAATCCACTGTCAACGACAAATGCAATGCAATGGCAACTGTTAAAAGTTCATCTGAAGCATGTCCCCACTTTTGAGAAATCGATAGTCACAAATTCAGGCGATCTCTTTAGATAATCAGATAATCTAACTAAAAACTTGGGTAACACCAACAGTCAATGCTTAACTTTTAATTTAATAAAGCAAATACAAAAACAATGGCAATTGTGGCAATATATACAACATCGTAATAAACTTTAATTCCCAGCACAACAGAGCAGCCAGCTACGTCATGATTATGACTCGACTTGGCCAAAAACTTTTAATTAGCAAGTAGGCTGAAGTAGGCAAAGTTTCTCAATTATTGCCACCTGCAACCCTTTGACTTGCCCTAATGACCACCACACAAATACTTAGTACCCAAGTACGGCCCTATTTGATTTTGAATCAACAGCCAATACCAAAGGACAACAATTAGCAGCAGAAGGAGATGAAGGAATAACATCGGGCTAATGATTCGCTTGGGGCCAAAGCGAAAGCCCTTTAAGTTCATAGGTTAATTAACCCCGACGGGTGCAAATAATGTTGGAATATCGTTGAAGTCGTTTTCAAAAGCCAGAGGTGATCTGCATAATACACTACAAGACTTGACTTCAATGCTCCCACAGTTTTTTAAATAATTATATTTACTCGCTATTTTTTCTGTCTTTCTCAACCTCGCTGTTCCCCTGGGTTCACGGGCAAAACAAATGTATCTCTGGCTGCATGACAAATGTCGTCTAGACGCCGGCAGCGAAGCTTAGCAAAGCTCAGGACTTGGCTTTGGCTTCATTTCTATTTGATAACTGCAGTCTGCAGGCGGTTAGCTACGTCCCTACTCCCAGTCGGACTACTGGCCCTATTCACAGCTCCAATTCCTATTCCTACATATTCCTACTCCAGCTGCTGCTGGTGACATTCGATTTGGCCGTTTGGCAACTAAATCCGTTTCAGCTTTTGACTGCCACCAGCGAGCAATGACAATGACAATGACAATGGCATGCCATGGCACCCTGCTAGGTGGCCATTTTTTATGTGCCCTCTCCCTTACTCCTTCGCTCTGCCTCTCTGTGTGATACCAAACCTGTCTATGCATAAATGGTCGACTGGTTAACTGCTCGTGGCACGAATTTCCTTTGCCAAATATCATCAGTGTTGTATTTATTCTGTTCACTGTCCAAGTTTTGCTTTAAAGGTTTGCGAATTCTAAAACTAGTAAAATAAAATGGAGTTTGCAACTCTTTTTACTATAGCACAAATTACATTGCCTTGTCCAAACTGCCAAAGTGAATTGGCAAATAATTTAAATATTTGTTATCAGTAGGTAGGGTACCTCTTAAAATATTATTTAGAGTAAAGGTTATATTTTGTCTATATTAAAGTTAAACGCATGAGATGCATAATTACTTGTGCTGATTGTGTGTGAAATTTACATTTGACATACAAATAATTACTTGAGAATAATTTATCCGAGCCACACAAAGCCACGCCCACCCGTACAATCACAACTTTGTCATGTTCTTATAGACACACTTGCATTCGCATTTGCTCGTGCTACTTTCTCGTATATTATTAACTTTTCTTGACTACGACAGCAGCTCTTTGTGCCGCTCTCTGCAGACGCACGAGTCATACTTATATTTCTATGATGGGCCCAGAAGCCGCCACATAATGAGCTACCATGACAACACCAAAAGCCATCAGGCAGCGACTGCAATTGCAAGAGCCAGAACTGAACTGAACTGAGCTGAAGAAAAAGCAAGAGCAGAACGTCTACTTTGCAAATTACTTTCACGCTTTCACATCTCCATATCCACATGGAACGACATCAGCCGGAAGGACGCCCAGTTGAAGAGGCAGAGAAGAGGCGAGAGAAAGAGAAAGAGGCTACACATGAAGTTGTTGGAAAACCTCAGCTCGTTGGGCGTTCAATATGGCAGTCTTTTGGAATGGGATGGAATGGGATGGCATGGGTTATACAAGCGAGAGAGAGAGAGAGAAAACTGTCGCATGCGGGACTACTAAGCACTTGTGACATGTCGTGTCGCATGCATATGCAACATTTGTTTTCGCTGCGCCGACATAATTTGCGCCAAAGTGCTGTGGCAAGTGTTGCACGAGAAGCAGGAGCTAAAAAAAGGCAAAATAATAACGGAATTCCTTTAATTTTCACGCCATGCCAGTGCCACTATAACAAGCGAGAGAGAGAGGGAGAAATAGAGAGACCAGGTAGCCAACACCTCGAACCAGTTCCAGACTCAGTAACAGGCGAGACATTGACGACAGTGGCCCAGGGGCAGAAACTGGAGGTAAGCTCGAGTCCCAGACCGGCAACTTGAACGGTTAAGTACTGCGCACTCCCACAGCAGTCAAGTCAACTGAAAACGTGACAGGATATCCTGCTGCTGCTACAGTTACTCCTCCTTCGCCAGTCTCCTTTGCTCGCTGGCTTCTTCTACTTCAACTATGTCGGGTGGTGATTACATTGCCCCCAGCTACAGTAGCACTGCCAACTCCGGCAGCATGCAAAATGATAAAGCAAATGAGAACGTGGCACTTAATGCGCGTCACATTATAATTTGGCAGCTGAGTGAGTGGCCCACGCTGCCAGCATCAATATTTCATTTCATTTCGTTTCGTTTATTTGTAATTCAAATGAGATCTAATACAAGCGTAATACAACAAATCTCTTTAATGCACTCAATTAAACTCATCGTTTATTTATAGCTTCAATATCTACAAAAAATTAAGTTAAAACTCATTAGAGAAAAGTGACACAAACCCTTCTTTTACTTTCACTACTACAAATCTCAGACAAAGTTATTTAAATAAATATAAATATCTGAATTTTGTGAGCTATTTATAAGTCAACATTTGCATAAAAGTTGTGACTAGCTAAAATAGAAAATAATTTTTATGATAATTTTGTTGGACAGTGGCAAAGACAAGTTTTAAAAGTTTAAAGCACATTTTTTCTGTACTACCGCAAATTGGCGTGGATATATATTTGTTTGTAATATTTTCTAAAACAAATTATAATCACAAAAATAAAAATAATAAGCATAATAAACATTAAAGCTAAATGCTGTGCTTTTGCTTTCGCTTATGGTTTTTGCGGTAGGGAAACTGTCAGGGAAATGGAATTTATTTTCCACTGCGGTAGCTGCCTGCAGTCCTTTTGGTTTCTTCATAACAACAACAAAAATAGAAACAATAACAATCAAAAACAAGCTAGCACTTTACTGAAGAGTATTTGACTCCAAGATACTTTCACTAGTGATGTAAAAACTACATCAATAAATCGACAACTCGATGTTCGCGAAACCTTTTTTTAAATTCGATTATTTTTTAAACCATGTGTTGAGTTCATAAAGTAGATGGTTATGAAAAACCGTTAATTCCCTGGAGCTTGTTCATCATAATTTATTTAAAAAATAAGTTCAATTGTTGAATTTTTATTTTCAAACATTAATCATTCTAATTTGGTTCTGCATCAAAATTTTATTAATTTCAAAAATATTATATTTTTTCAACACTGTTAACTTTTTCTATACCTTTTTCTAAGCCCCTTGACGCTTTTTTAAAATCATCCAACCCCCATAGCTCTGTCAAAACTTATCTGACACTCTTGCGGAATATCAATTTTAGCATTGTTTGGTTTATCATTGTAAAATTTAATACACTTTCATATGGTCATTATACCCCATACACACATTTTCAATGAACAAAAGTTATAAGTATCAAGCTGCGCCAAAAATTATATTGACTATAATTGTTATTCAAATAATTATGCAGATATGTAAAAGAGTTCTACCTTAAAATATTTGTATAAATTTATTTGATTTGATTTTAGCAATTTTTGTGCTCAAAAAAGCATATGATAAATCAATTTATCGTTATGCAAATAACAAATTGTTCAAATATATTTATAGTCATGGAAAAAAATCTTTTTGATTTGGCTGCTTGCAAATATGTGTGCAATTTATTCTTGTTTTCTAATTATGAATGCAAATGTTAAATTTAAACATATAATTGTGTGCTAAAATAAATATATCATTTAATTGATTTTCAATAAGAAAGAGAACTTTAAAATATTTGTTTTTCTATATGACTCATTTTATTGTGCCACTATTCAGAAAAAACAGACAAACTGTGCGAAGTAAACAATAATCGAATGTAAATCTGATTATAAACTGTGGTTTACATTCATTAAAAAATATAATTTAAAACCATACACGGTCCGAGCTGTGCTTAGCTCACAAAAACAAACACACATATAAATATAGAATTCACAATAAATATGTTAATATTTTGCTGGGCTGCATTTTCGAAAATTAAAGGTCCTTGGTGCGTGAATTGAATTTGAAAATGAAAACAATTATAATTAATATAATTTGTGCTGTGTTTATTTAGGCATAAATTATGCGAATGCAAAATTATGTTTAACAACAAAGGCAGCAACAAACAAATCACTCAGTCAGCCCGCAGCGGCAGCATATCAATTAAACCAAATGCTGCACTTTCAGTAAGTAAATTGAATATAATTTTTGTTGGAGTTCGAAATGTTATTTTATATAGTTGATCTTTGATATTTATCGCTTTGTATGTTTTGGCCTGCTCTGAGTACGGCTAGAATTTATGTTACATTTTTGGCTAAAGTACCAAAAAATGCCTGTCGGATTCAGCAGCAGCCTAATCCGTTTCTATCGATATAACTATCGGGACAGTATGAACTAGATGAGCAGGCTTGTCGTGTACTGGTTCCAGTTGCATTGCATTGCATACACATACGCATACATATACACTAGCATTTTTTCCCGCGTTTTTTGCATTGTACATATCTTCTCGTTGTTGATCTGGCGAAGCTAATTGTAAAAAGCCACAGCCGCATATTATTAACCAAATCTTGCCAAAATAAAAACGTTGTTGTCGAAACCCAAGTTGTACTGATTCTTGGTAAATAGTATCCGCGTACAATTGTCAAAAAACATTGGCAATTCAACATTTGGAGGCCCCCGGCGAGATTGGCTAAATAATAATTCAATTGTGCAGTGAAGTTCTGTGTTCGCTGAAAACAAAAAAGTGCATAATCATACATACATATGTGCGTGTGTGTGTTGCAAAGCAACAGTTTCATATTGTCATATTGTGTGTCCTATTGGGAAAGGCACCGCAAGTAGACTTTCGCTCGTTGTTGTTGTTGTCATTCTCAGCCTTCTTATATACATACGCTTGTACATAAGCGGCTGTGCGGTTACTGACTTTTGCTGTTGCTTGCATTTCTTTCGCCGTTGCATTGTTGCCAAGCGCCATCATGGCAAACACAGACGCTGATGATGCGCGAATTGCAGACAGGGTGACCTTTTTCAAACGCAAAGTGTCTGCATTGTTTGAGCGCGCTAAAAATCTCGAAAGTGATTTATCAACAAACAAGCTTAATGATCTAGACCCTGTCGAGCTAGAAGTGCATTTATTACGTATTGAGCAAACTAAATCTACCTTTAACGGCGCGCATAATTCGTTAGAAGAACTCGACTTCGACGAAATTGGCAGCAAGGTGCGCGATAACTTTGACGATTTAATGGCTAAGCTCGAGGCTCGTGTGCGCGTAATTATTCAAAAACATCAGTCAAATGCCCCGCCACATTCGACATTTGGGCGCTATGATGACACTCTTAATCAAACCGTGATAATGGCCAATAGATCGCGGTTGCCCGAGCTCAAGCTGCCTACATTCTCCGATGGCTATACGGAATATGCCAATTTCTACGCAATGTTTGAGTCTGTCGTTGACAAGGATCCCGACTTGACCAACATTGAGAAGCTGCAGCATCTTCGCTCATGTCTGTCTGGCCCTGCGTTGGATGCGGTTAGATCGTTAGATTTTATCGGTGCCAATTATCGTGTGGCTCTCGATATTCTTAATAAACGCTTTAGTAACAAACGTATTGTTTTCCAGGCACACATAAAGGAGATTCTTGGGCTCAAGAGGGTAGACAACGAGTCTGCGGCACAACTTCGGCAATTCTCTGACAAGGTCAACTCGCATATGCGTGCGTTAAAGACATTGGGCAATTCGGGAGCAGATTTCAGGATGTTTTATTGTGCAAACACTCCTTCAGAAATTGGACGTGAAAACCCAAAAGAAGTGGGATGACGCTTGCTCCTCGGACAAGGTGCCGACAGCTGATGAGTTCTTTGAGTTTTTGGAAAGACGATGCCAGAAGCTGGACAGCGTACAATATTCGACGTCAGCAAATTCTCATATGGGCAAATCTAACCAAAATGCTAACCCAAGAAAGGCGTTTGTGGCCGAGACTAGCCAAGGTGGATGTGGCTTCTGTGATGAACGCGGCCACGGAATCTATTCATGCAGTAGATTTGCAAATTTGTCTCCATCTCTGCGCCATAAGGAGGTAAAAAAACTGGCTCTATGTTTCAACTGTCTAAAGAAAGGGCATCAAACTCGTTCATGTAGCAGCAGTCATTGTCGCACCTGTGGAGGAAAGCACCACAGCCTGCTGCATTTTGCTACCTCTTCTGATTCTCAGGCATTAGGACCAGCAAACACATCGTCTGCCGCCAGTATGCCCTCGTCGACTACAGCTCACTCTGCTGCTACCTCTCTTGCTGCCCAAGGTCTTCAGTCTGGTGTCGTGCTTTTGGCCACCGCAGTGGTCATGGTGAGAAATAGCGCTGGCTCTTTGGTTCCGTGCAGAGCGTTACTGGACTCTGGTTCTCAGCTGCACATGGTAACTTCTCGTTTCGCACAGAGGCTGCATTTAAAGAAAACCAGATCTTCGGCCGTCGTCACGGGTCTCGGAGACACGAACGTTTCCACTGACGGATCAGCTGTAAAAATTCATATGAAGTCGTCAACGTCAGAGTATTCAGCCACATTTGACGCCCTTGTGGCCCCAACTATCACCGACAGTCAGCCTAGCTTTGCAATCGACACGTCGGATTGGAAGATTCCCTCCAACATTACACTGGCTGATCCAGCGTTCAACAAGCCACAGCGAGTGGATCTTCTAATTGGAGCGAGCCTTTTCTATGAGCTGCTATCTGTTGGGCAAATCATGCTGTTGCCAGGATTGCCGCTGCTTCAAAAGACGCGCCTTGGCTGGGTCGTGACTGGTGGCTTTGAGAAGGCATCGTAGCACTTCGTTGTTGTCTACTGGCAGCGCTCTTATCAGCGAGGCTGCTCAGCTGGACTTCAGGTTGGATGACTTGGTTCGACGGTTTTGGGAAATTGAGAGTTTGGAAGAGCCCGTGGTAAAGGCCAGCAAGGAAGAATTGGAATGCGAGCAACACTTTGCAAAAAACTTTTCTCGGTTGCCGTCTGGCGAATATATGGTTCGGTTGCCTCTGAAGCACAGTGCAGAGCTTCTAGGCGACTCCTATGACCAGGCATATCGTCGTTTCCTCAGCATTGAACGTAAATTGGGCCGTCATGCGCATCTAAAGGAGCAGTATTCAGCATTCATCAAAGAGTTTCTGGATCTGAACCACATGTCGCAAGTTGCTCCTGAGTCCATAGATTGCTGCAAGTATTTTCTTCCTCACCATTGCGTCTTGAAGGAGGACAGCACCACAACAAAGTTGCGTGTGGTGTTTGATGGCTCTGCGTCGACCGATTCAGGATACTCTCTTAACGACGTGTTGATGGCCGGCCCAATCATACAGCAGCCAAAGCTGCTTCATATTTTGATTCGCTTTCGCACATATCCTGTAGCGCTAACAGCTGACATTTGTAAGATGTACCGCTGTGTTCGAGTTGCCATGCCTGATAGCTTTTATCAATGCATTCTGTGGAGAGATTCGCCTGAGGAGGGCATAAAGGTATTCAAATTGGATACGGTGACTTATGGAACCAAATCTGCATCATTTCAATCAGTGCGCGCAATGCACCAGTTGGCCATTGATGAGCGTGATGCTTATCCAATTGGTTCAAAGGCCCTACAACAGGAGTTCTACGTTGACGATTTTATCTCCGGAGCAAACTCAGTGGCAGAAGCCAGGCAAAAGATGGATCAGACTTGCGCGATATTGGCCCGTGGCCAGTTCAAGCTTCGCAAATGGTGTTCGAGTCACGAGAAGGTCCTTGATGGAGTAGCTGCTGAAAACAGAGAACAGTTTTTGAAGTTCGATGATGGAAGCGACGTCACCAAAGCCCTTGGTCTTGTATGGGACCCTGCAGTTGATACGCTTTTGTTTTCTTTTTTTCTGTTTTAGACTCTAGAGTGAAGCCGTCGAGACGCTCAGTTCTGTCTATTGTTGCCCGATTTTATGACCCGCTTGGACTATTAGGCCCAGTCATAACTAAAGCAAAGATTTTTCTTCAGCAACTCTGCAAGGATCAACTGACTTGGGATGAAAGTTTGCCTCTAGCACGTGACACGGCATGGAAGGAGTTATGCAGTAGTTTCCAGAACATTCCACACGTCTCGTTTCCCAGAGTGGTGCTCATCGCAGATGCTGAGGTGGAGATTCATGGATTTTGCGATGCCAGTTTGGAGGCTTATGGAGCTTGCGTCTACGTGGTCACCAGAGGTCAGACTGTCACAAGTAGACTCCTGTGCTCCAAGTCGCGAGTTGCGCCTTTGAAGACGTTGTCCGTTCCGAAGTTGGAACTTTGTGGAGCGAAGCTATTGGCAAGCCTGATGTATGAAATTAAGCGTACGGGAATCTTCTTCAGCCAGTTTTATTGCTGGTGCGATTCATCAGTGGTTCTATCCTGGATTAGAGATGAGCCTCTTTCAAATTTAATGTTTTCGTTGCGAACAGAGTGTCTGCAATACAGGAATTGACCCTCGGCATGCAATGGCATCATGTTCCAACCGATAGGAATCCAGCTGACATCCTTTCTAGGGGCGCATTTCCAGAAGTGTTGGCTCAATCCGATCTCTGGTTCCAAGGCCCGCCATATCTTGTGGATGGTCGTCCAAGCTGGCCTGCGTCTTGCATTCCCGAAAAACCTACAATTGAGTTGAGGAAGAGCGCACTCATCGTGACATCACCACATGCAGACCTCACTCTTGGATGTAAGCACACAAATTCATTTGGGTCCATGCAGCGCACATTTGGCTATGTCTACAAATTCATCAAGCGAATAAGGAATCCTGTATTAACTGTCTTAGATATTCATCATGGCACTCGCATTCTTCTGCGTCTTGTGCAAATGACGAACCTTTGGGACGACATGAAAGAGATCCGGTCTCACGGGAATGTGAGAAAGTCAAGCTCCATCGCTGTTTTGGCTCCCTTCTTGGATGAGTGTGGACTGCTTCGCGTGTTGGTGGCCGGCTTTGCAATTCGTCTTTGGATTATGATGGCCAGCATCCCATTATTCTGCCTCAGCGTCATGCAATCACACAAGCACTCATCGTACAGTTTCATCAAAGGAATCTTCACACCGGACCCCGTGCACTTCTGGCCAAGATTCGACTTCAGTATTGGCCAATTGGCGGACTAAGAACGGTAACCAAGGCGATAAGAGGATGTGTGACGTGCTTCCGAGCGAGGCCAAGCTTTGTGGAACCAATGATGGCAAGTCTTCCAAAGGAGCGTCTGGAAGCGGTTCGAGCATTTACGGTCACTGGAGTCGACTATTGTGGGCCATTTTTCTATAAGTCGGAGGTTCGAACGCGAGCGCCTCTGAAATGCTATGTCAGCGTGTTTATCTGCTTCACAAGCAAGGCAGTGCACCTGGAGCTGGTTAAGGATCTATCGACGGCGGCGTTTCTGAGCGCGTTAAAACGTTTCATTGCTACTCGCGGGAAGCCCAGTCAGATGTGGTCCGACAATGCAACGAATTTTGTTGGGGGCCAAGAATGAGTTGCTGGAGCTTAAAACGTTGATGCTAAGCGACTCCCACCTGAAAGCAGTGCAGCAGTTTTGCCTCGCCGATGACATCGATTGGAAGTTCATTCCTCCTCGCTCTCCGCACTTTGGTGGATTATGGGAGGCGGCTGTGAAGCTGGCCAAGCACCATTTTTATCGCTCTGTTTGCCGCTCGGTGTTGCACTTTGATGAACTGCGCACCCTCGTCTGCCAAATCTGTGCAGTTGTTAATTCTCGCCCATTACTTGCACTTTCAGAGAACCCAGCAGATCTAGATGTCCTGACTCCTGCGCATTTGCTGTTCGGTGGTCCCCCAAGTTGTATCATCGAGCCTGATCTGACCAAGCTGAACTACAACCGACTAGATGGATGGCAGCGTGTGTCGCAGTTGCAACAGGTGTTCTGGGCACGGTGGCGTGAAGAATACTTGACTCTTCTGCAGCAGCGAACTAAGTGGCGCTCTCCAACGCAATCGTTGTGCGTTAATGACATGGTACTCGTGAAGGACGAACAACACCTGCCACCCATGCGCTGGCCGCTTGGCAGGGTATTGCATCTGGTCCCTGGCAAGGATGGAGTCGCCCGTGTAGCTGATCTGAATACAGCATCTGGTGTCATCAGAAGAGCAGTGAACAAGCTGTGCTTGTTGCCTCTAAAGGACTCTGTTGAAAGACAGGCTTCCAACGGGGGGAGTATGTCGGATTCAGCAGCAGCCTAATCCGTTTCTATCGATATAACTATCGGGACAGTATGAACTAGATGAGCAGGCTTGTCGTGTACTGGTTCCAGTTGCATTGCATTGCATACACATACGCATACATATACACTAGCATTTTTTCCCGCGTTTTTTGCATTGTACATATCTTCTCGTTGTTGATCTGGCGAAGCTAATTGTAAAAAGCCACAGCCGCATATTATTAACCAAATCTTGCCAAAATAAAAACGTTGTTGTCGAAACCCAAGTTGTACTGATTCTTGGTAAATAGTATCCGCGTACAATTGTCAAAAAACATTGGCAATTCAACAATGCCCTTGACACACAATATTTATTGCACATAGTCGTCGTGCATGGCGTATACGTAATATGGAATTTTATCTTATAGTCCGGACTCCGGAGTGAGTAGCCATTGACCGTGTCCCTTTTGCAGTTATTGTTTTTGTTTGCTCATATGTGTGTTGTCCATTTGTTTTCATTTACAAGTATTTCACTTTGAAATTTATTTGTGCTACACATTTTTATGGCTTGGCCTGACTTTGTGTGTCGCCCAGCTCCGATTTGGGGTCCTTTAAATTATGTATATGCGGTAGCTAAAATTAAAATTTATCTACCATTGCCTTTTGAGGGTGTTGTTTTATAGTTGAAGCCATAAAATAAAATCAAATGAAAAACAAAAAAAAAACAATATAAATAGAAATAAAATCAAGCATACACTTTGCATTTTACAATGTTCAAGTTCTATTCGATTTTGGTTAAGAGTAGTGAGTTCCACGTGATTTCCGTTATCAAACAGAACAACAAATGATGGCATGCTTCCGTTTCCGCTTTCTGTGAGACTGCTGTGCTACTATTGTCATTTTAATTGGCAATCCTCTTCAGCAAGACGACGTCTCAAAGAGTTAATAAAATGAGTGCCGATTTCATTGTTTCCGCTGTGCGAGAAGAACAACTTACCTTTTCATAATGGCCCAAAAAAAAAGTTTTGACTGGCGTGCTCTTAATTTGATTCCCAACATTTTCTACGCCTTTTTGGGGCAACAGTTTGGCGTGCAATAAAAACTTCAATGGGCCGAGAGCAGATGAAGAAGCGGGGACTTCAATGCTGTGCGTGAGCTGGCATTTTTAAACGTGGTCTTAAGGCGTTGAGCCATTATGACAAAGCAAGCAGCAGCTTCGCCATGTTGCCAGTTGCTTTTGGATATATTTCTCAACTGTCTTTCGCTTTTAGTAAAATGGCAATGTCGTCGACGACAACAAAAAACCTTTTCCCAGCCGTTGCTTTTCTTAAATCCTTTCGCTTAAGCTTCCTTTTGCATTCTTCCTCGGAACACTCTATTCTGCCTCTATATCTCCCTATATGTGTGTTTGTCTCTGTTTCTCGGTGTATATTTTATTGTGCAATTGTATTTTGTGCTCATGAGAAATTGTATGCGTTGCAAAGACGCTTAAAACTTTTACTTCACTTTATATTTTCTTGATAAGAGCTCTGCTGCTGATTCTGCTGCTGCTCTTGAGCCTCAAGTTGCTTTTCATTGTTTTGTTGTCTGCTGAAGACTCCGGCTTAAAACGCGCTTGAATTTTCGATTTGAATTTTTATTTTCGTACCGTTTAAGCCTTATGCACACCACTCTTTTAAACGGCATCAAAGCACAATCAAAGTAAAGTGAACGCATTGCATTTAATATTCAAAATGGCAAATATATAATTATTATAGGAAAATTATTGTAGAAGTCGAGACAGCTACAGTGTGTAATTTCAGATTCTCATTTTCATTTTCCCAGTCTACGAAATTTAACTCTGTTATGTGTGTTTACAGCTCACATTCTGTATTAGTTTGAAGCTGTTGGGACAGGATTGAAGAATTTTCGTTAGTCAAAGAACAAAATTCTACTCCAAATTCGCATGTAATTTAGTTAAAGTTGTACACAATTTCCATTTAAATGTCAGGTTTAATAAACAACAAACGAAATTTGCAACTCAATGCCAACGTTTCTAGGTAACATAAAGTGGTGTAGATGGGCAGTGTCCTTTGAAAAGGACAGCAAGTGACTTAATTACCTTGTTGCAAATTGAGTGATAACAGTGCTAGCTGAATGCTACCGCAAATTAGTTGCGATTTCAGTGTTTGTGTGAATACGAGTTTGTATTTGGAGCTGACAATTTTAGCGCCTTGGCTGCCGTAGGAAACAATAAATAAAACGTCAGACATTTTAGCTGGACTGACATTGTTTCCGTTGCTAGCTTGTGTAACAGCAACAACATCATTATAAAATACTGTTGACATTTGCCAAACCGAAACCGTATAAATGTCCAACATTTGCCTCTAGACTAACTGCGAGCTACAAAAAACTGCGAGCTATTTACAGGGATTGTCGTTGTTGTGGTTTTTAGATGCTTTCGCTCTCGTCATTGTCGTTTCTTTTATTGTTGTAGTTGGAGTTGTATTTGTTGTAGTTGTAGTTGTCGTTGCTGCTTTGCACTTCCGTTTCCGCTTTGCTGGCAGCAACATGGCAGTGGCAGCAGCAACGGCGACACATCGTCTAGTGTCTGCCCGTCAGCGACAGCAGGTCTAGTCATTGCTTTATACTTTTGCTAGAATTAAATCAATATTTTATGCCCATACTCGTATCATTTGCAGACCAACCTCGAGCTCAACCTCTGAGCTGCCCACTTCACTCTTCGACGCACAGAGCCAACCGGCAAGTATTAACGAGGCGAAAGTCAGTGGCAGGCAACCAGGAACTGCGTAAATTACTTATACTTGCCACTTGCCACTTGCCACTCAAGTGGCAGCGACGAGCTCTCTCATTGCACCAGCAATTGCACTCGTGAACTGTTTTTGCCCTCTTCCGAAACGAGCGTTAACTTCGCATTCACAACTTTTGTGCGCACAAAACTCGACTCATTAGCAGCTGTTGTCTTTAGTTTGCACTCGCTAAGAATCTATTTACTTTTAAGAAAGTTAATTATATCTGAGAATGTAACTAACCCAGCGATTTTCCAACGCTTTCGGCTCTTTTGTTACTCTGGTTAACAATTGACTTTCACTATTTATTTTACAATTAGTTTGCTGCATCAGTTGTAGCGCAAATTATTAAACTCATTTAAATAGATGAATATGCGAGTGAATATGAGCTGCGAGTTTCTTTGTTAAAATGCCAAAATTGTTTTGTATTCACGCTGAAAATTAGTTGCGAAAACTTTAAAAAAGTTTCTCTAAACTACCATAAGTAACTTGATATTAATGATGATTATAAGTTAATTAACAAAAGGAGAATATGAGTAATGAACTCTATAAGCTATTTCCCATGCAAATTGTTTGTTTTTTTTACAGTCAATGGTCATCTAATTCTGCGACTTCTTTTTACATTCTTTAGGTGTGAATTTGTAACAATATATGGGTCGGTTCGTATTCTCCTCTTTCTTGAAGAGTTTTAAATATTTTTTATTCATTTTTTTATCGTTTGTTTACTCAAGATAAATTAAATTTTTTCTATTATTTCAGTAATTGCATTTCAATTATCCAATTAACATTTAAGCATAATGCAATTATTATTATTCAAATGTGAGTTTTGCGTTCTTTTTTCACACTGTCGTTTTGCCAATTAAAATATTTACTTATATTATATATATGTATGTGTATATTTTGTGCATGTAGCGTTGCACATTTTTCGGTCGTTTAATTTTCCATTTTATTACACTTCTCACGTTTCATTGTTTGCTGCACATAATAAGTAGTGCCGGAATTTTTAATTAACAAAGTAAGCAGCAGGAAAGCAGTCAGCCAGTGCCTGCTGTTTGGCCAATGTCTTCGATAAAGTAGCCGGACCGAGAAATATGCATAAATACGGAGTATACCTATTACATTGAGTATACGAGTATGGCCAAAACTGGAACGTGCTCCACTTTTTGTTTCGTTACTATGCACATTTTGCTATAAAGTTTAACTTTTTGTTTAAAGCTCATTAAGCGCATTTGCAAGCTGCAATAGTGCGATTAAAACACAGTGTGGCCAAATGCAACACTATATGAATTAATCGACGAATGCATTTCCATTGAAATAATACTGGACTTAGCTGGCAATTGGCTTAAATTTTTTCTTTATTTAATGTTAATTGTTTAAGACTCAAAACTATTTTAATATCTTAAAGTTCGACTCGAAAAATTGCATGCCTGCCCATTGTTTTGTATTTATAATTTACAGAATTCGTAAAGTCAAGCGAAACCATATAAATGATTAATTTAATCAAGGCATAACAGGGCTTTCGCTTCAACGCTTTGCTGGATTAAAACACCAGGCTTGTTGTTCGATAAATACAATAAATAATTATTGAATGCAAATTAAAAAGCAAATAATACATACACACAATTCTACATACTGGAACATATACTTTACCTATCATTCATTTATTCAATTCAATCATACGCTATGCAATATAAAGTTACCTATTGAACTACTTTGGACTTTGGTATGCTTAACGCCTTTTTTATACAAAATAATTGATAAACCGCAACAAAGTTAACGCATTTTTGTGCTTCTCACTTTGTAAATTTACATTTATATGAAGATGTGATAATAATGTTTATTATTAATATTATTGATATATTTTGCATATCAGTCTTAACAAAATAATTAAAATGGTGTAAATATTTTCAATATTTATATTAAATTGAACAATTTCATTGCATTGTATTACTTTGACAATAGTATTTATTGTTAAACTCTGCTTATTATATGCCAATATTGTCAATTCAATTCGAGCCTTGTATTATTCTATACAATATATACTTTACAATTGATATTGTCCCGGTAGAGTGAACTCACATTGCACATTGCACATTGCAATGCACAATTGTCGGCACATTTAAATGGCAAATTGCACACAAAGGTAAATAAGTGTATGTAATACAAAAGCAGCTCACGTGTCTGCAGCTATTTGCAAATGCTTTAGCTTCTACTGCAACACCTCTGCTTCAGGTGACAGTGTAAGATCCTCCTTGCCGAGTACTACTGTGAAAAGCATCTAACTCCCTCAGCATTGTTGTTGTGCGTCTCATACATCTTGTGCTATATTCAGTGTATTATTTCGTTGCTTTTCTACGACGAGCAAACGTGTGAGAGCATAAATGAAAGGATATCTGATATATGCAGCTACACAGCAGCAACAGCAGTCGTTGCAAACTCATTCAAGTGGCATTATAATAAACTAAGTTAAGGCGACAATTTCCACGTTCCTTATTGCTTGTTTGTTTGCATTCGTTGTCGTGCAAATCGAAGCTCCCAGCTGCAACCGAAGCTGCAACTGAAGCTGTAGCTGTAGCTGAAGCTTCCTCTTGGCCTATAGAACCGTCAACTAGCAACAGCAGCTGCAGCTGTAGCTCTGCAAATAGTTCTCACTCAGAAAGTATGCTCTTGCGAGCATACACTTTTTTTAATTTTTTGTCTGCATTTCTTGTTTGATGGCTTTGGATGCGACAGCTTTCCCCTTAATGCTTAATGGCCATGCAACGCTTGTATTTAATACAACAGAAGTAAAATTAATTATCTCCATGGCACGGCAATTATTTTTATTTGTTGCTTGTTTTGAAAGTGAAAGAAAAATTACTTATGCGACCAGTGAGCTTAAAAATTATACATAATCCGCTTAGTACCATGCACAGAATGGGAAAAGTATGGTAATCTACCATTTTATTTCTGCTTAACTACGTTCGCTTTGCAACATTTTGCAATTTGTGTCAAGACATACTTTACGCCTAAGTCAACAAGTCTTTCGCTTCTGTTTTGTTTTACCTGGAAGTTAATTAACCAACGCGCTGCAAACTATAAGTACTTAGTTGTACTCTGAGTGTGGTCATAATGAAAAATGTTTAATACCTACAAAGCAAAAGGCTTACAAAGTAGTTGAAGTATTAGTTAGAGAAGCAGCACAGAGAAGGAAACTTCCCACGTATTCAATAAAGAAATTACATATTTAAAATTCAAAAGGCTTAAGAGTTTTCAACACGAGGGTGAGCATTAATTAATTGCTGTTTGTAAGCCAATGTAAGTGGCAATCTGTAAAATGCACAAATTACCCACAAAACTCTTGACTAATTGGCCATTGTCTGTACAACGTCTGAACAAGCGATTAAAATGCATTAATCATACGACGCGTAGCCAAGTGTTAAAAGGAGGAGAAGACGAACTGAATCTGACTGAGTTGAACGACTTGTCAACGCTGTCTCAGCTGCTGCTCCTCGAATTTCTTTGTCTTTGCATTATCCTAATTATGATATGTTTACTTCGGCTGCTCAGATTGGCACGTGTACATCAGACTTACACATGCGCGGCCATTTTCGAAGTGGAGCTAATGAGGATGCTGCCAACATGATTGATCGGGTTCATGTGGCGTGGCTCCAGCACAAATCATCTAATGGCTAGAGGTATAAGGATTGAGGCAGTTATCCCAAAAGCCAAAAGTTGCTGTAGCTGTGCTTACTCACAAATAGATCCTAGAGATACCCACAGAAAGATGAATGAGAGTAAAAATGTTGTAGGAGTTTTTGGCAGCAAAAATGAAAAATAGGGAGGCCGTTAGATAGTATGTATTAATTTTTACATATTCCTTGTAAATAAAAAAAAGAAACATCTATTCAATTTCTTACTGTACTTAAAGCCAATAAGATTAATATGAGGCTGACTATTTGTACAGTAAGTTTATATTGTCATTATTAGTTATTATTATTCACCAAAAATCTTAATATCTTAATATTAATTGAAAATTGTCAATCTCTTCTAACACCCAACCTATAGAGAGATCTATGCAATAAAAAGGGGGATTGGAAGACAGGAATTGGATGGAGAGAATGTTATAAGCTGAGAGTCGAGTCCATTGAGTGAATTATTAACAACAACAGCTGGCAACAACTACAATTATGTTTGACAAAAGGCATTGATGTGATTATGCAATTATGATGAGAAGACAAAGACGGCACAGTGTGGGTCAGGCTATTTACATATGCGAAGGAGACGTCGCACGACTGTGCAGAGCTCGACATTCGACAGGGCAAATTTCATATGCAAGGCACATCATTACATTGTCCACATTGGCATGGTTGACAAAGAGCTTTCCCAGTCGACACGGCGACCGACTTATTGACTGTCTGACGGACTGACAGACTGAGAGACTGACTGACATACTGACCAACTGACAGCCAATAAATGTCACTTTATCAACGTTGAAGTGTGAAGATAGAATCCATTCAGCATTAATTCCAACCACCCTCTTCCTCCTTTTCCCTGAAGGCTGAGAGAACCTGTGTGCTCTCTCTCTCTCTGTCTCTCTCTCTGTCTCTAAAGTGCCAGTTTATAAAGTCGAACTGCCTTGTCACAAATAATTGACAACGATGAGCTGATGAAATTGAAACAGACAGTAGGATAGATACGCACACACACACATATGTATGTACATAAGATTACACATACAAATGTGTGTATGTGGCAAGTGGCACTTGAAAGAGAAACACTTTACTCAAAGAAATAACTGTTGCAGGTGGAAACATATGCTCGAATAGATACGATTTGAATATAATGATATATTAAAGGCATTGGAAAGTGCAAATATTCGATATAATTAGCTGGGTTGGGAATTTAGTAATAAGACAATAGCTGAGTCTGCCAACAACAAACTTAAGTTGAAGCATAAGGAATAGATGTGCAGATCAATAATATACACATATTTATACTGACATTTTAGCAACAAAGACAACTTGAATTTGATTAACATAGTTACTTTATTCTTTTCATTTCGAAAATAAATGAGAAATGCGGCATAATAAAACCATTTAGTTGCCTATATTGGAAAAGCAATAATACAACGTATCAGTTTTCGTTGTAGTTTTTTTTATATTGAGGGGAACAGAGAAGAGTTCATGCTGTTCCAATGTCTAGACACTTGACATGTCAATTGGTGCTCGACTGGTCAAATGAGTTCATTAAGCGGTCATCAGTTGGCCGTCAATGACGTTTATAGCTGGAAAGAGAGTTTTAAGAGATTTTTTCCAGTGATTTAAAATTAAAAGAAAAGGATTACTGCAACGATATGAAAACCAAGTACGTAACGAGTTTCGGTAATCAATAAAAACATGTCAGGAACTCATTTCGCATGCAACATTCACGTGCCACGTGTAAGCGTTAAAGCATCGACGTCGACATGCAATGGACGTGAGTTCTTGTCATGTGGCTTGCAGTGGAGTGAAGTTTGGCAAAATGGGAGAAAGCCAAATATTAGCTCTGCCGCTGGCAGCGTTTTCAATTAATTTCGCCGAATGCATCTTCAATCGTGCATTAAAATGAAAATGTAATCAAGGCAGCGACAACCGAATAAGTCTCGTCGGTCTCAAGTAAGAAGCATGTTACGTATACGTAACGTTTTGCCCAAGAAATATGCAATTAAATGCGTTCTTCCTTTTTGGGGTAGAAGCGATGACGATGGAGTTATACATAGTTGACCCCATTGAGCATTTTTAATTATTTTAAAACGTGAACCACAAGCGTTGCATATACATACATACTTACTTATGACTCAAACGATTCTTATGGTCAGTCAGACAGTCGGCCAGTCACTGACAGAATAGCGGCGAAAGTGTGCCAAGTGAATGAAAATAAATGAATGAAATATATACTTACGACAGCAATCCTGTCGCTGGCTCCTCTTATCTCTCAGTTGCGCTTCTGCCTGGCGGCATTTATATAGTATGTAAGAGTACTCGTATATTTAAATGTATTTAAACGACCGACAATTTGGGAAGCATATCATTGTCGAGCGTTGTCAGTGGCAGCCAGCAGAACAGAACAGAACAGAGCGGCATGCACATTTATTGTCTTTCTTGCAACTCTTGCCCCATGTCCATGCCACAACACACCCTTCATCTCACCCAACTCACCCGCCTCTTCTTCTGACAAAGAACGACCGACAAACCCATTTGTTTGTGCGTGTTTGGCTTTGGCTGCTTGCGCTGAGATAAAAGTAAATATGTGGCGTTGGTTTGGTTAAAGCTGCTGCTGCTGCTGGCTCTCATTTTCTCAGAGAACTCGCTTGGGTTTCGTTCCACATTTGGATAACTCTTTTCTGTTTTTTTTTCTGCTTGTGGCTCAAGCGCATTCTTGCATAATTTTAATTTATTTTGCCTCGCCTTTGGGCTTTTATTGAATTTATTGCGCACATGCCACGCCATGTCGCTTGACTCCAATTTTATTATAGCTACTAAAAATGTGGTTGGCAGTATTAAACTAAATGAATTTCAAAGAAGTTTTCTATTTAAATGCTTTCTTTTTATACACAAGCATATGTCCATATCCCATCAATCACTATATACTATACTTATTCTTCTGACTATTAAGTTATAATATAGAAGTATCCATCAAAGCCAATGTGCCATGTCCAGATCGATTGGCAAAAGAAAAATGTCATTGCTTTTTTTGTTGAATTCGAATTGCTTTTTAAATGTCAATAAAGTGCGATTTGACTACGGAACATTTAATTCCCTCTGCTGCTGTTATTTTTAAAGAGACTGACAACTAAAGACAATATTTCAAATGGTACAACGAGTTTGCACAAATTTAAGAATTTAAAGATTATAGAATCAATGCTAATTTTTGGGTTTCTTTTACGAAAAGTATCTTGACAAGTGCGAGTACTAAGTATTCAGATTCTTCCACTACTTCATTTAAATCGTTGTATTTTGTCATCCAGCACAGATTTTTATGTAAATGCTTTCAAGTAATTCCTGATTTGTCAAGCAACAAAAGTGAATTCCTGGATCACTGACCCGATTTGTTTAGTCGGCTGTGGCAGTTGTCACGTGGCCTGTTACCACTCTAAATCGTATTCATTTGCGTTCACACTTGCTTCATTTAGCAGCCTGCCACACAGCTGCATCAGCATCCACAAAGCAAAGAATGTGCTGCACATGAGTTGCAAGTGCAAATGCCGCTGGCTGCAGGTTAAGGACCTCCTTTTGAACTTTAAAATGTTTACTTACTTATGCGGTCATGTGGGTGACAACACCAAACGTCCTCCAGTCATATTTGCAAATGCAGCTGTAACGAGTCTCGTTGCATATACCCTATGAACCAATATAATAAAGAGGGTATATCAATTCGACAGGGCAGGCTTTTTTTAACAAATAATAGTTGTTACCAATCAAACTCATATTCTTCCTTTAAGATTTAAAAGAAAATACAATGTATTAAATTATATAAAATGTACCATATAGTCAGATATACCCTTTAACAACATAATATATATTTTCTCACATTTTTTCTCTCTTTGTGTCTGTTTGTGTTTATGTTTGCTTTGTGAGCTTAACATAGTCTCCAACCTCATGCGCTTCTTTTAATCTTAAGCGCATTTCATTTACCACAATGGCCATTAAAATTGTCTAGGCTGGCAGAAAACACTCACATTCACACACTCATTCACTCATTCACTTATGCACTC
Organism: Drosophila recens; assembly: GCA_037043495.1. Taxonomy (NCBI): domain Eukaryota; kingdom Metazoa; phylum Arthropoda; class Insecta; order Diptera; family Drosophilidae; genus Drosophila; species Drosophila recens. The sequence continues at coordinate 87,890 of JBAMBJ010003613.1, forward strand.
ATACACTCACTTACTGGCGCACTGAATGCACATTGCCAGACTCATGCCAAGTCTTTGCTGCCAGTTGCGCGTTGCCAACTTTATTATATCGTTTTTTTACGCCTTTTTTGTACACTTTTACCTTAGCCCAGGCGACTTATGGATGGCTTATGGCTTATGCGCTCGCAAACCAATTAAAACGGCCAATGAAACTCTGAAAGACAGAGAGAGAGAGAGAGCATTGGCTACAAATTACTTTTAACGGATTACGTTCTAGCTTGGCAATCGTTGTTTTCCCAGATTGATTTAATATTCGGTTGTTTATTGAAAAATAGGAGAAACAATCGTATATAACCGCAGTCAGATTGTTCTCGACACTTTTTAATATTATTGCTAAAAGAATTAGTTATTATCTTAATTAAAACATTAACTTAACTGCCATTAAATTAAGTCTTAAATAGTTTGTACTTTAGAAAAGAAGGTCCTTTATCTAATCAGTGCGTTGCCAACATTTTTATGAGCTTTGTTTATTGTTTAAGTACTAAAACTAAAAGCAGATCATTAAGTCGATTCAAGGATCAATATTTACAATTCTCGTTTTATGGCCCAAGATTATGTATAATTTCTGATTGGGGCTGCAAAGTTAATGCATGAGTTGGCCGTTAACAGCTACGATTCGTCGATTGTGCGTTTGTAGAATTAGTTCACTAATGGGTTTCTGGCCGGATTCAATTGCTGCTTCCCTCGTCATCCTGCAAATCGTAGCGCAAGCGTCGATGTCGCTCAACGCTCTGGAGGGGATTGAGGCATCTAAAATTTTGACATAAACGAGGCGTTGCTGGTGTTGCTGTTGTTGCTGTTGGTGCTGTTGTTACTGGTGTTGTTGTTGTTGTTGGATTTGCTGCAGCTGCAGATTTAGAGCGCCTGAGTTGCTGTCGCTCAACACTTTGGATGGGATTAAGGCGTCTAAATGTTTGACATGGATCTGGACTCGATGGCGCCTTTGGGATGTGAGCTGCTTCAGCTGTCTTCTTTAGCTGCCCTTGTTGTTGCTGTTGCCGTCGTTGTTGTTGTTGTTCATATTGTTTATCTTGGTGTTGACGTTGTCGATGTTGCCGCAGCACGTCCTTCAGAATTTTATCGTTTTCCAAATTGGCCGCATACCAGAGCAATATGCACAATGCAATGCCAACGGCAATGACAAGATGTACATTGTCCAAGGCTTCTAGCACTTTCAGCAATGGCATTTTTGACAAAATATTTGTTGTGTTAAACATTCTTCAAGGCTTTTGCGCTTCAATTATTTAATTATTTTTTTGACAAATGTCTGTACTTTACACAATACAGAAGAAATATGGAATTATTAAAGTCTTGCTCTCAATATTTAAAAACTTTAATTTCTTGTGAGTGGATATATAAAGCCTGCTATGCTTGTGAATTGAGAAATTTATCGCTTGAAATTTGTATTTTTCTTTCTATAGAAATAAAGTATATAAATCCCAGTGTCTCTCACAAAACTCCAGTGCTTAAGAAAACAAAAACGGCAGTGTGAAACCGAGACAGAGAAGGGCAGACTTTCTTGGCTGGAATGAAAGAGGACAGTGTGAGCAACTTCTTGACCGTATCTCAAGGGTTCAAAAAGGCTCTTAACCCGCTGCTTAAGGCTGTGGCTAAAATTGCAGCTAAAGCCAAACAAATACATACAGCAAAGTGACATGAAAATAAATTAAAAATGTGTAAGGCCACACACACAGAGAGAAAGAGAGATGCACACACAGACATAGACATATTAAGAAACGTGACTTGCTAAGTACATTTGGACTGGGAGTATGTGCAAGTCCGTGTGTATATCTTCATATTTAGCATGTTATGAAAAATGTATACACAAACGGCTCGACAGAGTCTCGACTGCGTCGCCTTTGTCTGCTCAGGCACGTTTCGACTGGAGCAGGAGAAATTGAGGATGAGAGCTGGAGGAGTCGGAGGCGGGTCTCCTATCAGGCGTCATCAGCACTGCCAGGCGAAAATTTAATGACAAAAGTTATGACGACAAATGACTCAGTTGACATTCACTATGAAATCAAAGCATTGCCTCGCCGCACAATGGGACCATGAATCATTTCTCATTTCGTTTGGCTATCAACATTTTATTTTTGTCATTCCCCTCATTTGGTTGCTATTTTTAAAAACCAAATGCTCATTTATCATTATGCAAATTGTTAATTAATTTTATATAATTGCACATAATATGGTTGCTTTTATGCATGTTCCCGCACCGCATTCCTAGGCAGATAGATTGTAATTGTATATGCAAATTAAATTTGTTAATCAACTGGCATTTAATATAGAGTAAATTGTAAATTGAAAAGAGTTGTTCATATCTAAAAATGTTTTGCGTAATTTAATAAATTTTAATATATGCAAATTGGCGAGTCTGATGTAAACTCAAAGCCCTATCATAATCACAGCTAGAATTGTATAGTTCGTTATACATTTTAAAATGAAGCAAAACATGTGATAATATTTGGAATATATTTTCACATTGCAGTTTGCAATTACTTTTTATCTAATTAATTAATTAAATTAAATAAACAAACTGGAATGTGCATGTTACCAATTCGATACTAATTGAAAGTTTGGTCATCTCTGCAGTTCCAGGGAATATTATCACATTTGTTTAGCCGAAAGCTTCTTGGTACAGATGCGATTGTCGGGGCAGAGATTCAAGCAAAACGTAGCATTTAAATTTAATTAGTGTGACAGTCAGACAGAAAATTTATGGATTGAAACATTTGTCAGACTTTGCTCAAGAGCATGGCTAAATAACAAACAAGGTTCTGTTCTGATCTTCTGGCCAAGGCAAATAAACTTTGCTTAGTCCAGTTTAGTTTAATTTCGGCCATAAACTTGTTAGTCATAAATTAAGATAATATTACGCCACTTGCCGCCAAACAAACGCCTGTCAATATTTGTGAATTGCCTTGTGAATGTCCTTTTGCCTCTGTCCTCTCTGTCTCTGTCTCTGCTCCGCATGCAAATCATATTTGGTCAATAATAAATTGGCCTCAAACTCAAAATTGAACTAATAATAATTACAAAAGTAAATCAACAGACACAACATGACAACGTCGCTTCAGGGCAAGTTTGTTTGTGTGGAGAGTCTTGTCTCAAATTTATGATTTCATTTATAGGCAATAAAAGCATTCATGTACACACACTCACACACACAAGCACACTTACACACACATACGCATTATTTACTGTCGCACAAGCCGTAGGCGAAAATGTGCCACAAAATGGCCCAACGGCCTAGCGTTAATTCAATTTTATTACACATACGCAGCGTGTTCTTTACGCACAAAGACTTGCAGTAAGTAAATTTCAAGTGCACGTTCAGCTTCACTTGAGTGTGTTTCTGTTGAGTATGTGTGTGTGTGTGTGTCTGTAAATCTGCATTGCGGCAGCTTTAAGTATGTTTATTGCTTTTGGACACGCCTTCCAAACAAACAGACACACACAAGGACAGACATGCACACACACTTGTCTTCTGCTGCAGCTATTAATTAGTTGACTCTTGATTACACATCTATTGGATGTGCACTTAAGGTAGCTCATGTTCAATAAACCAAGTTAACAGAGCACCCCAAACAATGAGCATTTAAGTTATTCAAACTAGCTATAGCCTTTTATCTCATGGGTATTTAATATCATTTCTGATAAATATTATTAACATTGCCATTTATATACACTTTTATTTGACACAAAAATATAATAGTTAGTAAAGAAGTGAACTGTTATTCAGATACAATATTAAACATGGACTTAAGGTCATTAATTCTTTAGATAATGTCCAACTTATATTTATTAGAGTATCAAATCATTGATAGCATTCATAAATACGCGGTCGTATTACGTATCTCTGGCAAATCAAAAGCATATTTTTATATTTTAATATTTTACAGGCAACAGTTCTTACAGGCTATATGCGTGGGCGTGACGGGGGCGGTAGTGGGGGACGGTCTGTTGCCACTTTGCTTTGTGCAATTGCTTTTGCCGGATATTGTTGTTAGTTTTTTACTTTTAAGTTTGCATTGTTGGGCTCTTTTGTTTTACACGGCCTGCATTGTGATTGCTTTCGTTGCTGTTGTTGCTGGTGTTGCTGGTGTTGTGCCCTGGTGTTGTTGCTGTTGTTTGTGTTGATGGCGCTCGACTGCTGCCGTGTCCTATTTGTATCCTGTCGGCAACGGCACCTCGCACACATTTATGTCTATTGGCGCGCGTCCATTTCCATTTCATTTCCGTTATTGCAAAACTTTTCGTATTAAATATATTTTTCTCTGGTTTTGTTCGTTTGCAATGCCGCGGCTACGATTGTTTCATTTCGATGGCTTTGTTGTTCTTCGTATTGTTATTGTTGTTGCTGTTGTTGTTGTTCTTGGTGGTTTTTGCACTTTGGCAAAGTTGTTTGTTGCTATTATTTCTGGTACTTTATTCGACCATCGCCATTATTGCACTTGTTTCCTTTATTGTACTACTAGACATAAAAATGTTTCCATTTGCATATAAATACATATATATGCACAGAGTATATAATATATATGCACATATATAATTGCATTTTGAGGACTCGCCTCATATAATGTGGCCTACTTATGTTATGAGTGCATTCGCAGTGGAAGAGGAGAGAGGACGTGTGGCAAATTGACATGCAATTTGTTATAATTGCTGCGTTTTCAACTGGAACTTTTGCGAGCTAACAACTTGCCACAGAGTCCGCTGAGGAGAGAAGACTCAGGCCAAAAACCTGACCCTGATTAGGCAACCAAATTGTTGTTGGAGTTGTTGCTGTTGTTGTTGTTGTTGTTGCAATTAGCATGTTGCGCTGCCATAAATAAAATTAACCACAATGCTACAAACAACATGGTCAACAATGTTGCCCCAAATAACTACAGTTGCTCGCGTCAAGAGCGCTCTACCATTGTTATATACCCTGCCAAAAAAAAGAGTTACTCAGTTATTTAATTGTCTTTGCTGGAGATTCTCTGAAAATCAACGTACGATAACCAAACGATTCATTTAAAGTCAGATTCTATGAGCTCAAGCTTCTGTTAAAAATTGAGAACTTTTAAATTTTTAGTTCAATTTGAATTTATATTTTTTAAACCCTTGATTTTCCCTTGATAAGGAAAATTACTCCGCAGTACTTTTGATAATATATCTCTATACTTTTGCCTTCTATAAGTTGAAAATTTCAGTTTTATTTAGATTTTAAACATTTGATGATTTGCTCATAGCGAAATATATAGTTGTAGAAGCCAGTCTTTAAAATTATTATTATAAGTTGAAACTAAAATAATATATTTCTTTTACTATTTTTTTTAGAATGGAAAGTATTTCCAGAACTTTTTCGAAAGCATATTTTAACTGTCTGGTGGCCTCAAAAAGTCCTTTTGCTGATTTTTCGTAAATTTTTGTGCAAATTATACAAATGTTTTTGCATATTTTATGACCCAGCGCGTTGTGCACTCTGCACAATCCGCAGTTGACCGCAAAATTCAGCGCATTTAAATTAATGATACGAAATGTCAGCAAAACGTTGAACCGCAAATCATTCTACATAATTCTATGTTTTTTCCTATAACTTTATTCGGGGGGAAAAGGTCAATATACACTATTGCACTTGAATTTAGTTTTGTACTTCTAATAAATAGCTCAATAGTGTAAGCAATTAGCTTGGTACAATGTTTAGGAAATGATTAGTTGCGCTTCGGTTTAAGAAGAAAATGATTAGGAAAGAACTGCATCCTTGAACCAGAGAGCCATGCGGTCCTCACGGCATCTCTTCGTTGGTTCAGTTTGAGTATATTGTCGAACTAGAGTATGAAAACGATTGTGATTGAACTCATTGCCCGCCTTTAGCCGTTCACTCAACTCAGCTGCCTTTATGGACAATGATTTCGTGGTCTCCATCGATTTGGCGAGCTCCCTTTGAATCGATTCAGCGACCGCCTTGAGAGAGGGTCTCGTTTTGTAGAGAATATTGGATTCCGATTTTATGGATGTATTATTTTCAACTGCCTTGTTTTCATCCTCCGTATGGGAAATACGAGAAACATTTTCCTTCTGAATTTCAGTTGTTTTGGATCTCATCGAAACACGAGAATTGGTATCCTTATCCGCTCTGGGTCTGACGACAGATGTACGAGATAGAACATCTGACTGATTTACACTAGCTTTAGATCTAGCAGATCCGTGAGAGATACACGAGACTTTATCCGAACGATTTGCATCATGCAACGACCTCACAGAGCGACGCGATGAGTTGTCACCAGAGTACTCCCTTGCCCTTGATTTACGAACAGCACGAGAGACATTATCATTATACAGGTCAGTGTCCACATCTGCATGCATGGAATGCTTGGCCTCCTTCAGAGTGACATTCGAGTCCGTGACACGCGATCGCATGCTCAACTCGGAGGACTGTCGGTGTCCAGCTTTCGCCCGACTCGCCGTCGACCTGGCCGTGCTCATCTGGGAGGGAACGTGGCTGGCCTGGGAGGCCGATCGATGAGGGTTGACGGCCATTAACGTTCTCACCGCACCAGATCCCACGGTAGCCGTTGATCCCGCCTCAGATAGACCCGATTTGGATGCCTTGCCAGCATGAATTCGTCGATCGCTGGTCGATGATCTTTTGGCAGCTGTCATTTCCTCTTTGATGGCTTGCGAGTATCCCACCTCGCCAATTTGAGACTTGGATGGTGCGTAAATCCCATCTCTCTTTAGTTTCCTTAACCGCTCCTCATCTTCTTTGGCTAAAATTGTGCCTTTCGAAACGGACGTGTTGGTGTGTTCCTTGGACCATGTTGCATAGGGCGGATATGTCACATAAGTTGGCTGCTTGTACTCATGACGCTTTGCATTTTCGGGGGGACCAATCAAAAACGGATTAAAAGAAATACCTTCATCATCGAACATCATTTTGAACAGTTTACCAATTCACAAAGTAACACAATTGTTAATGTCTCCTCCAGGATTTGGGTTATTTAATGTGGATGCAAGATTAATAGTATAATATGAAAATAAAAATATTTCCTGCGTGTACGATATATGCCAAAAGTAATCTGTTCTATTGTTTTTATTTAACTTTCAATGAATTTTCATTGTCCTGGAACTAGACAAAATTTGACACTCTTCGAATGAAAATCCAAAACAAACTGAAACGGAAAATGTTCGAGAACTTCAGGTGCAAACAGTCAAGGCCTGCTATTGGGCGATTTAATATTTATGACAAAAAATGAACTAAACAAGTGATGAATACTACGAAATAAATATTAATTCAAAAACAATGTAATCGTGTCTTTCTTAAATTTGTGGAGTTGTATTGCATTTGTCTTGTTTTTGAAGCCTTTAATTAATAAGAAGTTTGTGAAATTCAAGTCAATTTTAATTCAGTTATTTTGTATATTCTTTAGGATTATATTGACTTACCTGGCTGAAAATTCATCTTTTGTTTGTGCAAATTCCGATGCATCGCCACAGCTTCAGCTAAGGATCTTGTTTCCCGTTAGAAAGCAGCGTCTTTTTAATTAAATGGCCTCATTGGCGAGTGGCATGCTACACAATGGTGCAGAGTCTCACCGAGTGAGTGTACGTGCCGATAAGGAAGAAACTGCTCAACAAAAGGCAAGGAGTCTTTTGAGCAAGTTAATGAATACTGCACCACATCGAAAGTACGAGTATTCAAAAGGGTTGTGATTATTTTGCTTGAACCTTATGGAATATTAGCGAAACTCGCTCCCTACTCGCTTTGCTCGCGGAGCTGGAGTCGAGCATACCCGACTGTCGGAGACAACGTACTTACTATAGAAAAATTAAACTCTGCTTAAAATAAAATAAATCGAATTGCTAAAATTATTTAAAATAATTATGTACTAAGTATTCGCCCAAATTTATCGATGTGTCTACGTTGCCTTGAAAAAATGCTCATATTTATTTTGTAACCAAGCTAGAGCACCTAAAAATATTATTCAGTCGTGTGACACTTCTCATCAAGCAAATACCTATACATACAGTTCTTCATTTTATTTGGATGCAAAATCAATAAGTTTATGTAAATTTCGGCAAAAATTATCTGAAGAATGGCTGCATACCAAAGACCTACAACCAAAACAACAGCAGCTGCAGCAAAGCCTCAGTTTCCCACGTCGCTGCTGGACGATAAACTGATCATCTATGGCGATGGCCTTATCTATGGTGGTGCTTCGTATCCGGTTCCGGCTAGCAACATGCCAATGCAGGCGACACCAACATATGGCGACCAGAGGCTGCCAACTCATCAGAACAATTCCTACACAGGCATTCTCAACAGTCCGACGATGCCCACGGTAACAGGTTCACAAAGAAAGCCTATCACACAACAGCGGATGCAGCACCAGCAACAGCCGCAACAGCAGCAGCAACAGTCGCGGCAACAGCAGCAGCAGCAGCTCCGACAACAGCCAATGACGCAGTCACACGAACTGTCTCAGGGTCTACAATCCCAACGCCACATAAACCAACAACAGCAACAGCCTCAGCATCTGCCTCTGCAACAGCTGCAACAGTTGCAACACTTGCAGCAGCAACAGTCGTTGCAATCGCAGCAACAGCATCTGCAACGGCAACAACAGCTTCAGCAGGCTTATAACTATTGGCCTTTCGGTGGCAATCATAACATGGGTACGTTTAATGGCAACGCAAGTCAGCCTCCTCAAATGTTCAATAATCAAATGTCCTATGGCCAACAAGCCTGGCCAGGATACACAGTCATGAGTCCTGTCGATCCAAACCAACCGTTCACTTTTGGCATGGAATAGCTCCCAAACAATTAATGTTAAGATTTTTCGAATGTAACCTTCAAGTCGAGTAATGAAAAAATTGCACAGATCTCTGGATATATACTGTATTTGAAAACCTTCAAGTCGAGTAATGAATAAATTATACAGATTACAATGTTACTTTATTTGAAAAACTGTTTTTTATTGAGTCATTAATATTGCAGGACTCGTTTTCAGCCGTTACCAGTTTCCGTTTTTTTTTTTCCAGCCACTTGGTTGTCGATATTTTTTATGCTCTCTTCAATACCCATTTTCTTTTTTTTAAAAATGACCAATGAAGAGTATGATTGTTTGGATCTTGATTCATATCAATTGTCTCAAATTAATTGCAATTATTAATTTTTATTCATTTCCATACATCTTTTCTTATAAAATACATATTTAATTCTATATCTTTCTTTATTGGTAGAAAATTGATAAGGATGTTTACAGGGTATTCTTAGGTAAATCAGTCGCCTATGTATGCTTTTTTCTGATAGTTTTCTTCTCGTTGCATGCATTTTCCATTTGGCTTTGCTTAGGACAAACTTTGCCATAATTTACTGTAACTTGTCTGCCTTGCGTTTTACACTTCAACAAGGAAAACGGGGGTGGGGCGGTTGGTGAGTGTGTTCTTGGTGTGGCATGCAACTGGAGCGTCATTTAGTGGTAAATTTCCGTCTTAGTTGCCAACGAATGTCATACGTGACATTTTGTGGATTCCGTTTTTAGCATTTCTGTAATCGGGTCGCGTGCCTGTGATTTCATATGTGTGCACGCATATGAATGTGGGTGTGTGTGTGAGTGTCTGACTGTGTACCTATGAGATGATAGTCAAAGTTGGTTACCTTTTGGCATACCTGTCCTTTAATGATTTTCGATTTTTTATCCCACCACGCGGCACAGTGGTTCTTGCTGTTCTTCCACATCTTTCTGTGGATTTTTCTAATTATTTCTTGCTTTAATGCCATAACTGAGTTTCCTACCTTTATGTTATAAAACTAACATTATTTCTTTTATCATATTCCCCTTAAGCAATTTAGCTGTTATTATGTCATTTTATTCTTAAGAATTTTAGCAATTAAGTATTTATATTTAACTTATTTTTACAAGAACTGAATATTGTTGGAGAACATGAAAACTATTTCATAAATCCTTCAAAATTTTACAAGTTTTTGTACTTTCAGCTAAAACATTACATAATCTATTAATTAATCTTATTCGCATTTTCCACTTGCACGGATTTTTTACACTCCTGTTGCTGTCGAGTGCTCAGCATTAAGGACTCAAGCCGCAAGTTGCAATGGCGGCATCGCACACACACACACCCACAACTTTGTCTAATGATGATCCCTAAAGTCAACTTGCTAAAGTAACAAGAGCTCTCACAAACACACACACACACAGAAACACACACACAAGCACATAGGAAACTTACACAGAGGCGCCACCACGCCCATAAGTACACAATGGTATTAACGCCATAATTCGTAAGTTACAACACACACAAACACACACACATGCACATACACATATACGCATAGTATAACCGCAGTAGGATTAAGTTATATTAAAGCTGTGAACGTTGCATTTTATGCAAGTTTTTGTGCCTTTGACACTTTCGGCTTATAAAGATACTAAAATAAAGGCAATGAATGCGTTGCATCCTCTTTAAACCACCCAAAAAATATGCTACGAAAGTTTTACTAATGCTGACCCACATTATATTACTGGCTATGAATGCTTTTATGTTAATCATTCAATTGGGATTGATTTATCTTATCTTTAAAATTTCAATAAAATGAAAAAATATTAAATTTTTAAATAAGTTTAATGAACTACGATGAACAAACTCTACTAAACTGTCGAATTTTCATGTAATTTTAATTTTAGCTTGACACGTGTTAAAAAAAAATTTCAAATCTTTAAAATCGTTTTGCGAACAGCGAGTTGTAGATTTTTTTATGTATATTTACATAACGAATTATCTACAAGTCGGAGCTAACTTTCTTTTGCTTTAAATGTTTATACTTTGCAGAATATTTGTTTGTAATTCACAGTATTTTTATGTGGAGTTGGAGCAGAAGCTACAGCTGCAGCAGCAGAATCAGCAGCTGGTTGACCCCGGTTGTGCCACTTTGTGCACTTTGCGTGAAGTTCAGGTCAAGTGTTAATTTCACTGTCGCCTCATTTGTGCTGTGTTCGGTGTTATATACATCGTGTATATGTGTGCGCATATTTATGTGAAAACTTTGCTAAATTTTTAATTTAAAGAAATGCATCGTGCCGACTTTTGCCAGCTGAAAACATGAAAAGTGAGAAAAGCGAAGTAAAATCATATAAATTTACTTATTTTGCTTGCTTAGTCTGTCGAACGTCATTTAATTTTTAGCCCTTTATACGAACTTGATCAGAAAAATTGACTGTATATAATTACCCGAAGATTGTTTAACTTTGCTTTTAATTTTTTTGTTGTCATATGCATTCACCATATTCCATTCGCACTCAGAATCATTTTTTGGTCTGAAATTAGCCGCAACTCTTACGATATGAGCTGTCGTAAACATTAAGTAGACTTTAAACCGCTTTCATTTAAATTGAAGATGTTCATTCTGAAAATTTGAAGTGTGCCTTTTAACAGTATTCTCCCAAAATATGACTACGAATACTTCATGGCTCTACCGTGTCTAATAAAACTCGCATGCGTGTCTGTCTGTGTGTCGGGGAGTCATAAAAATACCACGCAGAGCTGCAAACAAGCAACACTGAGAGCACATAAATGTGGCTGTCGAAACGACATTGCTAACACCCAGAAGAGTCAACTTGTTGAAGTGTTTATTGGGCCAAATCCCGGCCGATTACCATCTGAATACATAAAACATTTACTAAATACGCTAAGTAAACAGAATGACGAATCTGGGAAACTTTGTCTTACTTTTCCTAGTAGCTGACAATTACAACTAGAATAAGAGTTTAATTATGTCCTGTAAAATAGAGATTTTTAGAATGCAAAATATTGAGATTGAAAGAGAGAGAGAAAGAAAATATGTTTACATCTAAACTAATTAGAATAATAGTATAATAATAGATATATTCTCTAAATTCAGCATTGCTTGCAAGTCGAACTTAAATGTATTTAAAATCGTAATCGTTTTTTATCAGAGCTAGGTTAGGAACTTAGTTATAAATCAACTACGGAAATAAAAACGTAAAATTAATAGTATTCGCTCTTCTATTTGTCCTAAATCACTCAGATTAAATAATTTAAACCATTGTTATGCCGTGTTTGTCAGGCTTGCAATCATCGTCCACCAACAAACAGATATCCGAATATTTGATTTTCTCCAGCTCAACATAGATGCGATTATTCAAAGACATTTCTGGGTACTGTAAATCGAACGAATCACATATTAAATCGTTAGTAATAAGGAAGTATTCTTACCATTTTGGCCACTTTCCAGCAGTCCAAAGCCGACTTGTTGCGCCCCAAGCGCAGATTGATTATGGCCAAATAACCCCATGGATCGGGCATGAAGATCTCATTGTCTGTACTCCGAGATAGATATTCAATAGCATCCTCGAGTCTATTCAGCTAAGAAGATATCTGATAACCAGTTAGTTGAGTTTCGATTCATATAACTTACGTAGTACATGGACAATCCCATGCCATAATTGGCCGAGAAGTTCTTTTCCTTTTTGTCGTAGGGTATGCACATTTCATAGGCCTGCTTGGCCAATTCATAGTCTTCATTTTCAAAACTGAGACGCGCCAGTCTCATCAGACTCATCTGGAACGTTGAGAGCAGTTCATCTTCGGTTAGATTGATGGTCAACAGCTCCTTATAGAATTTGATAGCTTCATCGTATCGTCGACGTGAATATTCGACATTGCCATTGATATGTGCTTGATAGTAACGCTGTCAGTTGAGGGATAAATCTTAAAATCATATATGTCATCTAATTTTTAACTCACCAGCAATCTTCCACGCACCGAGTTGTCGGTCTGTATTTTCTTAATTTGAAATGTTTTGTCAATTTCGCCCTGCAACAGCTTGAGGGTCGTATTTATCAAGTACGCCTCGGTCATTGTAAATTCACTTGCAATATCTGCAAAGATCAGCTCTGCAAATCCATAGGCACCGAGGCGAGCAAATGTTTTGAAAACTTGATAGAACTTAATGCCATCTAGGATATTGCCACTCATCTCAAAGTCGACGGGTATAAAAGATTCGAAGAGGGAACGAGGCAAGAGAGGCATCGATTTACCCGGCACATCATAAAGATTCTCGTACTGCCAACGTGTAAACTCCATTCCAGTCAAATAGTTCTTCTTTTTGTAAAAACAATACAGTAAAACCCAAACCTCGCGATCCAAATGATTTTGGCTACTGAAAATTCGCAGTTGTTCCAAAAGATTGCTAAATGCCTCACCCTCTTCCTCTTCGGTCTTCAACTGCAGCTTATAGTTAACGTAGAGCTCCAAGAGTGAGCTACGGAAAAAAGGTTGTAGAAGTTCCTTTACAAAGTACGATATTTACACAAAGTAATCGCCATTCCAGTTAGTTTCCCTCTGAGTATTTAAATAGATGGAAGCCTGCTCAAAGTTCAGATTCTCGACGGAAGTGATGAATACATAGAAATTGAATATCAGCTTATTGTTGCAGCCATCCCTGAGTTCCTCGAACATCTGTTTGGCCACCACACATTCCCCAATGCTGCACAAGTTGCGGTATTCCTCCATGAGGCGTCGAGTTTGAATCTGTTCACTCGCACTGTACAAAACACAATTGCTCGGACTTTCCCAGCTGCAGGCTATCAGCAGCTCCTCAATGCGTTCCATTAGCTCCTTGTGCATATGCGTCAGCATTTCCTGTTTGAACCAAAACGGATGTTTATCCCAATCACACACACACACAGACACACACACACACTCTTATGTACTTACTCGAAACTCAATATTGGACTTGGTGGGCATGCGAACATTGAAATCCGAGCCACAGATGTCCACGAGCAGATTCCTCAGATTACCCAAATGACAGCAGAAATTGGGACGTTTGTCATCAATGCTCATGACATCGTTCTTAACAATGAAACTAATCACATCCTTAATGAGCTCATCAAAAGCGCGATACAATTCTTTTATGATATCAGCACTATTGACGACATCCTTGGGCACCATCAGATCCAAGCAGCGCTGCAATTTCGCGGATTTCATTTGATTCTCATTGTAAACATCGAGAGGTTCATTACGCTTGGTCAGGGTCTGAAAGAAACAGATCTTCATAATGGCAAACATGGGCGATTCTGGCGTGGGAACTTCACTCATTCTATAGGTTTTTCTCGACTTGCGCACTACGGGAGAAAGCACGCTGGCAAAGCGACAAGAATTGACTGTGGCAGAAGGGATTTAAGAAAGGATTTCGCTTTTAAATAGTTGATTAAACATAAATAGATGTAAAAAGAATATTTTCAAATTAACCTAAAAAGTTTTAAGCGCAGTTTCAGTTCAGCTTTTGTCAGTAAATAATATCAAAACATATTACCATTGGGATACCCAAATACACTTGGGTTGATGATGCCCTCATAGAGAACATTGGCTGGAATTTCATCATAAAGCTGCAGGAGGAGCTCATACTGATTGTGGACGACAGCAGCCTCGAGAACCTCACGCATCTCCGAGGTCAGGACATATCGATGCAACGAGTTGTTGACCAGAGCCGAGTCCGCAAACGGATTGATCTCATTTATCTTCAAGTCCACACCTGGAGTTTTGAGCAGTTCACGGAATAAACGCGGCAATTTGATGCTCGCACTCGTCTGCATTTGATTGCTGCTGATGTTTGTTTCCCGCGATTCACGCAACAAATCTCTCTTGATGCTCTCCCAGACAACGATCGTGTTCTGTTCGCTAATGATCTGGGAGATGAAGCCGTAGAAGGTGCAGAGGGGAATCACTTGAAACTCATCATCCGCATCTGCGATTGTCGAGCGGATCGACAAACTGATGCCCAAGTGTCCGGCCCGTTGATGCAGCTCCTCGGGTGCATTGTAGATCGATTCGAGTGTGAAGAATGCCAGATTTGTAAAGTGAAAGTTTTTGAGAATCGGCAGAATCGAGTACATGTGCCACTCGCTGGTCGTGGTTATCTTGTGACTGGTCGACGTCTCCAGATCGCGATCGTATTCCGCATAGAGCATAATGGGGATATTGCTGATGAATCGTTTGCACTGAAACAGTTGCAGTAGATCGCAATGGCCGCGGGAGAGAAACTCGAGACTTTCTTCGACATAATCATCGTTATCATAGCCTCCCTCGTCGAAACACGCCTCCGGATCTGCCGATGTCTCCGCCCACGTTTCCGTTGGCATCTCACCTTTTTCAGGATTCTCTCCAGCTCCCGCATCACCTGCATCTTTATCGCTAACAATCTTCAGAGGCTGTTTCTGCTTCTGTGTTTTGGACACTTTTATAATCGCAGCCGAGGCAATTGTTCTTACTCCCGTCACAGTCTTCAGCTCACATCGACGATGTCTTGGAATGCGCTGATACAGAGACACGACCAATGGATTGTCACTGAAGATATTCATGTCATTGATGCTATCTTGAATAATACCCATCGCAAAGGCTGGCCTTTCCATCTCGAACTCGTTCTGAAAGATTATCGTGTCGGTTGTATAATGCTCCGACATCTTTTGCAATGTATTCTTCACATGATACAAGTGCAATTCGAGTGGATACGATGCCACAGGCAGATTCAAAATATTCTTCAATTGCATATAGAGAAACACTCGCTGGGGAGTGACCTTCGGCTCAAAGGAAATTGATGCCCTAACGGGTTTGGCAGAAGCTCTCTTCGAAACTCGTTTGCTACGTCGAGTTTGTCGCGATCCGCGCAATGTTGTTGATCCATTCTCAATCATCGAGGATTCCATTTGTTTGCCTTTGTTTTCATTTGTTTTGTGCGTGTCATGGATCTGAAACTATGCCTACTTCTGACGGTTGTGTCAATGTCTAGTGACGAGCTTTAATAATGCCAAGTTGAAACCGAGCAACAACTTGAAATCGTGTTTCATTAGACCAAGTGGCTTTGTGTTAATGAAAATTAAATATGTATACATGTTTACACCTACTTGCATCTAAATATATGTGTGTACAACGTTTTTGGGTATTACATAAGGTCTCGGCTCGTTGTTCTCTCGTCGTCGAGCACGCACTTGTCAAAAATGTAACCACAAAACAGCAACAGGAACAGCAACATCAACAGCACGTACAGAGATGGCACAACTAACACGACAGCAACAATGCATTTTGGCCAAGGCCAAACCCACGGCAATAAAACCAACAACAACAACAACTACAACTACGACATCAGCAACAAAAACATCAGCAAACACCAACAAAAACAGCAAACGAGACACGTACTTGAACCCTTTTGCCCAACACTCAACTCACGACAGGTGTTTGTAGTTGTAGTTTTCATCATGGCAATAAGCGAGGTATCATAGCTCCCTGTTGATGCTTGTAACATCACCGAAAGACTAATTCCCTGACAAATTAAAATATCTTCAAAAGGGAATTTAAAAATCTTTAAGTTAAAAGTATTTTTCACAATTTTTAAAAGTTTTGAAATTATTTTTGCAGTGTAAGCCAATGCAAAAAAATGTTTAAAAAAAATATCAAAGTCTTAAGGAATTGCAAAAGGCATTTTTGGCCTTGCTTTTGCTCATATTTAATTTCCAAAAATAATTAAATACATCGTTTTGCATAAAAAAAACTAATAAAAATTGTCCGGACAAGAATTGAAGCATAACTTTTACGCTGTTTGCTGTGGGCGAAACAATTCTCTGAAAAAGAAATAAATGTCATTCTTTTCAGCGATGTATATTAAATGAATTATTATTTCACTTCACTTTGATTGTTTTTTAAATCTCCGCTTGATAAAAATACCAAGCAGTAGTGTATAGAGTGTGCGGTCTGGCGCTGCTGATTATGTTGTTTGTTTTCGTATGTTTTGTTTGCCTGGCAGCGAGTGCTCTAAAATCCGCTTTGACAGCTCGCCTGTCAGCTGAGCCCCAACCAAAACGGCCGCCTGTGGTGCGGCGTGGGCGGTTGTGTTGGCCTGTCTTGTAGGTTGTTTACTATTTTGATGGAACTCCAACAACATATGCTAATGACTAGGTGAACAGTGAGACTGTGCGGGGGACCCTGAGCAGGCCACTCAGCTGGTGGCTTTTACCTCGTTTAAGGCCAAGTTTCCATCTAGGTAGAAACATATCACAGACACACACACACACAAAGATTCACAAAGACCGACATTGGCTTCATCAAAATGAAATTTGCTGGCAAACACATAACGTAAAACTACTTGGCAGGTAACTGGAACGCATGTTCGTTATGCTCAAAGGCTTTAAAATGCGCTTTAGTTGCACAACTTGTTTACTCTGGCTCATATGCAAATCAGTGCTCGGAACCAGCTGCCTAGCTTGGCCAGCTTGGCCAGAGACTCGACCGGCTCTCCAGCTCGTACCCATACGCCCTGTGTGCCCAGGCCAGACGATCCAGCTTTTGCGCCTGACGCAACAAAATCAATTAGACACTTGCATATAAGTACAACCATATACTCGTATGAAGCCTGTACAAGGCCATAAAGAGGAGCAGGTTAACAACAACAACAACAGCAACAACTAAAACAATTGCAATTTAATGTGCTACCATTGCCTGCTAATGATAATGTTGTTATGTGCCTATTATGCCTGTTGTCTCTGTTGCATGTGGAGTGGAATCAGCAGCTGCACAAATCATTTGCATTTCAATGATGGCAGACAAAGCCCCTAAGTGATTTCCAGGGGAATGTCTTTTTATACCCTTTGTTTACTGGGAAGCAGAGAAAGGCATCTCTGACCAATAAAAATATGTAAAAATTCTTGTTCAAAATTATAAGAATTTAATACTGGTAGGATAGCATACAGGGTATCTCACAGTCAAGTTTTCTTTTGTTGGTCATCCAAATATATTTAAATATATTTCACTTAACTAATTTGATGTTTTGACAACCATTTTTTGGCTTTGAAAATTAACATCAAAATATGATATGAGACTAAATCAATTAAAGCTGTTCAACCAATTATGAAACTTATTTAACAACTATCATGTACGGGGCATTTAACTAATTTAAGGTAATGCATAATATTTTTGAAAAGCAAATCAAAGTTGGTAAATTTTCTTGACATGCCTTGACCCAATTTCCCAACTAAGCTATGGACTAGAATCCAGAGGCAGACAAACATTCTGACTGACAACCAGACAAAGGAAACAATCAACCACAGCAATCCATCTCAAGCTATTTCTTAGTAAAATCGCCTACTAAACGTAAAGCAGATTCTGAGAATCTTTGGCGAAGATACGAAAATGCCTGGAAAAGCTGTTCTCTCTCTCTCTCTCTCTCTCTCTCTGAAAGCAGCTCAAGTTAATATCAAAATAGCTGAGCTCAGCGATAACAGAAAGCCGCAAAAACCGCACATAACTCTATGCTGCAATCCAAGCACTCACTCAGACACACAAGTTAGACTAGGATTAAAAAAAATACAAAAATGTAAAAAAAAAATTTAAATAAAATCTGAAAAAAAATAGAGAAACTAAAACGCAGGTTTTGAAGTATGCTAAAGATTTCGCATACCAAACTAAGAATGAATTTAACAAAGCTAACATGAAATTTACACCATTGGGGTGAGGAGGGTGCTCAGAATTTCCGGCATGAAAATTTCATTTGAAATTGAATATGAAAAAACTGCGACACGAGGCGACGCGCTGTGCGACAGCTGCTGCAATTGACAATTATTATTATTGTCAGTGCGAATGAAAAGGCAGGCACGTCAGACAGTCAGCCCAATCCCAGTCCCAATCCCAGTCAATGGCAGCTGGCGGCAGGCATTTTGTGAGCTGAACTGAGCTGCGCTGATCTGGGCTGGGTTGGCTTGGTATTCATATGATGGCCATGTAGCTCATAACAAAACTCCAAACTGCCTCTCGTTGGCTTCAATAAAATCCAATGTACGCATTAAAATCATTTAAATTCTATTGTTTTGCCTTCGTATCGTTTCGTTTGGTTTCGTTTTACATTTTTATATGTTTATATGTTTGTTTTTTGTTTTATTTTTTTCTGGTGTGTCGCTGACAACGCACAAACACTCACACTCCAACTCACAGTCACACACACTAACATACACACACACACACACACGCACTCACACGGAGTTCAACAAATGCCACGTAAGCTGTTTTCGTAACGGCTTTGGTGATATCAGCAAATGCATATTTAATGGCTTACGCTGCGTATGAGCAACACAATATGCGATATACTCGCGTGCTTGTTTGTTGCTTCTTCTGCGAATTGAAATACTTCTCAAATGGCCATTACTCAAACTGCAAAAAGTGTTAATACACAGATGGCAATAAGCAGGTAATTGTTGAAATTTAATGCAGTGGCTGAAATCGCAAATTAAATTGCAATTATTATTTGTTTAATAGCAACTAATTGGGGATATGGCTTTAACAACTTTAAAATATTTATTTTGCTTGAGATTTGTTAAGAAATTCGTCATTTTAAATAGTTTATTGCCTATGGCCATTGGTCATAAGTCAGATAATAATTCCAGTTTAAAGTCAAGCTAAAATTTAATTTGCAAGGGTACGCTTATTATGGTTAACAATTTAAGCGCGTTTAAATCCTGTATTTATTGGAGATTTTCATTAACACTTTTTCTTATAACACTTTAAGTGTTTTCCAATTCACAATGTAGAACTCAAACGCCGGACAAAGGAGACAAGAGTTTAGATTGAGGAACAAGTAGTCAACACAACACCTTCTCTGCATGGCAAACACCTCCCTTTCCCTCCACAAAATGGCATAAAAATGCTGCAACTTTTATTTTACAATTCAGTACTTTGTCCTTTACATAGGCGAAGAATTTCATGCTGACAGCAGGCAAATCATTTCGTAAGCATGTGTGTTTATTTCAACTCTTCGCGTTGATTTGCTTTGGCGATTTGCTTAAAGGCAACTGCTGAAAAGAAAAAGAGGGAGAGAAAGAGGTGAAGAGCGATGCCAAGTTAAACAAAAGAGTAAGGCGCAAATCCTTTTGAATGTCGTCTCGCAACTTTATTGCCAAGTTTTTCATTTGACGCATTTATAAATTATTTAAAGTGTCGCCCCTTGATGTAGTACATATACCCATGTTCAGACTCTGTCTCTCGGTATTCTATGCCCAGTGTGCATGTGTTGATGTATGTTATGTATGAATGTGTACCATTGACCTCGTGACCTCAAAAGTGCTCTCTCATACACACACAATTCAACATTCAACATTTATAGTAGACAAGCTGGTCCGGTGACATGACAAAACCATAAACAGTGGCTAAACAAGGTGCTTAAATTATGCCACAAGATCTCAAAACTGGCTGTAAATAACATGCTGGACCCGTCGAGAGAGGGTCACCCTCTTCCCATCTCACTTGTCCCTTCACCGTTCCATCATTGCACACTGCCATTCATATTTATGGGTGTAGATGAGTGTACTCACATACACACACATAGACACAGAGATGAAAACTATGACCATGCGTCGCCTGCCACAAAATGTAGCCACTCTCGTATCCTCTTGCAATTGCCGCTGCCTGCCTGTCTGCCCCTCTCCGCTTGATCCTTGGCTTGTTGCTAGTTGTTGGTCTCACGCTTGGCTGACTTTGGTTTCAAGCAATCAACGCGTATACTATGTGTGTGTGTGTGTGTGTGTGTGAGTGTGATTGTATGACAAGGGAGGTTGGCCTGAAGTTGTATATGTTTACTTAGCGCTATTCAGCTGCCAGCTGTTTATTCACATATATGAATATCAATGACTTCTGCTTCTGGTGCAAGGCACTCTTTAATGGCCAAAAGTATGATTAATTCATTATAAATTCCATAGAGCACTTCTCTCCACAATTCATGGCTTTAAACGTTCTGTTAACTAACAATTTTGAGGTTGAGGCATAACACGCCTCACGTCCCATAAGTTGTATGTCCTCCTGTCTGTACTCTGTGTTGCCAATAGTCTTTGATTGCCGGTCTGTGTTTGTTTACCTACCTGGCTGTCCCAGCGTGTTTCCTTCCTGTCAATGACATGCCACATAGACACAGCCCAAACGATTTTAATTAAAATCGGATTTGGCATCGACGATTTCCGAGAATTTAATTGCATGTGGTATGACATTTGTTTACATTTCGACGTTGACGAGCTAGCCAAACAGATTTTCGTTGTTTTCATTTTTTTCGTTTGGTCTGAGGTGGAAACACGTCTTTGATCTGAAGCTACAACTTGCTGCAATACTTGTCAGCTTTTCACACTGCCTCACACAATAACAAAGCACAAGTGGGAGAAGAGATAAGGATGAAGATGAAGCAAAGCGAGACAGCAAAAATAAATAAAATAATAAAAATTCATAAATGAATGCTTGAGCGATTCTTGACACACGGATGTTGGCCACCGGAAATGGAAGTAAATGTTGTAGATGTCTTTGTATTCATATGAATAAAAGTGACTGTCTACATGTGTGTGTCTGTGTGTGTGTACTTCTTTATAGGCACTTCAGCAACATTGCTATCCATCAGTGTGCAAGTGAGTGTAAACGAGTACTCTGCTGATTTGTCACTCTGTTCAGATGATTGTGTAATGGTTTTAGGAAAAGTTTTGTCAGTTAGCCATAAATAAATAATAATTTTTCAATAATTTCAAATTATTAAATAAAAAATTTGCTGAGATACAGTTAACTTGACCACACTTAATTTAATAATTTGCTTTGAAATCAAAGCAATCTCTTTAAAATGTTGTCGTCTATTTTCGTAAATCAAAACAGGTTGATGACAAAAATTTTAATAGAATGTCTATTTATATTTATAATAAATTGCAGTCGGGCGTCTTCTGGGCATCCGCTCACGTTGGGCGGCGTCTGTCAGTTTCACACATCCGTATCCTTTTCCGTTTGCAGCAATAATAAACAGTTTCCGTCAGTTGTTTGACATATCTACAAGCTGAAATCAGTTTGTGTGTGCTTAATGATATGTATAAACCTTGCTCAAACAGACAATCCTTTACCCCAAAATCAACTGACTGTCTGCCTGTGTGTGTGTGTGTGTATGTGAGGGTGTGATTTTAAGAGGAAGACAATAACCGACTCACTGGTCAAATATAAAACGTAGCTGCGGTTATTGCATGATTAATTTCCGGTCAAATGGCTAGAGACACTAATGACTATTTAATGTTACAATTTACACTTTATTGATTTGTATATGCGTGTAATTGTGCCTGTGTGTGTGTGTTTGTTTGTGTCAACATAATCGGGGCATTATGTCAAGTTGTCAGACACAGGTCGTAAATTGCCTTAGACGTTTCACAGGAATATCAGCTGAGAGTTGACACCACAACTATTTCAGTTTTTAGCTTGAAAAGGTAAAATGTTGGATTCACATTTTCTTTAAAAGTATTTATCTTAAAGTAAAAATTTTATTCACGAGTTAAACAGAGATGTTAAAAAGAAGAGGCCGAAGAAGACACTTTGTAGTTTGTTCTGCTGCATTAGTAGCTACAGTGAAGCTTGACAACATTCCATCAAATAGAAGTGATTTCATTAAAAGATATGATTCCAGTATACAAATGCTAGTGAGTGATATTGGGAGTCATGTGATTTCTGCTTGCCGACTTTTTCAGCCCAACTAAACGGCAGACAGTCAGAAAATTGCAAGCGGAAAATTCAAATTTAGATGGAATTTTCTGTTTTTCCGGCGGGCTGAAAGCTCTGTCCGACTCTAGTGATCAGTGGTCGCAGTGGTTAGTGGCGGAAAGTCAAAGCCGAAGCAGCTATTTCATAGCGTTATCTCATCATACTTATTGCGAGACTGCAAGTGCAATTGTGTATGTGTATGCTTACATACGCATGTATGTGTGTATGTGGTTTCAGTTTTCCAGTTTCCAGCTTGTCTGACCAATCAAAAGGGGGCAGCAAATAAACACTGTCTCTGGACAGGGCAACAACTCACATCGAGCTAGAGCTAATTCGGAAGAAATGTTATGAAATTATGTAAGTTCCGAGCAACATCGGAGTTCAAAATGGTTCAGCAGGCGGCCCAACTTGTCTGTCTGTCTAGCAGGCACAGAACAGAGCTCATAGTTCATCATGTGAAGCACTTGAGTTTCATATCACGTATTTTATTACATCGTTATTCATGACATTGAGGAGAGGCCTGCAGAAGATCTGTATGAATTTCAGTAAGAGGCAAGTTTCTTCCATCGCACACGCCGCCACTTGGCATATATTCAAAATGTAGTTCAATAGATTCCGATGCCATAAAATAAACATTAAGTTGCTTAAGCAGTCATAAGACAATTTCCCTTTCCCTGCTCTCTGAGAGAGCTCGCTGCTAGCACATAATTATATTGATTTCTACGGGTCTTTGCTTTAGATTTATGTGCATATAGCCAAAAGTGATTTTTGCAAATTGAAAAGGGCTCGCGGGGGGTCAGCGATTTGAGCTTTTAGAAATGTTGCACAAATGGCAGCATAAATTGTCCATGCATAAATGATATGGAATAATTGAAAGCCCCACATATAGAATTATTGCGCAAAAGTTGAAGCATTTTAGGTATTTACATTGAAGACCGGGCACACGCATACACTGAGAGAAACACGTATGAAACAACTATTCACTGCATAGCTGAGCACAAACTTATGAACTATGCGCTTTCAGTATGCTTCAGTATGTATATGTATATGTGTACAGACTGTGTGCTGACTTTGCTGGCCTCAAAGCCCGCTGAAAGCATAAAACTTTATGCTAAAATACCAAAGCAAATATTTACATATAATCCATGTGTGTGCGAAACGGAAAATCAACTAAAACTCAACTTAAGTCGGGACACACCTCAAAAACAAAAGTACAACAAATCGGAAAGGCAACAGCAACAACAACAATATGAACAACTAGAAGAACAACTATAAAAGCGGCAAAGAAATTCTAATAGAAATTATTTCTGGCATTTTAATAAACAACAAGAGCCACAAAAATATGCTGCAAAATATTCTAATACGTTTTATTTTATATAAATTTCCAAGTGCTTCACATATTTATAATACCCTGGCATAGGTATAATTGGGGTATGACGTATGACAAGTGAAGATGGTTTCCATTGCGTATACGTAATCTTTTGAGTGTCAATCTGAGAAATTATTATGACTGTAGATTGTAACAAATGAATTAGAATTTTGACACAAGTAAACCACAGGGTATCTTCTAGTCTCTCAGTCGCGCATGCTAAGTGAGTTTTCGTCTGTTGCAAAATGTCAGGTAGCAAAGCTCAACGCAAGGGCAATTTGGTCTGCAGACTTGGACCAAATATGGCTTCAACTTGAAAGTTAATTTATATGCATGAAAATGAACAATTAAAAAGTAATAAAAGGAACAGTAATAAATTCATTTAATTAAATTATATGATGGCTATCTGGGTAGTATAATTCATTGCTAGACCATACTTAATAAATTGTGCTTACTTTTAATAAAACAAAAGCCTCAGTCGTAACAAATATCAGATATCAATTTTTGCTTCTAAATCAATCAGAAAATATTTTTTTAAACATTTACTTTACAATTTGCATAATATAAATCTTAATGAACTTTTGAACGCGAGCTTGTTCTGGGTGGGCTCAACTTGAGACTTGCAATTTATGGCATATTTCTGAAACGTCACTTAAAATAATTCAACAAAACTGAAGAGCTTTAATGTGGGCAACAACAGCTAATTACAAGTCGACCTAATTTTATTGCAAAGTGTGAAAAAAAACGAGAGGAAAAAACGAAATAAAATTGTAGCAAGTTTTGGACGGGGCGTCAATAAATGGCAACGAGGCCAAGCACCTCGAAAGCAAACAAACACGATGAACCACAGGGAAATGTAACACTCTTGTGATGGTTTGTGTGTGTGTGTGTGTGTGTGTCAGTGTGTGTGTGCGTATCTGTGTGCTGGTTTTTTGCTAATTAGCGAATAACCGTGTTTAGATTGCAAACACTCATGCCAGGGAAAGAAATAACAGACGCCGACAAATTAATTGCCAAACAAGTGAGTGCAGAGTTGGCAAGTGGAAATTGCCGTCGTAGTCAGCAGAGAGAGGCCTAATACCCACACACACGCACACACACACACACACACGCACAACAGAAACATACAGCTGCAACACGCATTTTTGCAACAGTGCGGAAAAAATCCTGACCCTCAGAAATGGCAGAGTGGACAGGACTCGTCCACGACATTGCCAGGGAAGAGATAGGGAGAGTTGCGCTTAGTTAATTAGTTTAGCAGCATGTTGAGTATGTTTTAGCCAAAGTGAGTATCTGTGTGTGTGCGTGTGTGTCTGCGTCTGTCATTTGACATCCCAGTTTTCGGGCAGGCAAAGAGGAGGTTCCGTGTGCTTGCTGTCATCAACGCATCAAGTCGGGCCCACTCGCATTTTTGGACACGGCTCTTGGTAAATGCGAGCTTCAATTACAGCTGAACAAATGGCCAAAAGCGCGGCAGCGACAGCGACTCTACTTTGAGCCATTATTTGCCATTGGCCTTTGCACATCGGATTGGCAACTTTAAAGCCGCTTAGGCGCTAGGGCGTCGTTGCACAAAGCCACCGAATAGATTTGCTTCAGAGTGTCAGCCAACAGCGCTAATTAGGATGGGCCAACATCTGGCTAACAGCCCAAAGAAGGCTCAAATATTCCCAATGGGCGTCTCGCAACTGTTCTGACACTCGTCGCGCACGACTGACGGCATTTTAATCAGACTTTGGAGATATTGAATCCCATTGTACTCGTGAGTATCTTTTTATAAAAGTTAGAAATACAATTCTAGATAATTGACATGAATTGGAATATTAGATACCTACAAGTAAGTAAAAAGATTTCAGTTAAACCTTTATTATTTCCAAGTACATCAATACATATAACAAAATTGAATCAATTTTAAGAAAGCCCTTGATTGAGTGAACGACCAACGAATCAACAGCGATAAATTATAAATGAGCATCGTAAGAAACTTAAGTACAAGTTTATTATTCTACAATTGCCGAATGGCAAAAAAGAAAAGAAAAGAAAATATGAAAAAATTGCTTGTAAATATTTTAACGTGTTTATGGCAAATTTTAATTTAATTTTTAAAGTTGTTAACGCTTCCAAAGGCAATACAACTTCAGCACCCGCCCACAATAAACACAACATGGAATAACAACAACAAGGACAGGAACAACATCAGGAGCGGATCATAGTGTGAAACTTTTATGTTTTGCAAAAACATTACCTAAAGCCCATTTGCACACCGCTTCCCTCTCTGCCAACCTGCCAATGCCACGCCCACAGCAACCAACAGTGGACCAACTGGGAACCGGACGGAGTCGAGACTAAGCAATTCCCTGGGGTGTATTTTGAAGAGGAGCCCAGCATGGATCTGGATGGGTGGGATGTGGACAAAGAAAACTCAACTCAGCCTTCAACTGAGCGAGCATTAAAAATTGATGAGTTCTTAATTTGTGCTGCGCTGCTTCTTCTACTTCCTACTTCTGGCATATTGAAAATAGATTAAGTTCTATTATTTGCAGTCATGATGTGGATTAGCACGGACACTTGAAGAAAAGGACGAAACTTTTACAGCTCGCGCTGGCCGTCGCCTTTATAAACGTCATCATTAATCATGCTGACAAGGGGACTGCACGGGATCGGATAGGATTTTCATTTTATGTTGCCCGAACAAAAGCCCGTAACAATTTTCAGTTTGCCTTTTGCGTTTGTTTGTATAATTTATGTGTGTGTCCCAACTTACGCACAACAGTCAGAACTAACCGAAACTGGACAGCATTCAGGTCTGTGCCAAATCGAAACAATTTTTAAGTTATTTATGCCATAGCGTGGATCTAATTGCAATTTCCGCGCAGTCGCAAAATAGTTGCAAAATTTAAAGTGCACCTCCAAACGTGTTTGTGCAGTTTTCCATACGTAACTCAATAAAATTTTCCATGTTGACAAATTTTGGATGCCTCCCAACATTGTACGATTGGTATTTCTCCCCTTTTTCAGTTAGTCGGCTTACAAAATTTATTTATGGTAATTTCTGTCAACAGAATGCGTCGCTCATCAAATTGGGGGTCATGGCATTTTATCAAAATTTGCACATGGTAAATTTAACAGATCGTCCTTGATTTGGCTTGGTTTTGGTATACTCATATACTCGTATGTGTATGTATGTGGGTGTTTCTGCCGCATAATCCAGAAGTTCATTTTTGCCAACTCGTTCTCCACAAAATTTAATTAAGAATTTTATTTCGCCTTTATTAACTTCACTTCTCTGCATTTGCTGGTAATTACGAAATTTGAATTGGGATTTTCCCTCCAAAAGTAATTTTTTTCCACTCGCTAATTTTGCATTTTTATTCAATAATATTTTTGTAATTAGCTTGGCACGCATTTAATTTTGAAATTTAATTAGTGCAAACAACAATGCGGTTTGTTTATGAATTCTTAATGCAGTAGCGTCAATATTTTTTTATATTTTCAACTATTGGGACTGCTATTGTTTTTGTATCTGTTACTAATTATGAGCGACATAATGTGCTTGTCACGCCACTTGTTATTAGTCTGTAATTTTTTAAGTCCTTTATTGATTATATATAAAAGCATTTGAATTATTTATTTAAATCTCGATAGTGACATTGCCTGGCAATTTGTCAACCTTGTCAAGGACTATTACATAAAAAATAAAAATAAATAAGAATTATGTTTTTTCAAATGACAAAGTATTGAAATAAGTCGCTAAGCATATGTAAAACTAACTGATAATAGGGAGGAAATATTTTAAATTATTAAATGCCTTAGTGAATGCTACATGATAGTAATTATACCCTCTTTATGTGCATAAAAAGGATTATGTCTAATATTTTACTTTCACTATCACGACTTTATATAATCAATTATGAAGGGGAAGCCGTGAAAATTGTAAAATGCTGTGCCAGATTTAGGATAATTAAATTATTTCAATCATTTATTTCTGGCCAGTATTCCTTAATTAGTCAGGGATTCGACTTTCCAACAATAAACAGTGTTTTCTTTGGCTTTTGCCTTTGAGGCGGACTTGCGACAAACCGAAAATACAATAAATGTCGAAAACTTTCAACGCCACAATGAGGCATTGCGTGTGGTATAAGCCTTATTTATTTGCTGGCCATAAATAACGCTTAACGCATCTAAATCTTTAACTTTGTGCGAATGTGCTGGCTGACTGGCTTCAGCTCTGGCTTCAGCTCTCGCTCTTTTTGCCACCCGGTTTGAGTTGTTTACCCCGGCTAAGACTAACTCGACAAGGCTTAAACTGTGGACACGAATGCCTTTCTGCTGCCACTGCGGCAGCTCACTTCAATTCGAAAGTTAAAAGTTAGAAAACAATACAAAATTGTACTGCTTACATTTTTTTTTCACTTTTTTAGACTTTTATTTTTATTTTATTTTATTTATTTTTGTGCAAGATTTATGAGTTGGCTTTTTTGTGAACGCCTTTGAACGTTAACGCTTTACAAAATGCTTTAATGTTGTGCTTTTTTTAGTACTTTTCAATTTGAGAGCAAATAAGTTAGCTGCAACATTTAATACCGCGGAAAGTGCTAAGTTTAGGAGTTGTCTCAGAATGTTTTTTCTATTCAAAGTGTGGATACATTAAAGAATTTGACACCGAATTGTTGTGATACTTCCGCTCTCCTTACGTTCTTTGCTTGATAATCTATTTATAGGGTATTTGCTGATTTGTCCAATATCTGCTTGAACTTTCCTGTGTTGATCCTTAGAGTTTGCAATTGTTTTTGTAGTAGCTGTAGTAGTTTGAGCGCGGTTGTTGCTCACTCACACACACGCAAACTCACACACAGTTGCTTACACGTACTGGCTAAAAATGGAAGTACATATGGCCGATTTCAAATGCCTTTCATTGTTGTCATGTTGTTTTCCAAGCTGAAAGCTGCCAGCAAAAAAGTTGTGCCAACGCCCACACATATACATATGCACACCCTCGCACACAACTGTAAAATACACAGATAAGTGCCCACCCAGCTAGCAATTGTAAGATCTTTACTGATCGCAATCTTTTTGGAGAGTCTTTTTTGAATCTTTTTACTAATTAAAAAAATGATTGAAAAATGACTCAAAAATTACTCATACGTATGCTTAAAATGAGACTAAAATAACAAAATATACAGCGATTTCAAATTCATCATGAAGCTGACCGAAATATGATTGCTTTGATTCTTTCTATACACACATATTTCAAAGAGTTTGCTGATGCAAATGAGATTAACAACAACAAAATGTACACCAATCTCAAATTGTTCTTGTTGCTGATCGAAATGTGATTACTTTTCTTCTGTTTAAGCACATATAATACATTCAATTATGATATTTCAGAAAGAATTCATTGGGAAAATAGGTGAAGGCGGAGCAAAAATCGTTTGTGGTTACGACCATTAAAGGTACTTACAAATATTTTTATTAATCTTTAGTACATTTAATTAACAACTTTTCTTTTATTAGACGTTTGCTTCCTGAAATTCCTGGCAACGGATGAGGACATGAATTGCGTACTTCAGAAGCATTTTGTATATGCAGCAAAAAGAAAATGAACATAATAAATTTTTAAATTCTTAAACTGTATATCTATAAGTAATAAAAAAACTGAAATGTGATTCAAATATGACTCAATTGTGACTAAAATATGGTTCGAAAATGATTCCTAAATGACTCTCAATTGCCGAAAAAGACTCAAATGCGACGCGCTGTGACTTTCATTTTTGATTCATATATAAAATGAATGATTCCCAAATGACTCTCAAGTAAAACAATTTGCTCAGAAATAAGACTCCAAATTGTGTCTAAACTGATCAAAAATTAGAATCATAAATGACTCTTCCAAAGGAGTCTTTTATCAGTCAGAAGATTTCTTATGTGATTTGAAATGCTCGCTGGGAAGACTCTTTTAAAACTGTTATGTGATTTGAAATGCTTGCTGGGTGCAGGCAGAGCATAACGCACACACACACACACAAACATTGCCTTAACCTTAACCAATGTCAGTTTTGGGCACCTACAACATTTTTGTTTTTTTTTCTCTTTCTGGCTCTCCGCATATTTTTGTTTGACAACCCAAAACGTAAGTGTGTGTGTGTGTGTGTGTGCGTGTGTTAGTGTGCTGGTGTTTCGGCCAGTTTTAACACGCCCTTTGCCCCTGGTGTGTGTACTTTTGCTCACAAATTAACATATAAATTGATTTTGCAAGAGCAAAGTGTTGAGCTGCTGTGGATTGTCAATGAAATGTCGTTGAAATGCTTGTGGTGCAAGGTGGTGCGTTGGTGGTGCACGTTGCTGTTGCCTGTTTCTGAGTAGGCCTTAAATTGCATTGCCATGTTCGGACTTAAAAACTACTCCAAATTCGTTTGGGTCAATTAAAGTGAAGCAAATTGCAATTGTCATAGTCAAAAAATACATTTTTGGCATAACAAAAATAAAAAAAAAAATGTATTGCTGCATTTTATTTGCCGAGCAATTTAATTAATTTAAGCAACGCTTATAGTTTCATGATTGGATTTCATTTGCCTCAGCCAACAACAAAACTCCTTTTGCAGCTTATGTCCAGTGGTGCTGCAAGGCATTTGGCAAATTGTTTAGCCAGTAAATCCTTTATGCGCCTCCTTTGCCGTCCTGGTTTGCCAGCCAGCCAGCAGTAACTAGGTCAAGTGGAAATTGTATCCATGTAGAAAATGTATACCGGAAAAACAAGGAAGCCAGCAGCTTAGACTTATTATTGTTGAGATAAGGCTGCAATAGTTATCTTTAAAATAACCACAAAATCCATTTAAATTATACAACAAAGGCGGGCAACTTTTGCCCATGAGCCCAAGTCGAAGTCAAAGCCTTGGTCAAGTTAATTACACTTAATACGTTAGGTAAAGTATACTGTGTGTGTGTGTGTGTGTGTGTGTGTGTGTGTGTGTGTGTGTGTGTGTGTGTGTGTGTGTGTGTGTGTGTGTGTGTGCGCGTACATATTTATTTGTTTGCTAGGTGTATGTATGTGTGTTGGTCTCTTTGCTTTCGACCAGAAAACTGTTTGGGCATTTGTGTGCAGTTGGCCCCAAGAAACTGACAGCTTGTTTATTTGTGGATTTTATGCAGCAGGTGTCGTTTCCCCATGTCTGTGTGTGTGTGAGTGTGCGACTGTTAAATACCTTGCCAAATATTTAACAGTAATCATTGGTCAGTCGCACGTGAAAGTGTTGTACAACAACAACAGCAACAGGAGGAGTAAAAGCAGCTGTAAATTATTTTAATAGTAAGCCATTGGTCATTGGACAAAAAAACCTAGAACAACAAATTTAAAATTCTATCCAATTTGCTGCTGTGAAAATAGTGCGAAGACGACAGTATAAATCCAATCAATATATACTCTAGTTGGCCTTTTGTTGCCACGACTTTGGAAGCTGTTTGCCTGGGCCGGCAAATTGATTTATCAAACAGTCACATTAAAAATTGACAACCAAACAAATTGAAGCTGGCAGAACACGTGTTTATTCATCTGGGAAAGGCAAGAAGGACCCCCATGACATTATCCCTTCTCCCACTCTCACTCTCACTCTCATTCTCTGTATATCTCTCATTCTTGGCCTGACTTTATTATCAATATTTTATGAGTCTGAATTAATTTTAAAAGATTTCGACAGCTGGCACGAGATGCCCCAATCTAACTTTTGTTGGCCATTTACAGTTTTCTAGTTTGTGACATATTTTTGCATTCTTCTTGCTCGTGGCTCACAAAGTTTTTTGGGCCTGTTTCCCCTGCTCTCGCTTTTTCGACCATTTTATTAGTTATGCAAATTAATGTGCGTCCATGCGTAAATGGACGTGTGTGCATATTTAATTTTTAATCTTCACTTTGTTTGCCACTTGTCGATCTCTATATTTTTTTCAGTCCACAAATTGGTTCTTTACTTGGCCGTAACATGTGAGCATTATAGCCAGCTTTGGGTTAATTGGATAAGTTTTTAAAGCTCATTAACAATAGTTTGGAGCACAGTGAAACGAGTATTAATATGTACAAACATCGTTTCAGAATTTTAATAATATTTTGTAACTTTAGACGGTTAATTTCATAATAACTTTTACATTTTAATTTTAAATGTGGAAAATTATGGACAGCAGAGGGACCATTTATCATATCTAAAGTTTGTTTACGACCTAAAAATATATTAATAATCTAACCATATTTGCAGACTAAAAATGTATTCAATTTGAGTTCGAAATAAATTGATTTGCCTTTTTAGTTACGTTAACTTAACTTGTGGTAGAATACTTTTAATGCTTTATTTAATTCTCATTAATGTATTTCCAGCTAAATGCTCAAACTATAAGTAAATTCTTATTAACGCACATCCGTTGGCCAATTCAGAAATTGGGCAATAATTAAGGTCATTGAGTGAAAGAACCAATGCCCGGGCTTGAAGAAGTCTTCATTTAATGCACAGTCACTTCCTAAATACATACGAAAATTTTATAACAAGCATTAATTTTGGTTAATAACTTTATAAGGGAAACTAATGCATGGGCTAGGCCAGAGCTTACACACACACACACACACACACGCATAAGCATTTCACACACACACAAACACACTCGTGTGCGTTTACACATGAGGAGACTCTTTGGCTTACCATTTTTCACACAATGTTTTTGGGGCAACGCCTAAGACCATGGACTAGGCCCAGGGCCGTAAGGCATAAAATAGAATTGAAATAACCATACGATAAGCTCAATTTGTGCGCAGCTTTAGTAGCGCATTAGCCATACATAAAGCAAAGATAGACGCCATATAAACTGACTGCAAGTGCGAGTGGGACTGTGTGTGTGAGTGTGTGTGTGTGTAAGTGTGTGATTGTGCGTTGATGTGTGCGTCACTTCCGCTTGTAATTGTAGTTACAATGTCACAATCACCAGACCATATAAACGCAGGCAAACAACACTAGAGCAAAGACGACCAGCAAGATATCGTTCAGCATATTCGCACACACAAGCACACATCATAAACAAGTCTCACAGATACACACACACACACACGAGACTCTTGCTCCTTCTGTTGGCTTTTGTGTGCGCTTTTAAGTGGCACAACTCGCCCACTTGGGCGCTTTATTAGCAAAGTGAAACTTAGACAATGCCCCCGCACTCTCAGTGTCAGTCTCTGTGTCTGTCTCTGTCTCGTTCTCAGACTCGTCCTCGTTCCCACTTGCCACTTTGTAAGTAGCCTTAGCCACACACAAGAGAGAGATAGAAAGCAAGCTGGCTCTTAGCCACATTCATTGCCTTGGTTATATTTACAAGTCACTTGTTTTTATGCCTACATTAATTATGCGCGCTTTTGCCATCTTCTTCTGACTTTGGTTTTTGGTAACTTTGTGCTTGTCTTTGACTTTGATTTTGATGCCGCTGCCACAATTCCTGGAAGGCTTTGGTTTTTGGTTTCACATCTCTGTCTGGTTGTTGTTGTTGTTGCTGTTGTTGTTATTCCATCTGTGTGTTGTCAACACAGCAGCAGTTGCCCAAAAACCCATGGACTCATACTTGATTCTGGTCATATTTTTCTTGTTTTTAAGCTCTTGGCTTTTGTGGGTGCTTCAATAAATTTTGACACTCATGTGGCTGCTACTTCTGCTTCTGCTGCTGGAAACTCTGCTGCTTTAAAACAACTCTGATCTTAATTGGATGCTGTTCAAGTTTGTCGCTGCAGCTACTCTGTGCTCTCAACTCATAAATGTCAGCCAGGTCAACCTGCATTAACTGGCCCAGTTGAGCTCTAGCTCTAGCTTCTGCTTGCCCTTTCACCTTCCCCTTTTTCCTGGCCAGCATCCTTTAATGGGATTATTGAGCAGTGAAGCGTGTAATGCGTCAGCCTCGACACTCTCTTTCTGAGTTTTGCAGCTTTTTGAGCCAGACATTGCCAGCACTGCCAAGTTTGCCAGTTATCCAATGTGTCCCTGTCTTGCTTTGTCGTTTGCACTATTTGGCAGACAGTGCGTATGAGTAATGTGAGTGTGTGCACGCCATTCAGCTGATGATAGTGTCAACTGATCATTTTGTACCCGCATCTCGTGAGTGCATTTATAATTCAGTTGACAAACACAAAAAACTATTCAGTGGAAATTTTCGTGTCATGCACTTTCGATTTCGGCAACCACGACGTATGAGTAATATCATGTATTCGAAATTTATCAGCTGCGTCTCTTGAGTGCATTTCTGATCAATCTGTAGTATTATAACAGGTATATGTACTTTATATATAGTAATAATTCAAATTATATTCTCCCGTTGGCTAACTATGCCTATGCTAAAGTAGTATGTTAAAGACAATTGCTCGGTTATAATTTTGCTACGTCTTTTTTAGAAATATGTTCAGCTTTAAATCAATGCCATATTTGAGGTTGCAAAGAAATTTGACTGATTTTCTCTTCCTTTTAATTTGTTCTCCCACTATTCTTCTCTAGTTCCAATAAATCACTCTAGCTGCTTCTTAGCATTTTCTATGGACTACTTCTTATTCAGCTGCCCCACTTTAAAATGCATCATGGGCCATTAACATAGTCAGCATATTTTTATCTGATTTTTAATGAAAAATTCCATTGACCTACTACTTTTTTGTTGTATTCAATAGTTGAATAGAATAGTAATTAACATATTAAAAATGCATAATTTAATTTTTATTAAATTCTTCAGTTTAATGCATTTTTATTTGGTTTTTATTTCCTCTTACGCTTTTTACAATTCATTTGCTTGTTTTTATTATCATTATTAATTTCATTTTTGTTTAATTTAACTTAGAAAATAATTTACAGCTAAATGGTGTGTGTTGTGTCTGTTTTTGTTATTTTACTCTGTGTTTTATCTCTCTCAATTATTAATGCTCATTGTTGTTTAAATGTTTTGTTGCCATTATATATATAATATTTATATTTATTCATAAATGTTTTATTATTATATACCTAGACCTAACTTAACTGTCTAATATTTATTTATACATCTAAAATAGTTTTTGTAAGTTATGCGCATTATTTTTTTAAAATGTTTTCTTGCAAATTCTTTATTTGAATATTTGTTTTGTATATTGGATTCATTTTTCCATTTGTTATGCTAAAATGTTTATCTTTTCATGTTTCACTTATTTTTTCGGTGCAATTTGCCAACTAACTCACTTGGTGAATTTAAAACTAAATAATTTGCTATAGGCGCAAGCTTAGATGTATGTTTGTGTGTAGTGTATTTTTGTCCGTTTGTGTACATTTTTACAACTAATGATTTATTTATTCCAATTTACAATATTCAGTAGTGTGCTTATATGATTGCTTCTGCATTTTCCTCACCTCCTTATGCAGCTATTCCTTTTCTTTTTCTTTTAGTTCTTAGTTCTTACAAAACTTGAAAATTGTTTACCATTCCTTTTTAGCTCAACTTTTCACCTTCTTCGTTATACGTTTTAATCTTGTCATATTTACATTGAGAATTTGTGTAGAATATTTATGAGAAGAAAAAAAATTGGAAAAAACAATAAAGTTGCAAAATTTAATAAACAAAAGTTACATGAGAAAAAAATACAAATACAAATTTCGATCTTTTCAATTTAGTGCTTTAAAGTACTTACTCATAGTTGCTTTATAATTTATTAAATCAGATCTAATTTTAATCAATTAAAATATTTTGAAAACTTGTTAAAAGCTTTTCCCTCGCTAAATACATCGCTCAGCCCCAACTGTCATCTTATAGCTACATTTACATACAATGTGTTCAATTTTGTATATCTCTTTTTAATTTTAAAATTTAGTGATTAGGTTTTACAATTTATGTATTTCTATAATTTCTGTGACTACTTATTTATGATAGCTACTGTTTTGTTACCCGGAAATTGTTGTGCCATGTGTACATGTATGTTTTGTATGTTTGTATTTATTTTAGAGCCTTCGCATTGTCAAGTTGATATAATTTTAGATGCCAGATGATTTACCTCCCTAAGCAAAGGGCAAAAAGAGGAAATGTAATATGCTTGTTGATGTTTTTGCTTAGTTGACAAATAAATACAATAAATTATTTAAATGGAAGAAGTTCGTGTTGTTGGCGGAATTAAAATTGCATAAAGTAGAGCACAATACACAAAGAAAACCCCTTAATGCCACTCGCGATTTCGGGTGGAGCAGAGAAGAGTTCCTGCTGCCGCTGTATCCGCCTTCTAGCTAAGATTCCGATTCAGATTCGGATTCAACAAGCGTGTAGGACACTTGAACCCATTCCCTGAACCCATTCGGCCCAGGTCCAAATCCTTTGTGTCACCGAGCAGGTGTTGTCGTGGCAACAACATACACAAGACACTCGAGTTTGGAGTGCGACGACTTGTGACTAGAGAGAGAGAGGGAACCGAATGAGGGACAGAGAAGGACTGTGGGGGAGTGTGGATATGGCATGTAAGCACCGGCGAGTCAATTGTCAGCTCACAACGCCGCAAAACGAAGGCAAACAGACCCAAGACACACACACACACATACACATACATACAAAGACACACAGACTCAGACTTTGACTCCAAACAAAACAATGCTAGGCCTAGGCCTGACATTTCGTTTGCTCCAACATTTTTTTGTGGCCTTCTTTTTATGGCTTGAGAGTCCTGGCAAGACGCTGAAAAGTTTATATTAAATGAAAAACTTTTTCAATTACATCAACGGAAATAAAATGCTGCCAGCTTGCCACTCAAGGCACGCATAGGCAGCACTGGCCGCGGAAGGGGAAGGGATTGGGGAAGGGCAAGGGGAAAGGGCAGGGGCAGGGGCAGGACGGCACTGGGTCCTGGCCGGGTTAGCAGTGTCTAAGAAGAAGTTGTTGTAACATCAACAATAGCATCTGCCAAAGATGGAGTCACACAGTGTCCTTTTGTTCAGCGACGCGTCTTTGTTTTTCGGCTTTATTAGGTTAGGTCTCTCCTTTCCATCTGTGGGTCAAACAACTTGTTAGAAAACTTGGCTATTCACAAAAGAAAAACATTTGTGACCATTGCGATCAAAATAATTTTAATAAATTTTAACTACACTGTAGTTGGCGCATTGATTCAAAAATGATCTTTGAAATTGACAAAGATTTAAAAATAAACATAAATAAATATAAATATAAATAAATAATCAAATAAATTGTAATCAAGACACTGATTCTTAAAGTATATAAATAGCTTAAACACGAAACAGAACTGATGATTTTATGAATGAAAATGGTCATAAAACACGCAATTATCGTTTAAAAGTAGTTTAATAGCACCCTTCGTGCTGCTTTCGTCACTAGCGCGGACTGCCGTCCGCAGTGAAAGATTTTAAATAATAATAAAATGTGTGAATAGAAAAAAAAAGTTCATAAATAAGTAATAATATTTAATTAAACACATTTAATGGCCGAACTGTTGTTTTTCAAATGTTCTTGTTTTTTAAGCCTGTTAAATTATTTATTAACTCTTTTTAGGCTCTCTAATTTAAATTAAAAATTTTTAAAATAATCAAGTATTTGGTAAGGTCATTTAAAATTCGTTGGATTAAGTTTTTCGGTATTTCTTTGGTTGTGCCCTGGCTGCTTTCGAGTTTGCTTAGGGTTGGGCTTGGATTTGGGTTTTTATTCTGTCCTTTTGTTTGACTATTTTTTGTTTTTTGTTTTTCTTTTTGTTTTGTAGGCAACTGAAACAAAAGATGTAAACAGAGAACTTATACATATGTGTTAGTCTATATATATTTATGTACTATTATGTGTGTGTGTGTGTTGGTGTGTCATCAGCTCGTCTATTTACAGAGCCACTGAATCATCTAAGGCAGCGTCCTGGCTGGCGGCGCTGCCGCGTTGTCAAATGTCGCTCGTCTCCGGCGCCTCGCCCACGTAGCCCTCGTCGGGACTGTCCGCCAGCGGACCGTTCAGTTGCTTCAGCTTGGACGCATCGGCTGAGTCGGTGTTGCTGTTGTTGCTGCTGTTGCTGTTGCTGCTGCTGCCGGGACATTCGTCATTCGTCATAGCGGCATTCGATCCGCTGGGCGATGTTTCGCTCTCGTCCAGCTCGGGAATGCTGCCGTTGCCGTTGGCTGTGTTGCTTGTGTTGTTCGTGTTGTTGTTGTTGTTGTTGCTGCTGTTGTTGGTGTCCAACGTGGGTGCAGGCGACGCTGCTGCCGCCGCCTGCGTTGGCGACTGTGCGATGCCGAAGCGCAGCGGCTGGGCGTGATAGCCGGGCAGGCAGCTGGGCCACTGCTGAAACGTGGGCATCGTTGCCAGATCGTTGCTCTTGTAACCTTCAGGTGGCGACGGAAATTGCTGCTGCAGCTGCAATTGTTGCTGCTGCTGCTGCTGTTGTGGATAACCCTCGGCTGTGAAACGCACATTGGGCAGCTGATACTTTTCATAGCCCACGACGGGGCCACGTTGGATGAACTCCGCCTCGAGGCTGTAGCGTAAACTGGCATTTTGTGCAGCTGCCGCAGCCGCAAATTGTTGCTGCTGCTGTTGCTTGTGGGCGCGATTGTGTGGCAGAGTGCGGTAGAAGTTCTGCTGCTGCTGTTGCTGCTGCTGGTGCTGCTGTTGATGTTGCTGCTGCTGGTGCTGTTGTTGGGGCGTTGCTGCCACCTGCTGCACCAGGTGCGCACTGCTGTAATCGTAGGCATAGCCGTCCTGGCCCAAAAAGCAAACCGGATTCAAGTGCACATCCACCTGATGTGGCGATGTGGCAGCTCCTGCTCCTCCCGCCGCCTGATTGCCCAGCACCGACTTCAGTTGCATGCCGCGTGGCAGGGTTGTCATGGCGGCGGCGAAGCGGGATCCCATGCCGAGCATCGTGTGGGCGTGGGCGTGGGGCGTGGCAGCTGCTGCCGCCGTCAGCTGATAACAGCCCTCGTATTGGCCACAGTCACTGGCAGTCTCATAGTCCGCAGCCCCGTCCAGAGAGACGGCCGTCTTCAGCTTGTGCTTGACACTCTCCGCATCGTTGACCAGGTCGGGATTCTTCTCCTGGTAGTTGCGCAGCGAGGCAGGCGGGGAACAGTACGCGGCGGCGAGTCCGTTGCTCAGCAGCAGCGGCGGGGAACCCGCAGCAGCGGCAGCATTCATCATGTTCACATTGAGCTGCAGTTGCTGATGCTGGTGAGGATGCGGATGCTGGTGCTGATGGGGATGCGAGTGCGGATTGGGCGTGGCATAGAGCAGCAGATTCTGCTTCATCTGTCCGCCGAGAATAAGTCCGCCAGCGCTGCCCATGCCGACACCAGCAGCGGCACCGCCTTGACCACCTGGTCCACCTCCACCTGCTCCTCCGTTGCCAACACTGCCATTGCCAGCCTTGGTCGGTGTCAGGCTCTCACTCAACAGCAGCCCAGCACCGCCATTAAGGCTATCACCGTCGTTCAGTATCGAGGCGCACTTCATCATGGCCGTGTCCTGGCTGTTCCCATTGCTGGAGTCCGTGCCGCCGGCAATGCTGGTCACCTGGTCGCACTTCTTGCGCTTGGCCGGCTCCGTGCTCCGCTTGCACTTGACCACAATGGTGCACAGGAGCACCACAAAAATGATCCCTCCGCCCGCACTGCTGGCCACAATGTAGTTCATGTAGTCCCTGGGGAAGGACACCTCGTTGACCACCGGCGGCTCCTTGATGATCACCCGCAGCGTGTAGTTGCTGAACGTGGTGCCGGCAATGTTCTGGCCCACGCAGGAGAAGGTGCCGTTGTCCTCGGCGCCCACGTTGTAGATGAAGATCTCGCTGCGCTTCTCCTCGGCGCCGCTGCCGCCGCTCTCGTCGATGTAGTAGTACATGTGCAGGTTGTCCAGCAGACTGTCGTTGCTCATCACCTGGCCGTTGAACAGCCAGAGCACCTTCGGCTCGGGAATGGCCCGCACCAGGCACGTGATGGACATGTTGCGGCCCTCGCTCACCTCCGTGTAGCTCGACTGGGGACTCACCTCGGGCAGGCAGGCGAGCTGGGTGCGCTGCAGCCCCTTGATCACCTGGCCCTTGAGCCGCGCCGGCTCCATGCACTTGGGCTCCTCGGCCAGGGGGATGTTGTGGCTGACCAGCCAGCTGTAGACGTCCAGGAGGCGACAGTCGCAGTTCCAGCGATTGCTGTGCAGGCTAATCCCATGCAGCGACTTGGGCAGGATGTGGGCGCCCTGAATGAAGGCGATGCGATTGCCGTCGAGTCGCAGCCACTCCAGGTTGTCCATGCCCACGAAGGCCTCGTTCTCGATGCGTTCCACCTGGCAGTTGGACAGCTCCAAGGTGGTCAGAAACGACAAGTGTCTGAAGGCCGAGGTCTTGAGCTCCCGTATGGGATTCCCACTTAAAGAGAGACGCATCAGGGAACTGTAGTCCTGGAACGTCTCGCTGGGCACATTCTGCAGCGTGTTCTCGCTGAGATCCAGCTCCACCAGGTTGGTCAGGCCGCGGAAGGCCTTCTCGTGTATGCGAATCAACTGATTGCGCGACAAGTAGATCTTCTGCAGATTGAGCAGATCCATGCGCAGAAAGCGCTCGCTCTGCAGCACCTGGAGTCCGTTGCCGCTGAAGTTGAGCACCTGGGTGCCCGGATCCATGCCCTCCGGCAGCGTCGACAGCTGCTGGCCGCCGCACTCGACCGTCTGCTTGCCGCCCTTCCATTTGCAGACACAGACCTCGGGCGGACAGGCGAGGATGCAGTGCACCAGAAGCAGGGTCGACAGTGTTGACAGTAATTTAAATGGGTGTGGCATTGTATGAATACTCTTTGCACACACTGTATATATACGTGTATATCTGTATCTTTTATGTGTTTTTAGTCAGTTGAAAAGCTTGTCGGACACTTGGTCACGTTTGCATGTCAAATTAGTAAATGAAGGTGACGTCTTTAGAGCTTCGTTCCTTCCGCTTCACGCAAATATCATTAGCGACATCTAGGCGAAGTAGTCGCCGTATTATGACGTTGATCTCGTCCCAGCTTTAGTCCTTTCGCTTGTCGCTTGCCTCTTGCCCCCTTTTGTCGCCTACTCAAGTGTCAGGCAATAAAAGCCCTTCTTCCAATCTCCCCTCTGCTGTTCCGTCATTATTATCATCATTGTGTCCACGTCCTTGCTGTCATTGCTGTTGCTGCTCCTGCTCCTACTCCTGCTCCCGCTCCTGCCACTTCTTCTTCTCTATCTTGGCGCTCTTCTTTTGTATTAATTTCATAAAAATGTCAGTCGCTTGATTTTTGCCTGGCAGCAGCTCCTGCAAGTAGGCAATGCTTTTGTTATTGTCGCTCCTGCGGCTTTTCTTCGTCTCCGCTTTGCTTCACTTTCGTCTTGCGATTCTCTCTTTATCCTTAGTTCCAGCTCCTCACGTTGTTGTCATTCTTAGCAAAGGCTTTTGTCCTTAATGAAATTATAACGCAATTCATTTTGTTCTTGTTGCTTTTGTTGTTGCTGTTTCAGCTACTGCTTTTCCTGCACTCTTGGTGTCTTTCACTTGCCGCATTTTTGGCATTCCGTATACGACACGTGTACAGATTTTTGTGGTTATTGCTCTTGTTGTAGTCGCCAGCTGCAAGTAAATGGAGGCAAACAAAATAGAGAATTAATTTCTATGAACTTAATGTGGTCGAAATAAGTGTACACAATTTTCAACATTTTTTCAAATATTAAATAAAAAATTTGTAGAAAGTGTGTAAATATTTCATGAAGATTATTGCATTTTAAAAGTAACATTTATCATTATATGTATACTAAATATTTTTTAATACTATATAAATATGTCACCATTAGTCAGCTAAATATTGTAATCAAATAAATATTAAGGTTCTGACTTATATAATTGTGTGCTCGAAATACATTTATTTATTTATTTAATTATATTTAGGCCCATTTTTTCAATGTCTAAATAAGGTGTTTGATAACTATTGAGAAATTACTGTCAGATTTTAAATTACATCTAAGATACAGCTTATATGTACAATGAAAAAACGG
The DNA here is from genome assembly GCA_037043495.1 of Drosophila recens. Classification (NCBI taxonomy): domain Eukaryota; kingdom Metazoa; phylum Arthropoda; class Insecta; order Diptera; family Drosophilidae; genus Drosophila; species Drosophila recens. Next base: position 129,846 of record JBAMBJ010003613.1, read on the forward strand.
CCCTTAAATATTTAAATTTATTTTAAAATAGTTTAAAGATGTAACTCTATATTTTTTGTAAAATTTCAAGTCCGTTATTTGAATGAGCCAACCGGAAACCAAAATAAAATCTGTTCTCTTTCTCTTTGATTTTTCTGAAACAATTATTGAAGAAAATTTTAAATTTATTTTGTTAAATAACAGCTGCATCAGATACATAAATAATCTGTGCCCTCATATACATGCATACTTTCTCATTTATATGAGTTACTTTATTTTTAATATCTTTTGCAGACAGTTGGTAAATATTTCAACGCCTCCACTTTATTATTAATGTACTTTCATTTCGTTGATTTTGCCTGATTTCCCGAGTGGCGTGTCGCATATTAATGTATAATGAATATGTCGAATCGATATCGACTTAAAAGTGAAATCGGAAGCATCAGCAAGCAAATTATTTAAAATCCTATCGTCAATATGCAAATATGAATGCCTGCCGATGAAAATGAAAATCGCGTGTTGATCAATTCACATTATTTTCCTTTAATTGCATTTCGTTTGTTTTGCGTTAATGCAGAAAATGTTGAAACATTGTTGAAATTTGTTTGTCTGTATATTTAGTGCGGAACAGTCCATAAAAGGGGAGAAATGTGAGGCACTTGTTCTGAGGCTTGTTATTTAAACCCGAGCTGATTACTCGCTCGTTATGTCCTTTATTTAATTTGATATATGTCAGTGAAGTGGCCAGGTCAGGTCAGGCGTGCCCACAGCTGTAAGATAGCTCAGGAAATTACCTTGGCCCTTTGCAGGACACACAGAAAGATTGACATTTATATTTGTCCAAATTAATCAAAGGACATTAAAATGCCGAAAGACAAAGGAAATGACAGGCAGGCAAAGTAAACCAAAATGTAAATAATGTAAACAGGGCGGGACAATGGCAATCGAATCAAGATGGCAGCTATAAATCATGCAACATATTGTTGCACTGTTGTTGCCAGTGCCACACTTGCCACACTTTGGGTAAATAACATATAAATTACACAAATAATGAGCTTCAAGAGCAAGTTCGCCACACAATGAGATCACAACGAAATTGGTCGAAAAACAACATTCTCTAAGAATAAGTAAAAGTAAAAGGAAGCAGCATCAGCAATGGAGTAATTCGATCCGGCGAATAAACGAGAGCAAGCGACTTGCTTCATTAGCTCCACACCACGAGCTGAATTCACTCATTGACTAACTGAGTGAGTGAATGACAGCCTGACTGACAGACTGACTGACAAACTGCCTGACGTTTCCCCTTGTTTGAAGTGTGCCGGCTGGCGCCAATGCAAATGCGTAATGGATACTTGGCTATGCCATCATTTTGTTGGCTAACAAATTGACTTGATTTGCTTTTACTTTACCATGGCAGCCGAAGCTCTTTCGCCTGCCCGCCTGACTGTTGTCCTTGGCATCCACCTGAACCAAATTTTCGTCATTATTAATAACCAAACATTAATCTTGGCTATGTCTTGTCTTGTCTTTTCTATGCCGCAGCTGCTTTGGCCTTTTAGCCAAATGTTTAGCGCTTAGCTTGTAATTGTAGCTGAGATTCTTGTCTATCGCTAAACAGGTAAACGTGGTTAGATTTATTTATACAAGCTACAAGCTTTTCTCAAAACTCACGAACTGCATAATTAATAGCGTATTAATCTCAGTATATTAAATTTCCCTTATGTACGATAATTATGTGAAAATATTTAAAATACATTTCTAGTTGACTAAGAAGAAAAAGATAAATTTTCAAAAATGTATTCGAAAAATACAAAATTGGATCTGTGAAAGCATACAACTTATAATTTATGAGAAGCAGTAAAAGGATTTAAAAACTATGTGATTAATATAAACAAAGTTTAACTCAACTGAAGATCTATAGTCTAGGTAGCTAAAGCATATTTTAAGCTTTGATTTTATTGTATATTTTATGTAAATGTTTTCAGCAAACGCATGTCTGGATACATTTAATTTAATATTTGTATTTAGATAGGAATTTTAAAATTTGTACTCCAAAGACAATAAAAAAATAAATGTAGTTGGAATCATTTGAAATTGTATTTCTGCTTTTTCAATTGTTAAAGAAATTCTAATTTAATTTATATTTGCACGAAATAAAAGACATTTCTCATTTGGCTGCCTTGGCAGCCGTGTGCACACATTTTTGACATTTTCATTTGTCGTCAGTTATAAAGGAGCGTCCTCCGTCCGGCCTGGTTCGCCTATGCTCAGACAGGATTCAGGACATCGGACAAGGAAGTGTGTGCGTGCATGCTGATGTGCTCAACGACGAGTATCCTTATCACAAAATGATTTGACAGTCGACAACTGGAAGTTGAGCTTGCCAAGCTTACAAGTCCATGTGTGTGTATTTTCATCAACGACAATATTTTCTATTTGAATTTAAGTTGATCATACAATGAGTTGTGGATGCTGAAGTGGAAGCCTTCGGCAAATCGTTGCGATTTGAGCATTTCAGTCAGCCGAAGGAAGACAAAAAGTGTCACACCAGCAAGTGGCAATTTTGAGCTTCCTTCATCTCATCCCTCTACTTTTCAGTCTAATAATAAATAAACATTTATTTTATTTAGCACATGACCCATGTCTCTGTAGACGGTGTCTGTACGTTGCCACGTTTCCAAAACTGCTGTCATTGAAAATAATTTCAATTTCATTTTGCAAATCAATAAAAGACATTTACACCGAAATTAAGTGTCCTATTTTGTTTATTTTTTTAATTTTATTAGGCGTTAATATTCTAATATGTATAAAAAAAATTGTACCAAATCAGCGACACGTGGCGCGACTTTGTACCAAACCAGCTCCGGCTGTACTTAATTTCCTTTTAATTTTCTTTATTTTATTTTATTTTTCCTTTTTTTATTTGAAAATTGCACCCGAGGCAGCCGAGGCTGTTATGGCTTCAAGTAAAGCATTTAATTTGGCCTCGTTCTTATTTTGGTGGAAGAGCGCGTAAGTAATACTGAGTTCTTGTGGCTTTTATAGATTCTCGAGAGTCGCACGGCCTCCGCTTGAGCTTCAGCTTCAGCTAAAGTGCCTGCTAATACTCTTAAACTTAATTAAAAACTTATCAACAGCTGCGGCAAACAATTTGGCTGCCATCGTATTCGAGTTGCCTTTGGCAACTCAACCACCGCAAGATCCGCACTTTACAGCGACAACTTGAGACGCGACCACAAGACAACGACGAACCTGACGGCTTATCAGCACCGCCACCACCAGCACCACCACCAGAACCACCACAACCAGCAAAAAGAAGAGAATCAGAACCAAATCAGCTCTTGAAAGCAGCTTCAATTTCCACTAGTATGCCTACCTTAGAGCTGAGTTTGAATGGGTATTTTTAAAGTATATCGTATTGAGCAGTTTCAGTCTTAACTAAATAATCATTTGGTAAATTGCTGTTAGTTTGTCATTCAAATTGCAACTTCAAAGTGTGGCATTGGCAGTGCAAACATGTCATAACATGTACAATGTGAAAATTAAAATGTACATGACAACTTAAACGGCAGCCTGGCGCAGGATCTGCCTTCTGCCCTCCTTCCCGGCCTGGCATGAGTCTGAGCACTTAATTTGGCATGTTGCCTACTGCTTTGGCCCTGGCCAAGGTAGCGTGACAAACAAACCAACCCCAGCAGCAACAACAGCAGCAACAACAACAACAACTGGCAAGAGCAACACAAACAACCGCAGGTGCAGCCACAGTGGCGTCAGGACAACTGGCAGGATAACCACAACGAGTGCCATTCTGTAACGTGGCGTATACATTTTTTACTACTACCTTCAACAACAAAATGAAAAAGCGCAGCGACGGCCATAAAACTTATACTACCTGCCACCAACTATGAGCACCCAACAAGCACTGCGAAAAAGGACGGGCTGGCAAATAAAATTACGCATGCAATGGCAAAATAAAATATGCATAAAAAATAAGCTGCAGCAAAATCTGGTTTAAAAGAAAACAAAGCACAAATAACAAACTAACGCAGGCCTGACTGACTGCAACATGCTCTGTAATTACATAAAATGCAAAAAGTAACAGATTTTAAGAGAAGAAAATATTTAAGTAAATTAATGAAATAATTAAAAGGTTAAATTGTAAGCTTTAACATTTTTTGAAAATGTTTCCATTTTAAATAATAATATTTATGTTTAAATAATTATATTTTTAAAATATAGTTTATATTTGTTTGAAACAATGTTAATTTCACTAAAAATTTAAATTTCTGTTTAATCAGCTTCCATTTAAATTTTTGAATTTAAAATATAAATATTTTTTTTTTTATTATTTAATATTTCTAAAATATTTTTATGATGTTTCTATATAAAGCATTAGTGTATTTTAGAAGTTCGCATACTTATATAAAAAGTATTTATACAGCTTTCGATATACATAAATGTTATGCATACACTTTATTAGCAATTGAAAGCTGTGCGTATTGTATAGAGTATTAAAAGGTAAAGCACATAAAATGGACGAATTTAAAACGCAAATAAAATGCCCCCACGTCTCGCATTCATTTTATGTTAATTTCTGCACACTGCTGCACACAAATATGAATTTGAATGCGTTGCGCAGCCAACATTTCTACAAAGTGCAAATACGGTGTGAGAGTTTCACTTAAAATTATGTTTACAACGCACAGTGGGGCCACTGCTCATTTTACGTTGCAAAAATCGTAACTTTTAAACCAAATGAGATAATCGAATAATTTTAATGGCATATGATAGATAACTGTTCAACCTATGAAATTAGCATTTAAAAAAGGTGCCACGCCCCCTAATTACTTACTTACGGGCTATCAAAGTTGAAATTTGTGAAATTTGTGAAGAAAAAAAATTTTATGGCACCTAAAAATAATTTTTTTTTAATTTTTGATTTTTTTTGTTTTATTTTTAAGGTTTATATATTTTAAAATTATTTTCAAAAAATTTAAAAACAATTTTTTTTTTTTCAAAAAATTATTTTCTGTTTTTTGGTGTGAATATCAAAATTGCATATTTCGACCTAATTCCTATGACATCTATATGATATAGTTGTCCGATTTGAACCAATCTGACATATTATGAACCTGGGGTAGTCTTCTACATTCTGACCAAGTTTGGTTCAAATCGGACCACAATATCATATAGCTGTCATAGGAACAATCGATCGAACTATGCAATTATGCCGCGTGTTTTTTTTGTGAGGTTGATTTAGTTTTTGTAGATTTAACCTTCTTAGGCGGATCCGGGCGGGTACAAAACCATATATAGTTATTAAGAGAAATGAATTCTGAAGCGTTTTTTAGTTATTCTAAAGAGGTGTTTTTTGTACAAATTGAGTTTTTGTCTACCAAAGTTCAAAAATAGTCCAAATCTAGTGTTCTTTAAATTTAAATGGGTCAACCTTAAAAGGTTGTACTATCCACAATTTTTACTTGATCTAAAAATCCCATTTGGATTCTTAATCATTGAAGAATTCTCTATCGAATCCGTATATTACTTTTTCCGAACGCTTACCCAAAAAAAATTATTTTTGCCAAGTTGTTCGGCCTGCGGTCCTGCAAAACACTAGCTTTGGACTATTTTTGAACTTTGGTAGACAAAAACTCAATTTGTACAAAAAACACCTCTTTAGAATAACTAAAAAACGCTTCAGAATTCATTTCTCTTAATAACTATATATGGTTTTGTACCCGCCCGGATCCGCCTAAGAAGGTTAAATCTACAAAAACTAAATCAACCTCACAAAAAAAACACGCGGCATAATTGCATAGTTCGATCGATTGTTCCTATGACAGCTATATGATATTGTGGTCCGATTTGAACCAAACTTGGTCAGAATGTAGAAGACTACCCCAGGTTCATAATATGTCAGATTGGTTCAAATCGGACAACTATATCATAAAGATGTCATAGGAATTAGGTCGAAATATGCAATTTTGATATTCACACCAAAAAACAGAAAATAATTTTTTGAAAAAAAAAAAATTGTTTTTAAATTTTTTGAAAATAATTTTAAAATATATAAACCTTAAAAATAAAACAAAAAAAATCAAAAATTAAAAAAAAATTATTTTTAGGTGCCATAAAATTTTTTTTTCTTCACAAATTTCACAAATTTCAACTTTGATAGCCCGTAAGTAAGTAATTAGGGGGCGTGGCACCTTTTTTAAATGCTAATTTCATAGGTTAAACAGTTATCTATCATATGCCATTAAAATTATTCGCTTATCTCATTTGGTTTAAAAGTTACGATTTTTGCAACGTAAAATGAGCAATGGCCCCACTGTGCAACGCTTGGCAGCAGCTGCTAAAAGCTTTAAAAGAGACGAAACGAAAAGCAACGAGACGCACATCTACTCAAAAGAAATCGGCTAATTTTCATTTTATGCTGTGTGAAAAAAACGAGCAACAAAAAAAAAAAGGAACAAGCATAAAAGCATTGCCAACCTTTTGGGTATACCGCAAACCGAATACACTTTCTAATTATAGCAAAAGCAACCATTTGACTTTGACTAAATTAACTCATAAAGTTATTTAAATAGCTTAATTATTACAATTTTTTTTTAAAATTTTAGATAAATAAGTTTTTTTGACAAAATTATATTAAGCATTTTGGTTTACAGTTCATTGAATTATGCATATAAGGATAAAAGATATAGATATATCGACTTTGCTTGACTCAATGCTAAGTATTAATCATATCTATAAGCTTTTTAAAGAATTATTTTACAATATGTGACATAATCTGTGAGAGAATTTAAACACTTTCTTCCAACACATCAGAATGCAGAAATGAAATTATATACTAAATTTTTGCTTGAGTGCGGCACACACACCCACATACACCCACACACATCCTCAGACCCTCATGCAGGGCCTCTAAAATTTTAATAGCTCACACATTATAAACGCAAATAAACGCCAAACGCTCCGACGAGTCAGCTGCCATTTTGTTTGCGACTCTCTCTCTCAAAGGGACTTTGGACTTGCTTTCAGAGTGGAGGCTTTTGATGTGTATATATAGTATAGTGTGTGTGTGGGTATATTTATTTTTTCTTCATTTGTTTGCCTAGCAGCTCAAGTTGTTAGAGAATGAGGCACTTAAAGGAAAAAGTTCGCATCCCAAGTTTGCATCAGCGTCCACTCTAATGTACATAAGGACATACATATTGTAGTTGCCCCGCTTGCAACTTAAAGGCACTAAAGTTGCACAATATTAAGCATACTTTTAGGCACTCACCGCCATATTATGTGCGTCTGATTATCATTACCACAAGCATGAACTTGAGTCCATGTAGCTCTAATGTTGTTATGCATTTGTGCCACGCACCTGCTGCCCAAATTGTGTTTAGTCCAAGGTGTGTGTTTTGTTCTAAAAGTTTTTTCATAGATCCAAAAATCGAGGGAAAAAAGGAAATCATGACATTGCTTAAAACTTTTTAATTGCTTTATAAGTTTTTCGTGTACATGGTACACGGACGGCTCTTATATTGTTTAGTTGGCACGGTTTGCCTTTATTAAACAACCTGCTCGTTTAAATTTCCAACTGCCGTTGGATATTGAAATGTCAACATGCTAAACGAGTCCAGCAAAGGTTTATGTTGAGGCTTGGAAGAAAAGATATTAGCTCACTGTAATTACCAAAAACAAATCAAATTGAGAAGTTCTAAGAGCAATTGTGTAGAATATTTTATACTTTGAATTTTACTGACATCAGTTTGCCTGTTGAAAATCTGAAATATCTCTCAAAATACTTTATGACTGGTGGTTATTTATATTTTTTAAGTAATATATTACATAATTTCCGAAATTTAAACTTCAAATAAAATCTTTAAGCCTAATTTAAAACATTTCAGCAGCATAAATTCTATAACTTTATCATCATTATCGACCCAGAGCAATGATGTTCAATGATTCCCATTTTATAACCGTCGTCTAATATTTAATTATACGTAAGCTGATGACGTCTGATGGGTTTTTTTTTTCTTTGACGCATAAACATAGCGCAGTTTATATTTTATTTATTCTTCGTTTCTCTTCTCGTTTCTTCTTTTCGTTTTTCTTTTTTTTTTGTGGTTTTGTTGCCCCTTTTCAGGGTTTTGGCTGCAAAACCAATCATAAAACCCTCTGGTAACGCAGCAGGCTGGCAAACGATTTTATTACATGACAACACACCCACACATACACAAATATAAACACTCACACACATAGATATGCTCATATGCGGCTATGTAATTTGCCATAAAAAAGTGGAGCACAGGCTCGTAAGTATTTGTGCAATTTCAGAGAAATTGTCAATTTGCGCCCCAAGCTCGTAAGTCTAAGCCGAACGACAGTTGCCCCTAGATAAGAAGGGAGCAAGGGGAGCTAGAGACAGGAGCAGGATCTGTGGCTGGGGAGCTGGGGAACTGGGGAACAGGAACTGGCACAGAGCTCGAGAGCACGCAAATACGCGTTGATATTTTTATGGGTTGATGTTCGAGTTGCAAAATCGACTGTTAACATTTAACGCTGCAAATTTAACCGCATTTATGTATTTGGGTTCCATGTGAGTTGGGGTCTTTATTTGATTTTCATTTAATTTGGCAAGCAGGCGGCGCCTTAAAAATTGGCATAACAATTACGTCGGAAACGGACAACGAACGAGACCCGGACACGGACACGGACAAGGAGACGGAGACGGACATGGACTGGGACAGGAACAGAGTCTAGCAGCTGCAATCTGCAATGCTGACAATGAAACTTCAATAGCACATAATTGCTGTGCACACACGGTAAAGAGAGGGGAGGGAGGGGGATGAAGGCGGTGGCACTTGGGGCATAGGAGAATTGTAAATTGTGAATGGATGAATTGTGAATGGTGAATGGAATGGGCGGCTATTGTGCGGGCTGTAGTGCAACATATCCTTGCAACTAACGCTTCCGTTTCCGCGACGTCAAGGCGATGACTCTTTGGATAGTCCTTGTCGTTGTTGTTGTCGTTACAGCTGATGTTGTTGCTGTTGTTGTTAGAGGCCACTTCGGACCGGCTTTGTTGTTGCCCCGCTTGTCCGTGTGAATAAGTGCAATTAACAGTGCCAGTTGCATTCGTTTGTTTGTTGCATCATGCACAAGCCTGCACGAGCATGCACAGTCATGCTGCAGTTCGACGTTGATCTGACTTGAGGGCAATATTAAAAATAAATTGCTCTTTGTCTGTGTCCGTGTCGGTAACTGTTTATTGTGTGCTGTCCTTACAATAAAAAATTTACTATTTTTAAGTATTTTACGGGTCATTTCAATTTTCATTACAAAGATTTGACACTTGACCTTTTGTGAGGGTTTCTTTCAACTTTTAACTGCGACCTAAGTAGCTTTACATGTCCATCTAAAAATGTATGGAAATCAAAATTACAATTTATTTGAACTTAAATGTCATCACTTTACCACATCCTCTTTTTATTTAGACTTAAAAAGGCTTTTAAAAAAAACGGAGACATTTTTTGATGCCCACAATAATGAAATAAAAATACTGTTGTATGTACAAAATACACACATTTAAAAAAAATTAAGTCCCCATTTCAATGTATAATTTTTATGATAAAATTTGCTAAGGTCCTTTAGTTTCCTTTTATTAATAAATATCTGAATACTGCATGGGATATTTTGCGCATGAAGAAACTTTGATCAAAATAATTTTTTGTTGTATAAATTTGAGTTCGTTGGCCTTTGAAGTGTCGTCGTGCCTTTATTCTTGCCAGCAGGGGATACTTTACCTAATTCCTCTGCGTATGTCATTCAGGTTTAGTCAGCAAGAGACCTCAAAAATGAAGAATATCTTTAGTATATGTGAATAGTCATTTATGTCATGTAATTCAACATCCGTTTGTTTCCCTTGTGCACCTATTTATTAAAATTGTTTTGCTCCCGTGGGACTCCTGCTTCTTGACCTTGTACAAAAATCGGTACTCGACGATTCCTTGGTAAAGTAATTTACTTTGAGCCCAAAAGACCAAGGGCTTGACGGATTGTTTTACTAATTAATTCAGTTAGATATTCTGACAAATTGCATTTGCCGCGAAATTATTAAATTCTCTAATGTATCTTGAAGGCCAGTTCGTCATCCGCTTAGCATTTAAAGTGTTTTAAAATGGCTTTGCCTTTAACGCAATTAGAGTCTTCTCCTTAGAGCCACATCGTGACCATCTTCAATCATCATTGCTCTACTTTTTATTGCTCTTTAGCAGCATTTGCCCATTTTGTGCATGATAAATTTGTGCTCAATTATTTTGCCATTGAAAATTAGTGATGGGTCTGTCTTCTTTTGCAATGTCTTTCCTTCATTTGGATTCCAATTGGTTTTTCTGCTGTCTGTTTAATGTGGATGCCATTGAGCCTCGTTGCCAACTCAAATGCCAATTTCCATACCGATTTGCTTTTGAAATTGCATTAACCTTTGACTGAATGTGCAATGCTTGGATCTAAAAGATAACGCAGCTTAATATTTGAAGAGCAATTCTAAAGACTGATAACAAGCTTACTGGAAGCAAAGTCATTGGTACAATAAAAAAATAGAAGAGTTGTTAGCTTTTTTAAACAAACAATCAACAATTTTTCTGCAAACAATCTCAATGATTTGGGTGATAATAAATAGACAAATGCTTAAAATGGGAATACAGTTTTAAATAGAATTATATTAAAATAAATAAATACATTTTATGTAGATATTAATGTAAGCCAATAGAAAGTAAAATAAATGTGATTAACATTAATTGAGCTCTAATTTGATATGTAACTGAACTTAGTACATATAGACTACCTCTCGTTAAATATTAAAATTTACTTCTTTTCCACATTGCATTTCCTTTTAGACGTACTTTTATTAAAGTTATGCCGAGTTGCTCTATTCCTTTCACCTCGGGTATTTCTATACACATTTCTGCAGTGAGAGAGTTATCTTTTCACGTGTCACCCATTTGGGTTCCCCTTCTTGCTCCCATCTTTTACCCAAAGCAACAAAAACGCTTTGGTTCTATTGCCGTAACAAATCCATTTTACCTGTCAGCTTTAACGCGTAAGCAAATGTCAAAACGGTAGAGCAGTTAACAAAGATGCCAACATTTCTCAGTACACACTTCTATGTGTGTCTGTGTGTGTGTTTACGTGGCTTTCTATGGGTGTGTGAGTGTGCTCTGATATATTGCCAAGTCGCAATTAGAGCGAAGACCACAGAATGGAACTCGACTGTCATGTAAACAAGCAAGGACGAGAAACGAAAAACGTGGAAATGTCGCAAAACAAAAACTCACAAAAAAAGGAGGGAAATAAAATTTGAAGCAAACAAAATCAAGCACAGGAAGCAGCCAGGAATCAGGCGAAACCAGCGGAATTGCGAGTCTTAAATAACACAGTAAAAAGGAGACGAAGTCGCAATTTACTCCAATCAAATCGTTTGAAACAATTTCTCTGGCTTATTTGCCTTTGAGTTGATTCAGCGCCAAAACTGCAATATGTAAGTAATTCATGTAACGCTGTCATTCACAATGCTGTCAAGCTGCCTCTTCTTCGTCGTCGTCGTCGTCGTCGTTCTAGATTCCTCCCGAGGTGCCGTTGCCATAGCTGACTAATTAAACGCATGTGCATTGCATTCCCCAGCCAGTCAGTGACAGTCGGCTGGCATTTTATTCATTCTCTGTAGCTAATTAGTCTCTATGTGTTGCACGTCCAGGTCCAGGTCGACATGCGTGACAATCTCCTCGGGGCAGATCAAACGTTTGACTTTTGAATTCGCTTCTTTTATGAATGCTTGAAAGGGATGCCGACTCTTGGCATTTTCTGTCCTTGAGTTACTTTGTATTTCCATTTAGATGAACTTATTTGCATATCCCATGATGAGTGCTGTCTTCAATTGGAGATCAAAGCAATGTTTATTAGTGTATCGGTTGATATTAAACAGTTTGTCTACTTCACTTAAATACGTTTTATGGCGTAGACATTACAATGTCATAAAGTAATCAAATTAGTTATACGAAAAGTTGGGTAAACTCTTGTAAATTATTGATCATTTAAAATACATTTAAATGGTGGTATATAGACTGATAAATTGTAACTAATCAGGACAATCCCATTGTGTATAGAAACCAATATATGTCATTAAGATATAACATTTTACTACCGTTGTGAAGTTAATGAAATTCTAAGGTATGTTTATCAGCAAGATGTGGGATATACAATAAACTTTTTCTATTTATAAAAGTCCGATATAAAATCTCTCTCTTTTTATCTCAGAATTTTAATGAAGGCTACCTGCTTGTTAAAGCTCTCAAAGTATCTTTTTTAGCTACATAGCCTATATTGATTTTAAACAAACATTAAATAGTGGCAAATTCTGTAGCTCAACAAAATACCAACTTATGTATAATTCATTCAAGGTGTAATCGAGATTTACCTAAAGTACTAGAGAAAGCTAGCATCCTTGTGAATCTCTCGTTGGAGCATTGTTAAAAATACTAATATGAAAACTAAGAGTTGGGATGCAAGTGTGTCTCGTTGTGTTTGGAACAACAGAAACCCCAACACACATTTGAATAATGAGCGTCGAGCTCTACAGTTTTATAGCTGAGCTTTTGTTGCAGCTGCTGCTGCTGCTGTTGCTGTTGCCGTTGCCTGACTTTGTCCCTTGGAAACCGGCTTGCTGTTGTCTTCTACTATGTGCCACCCCTTAGTCCGCCCCCGTTTTGTGGGCCACTGACATTTTGGGATTTTGTGTGCAAATTTGAGTTTTAGTTTATGCATGCACAGTTGAGCTAACAACAACCACAATAATAGGAGTGAACGCAGCTGTTAAGTCAGCTAAGCTTGTGTTCTCTGCTGCAGTTGATCCAAAAGTTTGCCGACCCATTGCTAATTATGCCGCCCGGACCCGGGCCAGGACCAAAAGTTGGCGAGAGTCGGTCCTGTCGTTAAGATATAGATAGAGAACAGAAGACAGAAGTTCATGTCTCGCCTAGCAGCTCATTTTTGGCAGCTGTCAGCAATGCATACATAAATCTCTCAAAGTCAACAGCATTTCACCCAAGTGGCACATCAATTCGCGTGCTTGTCTGTCAGCCACACAAGATACGAATACGAATACACACACACAGAGAGCAAATACATATTGCAATCGTCAGTTGTGTCACCGCATGCAACATCGCTTATCGCTCAGCTCTGTAATGATTGCAACAGTCCCCAACAGTCTCCGACGACCCCAATCTCATGTCTGTTATGCATTTTTCATAACGCAATTCCATGTTATTCACGCAGATCTATCCACCCTCATCATAATAAGATTGACTGCACTGCACAGTGGTAACAGACTAGCAGAAATATTATTTTATCTATATATATAAAACTCTTTGTCCTGACTCACTGACTGAGAATCAACGTGTAGCCCAAACGGTAAAAGATAGAAAGCTGAAATTTGCACACAACATAGATGAGATAATTTCATCGTGCAATAAGACGGCGTTTTGCGAAATTCGACCTCTAAGTGGGTCAAAATCGAGGTCAAAGGTCACAGAATTGCTTAGTATGAAAAACTTTTTTGGTTCTTAAGATATCTTAACCAAACTCACAGATTGTATTATTGGGACTGTCCTTTACATTCTGACTAAATTTGGTCCAAGTCGGGTGACTATATCATATAGCTGCCATAGGAACAATCAGATGCAAAATAACCTTTAGTATGAAAAACTTTTTTCTTTCTTAAGATATCTCAACCAAACTCACAGATTATATGTTTGGTACTGTCTCTTACATTCTGGCCAACTTTGGTCAAAGTCGGGTTACTATATCATATAGCTGCCATAGGAGCAATCTGATGCAAAGTAAGCCAAAGTTCAATCGCAAGAACGAAACATTAATACCGCGGACAGCAGAAGTTAAATATTTCCGTTTTTTTTTACAAAAAATTCTATATTATATAAATTTGTTGAATCGAACTACTAAGGACCTTCTTTGCAATTAGGCGAGCGAAGCGAGCAGGGGACGGACCCCCTTATATTGTACTAATTTGTTAAACCGGACAACTAAAAAGGTTCTTTTAATTTTTTGCGAGCGAAGCGGGTTGGCGAGCGAAGCGAGCAGTTTAAGTTTAAGCTGGACAACAAAAGACCTTCTTTTCAATTTTGCGAGCGAAGCGAGCGGGGGTTGGCGAGCGAAGCGAGCAGGGGGCGAAGCCCCCTAGTTTTCTATATTTTTTCTGAAGGTATTTAAAGACAAAAACGCAAATTTGTTTTCTTTTGAATTAACAAAAATAGCTTAGAGAATCTTGTGAGCTTTTCAGCTGTTTTGGTAAAAGTTTCTTAAGCAAGTGTTCATGCGCATAAAAGCTTTTAGCTAAATTAATTTTAATACAAGAATAAGGAGCGTGAAAAATTGTAAGTTGGATGCTTAGAAACATTTCAATGTGCTCAAAACCAACAAAAAGCTGAAATAAATTCAATGGAATCTACTTTTAATTTGAAAGTTTTTAGTCAACTTGAAAAACGGAATTAGGAAAACTAAAAGCAGAATAAAATAAATTTGATATGCAATTTCGTAAGTGTATATAGAAAAAACAGCATAGTAAGTGTATTAGAAACTTAAGAATATCACAAGAACAAGATACAAAAATTTGAGTTTATTTAAAATTGATTATTTGTCTATCATTGAAATACGAAGAGCTATCAAAATGTTTTCGCTTTCGTGTAATTTCTTCGCAATGTTTGCCCACTGTGCATCATCATAAAAATTGTCTCATTAATCATCACAGCACATGCCGTTCGCTCATGTTATGTTATTTTTGTATTCTCGTGATGGTGCAGGAAACACGAACTTAGTGTGAAAATCCGAAAATCCACACAGCGCAATTAAATTGGCTGTGCGCATCGATGCAGCAGCCCCTTCTAAAACAAGTGCAGACCGCATAAATCAAAGGGGAGAGACCCTACAGAATGCGACGCGGACCATTAGGCAATGTCTCACGCGCCGACCCAAAAAGAAAATAAAAAAAATAAAAATGCCGCCAATGTGGGGAGCCAGTCTGAGACCCTTTTCAGTAAACCAGTCAGTCAGTCAGTCGTGGAGCATGTTAAATTGTCTGCGTCGTATTTAAAATAGCAGCAAATTAATTCATTCTTTCTCGCCTTTTGCTGGAAGTGCGCATTAATAAACAATTAAATGTATTTAATTGCACTTGGTCTGCAGTAAAAATACTTCAATAGCAATTCGACTATGAACAGAGTTGAGACTCTCTGTCTCCCTCTGCTGGATAAACCAAGCCAATGATTCGCTAGAGAAAGTTCCTGATAAAATCCTACGTAAAGGCAAACTCAGGCAGCCTTAGGCAGATTTATTTTGCTTTCTCCTGGAGGCTCAGCTCCTACTCAGAACTCGTATTTATGAGTCTCAGCTCGTTGGCACTTCAAGCGAACAGAATAAGCCGATTATCGTCATACTGACTGGGGGGAAAGGGGCGTGGCCTATGGTTAAGCCGACTAGGCAACTCCTGGAATTATGCTATGGATAGGCGTGCAAATTAGCTTCTACTTGTATGGCCAAAAGTATGAAAATGTCACCATTTGTCTTAGCAAGAGCATATAAATTATATAGTATCTTTTAGTCTTTGAGTGCTTTGTCTTAAATAATCTCAGATGTATGTTCTTTGCTCAATAAGCTTAACATAGTTTAATGAGATTTCGCTTAAGCCCTAATTATGTATATAGTTGGCAACTTTATTAGGCAGTTAAACTTAACGAATTTAAGGTTGATCAATTTCTACATGTACTCATAATATTTATGACATTTTTATGGTCAATTTCATTTTAGATCTATCAACTTATTAAAGAAACTTTAAAAAAAAAAAAATTTCTATTTGAGTAAGCTATTAATATATTTACGTACCTTTCAAAAGTTCTTGTCGTAAAAATTATAAAGCATGCCTGAAAGTAAAAATAATTTAGATTTATTAGGAAAATTGTCAAAACATTTATAAATAGACTCATGCTAATACGCTTACATAGTAAATTCAAAGTAAGTATAAATAGACATTGCTATCTCCGGGCATGTTTTCTTTTAGCTGCATCTTATAGCGCTTTCAATGCGAAAGTCGAGCATGTTTTAATAGTATATATGTATGTGTGTAAGTAGTTTTTGTGCTATGGCAATAAAATAAGCTCGTCAATCGATATAAGAAAGTTGATAAAAGAATGCCACAGTAAGCAGACTTGAGCGATGTTGATGCGCATGAAGGACGACAACTGTCTTGATAAATACCTAACAGAAACAGGAACAAGAACAGAAAAGCAGAGGAATGACAACAACAGCCAGAGAGACATTGAACACGAAAAAGGAAACTGGAGCGAAGACATTAGCCTGAAATGACAGCAACAAGACGCAAGACAGATACTCGGCTTATACCTCCATTTTCCAACTGTATAAGCAAAAGCGAAAAAAAGGGAGAGAAAACAAGTAAACAACAAACGACAGTCTCTTGTGAAAGTATGCAAATGGCAGCAAGAGAGTAAGGGAACTGTGCGTGAAGACTGAATGCATATTTAAAGATGCAGAGTGTGAAAAAGCTAGAAGCTAGAACCTGACATACGAAACATGTTGTCAGTCTTCTATTGGAAAATCAGTTGCTTCGACCAGGAACTGCTGCTTCACATTCTCATGCACTCATCACTCATCACTAACTCATTCACCCAATCACTCACTCACTCACTTATTGGGCATCTGGCAGATCTGAGCTGCAAGCCGCTGAGAATATGATGGCCAAAATGTAGACTTTGCTCAAAGCCAGCTGCCAGCTGGCATGGCTTTCATATTCCATCTCGAAAACAGAGAAAAGAGAGAAGCTTTCTATGCCAATGTCTCAGTTTAAATATATTTATGTAAGCGCCGCATTTTATGAGAATTATTTTGCAATTGCTGCACAAGTATTCGTATAATGCTTTTATTATTATTGAAATAGGCCAAGCAAACGAGCTTATGCCAAAGCCAAGAAATTTATGAGTTTGTTTTGTGGTTGCGGAATTTGCGATAATGAAAACTGTTACTGGCACTAACAGTTGGTTATGCAAACAATGTACAAATAGTACGAAATGGAAAAAGTATAATAAAATAAACTAAATTAAATAAATACATAATATAAATATATATTTTTAATAATTAAATATACAGATAATATATTTGTAACGACCCAGTTTTTATTTCACATCTTGATATCTTTAACTCTTTAATTGAAACTCTTTAAACTTTTATCTTTATCTTAAAATTTAAATTTAAAATTCAACACTTATTTGGAGAGGCCGTGGCCAGTCAATTTATTTGATTCGCTTAAGCAGAATACGAGTACTCGTAATGGGAAAGTGTTAAGGGTCACAAGTCAGGACCAATGTGCACATACTCGTAAGAAAGGCAATTCGACGATACGAGGCACACCCAAAAAGTCAATTGCGCATGCAATGGCTCAAAGGGCTTAAATGCGTATAGCATTCAATTTGCGTTAATGACATAAAATAAAGACACACACAAAAACACCCTCAAACACTATTGTCCGGGCTTACGGAACATTATATGACTTCGTTTCACCTTTGAAAACCGTTTCATTGGCCGGCCACTTAAAAAAAGGTTGTTATAGCTACTTTTAAGCCATTCTTTTTGCCAGGAATACAACCAAATCAAATAAACAACAACAGAAAAAGCAAATGAGAGGTCTAAAATTTACTTTTTCTGTGATATTCTTAAATCGCATTAAAAATCATTGGAACATGTTTCAAATATTCCAGGAGCGAGAGAGGGAAAGAAAGAAAGAAACTATAACAAATATCGTTGTATAAACAAAAACAGTTTCATTTTCTGTTCAAAAGCGGGTAAAAACTTGCCAAAACACAACACAAATTTACCGGGGGCACAAAACTGAACAAAACTTAACTTAACTGGGGGTGGTGTGAGAAGAAATCAGGTAAAAAAAGAAATAAAAATAAAAACAGGAAACCGCTTTGCTGTTGTCGGAACTGGCAAAACGAACCGAGGAAGGGTGAGAACGTCGATGGGGATGTGGCAAAAAGTTGTACTTTAGATAAAGTTGCTGCTGTTGCTGCTGGTCGGTGTTTTTTACCAAACATTCGACATGCAATGCACGTACCACATACACATGCACACAGATATACACCTGTCCGTAGGTACACCTGGAGAAAGTTTGGTGTGTGTTTTGTCGTCTTGCTTTCTTAATATTACTTGGCCTGATTTCTTGAGCTCGCACTTTGAGCGATTCGTTTTTTGTAGGAAAACTTTTCAAAAGCAACAGGAAAAAACTAAACACTCACATGTATGTCGAACCATTTGGCGAGGACAAATGCAGATCCCTTGAGGGAATGTCGAAGACTTTTAGACAAGGCCATCGCATTGAACGAGATATTTGTGTTTAACTTGCATTTTGTTGTGTAAATTACATGCACATACATACATACATACATACATGCATACATATATATACATATATATACATATACTCCCTCACACACTTGCTGCCAGACACACAGTCACAATAAAATAAAACACAACGAAAACTTAGGCACTTGGTACAGTAAAGATCTCGAGTTGAATTTGCTCTCATGTCTGTTATCCCAGTTCCCAGTCCCATTCCCATTACCAGTCTCACTGCAGTAATAATAATAAAGGGAATTGTTATTGTTTTCTATTAATCTGCTTTTGTTTTCTGTGTTGTTTTTGTTGTTGCTATTACACTTTGCTACTGTTGTCTGCATTTGATTTGTATTGTCCTATTTTGCTATTTGGCTCGAATACTCAAAATGTTTTCCGACCAAAAAAATATTTTTGTTAGCTCAAAAATGAGGCCAAAAAGTATAAAAATACCTAGAAAATTCTTCCATTTTTCATTGAATACTTTAGTGCATTTCGTAGATGAATATTTACTTATTTCGGACTATTTAATTCGGACTATATTAAATAAAATTATTTAAATACCATTACTTTTATCCTTGGTATTGTAATAATTCATTATTTATTTCCGAGAATTTTATTATATTTATACTCATTATGAAAATATGTAAATTGAATACATAAGGAAGTTTGCTTGACCTTACAATAAACCTTTTCCTCAATCGATTAACGATGTCAATGACATGCCAGCTACCAAACAAGTTGAGGGAACCGCTTTCAAATTTTTGGCTCGTGGATTTTTGTCCGAAAACTAATTAAAGCGCCCGTTAACTTTTGATGAAGATTAATTTCAATTTAATATTAGCAAAAAGTTTACATGACAACAGCTGTCTGCTCGAATAACTTTAAAGCGTATTTTGCATAAAGTGAGAAATAAATTTACGCTCAACAAATTTTGTACAAGGAGAATAAAAATAACTGCGATGCCAGATGGAAGTCAGCGAACTATACGAAACTAAACTTTTAATGAGGGCATCGACATGCCAATACTTTTTGAATAAACTGTTAAAGTTTGACTTTGCAAGTCCCGTTGTTTGTGATTCTTTATGGCAATGTTAAAGTTGAGAAAATGCCA
This sequence comes from Drosophila recens, assembly GCA_037043495.1. Lineage (NCBI taxonomy): Eukaryota > Metazoa > Arthropoda > Insecta > Diptera > Drosophilidae > Drosophila > Drosophila recens. The sequence continues at coordinate 149,413 of JBAMBJ010003613.1, forward strand.
TCGATTATGGCTAGAATATTTTTGATACTAGATTAGGTTTTTACCCTTTCATATTTATCTATCAAACTGGCGTAAAATTTGACTGAGGTATCATCATCATGCCTTCTAGTTATTTCAATATACCAAATTGCTTTGCTTTCTTTTTATATAGTGTCTCTTAGCTTAAGCATCTGCGAACTCATCTCACATTCTCAGATATACATATACTTAAATCTAAGCCCAGCACGCAACTACAAATGGTTCATTCTGTGATCCAAATAAGCTGCACATTAAATGCAAGCCCATGAGATGGCAGATGAGCAAAAGTAAGCCAAGACCAAATGTTGTTGTTGTTGTTGTTGTTGTTGAATATGCGAGTATATAATGAAAACTAGCTCACACACATCCTCAACTCATTCACATATTCACATTCTGTCTTTGGGCTCTATGGCCACTCTTGGCTATAGACAAAACTTAACTCGTATTTTTGTCTTGCAGCCAAGGACGCTAGCAGAGCAGAGCAGAGCAGCCAAGTTAGTTGCCTTCATTGCCAACACTTTGTCGCATTGGGGCTAACCATAACCGCAGCACACACCCAGCCCCACCCCACCTCTCAACCTCACCCGAAAGCCCATTACAACTACTTAAGGTATGTAAATAACGCGATGAGCGCGCGAGCGCTCAAAATAAGCCAAGGCAAATCATAAGAAAGCGTCAGTAGCTAACCCCGTTAGCAGCCCTTCTACCTTCTATCCTTACCATTTGCCACCCAGCAGAGCATTAGCATAATCGTTATGGTTATGCGCGACGTGTGCATAATGCTTTAGCTGGAGAATGAGGAATGGGGAACGGAGGAATAAGCTCAAAAACAGCGACACGCACATATAAACTATGTTAAGTGCGCTGACATTCTGATATATATGTTATTTAGTGTACTTTACACTTACTTTTAAGAGGTAACAAGACTTTCTTTGAAACTTTACAGGTTAATCAAAGACAATTGAAGACATTTTAAAACACTGTTTGATCAATATCTATATTCAAACTGATAAAACTAGAATTGTTTGCTTTAAAGTTATAGAAATGTTTGCTGTATGATTTAAAGATAGTGGAATAGATTCATCGTATATATAAAATACTATATCTTATGTCATTTACCCATATCACACCTAAACAATTAAGCAAATAAATTTATTTTAGTTAAAGAGAGCTTATGGTTAATATGAAAATATGGAAAGATATGCAAAAATATATGATTGGTACTTTAGTAGAAGTAAAAGACTTTCTGAGCCAGTTACCTTTAACTAAAATTTATGTTTCTTATAACAAAATATTTCAAAAATATTTCCATAATTTTTTCTTATTATTTCTGTGTATTAAATATAAATTATTTTTCTTCACATAATTGAAGTCAATGATTTAAAATATTTAAATGGAAAAGTAAGGGTATTACTTGTCCGGTGAATGCAATTTTCAGTGACTATTTTTGGTTTCACAGTGCACCTCAAGTGCGTAGAGAGCCTTAAAGCTTGGACGTGGCGTTGTGTTTGCTCAGGTGCGCATATTAAGTAGCGGGCACATGTGTGTGTGCGTGTGTGAGTGTGTGTGTGTGTTTACTCATATGCTGCCCACCTTTTGGGGCATACTATTAGTGGCAAGCAAAAATAAAGCAGCAGCGAAGACTCTCTCACATTCTCCCACACACACACGTCGCAACATAATAAATTACCCAACAACAACAACATACAACAACAACTACTGGAATAGAAGCTTAAGAAGAAATCAAGAGCCTGGCCAAATGGAAAGTCAGTCGAAGGGACAGCTAGAGTTGGCAAGCGTTAGATCTCAATGTGGCGCGTTTAAGATTCAGCACGCATAACTTATAAAATAAAAATTAAAATTCCAATTGCAAACCTCAATAATAAAACACTTTTAAGTGCCGCCGTTGCCGTTGCCATTGCCATTGCCACAGACACATCCTCAGTCACGGTGTAAAAGCAGCAAGGAAGGAAGGAAGGAAGGCAGAAAAAGGACAACGCCATTGCAATGTGGGAGTTTCAGCCTTTTTCATTTTCCCGTCACAGACCTGTTTGAAGGTCTGTGTGTGTATGTGTGTGTGGGTATGTGTGTGTTTGTGTATGTGTCTGGGAATCTTAAGGAGCCACACAAGTTTATTAAAAATTTCGCCAAAAGGCATCTATCAGTTATGAGGGGCGCCGACTTCGACATTGCGCGACTCATTTCAATGAGTTTCATGCTGCTTTTGGCTGACTCTCTGTGTCCTAAATGCTTCTAAGCCAACTCTCCCTCACCCTCTCTCTCTCTTTCTTTTTCTCACTCTCTTTTTCTTTCTCTTTCGTTGTTCTCTGTGGTCGCCACATCTTGTAATTGGCATTCCGCACGCTGACCGAAATGAAAATGCTACGTGCTTTCATTTCAAGTTACGGCATCGACAACAACGCTCGCCAGTTGGATAAGTCAGCTCCAAACGGTCCATTGACCACCGATGGGAGCTTCAAGCTTGAAGTGAAACTCGAACTGGGAACTGGCCAACAAAACGATGCTTATTTATAGCGTTGGGCATTTTAATTTTTTACGTTTCGGGCATACAATTTACTCTGTGGCGCTTCTTAAAGTCAATCACATCACACAAGTCACATTTACAGTCACAAGTAACAATCACAGGACTTTTACATCCTCCGAGGTATGCTTCCTTTCTTTTTCTTCCACATCTTTTGGCATCCTTCAAGATGCTTTCGAAAAGGGTGCGGCTTCGTTGCCATCGCGAAAATCGATGGCCTCGCATATTGAACTCCTGTCAGACGTCATCTTTCACTGCGTCTCCGAATCCGTCGCTGTCTCCCATATTGCGTAATGCATATTCAACGAAATTTTATATATGTATTTTTATTTTATTTTTTTGGAATGTCTGAAATTGACAGCCAGCAAATTTTGTTGTCAGCCTCATGCGTCTTTCGATTGTTTGCATTGTATTGCGTTTTCCTTTTCTACCTTTTTCTCTTTTTGATGTGGCATAGATGGAAATTTGTTAGTAACCTTTTGAAGCGCGTTAAGGCAACCAAGAAATTGTATTCCTGAATGATTTTACACATACTTTACTCTTTTATATTTACAGCTCTCTGATTCGCGGCTTCCTATAGAAAATAAGCTGAAATTTGCGTATCATCAGCGGTTGAACAGAGTTTAGTCAGATACTCGAATATTTCACACTTGTTCATAATGGTCTGATAGCTTTAAAGAAATCTCGAGGAGTCAACAATTACTCTGAATTTATTGGGTGCACCAAGGGAACTCATTGATCCAGAATAAATTTTGTGGGTCTGGTATGAAAAGTATTAAAACTTTCAGTATTTTAAAAATAATTCTGCATCAGCTAAGTAGATCTTCTAACATTGTTTTTTTTTCTATATTATTTTTTATGTGAGCTTTTCAATTATTAAATTCTTAAAGCGATTTATTTTTAATACTTGCAGAAAGCGAATTAATTATTTATATAGCTTTAAGTGAATAAGAAAATGTTCACAGCACATTCATCAAAAGGAGGCACTGAAAATAGAGAGACAGATTCCATTATTTTCAACTCTGTCTCATTCAGTTAGTCTTCCATCTATCATTCTGAACTGTCACAAACCTTTCATGCGCCCATTTAAAAAGCCTCCGAAAAATACTTGTAAATTTTTTGAACAATTTTTTTTATACTCAAACATGTGTGGGACTTGTACTCATATTTGCTTTTGCACGGGTACTCGTACTCAGTAGTCATCAAATTTATGAGCACTCGTCGCACTAACTCATAAAAATGGCATCCATAAAGCCGCATTTTGTGTACAAGGAAAACACGAGGCGACACTTTGCATGTGAAAGGGCTTTGTGCAGGGGAAGAAGTCGGGAATGAGGGGAAGGGGGGCGTGTCATATTGTATGTCTAGCGTAGGTTCCTTAAGTCGGCTCGATGGTCTGCAGTTGCTGCCAAATCCGACCACGCGCTTAAGCGACATTCTTCCAGATGCCTAAACAAACAGAAAACGAAACAAAAGCAAGCGAGAAAGAGAAAGACAGACATATAGAGAAAGAGAGCGAAGCTATTTACAAGACTTAGGTCGCAATAATATATCATCTACAGTTTATCATCGCTATGACGCCAGACTGAAATTATTATCCAGCAAATTTATTGCCAAACAATAAACGCGTAGCGCATGTGAGTGTGTGTGCGTGTGTGTGAGTATCTCTTACTGAGTGTGGTGTTAGTACACCAACAACTGGAGTAACAACAGCAAGCAACAACAACAGCTTCCGCATTCAAAAACAACATTTATGTAGAATGACAGACATTTTGAAGAGCCTCTACAGCAACAAACAAACAGCAAACAAACAAATGGAAAAACAAAAGAAAAAAAAAAGAGATAGAAAGAGAGATAAAAGAAAGTAAGATAGAAAGATATATGAATGTTCGGATATAGAAGTAAAAAAAGAGTATTGACAGTCGCTAAAGTATTTAAAATCAATTTATGATTTGAAAGAATTATACACTGGTCAACTGATTGACAAACAATTTGACCAAAAAACAAATTGATACTGTGCCTGCGTGATTGACTAATGAACTAAAGTATTCAGTCACTGACAAAATGACTGATTGAAATTAAATAAATGCGTTGTTTTTAGAAAATGCGACAATTCTTCATCTAATGATACACAAAACAATTTTTTATTATGTAGCTTAAAAGAGGGTATTTTCTAAGCATACATCTAAGCATACTTCTGTCTAACATACAAACACATGAATGTAATAGTTATGTATTTATGTTTATATATTTATGACAATCTCGAGGGCTGTCACAGACTGCGTCGAAGTTGACGCGCTCACTCATACTATACTTAATACTTTTTTTTACCATTGGCCAAGACAACAAAACAAAAATATGTCCAGTGCCAGTCTGTGACAGTGTCGAACGGGCATCTGAAGCTAAAATCAAATTGCTTCTGTCCTGTCAACTCTTTTTGCGTAACAATTTCTTTTTATTTTATTTGCAGCACAGAGAGACAAATAACACAAGTTTTGCTAAATTGTCAGCTGCTGTCGTTCCTCCTGCTCCTTCTCTTTTTGCAGCTATTCCATCCATATTCATCTACCATATTCCATTCCATATTCTCCAACACTTTATGTTTTTACCCTTTGCCTATGCTTTTTATGACAAGAGCACTTTCACATCGTCAACGTTCCGCACATAGTTTGTTTGCCTTGACTTGGACCATTGCATGGGTAGGGAGGAGGGAATGTGGTTGGCAACGGAAAGGAAAGGGGTAGAGTTTGTTCGGCAAAATTGCCAAACATTTTGCGCATAAATGACAAATGCCTTTGATGGCATAAAATATGACTTTGGAAATTGTTTTGCAGCATATAAAAAGGCGTTGGAGTTGTTGACACATCCACATGGACATGTATATCCCATCAAGCACGGAGAGGAGGAGAGGCTATTTTGGAAAATGTGTTGATGGATGCGAATAGTTGTGATTGCATTCCTCTACTTCCTTCCCACACACAACAGACTTTAAATGGAATATTCTGACAGAAAAACAAAGCTGTCACTGGACTAAACTATTATTATGGATTAGTATCTGATGAGCTTGTTGTAGAAAAGAAATGATTTTTAAAAATACATACATATACACAAATTATTTAAATTGATTTAACAGCTACACGTTTTTTGTACACATTTTCCCTTTCAATTTAAATGCAAGTCTCAATTGTTTTACGGTAATTTTCTCAGCCCACAAATGCGTTTGACTTTCAACTCCAGCGCCGCGAATAAATTGACTGAAAATTGACTTGTCAAAGCATCAATTATAATTGACAGCCATCTCATTCTCAGGCACAGAATGAGAAACACTAAAAGCCATTTACCCGAATTTTCTGGAACTGTAAGCCTGCCACTTTTCACCACAACCACAACCGCCCCTAACGTGTGTATGTGATACGAGTTGGCACCTGGTGGGGGTGCATATTGAATTTTGTGGAAAACATTGTCAATAAATGCGCTTGTAAATGGGGCACATTAGATATTCAGTGGCATAATGCTAATCATTTATTGGGCGCAAAATTCAATAGCAGCACGTTGCCAAGCCAACTGTCACAAGCTGCTGACGTTCTCCGCAAACCTCAAACTGGCTGCTTCCCCGAAAAACCCTCCGGAAAAGCAACCGAACTGCCGAAAAGCCAGCAAACCCAAATGAAAACTAAAACACACACACTCAACAACCTGCCACGTGCTTTTCGGTTCCGCCCCAACTCCTGTCACCGCCCCCCTTTCCCACCTCCGTTGGTTTCCTCACCGCGTACACGGCTGGTAAGCAAACATTACACAATTTTGATTGTATTTCCGTTTCGTATGCGAGCAGCAGCAACAAAAACAGCAGCGACAGCAACAGGAAGTTGCGCTTATTTCCGTTTATTTACCTTTACGCTGTACCTTGATTAAATGTCAGCCTCGTGGCATGAGACAGGAGCCGGGGATTTGCCGTGGCTTTCCCTTGGCTCCGACTAGGCCTCAGCTGGGGTAATTTAATGTGCAAAATGTAAAAGAACGACAAAAAGAAATGTTTCGAAATAAAATAATTTACGCTTTCATCTTTATTCCAGAGCATCTGCAAAGTGTGCACACATTACGCTAATGATGGGGTGGTGTTTTAATTTTTTAGCTTTAAGTGAAGTCCAATTGATTAGACTCAGAGGAATGAAGAGAATGAAGAACTTATTAAAATTAAATACTCATCCAATGATTTCGCCCAATTTAATAAGTCCTATAGATGGCTAGATATGGTGAATTTGTTATGAGTATAAATAGTTGTATTATAAATTCTCATTTCAATTAGCTTGATTCAAGATAAAGCTATGCGTTTATTATTTTATTCAAGAATAGTTTAAGTTATTCTGTTTGTTTTGTTTTATTCTAGATTAAGCCGTCAATTGTTTATCTAATAATCTTCTTGAAAAGTTTATTTTTCGGTTGTCTCTTCATCATTTACTTCACCTCAATTTAATAACTTATTTATAACAATAAATGGACGTTATTGTTATTTAAATGTCACATGCTTGTCTAAATAAGAAGTATGTTTATATTATTGACATATGCTTTTTAATATGAAATATATTTATTTGCATGTAACTCAAATCAATTCAATTGAATTCAGTAAGGATGCAAATTTAAATCTGATACAAATTTAAAAATAAGACATTAAATAAAATATTGTTAATTATTCTAAAATCAGATATGATGCAAATTAAAATTGATTTTAAGTATTCAAGTTAATTATTACTAAAGCACCTGCCAAGTTACATAAAAGGCTGCTCGGGCAAAACCGGACATTAAGAGTAGAATAGAGAAAATATTCAGTATAATATTCGGAATAATAAGCCACAGTGTCAGCGACCTTACATATAAAATATAAATACAACACTTGGTCAATTGTATGAAAGCACACACACAGTAATACATACAAATATACTGACAAGTGTGAGCATAGTTCTACATATTTATTTATTTTAATTTATTATTAACAACAATTTAAAGCGATTGTCCGCGTTTGCTGTATGTTATGAAAGTTCTTAAATTATTGTTGTTATTGCTGACTTTAAATACAATAACATGGCTGAAACGACTGCTAGCCGCGTGCCGCTAATTAATGACCAGTAATTTGCATGGACGCGCCCTGAAAAGTATGCTATGGAAATGGGAAAATGAGCGTTTGTGTGTGTGTGTGGGAGAGTCATTTGTAGGTCACCAAGGATATTTGCCACTCTTATTATTGTTGTTGTTGTTGATGCTGGTTTCTTCTTTTGCCGGGCAAAAATGTTTGTTGATTGTGTCGGCGCATGCTTTGGCATAATTTATGTCGCCAAATTCTGTATATATTTTGTTTTGTTTTTTTCTGCCTCCAAGTTGTAATTCTTTTGTTTTAAAAATTTGCTTTGGATTTGCATGGAAAATGTTTTATTTGTCGTACTGTATTTACATGTCTACCAATTGCTAACACACATTTGCATAATTGCTGCACACACACACACCGACAGAATCGTTATTGGCCGGGCCATTGGATTTCAATTTTTGGTATTAGCAGCTAACTGAAAATATTTCCATTCTGGCCATATTTTATTTATGGTTTTGAAGCCTGCAAACGATCACAGCTCTCGTATTGGATAATTTATAGCTGAAATATGCTGGCCAATTGATAGGCAAGTAATTATTTATTTATATTGCTCTTACATTTTCAACTGTATAAAACCATCATAGAAAGTACAGAATAGAGATAGAGAATTGTATGCTTATCAAAAATGTCAAAGCTATCAATATTTCAATGCAACTATGAGAATGGACTCATATTAAAAGCCTCTCAAATCATTTAAGCCACTTTCGATAACTTTATTTTACGAACAATGCGTAAACCTTTTTGAGCTTTTGACGCCTGCCAATGGCATGAAACTATCAAAAATTAACATTTGGCAGCAGTTTAATCGTTAAAGCAGACATGTACATGTGTCCCTGATATACATATATGGACGAACTAATACATAGTTACATGAACATAAATGCTCATTCAAGCGTTTCATAATGGAAAAATGTATATGTATCTGGCAACACATTTGCCTAGGCATCAACTCATTTTCCCATTAAAGGACGCCAATGTGGCGCACTGGCGAAATGCCAAAAATGTTCCCAGATACACACACATACATACATGGACAGAAGGTTGAACACATATGTGCTGAGAAACTTCATATATAGAGCCATTGCTCTCTAGCAAGAAATGTTTTGCTAGTAGCACAACCAAGAGACCAACTAAATTATCACTAATATGGAGGCTCAGGATAACAGTTTATCGGTGTGTGTGTGAGTGCTGGGCGTGGCAAATAAACACATCAGCTAAAATGCTTTTTACTTAAATTAACAACACCAAAAGCAGCTTGCTTCGATTTTAGGCTAAGCGTCGACCTCCTCGAACTAACGGCAAGTCATTAACTTTAAGTGTATGTGTAGCTGTATCTGTATACCGTATGTGTGTGTTTCTCTCTGTCTATCTGTGTGTGTGTGTGTATATTGTGCAGCATCTTTTAGCTGCTTGCGCGGGGCGCATTGAAAAAAACACACGTATCAACTGACAAAACGTCAAGCATAAAATCAATGAAATACAATAAGTAAATAAACGAGATCATGTTAAGGTCGAAATTGATATGCTCTTGCAAAGCTTAATGGCAACTTGACTGAAGTTATGAAAAGAAAAGTAATAATTCTAGATGGCGAAGGTTAACAGTCGTCTCAGTTGTCAAATATGAATTTTGTTTTTGATTCCTAAGAAATATAAGATGTAAATTAATGTAGTGGAGTCAGAAGTGGAGTCTACTTTTACTTCATCAAAATTATATAATACTTGTTCCATGGTTACCGAGCAGTAACATCTACATAAATATTTCTAGCATGGTTTCTACAACTTTGATTTAACTTTATGTGTATGCAAGTTGTAAAAGTAGAAAGCTTTGATTTAAAGGAAATAAAGCATATTCTACTTGCTTATGTGTAGCTCGTCTGATAGAAACATTACCATGGAAAACGAGTACCCTTTTTTGCGCCAGGGTATACACATATATAAAGCTGAATGCTGCCTGTTTGCTCCTCACTGCTCTATGGCATACTTAAGCAATCGGAGCAAATGTTTTATCGACACTTTGCCACACATTTACACACAAAAACACACACACACACACATACACATATAGTACAACATACATGTATGTGCTGTTGGCATACAAAGTAGCGCCAGTTTCCCTTAATGTTTGCCTCAGCATCTTTTGCGCCCCAATCTCAATCGTCTCGACTGCCTATCAATGGCAAAGGGAAACTCGAGATAGGGATGTGCCAGGGTCGGAGATGGAATGGGACGAAAAAGATGCGTATCATGCTTCTATGTTACTGCTGCTTAAGCAATTGCTGAGCAAACGTGTGTACAACACTCTTGTATTGTAAATTTAATAAAGATTCGTAGACGTCTGGAGGCAAATCAAAAATGTAGCAATTTTGATGGTTACATAATTACCGCAGCCTGGCAACCAGTTGTTCAATGGGGCAACCCGAAATAATTCGCTCGAGGCTCGAAAAACAAACAAATAAATTCAATGCAAAAGAGCAAAAACTTTTCCACAAACACAAACAGAAATTGTCGAAAGTTTACAATACGCAACTGAAGCCGTTGGCTAAACGAAATTGACGGCGTCTTCCCCCCCTTGGGAGTCTGAAACTAAGACTTTGGGGCTGGAGACCTTTGGAATAGTCAAAGTTAAAGCCCCGACAAAAGGCAACAAAAGGCTCAAAGGCAACGACAACGGCGTCTTCCAAATTGCCACAAAATTTATTATTATTGTTTTATATAAACAGCAAATGCGCGAAAATAAAACAGACTCCGAGGCTGGGAAGGATGTATGGAAAGCTGGATGGATGATGATGGGACCCATTCTTGCAATTGAGTAAAAGCTAAAGCTGTGCTCTTATTTATTTTTGCCTTTGTGGAGTGTTTATATAAAAGGCCTGAAATCAGCCATCATTGTACAAAAGTTATGCCCCTCTCCTGTCTCTCCAACAATTTAGAGAGCAGAGAAACCTTTACACCAAATGAACATTTCACAGCTGTGCCACAAATATTCTGTTATCCACTGTTATTTGTGTCAGAAGGAAATCCTTTTTATTTTTAGTTTTATTTTTTTAATTTTTTTTTATTTGGTGTTGAACTTTTTCATTAGAAAAGCGCACTCGATTATTTGATTCATTGTATTTCATTTTCGCGGTTTGCTTTGTGTATTTAAAGTGGAATTGGAAACTGGTTTCAATTTCGATTTCGATTTGTAGTAACAACGCTGTGGTATATACGTAGTTGAAACTTTATTTTTGCAATTTAAATTTAATAAATATTTTGATATTTGACAATAAAAATTAAAATACAACAATACGAGTATTTTAAAATCATCAAAATATTGACATAAAGATTTAAAATACTTTCCTTATAATTTTAAATCGTGCTTTTATTTTAAGTTGAATCAAATCAAACAATTTTGAATGTAATTCTAGGAAAATAAATATATTTATAAATTGTTTCTATTATTTTTTTTTATGAAATGCTTACTAATTGTGGCACTGAAATGTATGCAATGAATTGCAACCGCCTGAATAAATTGATATTCATTTTTTATCAAATGTATCCACGACGATTATTTATGCATTTGGTTGCAAAGCAAATACGCATTCATAAACACTCGAATCGATTTATATTTATTGTTTCCGCATGGCATCAGCTGAATGCAATAAGGGCACGGTTTTCCTTTTCAGTCCCCCCTCAGTCCAGCACGGCTGTCCATCAAAATGTAAATAAAATAAGTAACGAATTGCATTTCACATTAAATCAATTCAGTTTGACTTCTCTTCAGGCCACGGGAAACCACAAAAAATTGCTATCCACCCATCGATCAAAGTGATTGCTCCAGGACACGCTTATGGACTCGCATATGGATTTATATACATATACTCGAATATAATTAAAAAGAAAAAAGAAGAAAATACAGACAGATTGGTTTTGGCCTGGTTGTAATGGCAGGGTGAAGAGGACAGGGGAACGGCTTAGTGAACTTTAGCAAATTAAATGTCAGGGGGCAGGTCCAAGTTGTGCTCTTAAGCAACTCAACGACTTGCCACAGAATGAAGCCCCAACGATGAAAATTGTCTTTAAACTGGCGGCACAAAGCGAAAAGCAATAAATGCTGAGGCTATGCGTGTGTGTGTGTGTGTGCTGGTATGGGTGTTGACTATGAGCTACAAGAAATTTGCATATTTTAAATAACTTGTGGGCCACACTAGAGACACCGATGGCAAAGTCGAGGGTTGACAATGGCGACGGCGACGGCAAGACAACTCCAATTTATTTGCAATTTGTTTGAAATTTATATCAAAGGCGCACACTCACATTCCCATTCACATTCACACTCACCACACTCATACACACGCCCCCTTGTGCACACCCTATATGCCATAATTGAACTCATAAAATGCCAACAGCCAGCTCAACGGGTCCCTCCGTGTTAGCCGATATTTATGCATATCTGTCTCTAACTGCACACAGACAAACAAACAAATTATGTGCTCATTTGAATAGACATTCTAATGCGAATCACGTTGACAGAAATTCATTGAACTGTGCTGAATACCCGTACCCAGTTCGAGCTCCAGTTCCAGGTCCTTGTCTAGTCCCTACCTTGACTTGTGAGCTGTGTTTCGAGTCATCCAATCAGCAAGCACGTGTCACATGCGTAAGTGTGACAAGGACACAACTTATTTTGGCTCACACACATATGTATACACATGCAGCCGATACGCAGTTAATCTATCAGGACATGGCACAATGTGTAGAAAATTAAATGTGCGCCCCTCCAGTAGCTCAGCCAGGCAGGCACTCATGTGTGTCGATGTCCTTGTGCCAGCTCTCTCTCTGTGTGTGTGAGTGGGTGTATGTGTAATGTAAATGCAAACTAAATACACAACAGGCTGAGCATTAAGTCGATTGCTTCAAGGACCTTAGCATGTACTAAACTGAGCTGCCAGCCACAGATTCTAGCTCCATTTCCAACTCCAACCCCTGCCATAGTCTGGCGTTTTGTCATTACCTCTTGTAGACCTCCGTGTCCCCACCTCCTCCTCCTGCTCATGTGTTGTCTGTGGCATCTACTCACTTAATTTTCGCTTTTGCTGCCACTTGAAGTGAAAATGAGTCGCTCGCACCACACTTTTCCGTCCACCCACCCCCGTCTACTGCCTACACCACAGTCAACAGTCAGTGTCAGTCTCTATCTATGTAGCTGTTTCTGTGTGTGTGTTTGTAAACGCTAAGGCTGCTTTTTAATAAGCAATTTACTTTTAGCTTAACAACGCTCAAGTGCTGTCGCCTGTAATGAAATACGCGAGACTCTAAGCAGGCGGCTTACACACAAAAGTACGAACCTGCAATCATTTTCCTCTTTTGATACCCTTTCATCACAGGGTCTAATCAACTTGTAAATATATTCATACATATTATTTTAAGCATGTCTCTGTTCTTAATTTTCCATCATATTTTTACTGGAAAACTTTGAAGTCAGTAAAAAAAACTGGATTTTTTTTTTTAAATTTGCAAACATTTTAAAGATTTGTCAATTTAACAATGTCTGCCACATAAGTTTTTCAACTCACATTTAATTTGGCTAGCAATTTCATTCAAATTAAATTATTAAAGTGCATAATTATAATTATAAATCGAGAAAATATCAAAAAAAGTTTAATATGAATAAAAAATTAAGTTAGCATCTGTATTTAGTTATTTATCTTCTATAAATTTGTATATAAATGATATATTTATATTTTCATATAAAAATGAATACCTTAAAGAGTATTTAATTTTCTATATCATAAAGACAGCGATTTTTCTTGTTTTTCTTCAACATTTTTTTGTCTGTGCTGTTTGTCAACGATAATTAATTTTTTGGCTCGCCTGCGACAAAGTTAAGATCTTGAGTTTTAATGCATTAAAAATAAATTACAGTCGAACTTCCCTAACTCGAATCACCATTATCCACGAAAACAGGTTCGAGTTAGGGAGACTTCGAGTTAGGGAAGTAGAATTATATGAAATTTGCCTAGTATTGCCACTCGATTTTGTTCGAGTTAGAGAGACTTCGAGTTAGGGAAGTTCGAGTTAGGGAAGTTTGACTGTACAATGTTTTTATTTATTTCCATACACATATATACTTTTGATATAGACGTAACCTTGCTAAACAGCTCTTAAATGAATAAAGCGAGATGACAAATTAATTTGATTATGATAAACTGTCAGTTGTAGTAATTGTCAATTTAATTTCTAATGAGTTGCCATTTATGTTAACTAATAATTATTTAAATAATGACAAACTGATACAGCTTTTGGCATCAGTTTTCAACAGAACTTAATCAATTTAATTTCACTGCGGTAGCTGTATTTGCCCCCGTTTCGACCAAACTGTTAACATGGCCGGCACACGTCTGAGGAGAGACAAGTCTAAAGTGAATCAGACTGAAACAATTTGGCCGCAAATCATTTTAAGTTGCCTTTTATTGCCAGGAAGTGTCCCGGACAACAAAATGTGCCCAAAAATTTAAGCACCTGCTGGGCGCACGCACCTGGCAACTGATTCTCTTTTTCTGTCTCTTTCAACTGTTTTTTTTTTTTTGGGGTCCGACACATGTCAGGCGCGTTGACAAAAAATGGGGCTAGCATTTTTATATTGGCCACAATGGCGGCGTTAACATGGCAGAAATGTTAAAGCTGAACATAAATCAAAATGGGTTTTTATTGCCCATCTGACCATTTGTCAGTGCACCTTTTTACATGGTCAACGCTTTCAGTTAATAAACCAAAATCGAAATTCCGTTTGTACTAGATCGTTCAAAAAGTCCCCGGACTGACAGTGAAAAAAACATTTTTTTTTTTTTTAATCAATTTATTTATTCAATATAGTCTCCGTCTAGCTTAATGCACCTTGTCCAACGGTCTTTCAACATTTCGATGCCTTTTTTGTAGTGGTCTGAAGAAAGTCCCTCAAAATAGGCTTCAGTTTCCCATTCAACTTCTTCATTGGAGTAAAATTTTTATCCCTGGAGCCATATTTTCAAGTTTGAAAACAGATAGTAGTCACTAAGGGCCAGATCTGGGGAATATGGAGGATGAGGAAGCAATTCCCAACTTAATTCTTTGATTTTTTCCATCGTAAAAGCGGCTTTGTGAGATGGTGCATTGTCTTGACGAAAAAGGATTTTTTTCTTTGCCAAATGCGGGCGTTTCTTCTTAATTTCGTCATTCACACGATCAAGCAATGCTGAGTTATATTCTTTGTTGCATTTTTCACCCTTTTTAAGATAGTCGATGTGTATTATACCATGTCCATCCCAAGATACACTGGCAAAAACCTTACCAGCCCATCGACTTGCCTTCACACGCTTCGAACGGCTTTCACCGGCCTCTCGCCACTCAGCTGATGACCGATTGGACTCCGGAATGTAGTGATGGATCCAAGTCTCATCCATGGTGATATATAGACGAAAAATTTCGCTTGTATTTCGGTTAAACATGTCCAAAAAGGACTTGGAATCGGCCACTCGTTTTTCCCTTTGATCAATATCTAGGAAATGCGGCACCCATTTTACATTGAGCTTTTTCATATGCAAATGGTCATGCAAAATCGAAACCGATGACCCAGTCGATATGCCCACAGTCTCAGCAATCTCACGCACTTTGACTCTTCGATCAGTCAATACGATTTGACGGACTTGTCTGATGATCTCTGGGATAATCACCTCTTTTGGCCTTCCCGAACGCTTCGAGTCTTCGGTGCTCGTACGACCGCGTTTAAAGTTGGAATATCAATCGCAAATAGTTGATTTACCTGGAGCAGAGACCCCGTAATGCTAATCAAGCCATGTCTTTGCTTCTACGGTATTTTTTCCCATCAAAAAACAGTGTTTAATCAAAACACAAAATTCAGCTTTTTCCATTTTTCAAAAAACTCAAAAAGTTGCACAACAATAATATTTCTAACTCGATAGCGAATCTTCCGATTGCGCTCAAATTTTCACTGGAGCCTAGAAATGAACTAGTCAGTCTAAAAAAATTTATTTCAAAATTTTAGTGGAGTGGCCTATGTGTCAGTCCGGGGACTTTTTGAACGATCTAGTACATAAATATTATTTTTAAATCTCTCAGTGAAATATGACTATGACTATTTTGACGAGTGGCTTTCCCGCTCTTTCTCTCTCTCCCTCTCTCTTTATCAGACACATACGGACTTCGCATACACAATATTCATAAATAAATAAATTGAATGGACAAATGGAAAAAGCGGTCACTAGGTTCGGGAAACTGACATTCGGTTAAAAACAGCCATTTATGTCAAATCCAAAAATATAAGTCCACACAACACACACAAAAAACAACTTCCAAATATGGTAAAAGGTAAAAACAACAACAACATGAGTAAAAAAATTAAAAGTTACTTCAAAGCTGCCGCTTTACTCTTGATTTCCATATTTAATGTTATTTGCTTAAAAAACAAATAAACATAACAACAACAAATGCCAACAGATTGCAGATTAACAGATTTCAATAAAATAAATACTGTATTCATGGTTTTTCAGAATGTTATCGATAACTTTACGTATTTTAAATTTGGTTAAGTTTAGTTAAGTTTAAGTTCAGTCTTCAATGGATATCTCTTGATTGTTCATTCACATATTAGTTAATTTCTGTACATACCTTTATCGGTTTAATTATCAGACTCTCTGTCGTCGTCCTGTGTAACCTACACTGAAAATATGCAAAACAGAAAAAAGGGTTTCATTAGAATTGTTTATAACTTTTTGTTTTTTTCGTTTTCTCTTCTTGTTTTTCCACAAAACAAATGAGAGACAGCAGTCGAGAGTAGTCGACTTAGGAGATACGCTGTAATTAGCTCTGGGGCAGGCAAAGCCACCATTGATCTGGGGTCTATATCAAATCATCTGTTTATACCCAGACAAATTTATGAATACATTATGAATTCCTTACAAATTATAATACTCTACTGTGCATTTTAAATTTTTACAGGATATAGGGATGAAAAGAGACGTTTTGCTTAAATTTTTTGGAAAGCAAAATGAACAATATGCAAATATGTCCTGGGGATGCTTTCGGAATTTAAATTTGAAGCTAAGCCTCGAAATATGCGGCTCTGAAGCTCCCTAAAAACCCTGAAACTCTGGGGCTGACCCTTTGCGTGACGTATTTGCGCCGACAAGGACACGGCGGCAGCGACAACAATAAAATTAAATATTCTATTTAATGGCGTCGTAGTATGCCAGACGCGTGGCAGGAGTCATCGTTGGACAGGACATGGCAGCTCCTGTTCTCGTGTGGGAGACTTGTCGGCCCCTTGATATATTAGAGGTCCTTTTTGGAGGCGAAACATCGCAAGTTAATCTCCACCACTTGCCTAGCACTTGCCGGGCATATCCTTGACTAAGCCCTGTGGTTGACAGTCAGACTGACTGTGTGTTTAAACACAAACAATTTAAACACACACACACACTGACAATATCTCTGCAAATTCTCATTGAGTTCCGGCAAATTGCATTCGCATTATATCAATTTTATTGCCCAAAAACACAGTGTCCTGGGGTCCTATAATTCTGGTGTCCTCGCCAAGAGCATGTAAATAAAATATCTATATAAATTATATATGTATATAAAAAAGATTTTATTGAGGGTCTCGGCTTAGGGCCAGCCCCCGGTATCCTTTTATTCTAATTTTTGTCTCACATTGCGTTGTTGCTGAGCTTATCTCTAACTGCCCTTTCCCATTTCCACCCGACCCTGTTGCCTAATAAAAAACCGAGGTAACCGGCAACCCACAATTTTTTTTCTCTTTTTGTTTTATACAAATTAAGCAGATTATATAAATTGGATAAGATTGTGCAAGTGCGTATGTGTGTTTTTTTGGGTCTTGGGAAATAAAAAACCAGATTGCAGATTGCAAAAGAATCTACAACAAGAAAAAACTCATCGAGCCTAAACTAGCAGGCATGCTGAAAGACAGCCAACCAATCGATGACACAAATAATACCTCAATTAAGCCCCCAGAATTTGCCGCTTGGGCAGCAATTCAAAAAATGTGAAGCGCGGCAAACATAATGAAAAACAAGCAACATTTTTTCCCGAGCACTCGGCGCTTCTCAATTTATGCCACAATATTCTACTCAATAGATATTTAATACTCAGCAATTTTTCGTCAAGCCCCTTTCCGTCACTCCCCTCTTAAAATACACAAAAAAAAAAGGAAAGAAAAATGCGAAGAGGCAACCACAGCGCAGCGACCACGTTGGTAAACAACGTCGAACTTTTACTCGCTTTCCCTGTTTTTTAGCGCGAAGTAGCCGAAGGTCGTAATGAGGGGCTCGAGCGAGGGTGCAGGGGTGGTGGGAGGTGGGTAACCCTCCCCCGTGCTCTGCATTTGTTTACATAATATTTTCATGTATATTATGCAGCTTGTACATATTTTTTAATGATTTTTTTTCGGACTGCTTTGGAAAGTTTTAAAGGCGCCGCGTGTTTGCCCTTACAACTCACTCTGCCCGGGAGGTTTTTGTGGTTGCTTTGGCGGGGACTGGGGCTGGTACTTGCCCCCACCCCCCTCCACCCCACCCCTCCTAGGACCACAGCAGCATAATTGCGCTGGGCTTGCGTTCGTCGAAGGCAAATGAAAAACGGCTGGCAATATTGAAGCATCGCGAACTTTTCAAGTGTAAGAAATTTAATTTCGAAATGTAGGTTTAACGAACGGAAATTGCTTTCGCCTGCCTCAAAATGGCGTGAGTCCGTTTTTATGTATGTATGTATGTATGTTGTGCTCTATATTCCAGTTCCTTAAGCTATTGCTTTCGCTTTCGGTTCTGTTATTGTTTTTATTGTTCTTTCGGCCGTAGAACAACAAGCAAAACAATGCAAAAATATTTTTTTTAAATAATGCGAATTCAGCTTTTTGCTGCTTGCTTGTTTTAATTTTGCAATTTGTTTGCCTAACTTTCTGATTGAGCTGGTGCCGCATTATACCAGAAAAGGAGGCAAATGAAATTATTCAATGTTTTACGTTTGTTCGATGGCCCCTCGATTTTTGCCCTTGGCCGCCTTTGCTCTCGATTTCAGTCTCACTCTCACTCTCACTCGCTTTCCCTTTGGCCGAGCGGCGCGTAATTGCGACTGATTTGTTTGGCATTTTGCACGGCCATTTATTTTCGCCATGGTCAGCTTGAGGCTGGTCAGAAGGATGTGGGCCATTGATTGGACCCATTGGGAGCATGTTTTATTTTGTGTTACTTTTTTTAGCTTATGACAAATGAGAAAAAAATTGATCTCTTCAACTGATTATCACAACAAACACATTACTAAATAAAAAGTAATTGAAAATAAAATTATATTTAAAAAAAAAATTATCTTTAAGCAATTTATTAAATATATAAAAAATTAACATTAAACCATATTACTTTTATAATGAATAATTATTGTGTAGCAATTTTAAATTGATGAAAATATGTCGAGGGTATGAATTTATTACAGAGACAGCTTAATTATACACCAGCTCAAATGCTAACATTAAAATTAATTGACTATAATGTTAAATTGTCATTAATTTTTTTGCCCATTTAATTCTCCACTTTTGTTTTTGTATAATTTATAAAAAATAGTTGCCACATTTATTAAGTGATTGAATTTAAATTTGATTAAAGCTGAAGCGGCAGCAATATTGGCCAACATGCTGCCCACAAAATTAACGAGGCTAAAACGCATGTAATTATCTTCGCACTTTAGCACTTTTCGATTTGCCAACCAAGCCAACTGGTCAAGGTTAAGCCGTGCACTTTCGGCCCACTTTTGACTTATTAAGCGCGGTCAGCATCCGCCCTCAACCTGAAACTGCTCGGTAATTTCAAATGCAAAAGGCCAAAAACGGCCAAAGAGCAGCATATTTAAGGCTGTGTCCATTACTGGCTCTGACTCTGTATTTTGGCAAGAGTAACACATAAAATGCACTCATACACACACACACACACACACACACACACACTTAAGAACCTCAGCTGCAAAACGAAAAGTTTGGAGGGACAAAAAAAACAAACCAAAAACTTTGACTGGAAATAGAATAATCGTTGACAGAATGGCCGTCTGCTTCGATAAGCTTCCGAAAAGCTTATAGAAAAACATTAATAACATTATCCCCATCCCGCACACACATGCAAAACAAACTAATCAAACTTTTGGCCAACAACAAAACAGGCAGCAACAGCAACTCGAAAATGTGGAAAACAAATTGCTTTATTTTCAAATGTTGCTGTTCCTTGATATTTTAGAATATTAACCCAGAAAATGTGCGGCGCCAAGTCGCCACTAGAAGCAGCAACAGTGACAGCTACTTGCCACCCACTGCCTCCCCATTTTCTCCTCCCCTCTCTCCCCTGAAGTTGGACTGGGAGCAAAAAAAAAAATCGAAAATCAATTTTGGTTAATGTGCCCGGGCAAGTTGTGTCTGCTCTGGGCACTGACACAGCCACAGCCTCGAGCACGCACACGTCCACATGTGGCAGCCACGCCCCCTCTACGCCTCCCCCTTTCAGGCTGAATTGCCTGACGCCTTCTGCCTGCTGCCGGTGTCCATAGCATATTTTTGCATAGTATATGTAGTTTATGCAAACATTTCTACTCAAAGTCCGCATAAATAATGGTCCTCAACACTTGGCAGCACTAGGAAGCGCACGGAACTGTCTCGGCCATAAAATTAGACCGCATCCAAAGGGTGCGGACCAAGCTAGTGGCCCAGGCAATCGCTGTTTACTCTGCATGTCATTTCCGAGAGTGCTGTGAGGGTTGCGAGTGTCGAGCGTGATTGGCCATGGTCATATAAATTTAAATATAAATATATTCAGCACACATAAAGTCTACTTTTAGATGTTGGACTGCTGTGATTTACCAAACATTGAACACTTTTAAGAACACACCAACATATCAACAATGACTGACTATTATCTTGATTAATAACGAATTTGATTTTCTAGCCTGTAATTGACATTTTTAGGCTGGGTCAAAATTGGCGTCATTTATAAATGAAATATTTTTTTTAACTTTCAATTAAATAAATTAGAAATTTTAGTAATAATAAGTCGTTGAAAATAAAAAGAAAGAATCACAGGTCATTATCATTTGATTTGTGTTATCGATATCTGTATAACATCCTTGCCGATTCTCTAAGAGCAGCTTTATTATTTCTGTCTGATTGTGGCTAATCAACAATTTGTCTTACAGATGTAGATGGTTGGATTTCTATCGAAATATCCATAAAATCTAGCTCAGAAACTATATGATAAACATATATTATCAGTAGAATTTTTTAGAGCTTTAAGTTATCTAAGCTCTTGATCGACTTAGATCGACAAACATATGAGCAAAGTACAGCTGAATGTAAAATCTTTTCTTACTGGCTCGTCTTACACTAACTGTTAACTACAGTTGTGAATTGCAAAATGTTTGTTATTGTTTAGTTGGTTAACCGTAAGGCATACTGTGTGCCGAGAGTAATCCCAATTTTCAGCTCTCATCTTTCAGCTGAGCTTCCGTTTCCGGCATAGTTTTCATGCGGTATTTCAACATCTTTCAGCAAACATATTGCCGAGTTTCCTCTGGCTGTTGAACCTCACATCACATCAGCTTCAGTGGCTTTACTCAGTTACCACTCACAGCCAGGACACACCTTGGGGGCCTCTACACCTCCATTACACACACACGCACACACACACATGCACTCGCAATCAGTTCCTACATATTCTGCGTATATTTTATTGTGTGAGATACATTTGAATGGCGTGTCATCACCATCATCAACATGATCATCAACATCAGCACAGTCGTCATCATTATTATCATCATCATCATCATTATTATCTCCGGTGTCCGCTCATTATCACCTTTGTGTTTTCATATAAAAGCTAAATTTTCACTGTAACCCCATAGATATCTAAAGGAGAAGAAGGACGAAAAGGAGACGCCATTTTCGGCTGTGTTTGGTTAGCATTGTTGCTGTTGTGCCTTTTTAACGTGTGCCTCTCATGTTATTTACTTAACAATTTACTGAATAATTTAAGCATCCTCCCCCCTCTCGATGTCTGTCGCTTTCTGTTGTTGCTATTATTCGTACACTTCCTGTTTGCCATTGCTAGCTGAATTATGAACATGTTTTCTTCTGCTCGTTTTTTGTTGGTGTTTTTTTGTTCTTTCCACATGAAGGTGAGAGTTTCCGCTATCAAAGTGTGGGTGATAGTTGTCTCAGTGGGTGTTTCTCGTTTTCTCTCAGTCTCCCTTTCTCTATATGAGTCTCTAGCTGACATTTAATGCGGTTTGGCATACGCCTGTCTGTGTCTGTCTGACTCTCTGTGTGTGTATGTGTTGATAATGTGCATAATAAGCCTTAATTAATGTTAAATAATGAATTTTCTCATTTACACGCCAGCGCAATGCTGAAAAGCCATTACCCCGGGAAACTTTTGCACTCGTCGCTTTTCTTATTATAGATATAAGTTTGCAGTATTCCTGTGGCCTACCATATACGTATGTATATACACATTTACAGGTGCGCCAGTTACCGTTAACCATTTACCGGAAAACTGAAAGAGCTCCACTTCAGCTACCACCTTTGCCACATCCTTTGCCCCTTTTGTTGTGGTTGATCTTTGGGTGCTCCACTTGTAAATTGAAAAGCAGCCGCAACAAAAACATTTAAAACTCGACAAGTTTTTCCCATTTTTCTTCCTGTTTGTTGTGTGAGTGTGTGTGTTTGGCTTGTTAATTAAATTTTGTGTGAGCAGAATTTGTTTGTTTTTAATTGCAGGGGAAGCTGACACTTATTTTCAAAACTTGTGCATAAATTCAACTCTCTGCTGAGCTAGGTGAAAATATTTGCCTAACAAACTTTGGATTAAACTACCAATTAGAGATAAACGTTTAGGCAAGGCCAAAACAAACATTGGCCATAATAATGAGTCAGCTAATTAAATATGAATAAGCTGAGTTCTTCGAAATATTCATTAAGAAATTCCAGTAAAAAGTTATTCAGTTTATTCTCTAACAATCCATATCAACAAAGTATTCAATTTAAGCTCGGTCTCTCTTCAAGTTATTACTTTGATTTTCGAAGATAATCTGTTTAAAATTGTTTGCTACAAATTAAAAAAAAATTAAACAAGAGATATATAAAAGTGTTGAGTGTCTAACTATATGTGTTTAATTCCAAGTGGAATAATTTCAACTTAGTTATTTCATTTAAAATAAAATATAATTGAAATTTGCTTGAAAACGATTAGGAAATAAAGTCAAGTAGAAATCTAAAATAATAGAGAAATGAAACACAAATAAATATTGTAATCTTATTAATTCCTTCAAATTGTTAGTATCTTTTTACTTTTGTATATTAAATGAAATTAAAAACCTTAATTTTCGTCTACAATCTTTTTATAACAGAATTAATTTATTTAAATTTTTATTTTGTATATTAAATTATTTTCAATTAAAGAATATATTTCAATATTGATTGAAGAATTATTAAGAATATAAACCATAATTAGAATTTGTAAAATATCCCTTCTATTACTCTCTATCTATTTCATTTGAATTGTACCAAAGTTGAATTGAAATACATATTTAATAAGCTCTTCGAATGTGCACCGTAATCAAATTAGCCAAAAAATACAGTCAAATATTGTCCAGGGTCAAAACTTCAAACATTATTATCGGGAAAAGGCTGCGCATAAAAAGTTCGTAACAATTCTGACAGCAATATTGTTAAGTTTTATGTTATGTTCAAGCAGTCACAACAACATGGACTAATAGAAATTAGAAATAACATACCCAGAGCGCGAGCGAGATACAACTAGACTGTGCGAGGGAGACAGTCGAATGTCCGATGTCCAATGTGCAAAAAGTTTCGTTGCGTTCAACTTTTATTTGATGTGGTTTACGCGCTATGTTGATGTTGTTGTTATTGTTGTTTTTATTGTTGATCCACTTTGTTGATGCCACATTTGAACATTTCCACAGCGTGTGATGGGGAAAAAAATCAATGCGGGAATATTTTATCCTTTTTTATATGGCACAAGCACACACGCACACACGTACACACGCACTCACACTCACACACAAGAAATGGCAATGAAAATTTGTGCGACAGCAGCACAGAAAATAAGGAAAAATTCAAGAAAAGTTGCTTGGCTCAACGATTTTTGGTTGATTTTCTTGTATTCTCGTTTGGCTGTAAAAATAGTTGATTAGCCCGATATATGTGTATTATCCCAATTTTTATATATTTTCTATTTTATTATTATAGCAATTTTCTTTTTATTGGAGCATGTTTTATTTATTATTGCTTTTCCTTTTTATTTTCATGCACTTAAAAGATTTACCTTTTCTTTAAATATTTAATTGAAAGTATTTCAGTTTGTTTTCGATCTGTTTTTGTTTATTGCTTTTAAAAATGTTGTTTGTTGATATTTCTGGGTGGCTTTCCTAGAAATTTTCCGGTATCTTTTTTCACTTGACTGCTTCTGGGTGGCACTTGCTGAGTGCCGTGTCAATCAAAATCAATCAAAATTTCTTGTCGACTCGCCTGTTAGCATTTACACATGTTCCATCTTGTCGAAGTGGGTTAGAGCGAGAGAGTGGGGCGGAGAGAGAGGAGAGGGGAGGAAGACGTAGCCGTTGTTACTCCTCGTTAGCACAATTTGCGGCAATGGATTTCACGTGTGAAATGCGGCCGTAACGGAAGTTTCTCACACATTCATGAAGCACCCGACGTTGTGCAACCGGCTCCCGTTTACCGCAATTTCGTGACTTTTCTAACACTGGCTTACTTCACACTCTCCTCCGGCACTGTGTTTTTTTTATTTATTTATGTATTTCGTTTTCTTTGCTCCCTTTTGACCTAGTGCCCGCTTTGCTGTGCGAGTTTTCTTTCGGTTTCACTTTAACTGCACTGCAACTGTAAACTGTGAACTGTAACTGCATCGAATTCGATGACTTTCGCTTTGAATATGGATGTTGTTGTACTGTGAACTGTGAACAGCGCCAACGCACGACGCCAACTCCCAACACGACGTCCGACTGCGTCAATAGGTGACCCGCTGTGTGTGTCGCTAACGGCGTACGCAATGAGACTGCTTGGCCGCAACGCTCCGACGAGTTTCAGCAGGCATTCGCCTGCCGGGTTTGCCACTGTCGTCATTGACGTCGCTTCGTGTCTGGCGCCTCGGCAAAACTGTTATACGCTCAGCGCGCACACAAAACGAGAGCGAGAGAAAAAGAGAAAGTAATTGAGAGCGCCTCTCTGAGAGCGCAAGCTTTAGTGCCGTTTTGGTCCATGGTCCAAAAAGAGTTTGTCGCTTCGCGTTTGTTTTCATTTTCATTTTCCTTTTTTTGGACTTTCATATATTTATTTTTTAGTGCTCTGCGGTATGTGATTTATATGCGAGCGTAAAAAAGCATAATAAATGCGAGTTATCAAATTAAAATTAAGCAGCTATATAAAGTGAAATGCAGCGCATTATAAATGCCACAAAAATTATATTTCTTTAATAAAATATTTAATT
Organism: Drosophila recens; assembly: GCA_037043495.1. Taxonomy (NCBI): domain Eukaryota; kingdom Metazoa; phylum Arthropoda; class Insecta; order Diptera; family Drosophilidae; genus Drosophila; species Drosophila recens. The sequence goes on from JBAMBJ010003613.1 coordinate 174,665, forward strand.
TTAATATATGGTTTCTTTAAAACAATCCAAATGTCCATGAAAACTTTCAATTTAAACTTAAAAACAATTTTTATAAAATTAGTCATATTTTTAATTGTGTACACATAAATTGTTATGTTATAATAATTATTTTAATATTTATTTAAATATAATTTATCAATAAATAATTTATTTTAATATTAATTTGTAATGTAATATTTAGATGCAGTTGCCTAGTTATTAAGCATATTTATTAATGAACTTAAACTTACATTTGCATGCACACTATTTTTATTTACATTTTCACTTTGTTCTTCAAGACTTAATCGAATCAGATTTAATATTTTACTTTTCGTCATCCTCCTTAAATGATATAAATCGCAGTACATTATGCTTAACTCTCTAAAATGTCGATTCATTACTCAAGTGTCCTCGGTCGTCTTCATCTTATACGAGCCAGCGAGCAGCTAACACCCAGTTATCACTAACTTCTCACTTCCACTCAACGGCTCTGTGTATGTGTGTGTGTATTTCTTACAGCTGCTGCTTGATAAGCACTATCAATGGCTTTTTGTTTACATATTTTGATTCCGCGCCCCCCACAAACTCACACACACACACACACACATATGATAGGACTAAAGCTGCAACTTTCTGAAAGTACTAGTATAAGAGTAACTGTTCCCAGTATAATGTGAGGGAATTTATCGTTATGAGCAGCACTCACTTTACGTTTGTATAACAATCTTGTATAACACTCTACTCTCTGTGGTGATTTTATGCTCTCTCTCTCTCTCTTCTCGCTCTGAGTCGGCGCTTTTCTTGGCAATCTTTTCAAAAGAAAACTCAACACGCAGCTGACTGAAAACTTCACCACACACAATGCACAGGCTCTCCAGAGCTTAGGCTGCAGCAAAGCGACTTGACGGGACACGCCAGGACATGCCAGGACATGCTCAACTCGAGGCCTGGAAACCAAGAACAACAAATCAACACTGCAAAAAAAGGCGAAAAATATCGATTCGATTCGATTCGATTGTTGCGGTTTGTCTGGTCGGGCTTGGCTTCTGCACACCTCCACTGTACCCTCCTTCCCACCCCCCTTTCCGCGATGATAAGCACCCCTGCCCTTACTCTGCTCTTATACGTACGTATATTGGTTTATAAGCAGCGTCTGTCTTTCCCCTTTGCCTCGCCTCCTTTATGCGATGGCTTTTTAAAATGTTCTTTTTCTTCGACGTTCGCTGTTCTTCAATTTGGCTGCTGTTTTTCTTGTTTGTCGCGCAGCGGGTGTATCAAGGGAGGGAAGGGGTGGTGTGTGTACGAAAAAGAAGCAAATAACCAATGAAGCAGATAGTAATGTTTATTGTTATTCTTGGCAGCCGCCCCTGCGGCCATTCAAATCAATTCGCTGACAGAGGCCGAGGCAGAAACAGAGGCAGAAACAGAGGCAGAGGCAACTTCTGTATCTTTATTTAAATTTCTGTGGCAACGACGCCTGGACAAAGACGGACAAAAAACAAGCCAAACGTTGCATATTATTAATGTCAAATATGCAAGAGGGGCAGTCAATAATCTGCTCTCCTTGCTCTTCCCTTTCACTCCCCTGACAGAGAGTCACTCTTCTTGCTCGTTGCTATCGGCGTTTGCTACTCAATCTCCTTGTGGTCGCGATTTTCCAGCAGGAATCACAAATTATAGTAACCACTTTAAGGATATCAAACCCGACCAAATTATATTTATGAGTATCTTGCGGTAATTCTTATAAAAAAATTAATACATTTTTTTTTATTCCAATAAAAAAAAGTTGGAAATAATAATAAATTTCAATTTATATTTTTTAAGCTGAAAATTTTTAATAATTATTTTATCCTTTTTATTTAGATCTACAATAAAAATCATTTATTAATTAATAGACAATAAACAAGAAATTTTAAAAATTATAATCATTGCGGTTTCCTGGTATTAAGTATACGCCACGTATTAAACGCAATGTACACGTTTATTTGAGCGCCTGCATATTTCAGTCGTATTAAAACTATTTAAGTTTTTAATGCCCTAACAGCAATGATCTTGTGCACGGCATATAAATTGCTGAGATGCTTTCGCTGCTTTGTTTCAGCTCTGAGAGTTGCGTTGAGTTGAGGCAACTTCAAAGGCCTCGCACGTCGTTGTCAACGACGACAGGCAACAAGGATGAGGATAAGAACGTGCAAAAGTAGTAAAGAATGGTGAAAAGGGGAGATGGTCGGAGGGGAGGGGGGCAACCGGTATCCGCGCGTACCAAGAAGACGTTGAGCACTTTGCCAAAGTTTTTACTTGGCTCGTTGGCAATTTTTTTACTTTGTTGCTTTATAGGGATTTATGTTTAATCGGCCAAAGGTTGTGCGCTCACACACACACTCGCAGCAATGTTAAAAGCTCTTTTGTTTCACCCACAAGCGAAAGAGCAAGTCAGGCTCGTCCTTGGCCAGACTGTTGGGCGGAAAAGCGTAGGGGAAGTCAACATATATGCATTGGTAACGTAACTTGGCCAAGATATGATTTTGGCCCCCTTTTGTATATGTTGACGCTAGTGCGAAGCTTTGATAAACAGTTAGCCGACTTAAATGGATTGCTGAACAGCTCTAGAGTTCAGGGGTTCTTCTCACGAACGCGTGGAATGCCAATCCCAGATATGTGTTATCAGTAGCTCGTTGATACTCAAGATTGCTCCTTTCTTTGTAAGCGACGTCAAATATATAAGTATTTACCTGAACATTTTATTCTTAAAAGGAAAATTACAAAATGTTTAAGCGCATTAAAACTTCAAGCAATACTATAAGGTTAAGGCTTCTTAGAATATAAAAATTATTAAAGATTTTATAGTAAATATTTAATAATTTTAATTTGATTAAGATCACATTGAAAATCGTAGTAAATTTATACATGATACAATAATATTAATAATATTCACTCTTTTATATCAAAAGAAAGCACTCTTAAGCTCAAGAAAGAATTAAGTGAAAGCAAAAGTTTGACTCGCTCAGCATTCAACACTTGCTGAAGATTCTTATGTCGATGCTTAAACTTAAATTCCTTTGAGATTGGTTAAATACATGAAGTTTTTCATGGACTTTAATTAACCGCGGCGAATGCAGTTGCAATGCAGCATCAACATCGACATCGACAACAACAAAAAAGAGGAATAACGAGTCAAATCAAAACATGCGCCTGCAAACGCAGTTAATTGGAGTCGCCTGCAGTCATGGAAACATACATATAGACATGGCCGTAACAATGATCTGCTATGCAATTCCAACAACTGACTTGGCCCCAGCCAACTCAAAGAATTCAACCCACTTTGATTGCGCCATGGGCTGAGAAATACTTTGTACACGTGTAACAAACTGTAGCATACAATTTGACGCAGTTCTTTGATTTGAGTCTAGACAATTGTTAAAGAAGAAAGAACAACAAGATGTAAAATAAAAAAAAGAAATTGGCTATGTTTTCCTTTTGGCAAGTCAAGATCCATCTTTGTTTCTTTTTGTCTGGCGCCAGTTTCTTGCGCTGTTGTTTTTTTATCTCTGCCCTTTGACGATGATGCTAGAATTTTAATTTCCGCACGTGGTCGTGATGCTGCCAAGGAAGACGCTTCCCAAAGACGAAGACGATGATGAAAAGCAGAAGATGAATGTTGTTACAGTACGCAAGTGTCTCAGCTTGACATACCTGAGTGTGAGTGCGGGTATGTTTATATGTGTGGGTGAGACAACAGTTGTGCTTGTAATTACCTAGAGATACTTTTCGTCACTAATTGAAAATCAGTCAAACAGCAACTGAAATCTGACCTTGGGAAAGGGAGAATTCATTGGCACTTTGGTTACACTCAAAAACGTATACAAAATGTATTCAATATGAGTGCATGTGAATAGTTTGAATAGCTGTTAACGCATTGTTCAATGTATTTCAAATATTTCGGCAAATATTTGCCGGCTTTTCAGCTACTTTTCCCCTTTTCCCACTTGTATGCGTTATTGTTTTACAACTTTTCATGCAAAATATTTTACGCCCCGAAACTTTGTTGGCCACGTCCTATGTATGTTTGTATGTGTGTGTGTGTGTAGGCACATCGTTCTGTAAATGACTATTGGCAGTGAGCCATTGGCGTAAAGCTGCAAACCGTTTTTCTACCCATTTATTTGAAGCTTTTGTTTCGATCTACCGCCGCATCGGGGATTTCTATTACCAAACTTTCTATGCACTTCGCCGAAAGTCGACTCTATGAAATAACAGACACACTTTCGCTTTGTTGCAATCAGTTAATTGCAATAGTTTAAAGCTATTTCAAATATTTATTTGTTACCCAGAAAAGTATGCAGCATTTTTTGTATGACATATCTTGCAGGCTTCCTCAAAAGTATGCTACACTCTTTAGCTGCCGCCTTGTTCTTTGACTAGCAGTGCATTTCGTTGTCTGCTATGCTGACAGATTTTAGTATTTCCTTCTTATTAATACTTAAAATGCGCTGCGTTGTCAGGCTGGGATTTGTCTGACTGCAGCCAAATGGGAAAACTGTTCGTTGAGCCGAATTTTGGCACGGTTTGCATAGTAAATGGGAGGGCCTTGTGCTTGGTACTCCATCCATTGCAACTGTCGACAGTAGAAGCGCTCTTTAAGGCCATGTTAACAATGTGCATTTAAATTATTTAAACACGTCAAGCAGAGAAGGAACAGAGTTATACCCTGTAAACATTCGACATTTACTTTGGTTTTAAGAAAGTCGTCTTTACTCGTTGCTGGCAATGTTCCAACTTAATTATGATTAGAAACGAACGCAAAATAAATACCCTCATTGTAGACAAATTACAAAAATTACGTCTCTGTACAATTCTGGCAAGTATAAGCGATTATTCTAAATAAATACTTAAATTTCTGCAAATGCTGTTTGTCCTTTCTTTGTTAATTTCATTGATATTATTAATCAATGTTTACCTCTCAAATTAAAGTGATGTTTAGATATTTTCAGAAGAAAGCCATCAGAAATATATTCTCAAAACTAAATAAGTTGATGGACTTGAACTTATAGTCAATTACCTTAATTCTCGTACATATCAAATGAAATAAATACAAATTAAATAAATATTAATTACGAATTCGTCTCTTCATTCAACTAAAAGTTTGAACTGTTCAAATATTTAAAGTAAATATTTATGTTTGCATTTTGCTTAAAAGCCGCAGCAAGTGCAGTCACCTGAATACTGCTACATAAATCTGAGTTTGTTTTAGATCTTCAAAATGGCACTTAAAATGCAATGGCTGGAGTGTGCAATTAGCAACCCTTTTACTGGATAAACATACACGCACACACACACAGAGAGAGAAAAGAGAGAACTCTAGAAGTTAAATGGTTGAGGCATAAAATAAAATTGCAGCTAATTGCAGGCAATTGAGAAGCTGCCACAGCAAAGTGCAACTTGAAGACGCAATGTGAGAAGATGGTTGAGAAAAACTTTATGCATTTTCGAGTGGCAACAATGAATGCTACAAAACATTTCAATGAGCTGCATTTTCATTTAAAGCAATCACACACGCATACACACATGCACACACATACACATACATATTCAATTTCAAACATGCTCTTCAGTTCTAGATATAATTTGAAGATTTTCACAAGTGGCTCAAAACTGGCAAAAAGACATGAAGGTTAATTGCGTTGGCCCAAAACAGCAAACGTATCTGCATCTGCATTTGAGTATCTGAGACTGCTCGTATCTATCTCTATCTCACTTTTCCTCTCTCTGCCTCTCTCTCTCTCTCTTTGTGTGTGTGCCTTGAAAACTAAATTACATTTGTGATGGCTGCTAAGAAAATTGAAAAATTCTGCATGACTGACAAGAATTTGACCTGCAGCTGCATTCGTAGTCACTGTGCCAGTCACAGTCACAGTTACATTTCGAACTTCAGCACAAAAAATCAAACTACACATCTCCTATCAGAAACATGCATTCACTTATTCATCAGCCTAAAAGGCTTTTACAGTTTCCAATTGACTTAAGAAACAATTTTTGAATAATTTTGGGCACATTTATTTGCTTGATTGGCAATAGTATATTTGCAATAAATTTGGTCATGTGTGTCGCATTTGCTTTTCAATTAAGGGTTTATTTATATTTAGCAAGATAAATACAAATTGCCAAATGTAAATGGCTTTGTGCATAAATTTTACTTTTGAAGAAATATTCTGAAAATAATTAGGAATTTTTCTTGTGATATTTTAAGCAATTTTAATGCATTATGAGCTTTGAACATTTTTAAGTGTTGTTATTATACATATTCATCTTAATTAAATAAATAAATATAATATATCTATATAAAAGGATAAGCTTTAGAGTAAGACTCATAAATTGAAATTCTTGTATGCCATTAATAATAATACAGAATAATAATATATTTTTTATTTATATTGCTATTGAGTAAAACAAAATTCCATATGAATTCCCAGTTCTTTTCAAAGTCAACAACCGCAAAGACTACAGCATTTCCTTTCCATCCATCCACTAATGATCCTTTGATGCAACTGCAATAGCAGAACTCTGAAGCAATATTAAATGTTAGTGATAGTTGAACTATGCTTTGGCCAACTGAAACGCATTGTTTTTTAAGACCCCATTCACATGTCGCACATAAATTATACTTAACAGATACTTTTTGGGGTTGTTGCCACTCAACAACTGAAAGAGAGGGATAAACATATGAAGAGCGAGAGAGAGAGAGAGAGGGAGAGAGAGTGAGTGCATGTTGCACGTCGCTTTGCTGGCCATTCTCAAAAGCGGGGGCAACTGCACTTTGCACTGCACTGCACTTTGCACTTTGCCCTGGGCACCAAAGTTTTATGCCATTTTTATCTGGCAACGCGTAAATATTCGTTAAAAGTTGAAATTTAATTTTATACCCGCGGGGCAAGTTCGCTGTTGCCTTCATCTTGGCTACAAATGCAGCTGCAACTGCGGCCGCGCCATTTCGTCAAGTGCAGCGCCAAAAAAAATAAAAAATATAAGTAAAACAGGAGAAAAACCGAAGATAAAGATGCTGCAGCCAAATAAATTTCACGCGCACCTTGACGGGGCAAGAAGTCTAGAAAGGTAAAAAGGCGATGATGGAGGGAGGAAGGGGGGAAAAGATGGTAACGTAACGCAGCTGTTTCAACTTGCTTGTTAGCATTAAATTTATGTCTCAACATAAATAAAGCTTTTCTAAACAGTTTGCGTTTTACGTGTACTGTATTACATATAAGGCCAAAAGGGAGACCAACGGAATTAGCCCGCCCAACGCATCTTCATCTTCTTGTTGGCCAGCATACTCAGAAGTAAGACAGAATTATAAAAGCGCAAGGAGTAATTTTGGGACACGCAATTGAATTCAAGATTACGTCGTTTAGATAATTTCAGCCAGATAAATTCACAGCAGCTGTAATGGCATTTAATATTTATTATTATTATTAATCCGCATGCGCCGGCATCAACATCGTATTAGGAATTCAACTTCCTTTTTGTGCTCAACTTCCTATCTGTGTTTGCTCTTGGCCAAAAGTCGCTTCTCTCACTCCCCTTTCTATTCTTTGGCCAGTTCAATGACTTCATTCTCCTCGTTTGCCTTTGCCTTTGCCTTTGTCAGTCTCCAGCAAAATAACATTTTATTATTGATGTCTTCATGTTGTTTATGTGTCAACAACAAGCGAATTCGCATAAGCAGAAATTTCATTAAGTACATAATAAAAATTGCTTAGCAGTATAATGGTCATGGCCAACTTGCCTTCCTGCCTTCCTGCCTGCCTGTCTGTCTGTCTGTCAGTCTGTCTTTCTGTCTATCTCTTCTTCCTTCTCCGGCAACTAACATTAATGGTTGGCATTGTTAACTTTAGTTGTGACTTTAATACAACTCGGCCAAAGCATCACAAGTTTTCTGGTATGCGTTATTCGTGTCGTATCAACATGGCCAAAACTATTTGCCAAAACTGTTGAAGCTTAATGGAATTTGCGGCATTATGGGATAAAAGTATTTCAGCTTTCAGGTCTTCGAAGCACACAGAAGCTTAACAAAATCAATATCAAAATATTTGGATTTTGAAAGAAGCATATTAATATCAAAACAGATTTACATAGCTTCCGATATTTTGAAAGCTTTTGATTAAGTTAAATAATATGTATAAGTTGACTTTAAATGCTGCTATTACTTTGATTTTGAAGGACAGGTTATTTAATGTTTCGAATGTAATTTAACAGAGACAAAACGACAAAATGACTTTTCTGCCAAGGAAGTCGAAAACATTTTACATTGTATTCGTAACTTTTCCCATTTTATATTTTTACATTTTATTGGAAGTGCAAGTAAAACGTAAAACGTAACGTAATTTTTACTTGACTAGGAAGTAGATCATTTAATATCCAAAACTTGTTCTAAGGCCATCTAACATTTTGCATTATGATTTTAAATTCAAATTTAGTGACCTGAGTAATTCGTTCAACAGGATGAGAAGGATAACGGACAATTTAGCCAAATTTTGATATATTCATAAAGCTATTATGTGCTTGATTGAACAAAGTTAATGATGATAATTACACGTCAGTCACTTTCATTCATTATTAACTCTATAGAAATATATGTATTTATACAATTTATACGGTCAGGTTAATTATGCAACGACCGCAGGCTGTGGGATTTAATCGAGAAGTTGTCACAGTTGATTGTCATATCATTTTGGTTTCTCGTGCTAATGCAGATGAAAGTTGATCAGCTTTTCTTTCCCGTCCCCTCGATAATAGACGTAGCTAATTAATATTAAAAACAACTGGCATGGCAAGTGTTTCAACTGTCAAAAGTTGTGCAATTTATATTAAATTACGATGTCGAAGACGGGCATAAGTAAAAATCAATTAGAAAATGTTTCATAAAAGCGGCTTGCCGCAATTTCCGTACTTATTCTATGTATTGGGCGAGCATTAATGAATGCCACTGGGCGACAGAGGGCGCTAGTAGTAAATTATATCATGCGCGTGTTTCTCTCTCTCTCTCTCTCCCTTTCATTCTGTTGGTAAAACATTTTTGTAAAACCTTCAACATAACAACAACAAATACATGGCAAGTACGAAAAATATTTTTATAATTTACAGTTGACAGCAACAACAATACGACAGCTCGAAAATGTTCGAGATGAAGCTCACGACGCGACGCCAAGCTAAATAAATAGTTGTGCAGGTGGTGTTAATTGAAAAACTTTTGCAACACTAATTAAAAGTTTCTAAACAAAATTGCCATGACTATGGCTCCGACTCAGTAAGCCCTCCGTCTTAGCCACTCCCCCCGCTGTTGTTCCCTCCTACATCCTTACATCCTTTCCTTACTCGCCGCAGTGCATCGTGTCGCGGGGTTATACTCCAAGTGGATCAGTTACGACTTGCTGCGCTTTTTCAACACTTTGTCAATTGACAAATAATAAACAACAATAAACAAGAAGCTGCGAATTACTTTCATTATCTCAATCTCTATCTCTCTCTCTCAGTGACATTTATGAGATGTCAAGAATGTTAGTCAGAAGTCTGACTTACGAGCACAGCAGGGTTTCATCATTTGATTATTCATAAAGGGATTTTAATACATATAAAAATGGAAATCATTTTAAAATTTAATTTTAAAATTCCGAAAATTGCAGCAATTGATGTAAGTATTATATTAGTATTATTTTTTCCATTTAATTTTCTTTTATAAGTACGACATTCTTACATGACCAAAATTTTTGCTGAGATTATAATGGAAAAAAAAACTTAAAATATCAGTCAGAGCTTAATATTTTTCTCCTCTGAATCATGTAGTTAATGTTTGAAGGCTTATTCTACAGAATCTGTCTTCCAAATACTTTACTGTAAGTAGAAGCTCCTCTATTACTTTCTTACAATCGCATGTGCCTGTATTGTTTATTTTTTTCAATCACATATTCACTTATTAAAAATCCATTGAAAAAACTTCGTATATTACATAATAAAATGTAGTTTTACTTAGTTCCACCTTCATCCAAAAATCGCGAAGATTCCAATCAAGAATGAACAACTTTAATGGCGATTAAAATGCGTTTAATTTCCGTGACAACATCCTGCAGCTGACCGCACATCCTCCAGCTCCTTCTAAGCTGGTCACACTGTCAGAGCAGCTACGTATAAGAAGAATAAAAAAAAGCGCTTCGAAAAAGAGCAAGAAAAAAAGATGGAAATAAAGGCAAATATTTGGAGGGAAGTGGCGATGCGTTCGTCCTTGTGACCCACGTTTCAAATTTAAAATAACTTGAAAGACTTGAAACAAGTGACTGTGTACTCCATTGTTGTTGTTGTTATTGTTGTAGCTTTTGTTGGCGTTGTTCGTGTTGTTGGAATTGTTGCTGCCACCACGCTGACAGGAGCGCTGTTACGCCGGAAGTCTCTGGCAATAATAGAAAACACACCCAATTTGGGTGAAAAATAATTCACTTGGAGGAAACAAAAAAGCAGCTGGAATCCCCAACCTGGCTTCCGTGTGGAAATTTACCTTTTGAATGCCCCTGTCTCCAGTTGCGTTATTTTGTCAACTTTTGTTCTGCCGCGCACAAGTCAAAAGAAGTCAAAACACAAAAAAAAGTAAGCAAAAAAAAGAAATAAAGCTGCAAATTCACTTGACACGTGCAAAATACATACAAAAAATTTCACCATGGCCAGCGGAATTCAAATGATAATCTGGGTAATGGACAGGTCGTTTGGCCGGAAATGACTTAGTGTTTGTTGGAAATTAAATGGGACAACACAAAGAGCAGGGGAGAAGGGAAGAGACAGGTGCACTCGGGAGAAAGTGTAATGAATTTAATTGGAAAGTGCGTGTCTTGAGGAAATGGTCGCGCATTTTATGCCAGGAAATATAAAGGAAGAAAAGCGGGAGCAATATAGATAGTGAGAGGGAGACAGAAATATGAGCCAATGGAAAAGTTTTCCCTTTGCTATTGTTGTTGTTGGTGGAAAACGCCACGCGACACAAATTGCCGGCAAGTGCCACAAATCGTGCTAAAAACCCACCGGGGAGTGATTTTAATTCACAAAAAATATTGTTAAGCAAAGTGCTTAATAATATGTGCTAATAGACACATGCAAGCGTCGAATTTTCTGACTCTTCCAACTCTCCAAAAAGCTCTTTCCTTCTATGTCCTGCCAATATATTTGTGGTGTAATTAATTAAGCAAATGTCGATGACAGTTACATTTTTACTATACAGAGAATTCCCTTTTTCTTTCCCTCTCTCTCTCATTCACTCTTATATATTAATGTCCTTGAATACCCAGAGCTATACCAGTTAGGATTACATTTTTCTATATAGTTCCCTTGAGTGCCATTTGAGGCATTTAACATGTGCGATAAATGGAACAGGCGCCCTGCTAATACAATCCTATTAATAATAGACTGCGGCAATGCCATTTGTCATGCAACTAGAGACAGGGATAGAAAATGAAAGAGTAGGAGACAGACAGAGAGATACAGAAAGAGAGAGAGGGAGAAAGACTCGTACAGATGCGAGACAAAGATAAAAGGGGCAAGGTACGAATGGATTGCCTAAAGGTAAACAGCTTCATAATTCTCCATAGATTGTCGATTTCGCAGACGCTGTCTCTGACATTTCCATGAAAAATTGCCTCAACAACTTTACTAAATTATGACAATATTTGATAAATTATTACCTGATAAATTTTATCACAATTCTTACATCAGTATTTTGGAAAGGTAAATGAAAATATGTATAGATGTTGTCAGTATAGTTACTTAAAATACTTATTTAGAATTAAACAAAAATTTATTTGACTTGTCCTATTTAATATTGAACATCAATTCATTAAAGCCTTGAACTGCGTTCCAAGCTTTCAGTTCATCAATTAATTGTACCTAATCTAAGTAAAATATTAATTTGTAGAAATTAATGTAGATCAGCAACGTTTCATTTGAAAAGTGGAAAACTTGCAAACTCCATCTGGCTGTCTAATGGAAAATTACAATTGAGAACATATGCAATTTATAGGTGGCACTAAAGTTGCATTCAATTTGCGAAGTCGTGCTGAAGTCACAGGTGCCACTGAGCGTATACTTAATATGCCATTTATTTTGGTCCAAGCCAAGGCTAAGCAAACAAAACGCAGTCAAACACATGCGACACGTCCCACACATATATACAATACATACCTACTTACTTGCATATACATACATACATATATTCTATATTGATATAAAAGAAAGCATAGATACACTCTCACATCCATGTGTGAAACTTTACAGACTGTGAAGCGCCTTGGGTTGCACTTGTATTTGTGTTTGGAATTTGCAGTTGTTGGAGCTCTCTCTCTCTCTTTCTCTTACTTTCTCGCTTTATCTCTCTGTCTTTCTTATTGTCGCTTACTCGAGGTGCTGTTCAAAATCAATTTGGCAAAAGTCATTGCATTCAATTGTTCGTTGACAAAGGACAAATGGTGTTGATGCAGACTCAAATACACACAGATACGTAGACACACACTTACACAGAGCCGTAGTTGTTGCCATCCGGCGATTATTTATTTTGGACACATGTATTTTGAATTTCCACTTGGAGTCGCCGTGAATTGTTGCCATTGCGTTTGCCAGAGCGTTTAAAAAGTTATTGGCCAAGTGGCTTTGGTTGAAACAAGTTTTCAATTGCTTGCCAAAAAAGAGCCTCGGTCCAGCCAGACAGACAGACAGACAAACGAACTCTGTTGGCCCAGTCAGTCAGACAGACAGACAGACAGACAGTCAGCCCTGGTCCATAACATAAATTTGTAAAGTGGTGGCATCGGTTAGTGCATAACTTTTGTGGCATGCCAAAAGCCGCAAAAAGCAAAAGCATTGCTGCCATGAATAACACTCGCATACACACACATTCTCACACTCACTCAGTCGCCAACACACTATGGGTAATTTCACGAGTTTGTGAGGCCAAAACCCATTTTCTGAAAGTCGCCAATTTGAAATATTTTTGGGTGCAACTCATTAACAATAGATGGTTCTTCAATGTTGCATACCAGAAATCTCAATAGATGGCGCCACTTCGAAGAAATCAGCTGTTAAACACAGGGTTGCATTTGCAAAGCACGCGCTTTACAAATTTTAAAGTTTTGTTCGCGATTTGAATGTGCCAATAAGTAAACAATAAAGCAACATTATTAAAATATTTTAAATGAATTCGATTCAGTGTGGTTTGTATTATGTGTTTGTGAGTGTCAAATGTAGATAATGATCGTAATGTTCCCATATTAGTGTAAAAGCGTAAGTAGTCTAGCAAACGAAAATTTTTTATAAAGTCTCATTTTTAAAAAGGTATTTAAAGTGAGTCCATCGGAGTCCATCCTTGAAACATATTATGTGTTGTAGAGTATTTAATTCTTGTTCAAATGATTGTAGTTAGAAAACCCACATTTGCCCGGGATCGGTGATATTTATATTTTTAGCAACTAACCTCACAATTTCGAATGCCAATTTGTTCGCATGCCGTATGGGGAATTTCACCTGTTTTAGATGTTATTAAATAATAACTCGTAAACTACTCAAGATATTTTGATGCGGTTTTTTTTATAGTGTTATGCAAACTACTAGAAGTATATTGGAAAAGTGGGCGTGTCACAACTCCCGCCCCCAATTTTTTTTTTTTAATTTTATGCTCACAGCCATTTAAGAGGGCTTACAACTTTCTATATCTAACAAGTAAGGTTTCTTTTCATTTTTAATAATATATAAGGTCAACAATTGTTATTTGCAATAGAAATCTTAAGTTTAATTGTTACCGATAAAAATAAAAGAAAATAAAAAAATTAAGGGGTGGCGGTGGTGACACGCCCACTTTTCCAGAATACTTCTAAGAGAATACATAACACTAGAAAAAAAGTCGCATCAAATTATCTTGAGTAGTTTACTAGATATTAATTATGGCCTCACAAACTCGTGAAATTACCCATAGTGCAACACTTCAAAGGCATTTCATAGCATTATGTGTGTCATACTTTTGTGCGCAGTCCGACATAAAAAAAAAAATAATATAATATCGTTTGCCATTGGCGGCGCCAATAGGCGACTTAATATTTCTCCCATTCGCACTTTTTTGATAAGTGAGTGACACACACACACACGCGAATATACATATGTATCTGTATTTGAATCCATTTAGGTCAACTTTAAGTACATTGCACTCGAGCACAAACTAATTAGATTGAAACTCTGCATAAATGACCACAAAAGCCGCAAATACAAAAATATGTCAAGCATTCCTTAGATGATTAGTTTGATGAATGAATAAATGTAAACAGTGCTATTAAAAAATAAACGTATACAGTAAGATGCCCTATTAACATTTATTGAATTTCTATTCAAATTTTCATATAAAGGAGAATAAAAAAATAAATATCAAATCGACAGCTAAAATGGTTTTAGGAAAAAAAAAATTATGACTATGTTATGTACTAAATTTGAATGGACTTCTTCCCGGAAAATGTCACGATCTGGTAAATCAAATATTAGATACCAACAGAATTTATAAAACTAATTGCAACCTCTAACAAAATGTCCGAATATCCTAAAACTACTACTCGTAAAAGTTCTCAATATAATATGTAATCACGGATTTTTTTTTAAATTTATTTTTTTAACATAAGAAGTTTTTTTTAGTAATTATTGAATATTTTGATAACACCCCATACCCACTGTTAGGAAACAGGACATAACTTTACAACAGTTCTAAATGACTCGAGTGACTGACAGACAATGCAGAGAGATAAAGAGAGATAGATAGAAGGGAAAGTAAGGGGTTTAACCTGCTGCTATTGCCGTTAAACAGAGGGAAAGGGAAATAACGAAATGCATTTTTGTTGGCCAAAGCCAATGGAGCTATGAAAGCAGAGCTTGAGCATTTGGTAGTCGCATTTGAGTTGGCTTCAGTTGGCCGAAGTCCCGCCACGGCATCAGCCATAAGCCCTTAATGAAATTGTGCAGCCAATCGAGCGTAACGATGAGAGAGAAGTCAGCAGAAATTGAGGTTGCCACCGATGCTGATGTTGGATGTTGGCTGTTGAATGTTTGTTGTTGAATGTTTGCTGTGTGTTGTTGCTTTTGTAGCGTTATGATGATGTTTGTGGCGCTCTTTCACTTCAATGTCATAGCTAGTAGCATACTTTTTTGCTGCCGCCTGGCGGCACAAATTAACGTCAACGACGTTAAACTGCTATCGCAGAGCGCATAAAGTGCACAGGTGAATGGTTAGGGGAGAGATGGGGATCAGAGGGAATAGAGGGGACGCCCCTGGGAGAACGGGGATTGAGAGCTGAGGATATACAGCCACTGCCAACATAAAATTTTGTTTAATGCCCGCATGTGGTTGTGTGATGCTACCAGTTCTCCCACCCAACCACTCCTCCTACTGCCTTCCCCTTCCCCTCCACCTACAACACAACTCACTCACTCCATTGCCGATGTGATTTTGAATATTTAGCGTATTAGCCAAATGGCGCGCTTTTTACTTGGCGCATCCGTTGCAACCCAAGTGGAGTATAGAGATTTTCATGCAGTTTGCATACGGCGACAAGCTGAGGACGATGTCGTGCTGTTTTTAAATGCCATTTTGAATTTTAACGACCATAAATGCATGCTTATCTTAAATGCTCTTTTACGGCCAAATTTATGTTTTTTTGGCTACTTGAACTCTGCTTTTCTACAATTTTTCCCCTTCACTTCCACTCCTACTCGCGCTCACAGTCTGTTTGTCGGAGTTGTGATTATGTCTGTCAATTACCTTTGTAGTGCCAGTCTCTATATTTATTTATTTAATGTAAACTAAATACAGTTGACCAAAACTTTCAGTAAAAATAAGAGTAAAAAATTTTATTAAAATTAAGTAATATAAAAACGAAGGAATAATTTAGTAAATATATTTAAATTAAGATTTTAACTTAAAGAGTTAAAAAAATTAAAAATAAAAAATAAGGAATTATAAATAAAATTATTAAATGATCCAACATATGTTGCATTTCTGGAAAATCCAGAAAAAAAAACACTCAGATAAAAAAATGTTAGTAGTAATAGTTAGTGGAAATACAGGTTTTATAATTAGTAAGGTACGGGAATTCTAGCTTCTTATTTCATGCTTACAGAGAAAACAATAAAAATATAGTTTTTGTTGCAGAGAAAAGTAGAAAGGCCATTACTAATTATCTATTATTATTATTAAGAGAAGCAGTAACGTAGCCAAAGTTTGTTAAGATACGTGGAGTCAAACATCTGTAGAGAAATATAATGAGCTAAGGCTACTGAAGTATAGCAAATGTCAATTCAAAAGTATTTGTTTCGACAAAAAAATCACCTTTTAATATTTATTGCAAAAAAATATACAATATAAAAGTACAAAAAAAAATTATATGTTTTTGTGTCAAATCATTTAATTACTAAGGGCCGTTTTTTTATGTACATATAAATAAGATATAATTTAAAATTTGACAGTACATACTGTTAAATTTCGATTAGAAATTAGATTAAATTTATGAGAAATAATCGTAATGATTATACAATTCACTTTTGAAAAATTTGTGATAATCTAATGATTACGATTAGAAAAAATCTAAAATTATTCAAATTAATCAGAAAAATTTAAAAAAAAATAAAAAATAATCGTTTTCAGTATTTCGGATTATTTTTGATTTTTTCTGATTATTTTAGATTATTTTTGAATAATCGTAATAATTTAAGATTTTTTGTTCTATTTTTGGTAATCGTAATCATTAAATAATTGGGCAAAACCCAGAATAATCGTAATTTAATCATTGGTTCGACTTTTAAACAAAAATAATCTAATTACTAATGATTATGATTACTAATCATTACTTAACAGGTATAGTTCATATATGAGTATGTTTAATCTCTAAATAAGGTAGAGAGTATTTGCTAGTCAAGCAGGATTCTCAAAATATAAATTCTAGGGAAATTGTGTTGCCTGCTTGGCAATTATTCTATTTTAACATTAATTTCGTAGTCATAAAATAAGTGCAGTTAATGACCCAAGATCTTAAACTCATACAGACATATGAGCAGGGCAAATGCCTTTAAGTAGACTGCAATTCGCATCAGTTAGTACTGTTTCGACCTTCAAACAGCCCAAGAGGCTGTTGGCAGTTGCCAGTTGCCAGTTTGGCAGTTAGCACCTGCTTGAAGGAGCGCCTTCTCGCCTCGTCATTAACGGCTGCATAAATATTTACAAGGCGCATAAAACAAACATACACGATAGTGAGACTTATGGCACTGCACAAGTGTTGATGTGCTGTGCACTGTGCACCGTGGGGCAAACACACTTGCGCACATAAATTGAGGGACAAGAGTTGTGGAAAGGAGTATAAGAGCGTATGTGTTGCCCCCTTTGAGATTTTAATTTCAACATGAGTTATCATTACGTCTAATCGCGTTAATTAAACAACTTGCTACCTTGGCGGCACTACTAGCAACAGCAACAACAAGATCAACAACATCAACAACATCAACAACAACAACAACATAAGCAACAGCAACAACAACAACAGCGGAGGCTACACTTGTCGAAAATTCTGCGTCGTTTAATTGCTAGGCTTCGGCTGTCTATTTTTCGTCTCGGAATCTTAAGATTTAATTAAGTTGGAAGCCAGCAGCTGAGCCAACTTGAAGTGATGCTTTTAAAAAATGCATGACGTTCTCGTGGTTTTTTAATTGAAATCGTCTCACGAACTTATGTTTTTCCTTTCCAAATGTTTTCCATATACTCGCAGTTATTAATTAATTTGCGGTTTGACTTTAATTTTATAAAATCGGTGTGTGAACATATTTCACAGTTGCTTGTGCATTAATTATTTAATTAGCCTTGCTTTTGTATTTGCTATGCAATGTTTGCATTACTTTTTGCCCCAACTTTTGAGCCCTTTCAAGTGGCATCAAATGACTGCAGCGTAAATACTTATAAGTGCCTTTTGAATGGCTCAAAACATTAACCAGAGTTGACAAGCTGCAACATTTCCCCCATTTCACCGCACCTCCCAACCCCGGCTGTTTCTTTAACTCCAGTTCCTCGTCCTCATTAACTTCACTTGCCCTGCAGCATAAGCTGAGCACCGAGCACTCTCCTTATTGTTAATCCTCAGCGGCCTAATGTTCAAATGTTGGAAAATTGAGCCAACATCAAGGCCGGGGCGTGGTGGGGGAAGTTTGAGGGTAGCAGGAAAAAAAATGGAAACTTTTGAGTGATGCTTGCCGCGCGATAAGCGTCCCGGCTATGAAGCTCTAACTCCCAAAGCGCCGCCTGCGCTTTTGACTTTGACTTCAGCTACACTATCCAACAAAAGTCAAGCTATTTATATTTCTAAGCTATGTCGAGCTATTTACATGATTTTATATTGGATTTTACTTATAACCACTTTTGATGACATATGAAATACTTTTACATGTAATCAGATTTAATTTAAATTAATTGAAATTATTTTATATTTATATCTTTGCTGAGATTTTTTTTACAAACTTTTATTATAAAAGTAAATTTGTTAAAATAATGTTTAGCTTGGAAGTCTAAATCAGTATATATACAATATATATATTTACTTAATTGTAGTTGAACCTTTTAACTATTAAACTTAGCTGCCTAGCCTAGCTGCTATAGAAATAATCGAATGGATATGTGAAATTGTCAAATTAAATGTCTGTGTTATTTTATTTCAAAACGACAGCCTTAAAACATCTTCCGGACACTGAGTTTTTTAAACTTCAAAAGAACTGAAGAGTACATATCCTCTCAGAAATATTCTGCTGCTCCAAATTGTCCTTACACTCTGATGGCTTGTTATTCCTGTTAGTCCTGTCTCATTAGGGAGACCAACAATAAATTCGATAAAATCGATGTTAAGTTTAATTTACCTCCATTTATAAAGAAGTCTAACCCTATTTTTAAAATTTTAATGTAAATATCTAATAATCAGGGACCGTAATCATTATAAGTTATATTATAAAAATTACATCATAATGATTATATTTTAATTTTTATTTTTTTCCTTAATTATGATCATTATTTTTGAGTAATATCATAAAACTCAAAAATAATCATTATAAATGAGTTTTATTTTTTTCGCTTAAAATAAAACTCAAAAGTAATTGTACGGCTTCTGTGTTAAGATTTTTACCAATATTATTTTATATCCCTATAAAGGGACACTATATCTACCTCCCAGCATAATTTATTTTTTTATCGGAGTACGGTAACCCATTCAAACTTGCATCAAAACATGAAAAAACATCGAAAAATGTATAATAGAGTGAATCGATTTGTATGGGTCCGAAAAATTGAAAAAATGGTAGCCCATTTTCGTAATCTATGGTCACTTCTAAGATGTTTTCACGAAGAAACCATAGTTCTAAATGAATTCCTGGTCCGCGCTTTTGAGTTGAAAAATTCATTTTTTCGAACATTTATATCTTGGGTGCTTATGGTCCGATTCTGACAAACTTGGTGTCAATACTCTTGTTAGGACCAGGACTTTAAAACTCCACAAAACCAAAGGACGAAATGTCCTTTAAACATAATTTTCATCCTTGGAACGACGATTTTGCGACTCGATTATATCCTAAAAACTTAGTTAGAATTTAATAAAATTTTGCCTTAAAGGAAATGTTTATCGTCCTTGAACCTGTATTTTTTATAAGCAGAAAATATAAAACATATTTTAATACAATTTTAATACAGGTTAAATAAAATAAGTTGTATATTTTCTGTTAATAAAAAAACAGGTTCAAGGAAAAAAAATTTGTTTGGCCCAAATATAGCTTTAATTTTGACGAATTTCTTAAAATAGAAACGAATCGCGAAATCGTCGTTTAGTGCTTTAACAGTGATTATAAATTTTTCGATGTTTTTCATGTTTTGATGCAAGTTTAAATGGGTTACCGTACTCCGATAAAAAAATAAATTATGCTGGGAGGTAGATATAGTGTCCCTTTATAGGGATATAAAATAATATTGGTAAAAATCTTAACACAGAAGCCGTAAATTACTTTTGAGTTTTATTTTAAGCGAAAAAAATAAAACTCATTTATAATGATTATTTTTGAGTTTTATGATATTACTCAAAAATAATGATCATAATTAAGGAAAAAAATAAAAATTAAAATATAATCATTATGATGTAATTTTTATAATATAACTTATAATGATTACGGTCCTGATAATAATTTGTCATGTCTATGAAAGCTGTCCATCTAATTATGTAGCCCAGTGTTGTTACGAATGCAGAGTGAGTCGTGGGAGAGTGTTGAGCATTTCGTTGGGGGTCGGGGGTCACCACTTTGCTAGTCCAGGACAAGCGGCACAAAAGTTTGTTTGTTCATTTCATGGTAATTATTGTAAATGGCAACTGCGGCGCAGGTGGAGTTTTTGGCGCTTTGATAAAAAAAAAATATATAATGTGGCTGGAGACGGAGAAAAACCAAAAGCGAAAAACGAAAAGCGCAGGAGAAAGCGAAAGCGAAAGCGCTTTGGGCGCTGATTGAGCAACCAAATAAATGCGCCAAACTTTGACAATAGCTGATGATGTTGATAATAGCGCGATGTTGCTGCTACTGTTGATGATGATGCCACTCCTCCCATTGGTTGCTGCCCAGCTTGGTGTTTATTGTGTTGTGGCTGAGGTTGTCGCTCGTTACGTTCCTGTTCCCGCTCCCACTCTCACTCCCAGTCCTTATGCTCTGGCATCCAACAGGATCTGCGTTCGGCGCTCTGCGTCCTGTCTTTATGCCCAGCGGCTTCAATGGCAAAAGTTGCCGCTACCAACTAGTTAATGGCGTTTGTCTGTTCCCCGACTCAGGTCTCTCTCAATTCGGGTCTCAGTTGCGGTCTTACTGAGGCTTCTTTACCCCTTTCCCTTAGGGTCCTCAAATCTAGCAACGTCTGTGGCGTGCGGCTAGAGAACATATTATTCTAATGCTCAGCTTGTCAACTTGGAAATGTTCTCTAGAGCTGCTAATTGACAGTTTGGATGAGATCGAGTTGTTTGTTTTTCAAGTGGAAATTATCCAAATAATTTGCCATACATATTGATTCACAGAGCAATATCCCAAATGTTTAAGACAGCCATATTTTAGTGATTTATGGAATTTAAAGACTTTCTTTAACTAATTTAATTGATTTGCAATTGTTAGTTACAGCAATTTAAAATGTTCATTGACTTGCAATATTAATGATACTCGTATTGTTTATTTAAATAAGCAAAAACATATTTATGTAAACTAAATTCCTACATTTGTAATTTAATTAATTGAAGTAAATTAAAGATTGCTTTGATAGCTTTCAACCTGTATGCATCTTGAGTTAAATGTAATAAAAAGCCAAGAAATAATTTAATAAGCATATAAATTAGTTGAAGGACCACAGCGAACCCTCAAACAAGACCTGGTCAACTGCCATTGATTGGCCCGCACACAAAGTAGGTAAACGTATGTGTAACATAAGAAAAGGTTGGTTTTTTTTTTTAATTTTGCCAAGTTGCCTTGGGGTCTCTGGGATAGCTGTGGTAGTTTTACCTATGCAAAATAGAAAGCTTGACAATCACGTTTACATATCACATTAGATAGAGGGTAAGAGGCATGATGACATTTGTGCAACAACGACAACAATGCCTGAGAGTCATTCAATTTTTGTTGCACAAATTGAAAGAATGCAATAAGAAGAAGAAATCTGCTGGCTGGACATTATAATTTTATAAGAAAATTGCAGTGTTTGCTGCTGACATCAGGTACAACAACAACTCATTGAAAGCCAACTACAGACAGGCAAAAAAGTATGGAAAAATAATGGAAAATAAAAGAATAATGGCTTGGTCATGTGGCTCAATGTATGTGTGTGTGTGAGCTTTGTGACTTACGCTTTGTGTTTTATATTTGTTTGTTTTCACTTTTTTCTTTTTTGAAGAATGTGAGGTAGAAGTCGCTTTTGGCTTACAAGTGCACCACAAACACAAAAAAAAGAAAGGGATTTCACCACGGTGGACGGTGCCACTTTTATGGTTTTCTATTTTCATTTCCGCTATTGTAACTCATAAATGAAAAATATGACTTCCGCTTTGCAGCATGGACATTTTTTACTCAGTATTATTCTAGCTTTTTTAACTTTATACAAACGACAAAAAAAAATAAATAAGTGAGAAAACTTTGTATTTTGAAGGTGAAATGAAAGTCTCTAGCGGTGTTTGTGTGTGTGTGTGTGTGTGAGCGGTCATTGCATTGCAATTTCAGTTAAAACCCGTTGCCAGAAGTCAGACACATCATTTTGGATTTGCCGTAAATACTCCACAAAGTGCGTATTTTGTGAGTGTGTGTGTATGTTTGTGTGTGTGCAGGTATTTTGCGAATATTTGTTCTTTCATGTGCATTGTCTTTTTGGTTCATTTTCCAAACAGTTGGCTTTTGTGGGTACTTTGCCTGCTGCCCAGTCAAAAGCTTGAGTGTGCAAAGTTTATGGAATTAAGTGCATAGCACACACACATACACACATTTGTTCACTCACTCACCCACACACAAACTCACACACACACAGTCACAGCGAGGTGAATGGCATTCGAAGCTGACCAAAAATAGTTCAGCGACAAACTCGTAATGAGATACGCTTCACTAGCTTTTAGTGCAAGTGATTTGTTTGATAGCACATAAAGTTCTGCAAACTGAACTAAATGGTTATCTACTTTGAGTTTGTTCCCTGCAATCAGTTCGGTATTTGTGATGCCATATAAATATTTAGAGTTCAACTGAAATGATTGGCATACTTGCAAAAATTTCAGGATTTTATAAATATTTGGTATTTTGATATAAATATATATGTATTCCAAAATACCACTCATTCAAAACTAAATGCATTAGTCGATAAATAGTTTTTTAAATTTAAAATTATATCTTATCCCATTAGATATTTAATACTTATACTGTATAAATTATTTTTCATATTATAAAAATTTGTGTTGAATTTGTAAACAAAGAAGACATAGCTATTGTATTGCACATGAAATCGACTAGATATATAAAGTTTTGAAACATAAAATGCTACAGTTTACTGCAAACACATTATCATATTACTATCAATTCATTTTGATCATTCAAGGTGAATAAAACAATTTGAAAATCTCTTTAAACTATGATCAAGTTAAGAAATTTAGTATCAAATAAATCAATCAATTGAGCTAGCTAGATATGTAATTAAATCAAAATACAATACAGAAAACTTCAAACAAACAATTTAAGACCCAAAATAACTGAGTCACCAATCTATCCATTTTTTATACATACTCGAATTTAAAGAAGAGGCCACAATTTATGTTTGTCTTTGACATAGACAAAAGCTGAAAACTGTCTGCATTTTGCATAAATCATAGGGAAATTCGGTTGGCATTGTTGAGGGCGGAGGGAGTTGGAAGAGAGTAGACTATTGGCTATTGGTGGTAATGCACGAGGCAAGTTTTTAATGTGATAAAATGGGCAAGGACCAGAATTAAATTAAAACTTTGTTGGCACAAACAAAACAGTCAAAACAGACATAGGAATTGAACGTGAATGTGGCACGAGGGTCGGAAGCAAATAAATGTATTAAATCAATGGAAGTTGAGTTGGGAGTCGTCGGATTTGCCGAAATCAAAAGTGATAAATCTATGCTGGACGTGTGTGTCTGTATTGGTGTATTTGTATGTGTGTGTGTGTGTGTGTCGGCACTCAACACTTACAGAAATTGAAATACGTAAACCAGAATGAAATGGACATGCAAGAGAGAACGAGAAGGTAGCAATAAGGAACTGGAAATAAACAGTTGGACCAAAGCGATGCCGAAACTATAAATTTTATTTCGATTGAGGGGATGCCAATTTCAATGACACTTTAATTTAAATTCGCTCAAACGCAATTGCTGGGCACGCACCAGAATCAGCCAGTTGACAATCAAAAGGAACTGAAAGCAGCACCAACTGTTGACCTCCCTCTACACCACCCGCCCCGCCCCCCTTTAACCCCTGGGCTCCAATACAATTTGGAACACCATTGAGCAAGTTGTCAAATTGTTTGAATTTATTTATTGACTTGCCAGGGCGGCATTTGCATTCCAGCTGAGAGATTTTTGACTCAGTGCCTTGCAGCGGCGGATGTGTAAGCTCAGCTCCTGCCTTTAGTCTGCATAATGAAAGGCAAGTGTAGACAGTCGACACTGGGACGACATCAGGCAAGTGACAGTGGGGTCAAATGTACACATTCAACAAAAGACATTGACAGAAATTTAAACTTCAGATTCAGATTATGCTTCAATGAAAGTAGAACATTTTAAATCCATTGCCTTTTTATATATGTATTTTTACTTGTAACTGCCAACCATATCTATTATTACCATAAGTAGTTGTTTTTCAACACTCATGATATGTGTTTAATAATTAATTCATTATTAGTATAACATATAACATTAATCTATATTAACAGTAAAAATTAAAATATCTATTATTATTCGATTCGTTTTTTAACACTGATAATATTAAAAAAAATTTAACTTAATTATTGTAATTTTAAATCTGTAACAACAGTAAAAACTAAACTTAAAACTAGTATATAACATTTTGGCAAATTTTAAAAAGCAATATTCAATTTTAATAGATTACAACGTTGCGTATGAGTGATGAAATTAATTAAAGCTAGCCATTACTTCTATCTTAACAAATTATTTATTGTTGTCACCACTGTGCAATTGAACAGAAAGCGGGAAAGTGAGCACAGTTACGGAAGTGCCGCCCACAGTGTCTGCAAAAAACAAGCAGTCAAGTGAAACACGCTCAAGAAGCTGCCACCCAGGCAAAGGGTCAGGCGTGTCATAGTCAACGCATAGTTGTGTGTGTTTGTGTGTGTTTTGGTGTAGAATCTACATTTACAGTGTAGATGCTTAACTTTTTCGAAAATGTATGCGTGTGTGTGTGTGTGAATGTCGATGTGTTTCCATTTGTGTGTATATCACGCACGCCTCACTTTGTTCCTGTCCCTGTCCCCATCCCTTTTCCCTTTGCACTGTCAATTCCTCAACTCTCTTCCTTCTGCTCTCTTTCTTAGCTGCCTTTCAGTTGACTATTTAATAAATCCCAGTTTTGTGGTCAGCATACCAAATTAATGCGATTTGCTGCACGCACCACAATCTTGCAAGAGTGGGCGAAGAGGGGCGGTGGGGGGGGGGGATTGCCAATCGCGGCCGCAAAAGAAAAATTCATTTCATTTATTCTAAAGATTAGCCATTCATTTCAGTGTGTGAGTGTGTAGTTCTATGACTCGCAGTGGGCGTGTGAGTATCGGAAGTGAATTGTTACACCCATTGTCGGTGCCCGGATTCCCCTCCAAATCCCATACTTCCCTCTACCGTTAGTCAGCAGGTGTCCCGTCTGCAACAACTTTGGGGCAACTTTTTCTGTCTGTGGCGCCAACTGCTCGCACGTGTTTGACTTATGCGCAGAGGGCCAAGTTTAAACTTTGGCCAACACCGGACTTACAAAAATACCATATAACTAGCATATACATATATACATATATTTGTCAGAGTCTGTGTGTGCGCGTATTAAATCAAAACGCACAAAAGTTTGAACCCAATGCCAACACCGGACATTTAAGGACCAGCAAAAAGTACTTGGCATCAGGTTAGAAACTTGACTTTGGTCCTAAACTAGGGGAAGAGAAGAGACAGAGAGTGGAAGAGAAAGAGAGAGAGAGTGCGATAGGGAGAGAGATAGGCAGTGATTGTTCGTGCATTGCTTTGGTCCAGGGACAATATGTTAATTTCTTAGAATGCTTTACATATTTATTCTATTTATTGTTTGTTTGTTTTTGTTTATTTTTTGTTCCTTTTTTTATTTGCCTGCTTTCTGTTGAAAACAAGTACCCCAAAAGTATTTAGAGGCCCTACGAACTGGACAGAGCAGTGGCTTGCAGAGAGTCTCTAAGACTTAGGAACACTTTGTGACTTTCATTTATACTTTTGTACTACTTTTGTTTTGAAGACAATGTAAAGAGCTGTTGTGCATCGGTCTAATGAAATATTACCGCAAAAGTTTTCTAAAATATTATTTTTTCTCTAATTTGTTAATATAACATTTTGTTCATAAATATTCTATTCAAAACTGCAATATTTTATTTAACAAAGTATATTGAGATTGGTTAGTTTTAGATACATTTAGCTTAAGAGCACTTCAATTGCTTATTTTCTTTTATATTTTTTTGTTTGAAAATACTTATTTGGCTGCTACAGAAACAATCTCAAAGGGAATTCAACCCTCGAGCAATTGATGAAAGTACTTCTCTCTTATTTTCGATTTCCGAAACATTTTATGTCGCCCAAATTTAATGTTGAGTAATTACTTGACATAATAAATATTATAGAAGTATAGAAATCTCGTCACTTTTTGTATGAATTTTCTACTGATATTTTCATTGCAGATATTGGAATTTGAATCTTTATTAAAGACATAACTAGGTTATAGCCTCATTAATATGGTTCATAGAATCTACTGTTAGTATACGTATTAAGCTTGCAATAATTGGCGTATTGTGAATGTACTCACATTCGTATCGCATTAGCCAACCATTCATTTAGCTATTCGTCGTCTGCGGTGGAATCACTCACTTAAGCTGTCTGCATATGTAGGAGCCCAATCTGGCGTTGAACTTGCCCGATTTTAGCCAAGGCCAACAAGATGCTGAGCAAAACAAATCAATTAAAATGCCACACACACATTGGCAACACACACACACACACACACACAACCAGTCTTGAGCTTAGGCTTAGACCGAAGTCCGCATTAAGTCCACTTCAATCAAACTATTACATAATTAAATCGCAGGACCTCTCAAACACACACATGTATAGAAACATATAAAGAGAAGGACAGCTGAAAATACTCTGTAGAAAATGGTAAGTGGCGTAAAACTTGTAATAAATGGTGGATTATGTTAATCAAGCAGAAAAACAGAGACACGCAACTTGAAAGCAAGAGAAACAAAATATAGCAAAATATAGAGATAGGAAGTTAAAGAGAGAGAGCACAAAATAAACGAATGAAACGTTTTATTAATGGTTTATTTTTTATGCTGGGCCCAGCAGTTGGAACGGAAAAGTTTCGGAAGTAAGTGAAAAAACATACCTAAAAAATGCGTCAAGACGAAAAACAAAAAAAAAACACAAGAAGAACAATGAAATAAGTGAGGCAAAAGAAAAGTTATACATAAGCATTTGGCATTGCCTTAAGTTTGCTTAAATAATTCATTAAATTAAGTATACAGAACAATCAATCAAAGCGCATTTAGTCTTCACCAATGAAATGAAATGTTAATGAAATGCTCTGATTTTCTTTGATTTCTTTTATTCCCTTACACACATTTACAGATATCATTCATTTATTCGCTTTCCACTCAATTCCTTAATTTTCTATTATTTATTTTTAATACATCACAATTTTGCTGGTTACATTATTCAGTGAGGGGACTTAAATCGCCCTCTTCAACTGTTCTCGCTAGGCTTGCTCTAAGCGAATTGTTATTTCACTGCACTTAGCTCAGGGGAATGTCAGCTAGCATCGCAGTAGATACGGATACAGATACGAATACTCACCAAGCTCTTAGCTCAGGGCAATTATGGCAAGAAGCTGCAACTTTCAAGGCGTTTTCGTAGAGGAAGAAAATGAAAATATGAAAAAATACTGCAAAAATATGCACAAATGAAACTGAAAACATTTTGAAATATATGTATTTGTCTATACTCTCAAATCTGCAATTTAAAGCGGGTATATCCGGTTAGTAATGTACACAGTGAAATATTTAATATATTTTGCAAACTATGTAATATATTTTATTAATTATTAATTTCTTTTTAACCTAAATTATGTTTTAAAATTTATTGAATTTAGTTAAATCTTACAAAAGATCTACGCATTCTATGGATTAAAAAAATTCTGTGAATAATTCTAGAATATATGATATTAAATTGAATTTTGTAAAAATGTGTAAGGATTAGAAGTAGAATAAATTGAAACATTAGGCATGTTATTTCACTAAACTCCACACATTTGGCAATGGATCCTAGCTGTTCTCTCTCCTCAGTGCAGTGCAGCATAAAAATGCATATAAAAACTTGCACATTTTTACAGAAGTTGCTGTGGCATCCGAAACAACGCCCAGGACAACGCTCACAGCGAGTCGAAACTCTCTCTCTCCCTCTCTCTCTCTCCCTCTCTCTCTCTCTCTCTTTCTCTCTCTCCGTCTCTCTCTCTCGTTCTCTCTCTTTCGCTCTCTGTCATGCTCTTGATGCGTCTCTTCATTGCTTTCTCCGGTTGTCGCAGCGCTGGATCAACTTGCTCGTCTCATAAGCAGTTGCAAGTTATTGACGCAAGATTTCCCCTGACATCTGTTTTTGTATGAGCGCTATTTCAGCCGGGATGCGATGACGAGGTCGTCGACGAGGACACGGATACGGACACGGGCATGGAGCAGCAAGACCGGGACACATTCAAGGCGAACGCCGACGGCTGCAGCATAGTTTAGTTTCTCCACACCCACACACACACACACCAAAAGAAGCCCGAAAAAATATGTGGCGTAAATGTTTGCCTTGTGTTGCATTTTTAGCAAAATTTTCATAAAAATAATGCTCATAACTACAACAACTATTGTACAACTAGCCCTTTCCATGCTTTCCTTTATTTATACTTGAAGTTTAGCTTTAGTTTATAAACGTTACCAAATAGTTTGGCTGTCCATGGCTGGCGATTTTTCAACAAACTTATTTACTGAGCAAATAGTTATACTTATACTAAGTAAGTTAGTTAGGCGACTACAAAATAAAATGCCAAACATGCTTACACTCTAAGTAGAGGTATGTCCAAGACTTTGTGTTAAACTTGACTAAACATTTTCGGAATTCTTGGGAGACCCTTCGCTTATCGGTTAAAGAAAAAGGAAGTCACAACAAATTGCAATTTAACTACATCATTTTTTTTCTTTCATTTCGTGAGGAACAATTGTTGTTGATTTTTTTAAAAGCGTTTTTAAAGATCCTTGCGGCTGTTGTGTTTCTTCTTGTTTCGTTTTTTATTGCATTTTTGTTGCCTACAGCACGTGCCGCCTGCCAGACTTTCAATTATGTAAGGTCTTTATAATCGAATAATTAAAAATGAAAAATTAACGCATGAAAAATGCATTTTCAGCTCGAATTTACAGCGGCAGGTGCATTGGGTTTGCCCGAGCTCGCTTCACTGCTTCCAGTCCTGCATTCCATCCGGTAAATGTGACACCCTGTATTTAATAAAATTCTTAAAAAAGGCATGATCCGATTTACAAAAAGGGATTAATATTAATAAGTTATTTAATAATGTATTTAATAATAAAACCAACACTCCATTTATGTACAACTTAACAGCTTAAGTTTTGAACACAATTTTATGCCAAGGAGTATCTTCACGTTTGGTTGAATCGTGTTTTGCTCTCGTGACTTGTTTGCTTGCCTGGATGGCGCTTTACCATTGGCAAACACTTTGAGCTCACATGCAAATATAATTGCAAGATATTTCGCTTGCTTTATGGTCGGAAAGAACGAGCTTGGCGAATGGTTCGAAGCCAGCCCAGCGCCCAGTTCGGCATTTAATGAAAACTGTCTGAGTAATTAAATACATGATGACAAAAGTTTGCGCACACACACACTTGTACATATATGTAGTTAAAGCCGAAATTTATTTATTTAAATTACGTATACGCACAGATAAAGCCGAGTCGAAATATGCCAATTATTTATGGCATTCATCGAACAATGACGACAACAACAACAACAACAACAACAACAAAGATAACGGGAATGACGACAAGGGATCCATTGACTTGACCTCTTTTGCGGCATTTTGACACCCCTCTTTGTGATATAATTATTGGCTGCTTTGCGGCACCATCTGGAGTATTATTATTTTATCGGAGCCTTGTGAAAGTAAAGCGCATTTGCCGCTGCCTGTGGTCCCCGGTTGCAGCTAATGCGTTAAAGAGTTGAGCTCATTAAGCTGCGTCCTGGCCAGACCAACCGAGACCAGAGACCAGGGATCCCATGGAGCAACTATTAACGCCCTTTGTTTGTGCTGGGCCATCACTTTGCTTCCTCTTTTTTTCTTTTTTAGTGCAAATAATTTACAGGCGACCCCGACAAATGGCAAATGGCGGAAATGTAAAACCCAAAAACCCACCAAGTAGTGTCCGGTGGCAAAAGCATAAGAAAAATTTCAAACAAAACTTAATTACTTGCCTCAAGTTGCTGGGCTAAGTAAGGGCGGGGAGGGGAAGGGCACTAAGCGGGGAATGGGAGCGGAAACAAATTGGCCAAATTTGCTTGACTTGCTGCCGCGTTTGTATTTCGTATTTTGTGTTTCGTAATTCGTATTTGTTGTGCTTTGTTTACATTAACTGAGCAAGGGTGACACTTACTTCTCCCCTCCATTTTTTCAGTTACTTTAATGAGGGTTTAAGTATTATTTGCTCAAGGGTTGCCTTTGCCCTTTTGTTTAACGACGATGGACCACAAGGCAGCTCCATACCTTGTCGCCGTTATTTAAACGGGCCAACAAATACTGGGAAAAAAAACTCAAGAGAGAAAAAACAAAAGAGCGAAAAAAGTAAACTGAAATGTTTATTTGTATTGCATGTAATAATTTTTAATTTTAATTTTTAGTTCGTTGCGGCCAAAAGTTTGGCTTTTTAAACCATTTTCTGGCGAACAAAGCGAACAGAAGAGAGACAATGTAAATAGCAAATCAGAGATAAAAATGGCTGCGGTTTTGGCGGTCAAAAGATAAACAAATGTTACAGAGACTCAGCAAAGAAAAAGAAAGGAGTTTAAGTTAATAAAAAAAAACTTATAAAAAGGCAGGTCTAGGCAGAAACTTCGCAGAAAAATGTGTATACAAATTTTGTACTTCTTTTTTTCTTTTATTTACCATAATTAAGGCAAATGTTATAGATTATTTTATTCACTATGGTAATTGTTAACTTAATCCGAAATTAACTTCACATGACACAGAGAAAGTTGCATCTTGTTCACATAATTAATTAAGTATCAATTGCTGTTGAAAAGTACGTTAATGAGTTTATACTTTAGCAAATCATTTACCCTGCAATTGTTGTTTCTAGTAATTGTAAGAACTGTAGTGAAAAGTCTATTATGTCACTGCTTGAAGGCGTACTATGAACTTCAATTCAAGTTGTCAATCGTCTCTCACAACTTACAGCATTACTATCCACATAATTATCAATTGGACTCGTCGCACAATTTGCCAGTCTGAACACGAAGAATATCCATTGAGCCATGTTGACATTGCGACAGCGTGAGACATGGAAATGAATTCCATTTTTTATTAATTGTACGCCCATTCTTTGGATCTGTTTGTCGGCCCAATGGCCCAATGGCCCAATGTCCAAGCCATGACCATTCATTGCGACCCAGACGGCGACTGCAATGGCACTTGACTGATGTCGCCCATGAAGGCGCTGACAATGGGCCAAGTTGGCAGCTGCAGAGGATGCGGATGCGGCTGCGGATGTGGTTGGAACGGGCCGCGTTAGGCCAGGACAGTCGAGTGCCGTTGCCGTTGCCATTGCCATTGAAAGACTGTCCTCCATTGTCGAGCATTGGCTGTTCTTTCAATAATTTGTGTGCTTTAATGAGTCGCAGGTCGAGGGCGGAGCAGAGCATAAAAATAATTTTAAATCAGCTGCATATTTGCACAAAGCTTTATTTGATTTTAATTGATTTTTTTTTGATGATGCTGCTTCTTCTCCTCTCTGTTCATGCGCCAGCTATTTGCTTTTAATTTACCAACGTGTGTGTATTGATTGTGGGTTCAATTCATTCCGATTGGCATCTCAGCTGCCGTATGGGTGCGTTGTCAGTATGTATTTGCCCATAATTCGACTGTTTGATCTGTCGCAAAAAGAAAAACGAGTGTGCATACATGTATTTATATGCGCGTATTTTAATTTTATTTGCTTTTTAAATGAAGCATCATCGGCTGCAGGCCACGCAGCTGATTGCCTCACTGCCTCCAGCATACACAATCAGTTGTTGGCCAATCCCCGAACCCCAAACCCCAAACCAAACCAAAAGGAAAAACCCCCCGTCGGAAATTAACCTCAAATGCAAGCAATGCGTGTGTGCTACCTAAAAGTATGCTATACATATTCTGCACGCACACACACACACACACACATACACAATACACAGAGAGCATAAAAATGAAATGAAATTTTATTTACGTTGTGTTGTTGTTTCAGTGCTTGGCCCGCGGCTAGTTAAGTTTTTGGCTTGTCGTTTCTGCTTCGTATCGTAAAATATTTGCGTTATTATGCTAGTTATTTTTTTGCAATGTTGTTCTGTTGGGTTGAGCTTCTATTTAGTTTCAGGTTTTACTTTTGTTTCTACTCTTGCTCTGTGTTACAGTTCGCTAGCTCATTTTTATTTCATCGCCTTCGGGCTGGGGATGACAAAATGGTTAACTCCATGCACATGAGCGAGGGAACCTTTTCGTCATAAAATGTCAAGTATTTGCTGGCAGGAACAACATAATCCTGTTGCTAATAAAACTAAGCCAACTGAAGCATGATTTTTGCTGTTTAGCAATATATTCACTTGTAGTGGACTCTAAATGCCAAAAATCAAGCAAGTCTTCAAGCCAATTAGCAGTGCATCTATAAATTTGTTAAATTCAAATTGCAAAAACTGCACAATAAACTCAATAAACAAGCTAGCAGACATTTTAATGACCTTCGACTTGGACAATCTGCCGAAAAACGGCATCAATCGGGGCGTTAACGGATATTGGCTTAAAATGTCATAAAAATGTTACAATAGCTGCCAGCCAAGAACCTGACGACGGAGTTTAAGGAGAAGGCGGAGAGGGCGGAAAAGTCGAAGAAGGCTAGCACATTTATTGGTAAATAAAGTTCCGATTTCTCTTTCCTGGCCATGGTATAAAAGTTAATAATAAATTGAAACAATGAAGCCCAAAATGTTGATCTTTGGCAGAGAACGTAAAACAAAACTCAACTTTATAGCCGTTGTAATAAAATTTCTAATGGGCTCCCGCCAACGGCATATCAAATCAGCTAGGCAAAAACGGCAGCTATACACTGGATTTAATTAATTTTACGATACGAATTTGTAATAGAAAATGTGTGTTTTGACTACCAAAGATATGAGCTTAATTTCTATTTCAATTTTAGCCTGTAAATCAAGGTAAAACTTAAAGTGAGGAAATTGAAGACAAAAGAATATATGTTTGTTTATGAATAATCTAAGAAATTGTTGTAGACTTTCCAACTGTCCAACATTCCCTTTCTAAATTAAATAATTGTTTTATTTGACAACTTCGTAAATCGGATTTTCCTTAGAAACATGCGTGAAGTTTGTGTACCTGAGTCTGAGACATGCAAAGTGAAATTTTAATTAGGTATCATTATAGCTGCTGCTAATGAAAGGTGAGAAACCAGACGACATGAAATACTTACTCTATGTACTTACATGTAATACGACTCAAATTGTTGTACAATTTTGGGGAATATCAAACGCACCTAATTAATAATTAATAAGCATTGTCAATTAGAGGCGCATGTCGTCCTTTCAAAAACACATTTTTTATGCATGTCACAACATTTTGTCATAAAGTGATAAAGGTAA
Organism: Drosophila recens; assembly: GCA_037043495.1. NCBI lineage: Eukaryota > Metazoa > Arthropoda > Insecta > Diptera > Drosophilidae > Drosophila > Drosophila recens. The sequence goes on from JBAMBJ010003613.1 coordinate 208,449, forward strand.
AAAATCAACAGGCCTTGGAGAATGGGTATTACATGGCGGGCCATGCCCCTTTTGTCCTTCTTGAACATGGATGACAATCTTTGGCAACGTGTGTCGAGATTGTTGTGCTTGGAACTTGCAGAACTCTAGCCGAAGACGACGAAGATAAACGTGGAAATGGAAATTAAGATGGAGATGAAGATGAAGATGGCGCACGCATGTGGCATAATTGAGAGAGACATGGCTGCCATGTTGCCACGTTGACAGCTATTGTTAGGGCACGACTTGAGACAGGTGCACGTTTAACTTTTCCCGCCTCTGCCTCTGTCTTTGCCGCTGCCTCTGTCCGCCTTCCAATAGAAGATTATAATGTACGCATTGCTTAATTTAAATGCCGAATATATGCACATATATACATATATAGGAATGTGTACATGTGTATATTTGCAGACTTCCCTATGGCAAATTGAATTAACAACAGCTGCTGCGTAGCGAAGCGACGATAACAGACACTCATGTTTTAAAAATTAAACGAAATAACGAAATTTGCATAAATAAGGAGCGCTAATAGGATTTCATTTGTAATTATCAAATTGGCAGCATTAAAAAAAAAGTCGTCCCCTCCAAAACACAATTGAATCAAATTAAAGAGACGCCCAGCAAACAGATTTGCTTTAAGCATTTGCCAAACTCACTTTTATTACGATATTTATTGTTTTGGTGAGAAAAAAAACAACAACATAATTGTACACGCATGTTGGCACCTTATTCAATTTTTATACCCTGCAATTCATGAAAGTGACGAAAAATACTATCTTAAATACTATATTGAACTCTGGATCAGAATCGACAGTCTACTTAATTTCGAGATATAATGCAACTAAAAATTATTAAAAGTTATCAAAGTTTTATTTCTAATTCCTATACATACATATATTTACTTATACAAAAGTTAACTTTTCAATTCTTTAGTGGCAATTTAGTGCGCCTTATTACATTATTTTAAGAGAGTATTTCTAAATAGAGCACCCTTAACTGACGCATTCTTTATTGTATTTATTTATTTGATGCCAACGTTTGGTTTTGTTTAAAATTTATTGGTTGGCTCGCCAAATCGATTTCGCATTATTTGCGCATAGCAATCCAGCTGCTAATTTGCTTAAAAGCATAATTAACAACAGACGTGTACTCCCACCCACACACATATCCATACACACACTCAGACACTCACACACTCACACTCATTGCAAATTTGCGGCATTTTATTGCTGCATGTGAGTCGTAAAAAACAAGCGCACGCAAGGTGTAAAAAAAGAATACTGAAAAAAAAACACTGTAAATCAGCGCAATGAAAGAGCAACGAACACAACAAGCGAACAACTCCAACAGCAAAAACAACAGCAGCAACAACAACACAAAGTGGCGCGTCTGACGGGACGTATACGTAATATATTTCTTGTTTGCTTTGTTTGGATGTTTTGCGGTCTTTTCGTAGCGTGTGAAAATTGTAATAATTGTAAAATAACAATAAAATTGGCATGCACAGCACCTTATTTATCGATTTATTTGCTCACGTTTGTAGGGTATTGAACATACCTGTTAAATCTCGATTAGAATTACTAATCAATTAGATTATTTATTAGAAATAATCGTAATGATTATATAATTCACTGTTGAAAAATTTGTGATAATCTAATGATTACGATTAGAAAAAATCAATAAAAAATCAATAATTATTACGATTATTCAAAAAAATCAGAAAAAATCAAAAAAAATCAAAAATAATCGTTTTGGGGTATTTCGGATTATTTTTGATTTTTTCTGATTTTTTTGAATAATCGTAATAATTCTATGATTTTTTTTTGATTTTTTCTAATCGTAATCATTAAATATTTGGACAAAACCGAAAAAAATCGTAATTTAATCATTGGTTCGACTTTTAAACAAAAATAATTTAATTACTAATGATTATGATTACTAATCATTATTTAACAGGTATGGTATTGAATTATCATAAAATATCACATGAATATCTTAATTATTAATAAATATTTAAACCAATTTTATAAGGTTAAATTTAAAGTTAAAGTTTGTTTAAGATTTTTTAAATATATTTACTCAAAATCTATGTGACAATCTTTGCACGAAATCCTTAGTTTATTTTAAGTATGTTCATAAACTTAAAGGGCATTTAATTAAAGTATGTAAATCATAAATTTCTGCTAAAATCAATTTAAGAATAGTCAGAACTGCTTAATTTCGTGGTTCGCAATGTTGGCTCTTATAAATGGAGCACTTAGCAAAGTTTTTGGCGCTGCTTTAACAAACACAATTTAATATTTTAATAGCAGACATAAGTTTAAGACTCCCACGGAGTCGGGACAGCATAAAAAAAAAGAATGAAGAATTAAAATATTGCCCAAGTGCGCCAAGCGAAAAAAAGGTTTCGTAGTCGGTCGACGCTTTTTCATTTCCATAATTTGCTTTGTGCACCAATTTAAAGTGATTAGTTTCATATTGCGCCATTTATATAATTCTTATTTCTTATTGTGAATTTTGTTTTGTTGCGCCCGTAATGCGAAGCCAAAGTTGTCCCGCAACTGGCAAGCTGAGGAAAACCTTTTAAATTCCGTGGTAATTAATTGGTGGGCTATGCAAATGGGGCAAATCAGAAATAAGACTGTTACCTCTCTACCCCTCTGAGCCCCTCTTTATTCCATTTCTTCGTTCCCTCCTTCGACTTCTCTTCTGTTTAAAGTCTAACATCGCGTGCCGATGCACGTAAACGTTTACCTATAATTTTATGACTTTCTGAGCGACGGTAAACAAAGTTTTCTGTTGTTGTAGTCGCCCCACCACCCAAAAAAATAACTTTTCTAATTATAATCTACATAACTTAAAATGCGAACAGGACGCGAAGGCAAAGTTTAATGCCAGCCAACGCATGTGAAATTAAATTATAGCTCTTTGTATGTGTATATGTATTTGTATGTATGTGGATGGGGTGTGGCAAAACAAAAAACAGCTGTTGAAATGGAAAACAAATACGTAAATACGAGAAATGGCAACAAATGCAGCCGACAAACAAAGTGCAAAACTTGAGACGTTGCTTGGCGACCCTCGAAATTAAATTTAAAATTTTTATTGATGGCTTCATTTGCTTGGCAAAGGCACAAGCACATGCATATACACATACACTCACACTCACACACACACATGCATAAATACGTGCTCATTGTGTATGTGGGAAAAGCAAAGCGCCTCACAACTTGCCGCGTTTATCCTGAAAAATCATCTAATCTGAGCTAGACTTCATATTTTTCTTGTTGCTAAGCTGCCTGTCATATGAATATGTATTATACTGCAAAACGGTTTCAACAAACGAAATCTCACATATTTCGCCATATTTTGGCAAAGTTTTAATATAATTTTATGAAAAGATTTTAAGAATTACTGTTGCTGCAATAAATTTAAGGCAACTAGAGAGAAGGCGATTTCTTGGCGTTTTCCAAGCGATTTGATGGGTCTAAAAAGAACAGACCTTGTGGTCGCTGGCAGCTAATGCTTTTTCACTTTGGTTTCGGGGTAGCTGTGTCAAGTTTTTGGCCAAACACCCTGGGGCATATTTTAGAGGCTCATGTGACAAATTGCCAAAGCACGTGTATTGCATGCTTATTTTGAGTATTCCATTTTGCTTTTTCCACGTTTCATACGCCTGAGTTCCTCCTGTTCCAGTTCCTGTTTCTCTCTGTATGTAGTTTGCCCATTTGCCGTTTGCCGTTTGCTGCGATGACAAATCCAATTCATTTCGCTGCGCCTTACGTGGCGTATGCGTAATGTGTCTCAACTAAAGCTAATGGCATGAGCCCGCGCTACCTGCCACATATACATATGTACATAGTACTCGTACCACCTGATTTCCGCATATAATGAGCGTGCAATGAATGCTGTGAGCATGTCTAGAGATTGACGCGCACTTCAATCATTTTTTATTGCCATTTCCATGCCTCGCTCAAGTGAAAGCCAATCAAAATGTTGCGCATCACAACAAAGTGTTCAATGAAAATGCAAAAAAAGAATCTATCCACTCCCAGACTTCCCCCTTTCAATATAAACAACGAGTGCTCTGATGTGTATGCTGTGTTGTTGCTGTTGTTGTTGTTGTTGTTGTTCTGCATGGAGTGAAGCATCAATATCATCTGCAACTGGCAACAATTACGCGTTGCCTTAATTGCCACACACTCGTTAACAAGCCGGCGCAACAGCAGCAACAGCAACAGCAGCAGCAACAGCAACAGCAACAGCAGCAACTCTGTTGCACTGACCCGTTGCTGGGGTTGAAATCAAAATCATTGGTGTGAAAATAAACTAATTGAAGAAAAATTTCATTTGCAACAGCAACAGCAATGGCAACGGCATCGGCAACGACAGCAACATGTTACCCTTATACGGACATGTGCCCCATCTTGTTGCATTTGACCCGAGGTCAAGTTGCAAGCACACGCATGGGTTGTGCAACCGGAGACAGCAGCGACAGAACAGGAGACACAGCGGCGTCCCGTGCTTATTTATCAGTTAAGCCAATGCCGCTGTCGAAGCCAGAGAGCATGCAACAGCAGCAACAGCAGCAACAACAACAGCAACAAGCGCAATTGCAGCAACTACGACAACAACAACAACAGCTTTTTCCGGCAATATTTTCTGTGAGCTGCCGGCGGGCATCGACTATCAAAATGAATGCATGAAAAACTACGAAATGGTAATGTGCCGTTGCCATGCAACAACAACAACAGCAACAACAACTACAGCAACAACTGCAGCTCGTTGAGGCGCCACACAGTTGTAGGCTACAGTTTTTGCAGCCGCCCTTTGGGCCTGTCCTTGTCTGTTTATCTACCGTTTGGTTGTTGCCTGAAGAGCCGCTTATGCGTTTCCATTGCCGGTTGCCGTGGCCATTGCCGTTGCCACCAGAAACAGTTTCTTGCTTCTATTTTTGCTGTTGTCGTTGCGTGTGAAAAATTGATGGACATGTGTTCAGGCCACAGCCAACAGCAAGCAGGGAGCAGAGAGCGACAGCTGTTGCCAAGGAGAGAAAGAGGAAGGGGAAGAAAGAAAGTGGAAACCTATCAACTGCATGAGTTTTCAATTTCTCACCTAATTGGCGGCGAGTCAATTGTATTTCAAGTGCAGCTTTGCAGGTGCAACACAAACCAAAAAGTGGTATGCACATCTGCCTCACTTTGGTCAATTATGACAAAATATCACTGAAAATCTGAATTTTATCAGCCTTAATGCTTTTTGGTTGCAGCTTTGTTTAACAAGAATTTTCTATTTCTATTTTAGATTCTTAGTAAGGCATCAACACAGTACTGTAAACAAAATAAAAAAAAACCCAAGAGAATTATTTAAATCGGTACTTAAATTATTATTTTTTTTATAAATGTAATTTACTTTTTATACCATAAATAGTAAAAAATTGATATTTGATTCGGAGATCTTTTATTCTTTCTAGAAAAAAAATAAGTCAAAATTAACAAAAACTTTGACTTTTCTAAGGTCAAACAACTCCATAACTTTGTCAAAACTGAACTGATTTTCAATCGCAGTTTCATTTTGATCATGGTTCGACGTCTACATAATTTTCTTACATTTTAGCTCAGTTAAATTTACATGGACCTTTGTTATAAGTAACTTAAGAGTACTTGACTGATATATAAATAGTTCAAGTGACATTCAACTGCTATCTGGCATTTAAAGATCTAAAATTTATTAGTTTTATTCCGTTTTACTCTGTCGGTACTGCCGAAGTATATTTTTTCCTCTCAAACATAAACTAATTTCTTTCTCTGTTTGGCTTGAGTTATGGCCATTTAATTGCCCAGCGAAATAAACCAGGCACCCAATTTGGTGAGTCTCCCTCTCCATCTATGTACATCTCTCTCTCTCTCTCTCTCTCTCTTATAATTTGCATGATTTAGTCTCTCCTCCACGTCGAGACTGGCTGTCTCTGGGCTCAAGTGGGCATGGGGACTGACATCCATACAAAATGTGGCTTTTCATTAAAATCTAAAAACATAAATCTAAAAAGTGAAACCAACAATGGTTGGCAGATGGGCAAATGTTCCTACCAATGGGAAATTCGTGGTCTGTAAGCCTGCCTTTTTACTTGCCTTGCTTCCTTTTTACCATCCTCCTTGTGGCCTTCCTTTCAGGCCGGTTTCGCCTTCAAGCTAATTGAATTTTGAAATTCGAGTCAAAATTAAAAAATTACAAGCAGACGCCACAGCAGCGGCAGAAGCAGCGGCAACGCTTAAATAAACTGTAAAACGGAAATGTATTCGACAGGTGGAAATTGAAACTGATTGAATTGTAAAATGAAGCATAAAATTCTGGTGCTTTTATTAATGTTTATGCGACGCAGCTGCTGCCACACCACATTCCCATTCCCATTCCCATCCCATTTCCAGTTCCATTTTCCCCAACCGAGCTCAGAAAAACAAATACATTACGCATCCCGATAATTTATACATTTTGATTTTAATTTGCACAATTTTGCGTCGTATTTTATGTTGCTTTTTTGCATATTTCTTTGCCTTTGTTTTTGTCACTAAAAACTGGTGAAAATTATTATTGCAAACGAAGGTTGATCGGTGAGTACCTGATTGGTTCATTTTTTTTTAGGTATATTTTACTTATATAGGTAATTATATTTATTACTTGGATAAGGTATAGCGTTGAATACTTAAAGATTTAAGTAGTCGAAAAGCGACATATGTACTTATATAAAATATGTTTATATTATTTATTTTCATATTTATTTCTATACTCAAGGCTTTGCTCAGTTAAGTTCAAAGCATAATATATTATATTTTCTCAATTGTCAACACTTTTCTTGTTTTTTTATGAAGACAAAACTCATAAATAAATAATGTTTTTTTTAAGAATCTAACTAAAGATTCTTTTTGGAAGCTTTGCATTTTTTGTAACAATAATAAAATCGCCAGACTGTAGCTCTAGACGATCATTTGCAGCTGGTTAATGTACCGACATCAACCATGAATTGTAGACTTTATGAGAGGTCAAACAACCATATTATGTACATATGTTTGTACAAAAGTCAATGGTTTTGCTTTTTCTTTCGCATTGAACGACTCTCGTTGCATACTTTTAGGCATGTATTTTTATTAGAGCTGTAATTGAAGTTTAACTGCGCATGTAATAAAGGCAATTTCAGCTATTTTCAACGCATTAGCGGCATAAATAATACAAGTCGAAAGTGCGACATAAAGACGTCGACGATATGGCTGGCCATTTCTCAGGACTTTCCCAGTGAAAGCATTTCTCTTAGCGAAATCAAGACGATGAAAATGCGTAACTCAAATGAACAGAATGAAATCCGAAACGAAAACTGAGTGAGGGCGAAATGCGATATGGGCGAAATGGAAAAAGAGAAAAGGAAAAAAAAGTGCGCTGCAAAGTATTACCAATTGCCCTATATGTGTGGACGTGCATGTACTCATATGTAGTAGGTGCCACGCCCACAGTGTTGATATTACCCGCAGCTCCCGACGCGACGCCCACAAACAAACGATGGCGACTTATTCATTGCGCTTGCCATTAAGGTGGCTCTGATGCCGTTGCCGTTGTCGTTGTCGTTCCCGTTCCCGTTGCTTCTGCTGTGATATATAACACGCTCATAATTGGTCATAAATCTGACAAATGTAATTTGTCATCACTCAGGCAGCAGTCAGCTAGCACTGGCAGTGGAAGTGTGAGAGAAAGAGAGAGGGCAACACTGGACGTGTCTGATGTGGGAATGGGAGATGGGAGATGGCCAGACTTGGCCACGCTTTGCTGAGTGCCAAAATGAAAAAGGTGCTTGACACAAAATGTCAGCTGGATATTTTTTATTACACAATCACAACACACACAGCATACACACACACAAAACGCACACACTAGCACGCACATTGGTAGAAATTTCTGCGAGCGCCTAAAAGTATGCTCTGAGTCTTGAGTTTGTCACACACACTGACACAAATACACAGTTAACAGTTAAGGATAGCATCACACGTAAGCCACAAAGTAGTTACTTTTTATGCTTTCCGCTTTTGGCCATTGTTTTTGCAATGGCTCTGGTCACTTGAGCTCGTAAATATTTTACAAGTTTTCCTTTGCGCCTCAAGCCTGTCTCCTTTACCCCCTCTAGAGCCCTCTCTCTCTCTCTATCTACCTCTCTCTTTCTCTTTAGCTAGTCCCGTTTGCCGTTTGTCTCCAGCAACTAATTTTTGCTTTTATAGATGACGTACGACTTATTTGGGTGCCAGGTTCAACATCTACATTTCATTATAAATGACTTTCAAAATGGCCTAAACGTTCTAAATGAACTACTCTCTGTGTGCTTTTTGGGGCGCCTCCCCGCCCCCTATTTGATTTTAATGATGCCACTTGGGCGGCAATCAATAAACCGTTGCAAATTTATGGAAGTTAAGTTGCCGCATAATGACTAAACACCAGTAGGTTATATGTATCTATATTTATTTCCCTAGGTGAGGTAAAAATATGACAATTATTAATTGTGAATGCAAGTATTTGTAACCAAAAAGAAGACAGATATATCATTTTTATGTTACTAGTTAAGGTTCATTTAAGTGTCAAAAATATGGTTAAATAAGTAAAAGAAGGAAATAAAAATATTTGTGTTTTTAGACTTATAATTTTTGACTTATCATCTAAATTGTTTATGCATCAATTGGTTTTTGGCAGTGTAATATTTTGCAAGTGTCTCTTCTGATTAGAAATCCCTGATCCCAACAAAGAGAAAAGTGAGATAAATTAATCATTAGTAATCCCGAGAGACTGAAGAAAATAAATAGCATTAATGATTGCAGAGCAAATGATAGACTAAACATCTTATTGCCATTGATTTAAGTTGGCTTAATAAACATTGTTCTTAACTGGAATTAAGTGATTTTTACAGAAATACCAGTTTTAATGCAAACTAGCATTCGACCGGTTGAAATAAAAATTTAGATCTGTATAAGGGCGTGATTATGATAATATAGAAATACACTCTTAACCTTTTTTCACCTATATTTAATTTATTCATTTATTTTATTAAGTCAAGAATAATTTGGCACTTTAAAACACATAATGTCTCTAATCGCACTTTATTTAATAGTCTACTTTATTTCGTCAGTTATCACAGATCACAGTTCGCTGGAAAGCAGAAATTTCCCAGGCTTTGATATTCATAAAAGTTGATATTGATTGCTTTGTAATGACCTCAGTTGATTGTCGCGTCGTCAAGGCGTCAGTGACAATGCATTTTACAGTTTTATTTTGTTCGTATTTAATTCACGGCCTGGTTGTAAATGGGTCAGCATCTTTGCGAGATCGGTCGGCCCATGAACATCCACGAATATGGAATTGGACGTGATGATCCACAAGTGCGCATTACCTCTACATCCATTTTAGACTACAAAACTGCAAATAAATGAAATCTGATGCGACACATTTGGCAAATTGCCGCGTTGCGCTTTGCCCAAAGATATCAACAGAATATTATTTTTCTCGTTTTTATGTTTTTTTCCACATTTTTTCCACTTTTATTGGTGTTGTTGTTTATGCTGCTTGGCTGGAGACATCGAGAAAATCCGAGGATTTGAGTGCGACTCAATTAGAGGCAATTGAATTATTACACGACGACACTCATTCAATTTTCTATGTGATATGGGGCGACGTACAAATGTATGTATTCTCGGATGTATGTATGTATGTGCACGGGTAATACGAGTACATGAACATGTATGAATTTCAGCTGTCAAATCCAAATTGTGTGATAAGTAAAATGATATGACATCTCACTAGGTTCATGTGATCAAATAAATACGCTACCTCTCAAACGTTAATCAATAAAAATTCTCAAATCGTTATGTCACATAAGAGTCCTTATATCAGCCTTTATATATTTAAAATATGATAGAAAAAGGAGAATTTTCAAAGTATTTATAAACACTTTATGAAAATTTACTCTAATCTTAGTCATTTTTAATTGTGTAAATAAAGAAAATTAACTTAGTCTTTGCATATGTTAATCTGATTTAATATATTACTAATTTGAAACTGGCTTAGGATCATTCCCAAAATAACCAAAAACTTGCATTCCCAAAGTTAAATTTGGAAACCACCAATTTAGTAAAGTTTGGTGTAAATAAAAGCCAGATAGTTATAAAAATTTTAGTAGAATAAAGTTAGTTTGAACGCTAAAAAAATTAACTCATCTTTGCAGTGAAGAATAGATTGGATCTATAACCGATATACATAAATACAGTCGAACTTCCCTAACTCGAACTTCCCTAACTCGAAGTCTCTCTAACTCGAACAAAGTCGAGTGGCAATACTAGGCAAATTTCATATAATTCTACTTCCCTAACTCGAAGTCTCCCTAACTCGAACCTTTTTTGTGGATAATGGTGATTCGAGTTAGGGAAGTTCGACTGTATCATAGATGATCCATTGCTTCAGATACATTTCAAGTTCTAGTTGGTTGGTCAATTTATATGCCCGACAAGGGAGAACGTAACGCAGCTGCTCACGCATATCATATTGTTCCGAGGGATATAGGCGCCGTTACGCTGCCTTTATCTCCCCAGTTTGGAAGTGGTTACTGCCGGATGCAGATCAGCGAAACGAAAGCATGACTAGATACTCCTACACTGTGATCTGTGTGCTGCTCATTGCCACCTGCTGCCTGGTGGTGCCCAGTGCGGCCCGTGGCGGTCGTGGACGCGGCGGTGGCTCATTTGGTGGCATCTTCGGTGGCTGGCGTAGCAAATACGGCAGCAAATCTTCGTCGACAGGCGGCGGCAGACGCGTGGTGAGCGGCTCGCCAGTGCACACAGCGATGACTGTACCAAAGGTGCCGCCACCACCGCCGCCACCAAAGCCCATGTCCATGCCGAAGCCACAAGCGGGCAGCTATCCGCGGCAACAGCTGCCGCCAGGCTACGGCTATGCGCCAGGTGCAGGACAGGGAACCTACTACGCGAGCTCACAGGCCCTGCCCGCTGGAGCTGTGTACTATCCACAGCCACCCATGGGCATGTCCATGGGATCAGGTGAGCACAGTTGTGATACAAGGGAAGATCGAAGATTTACTGAGGTGTATTCCATTATTCTTAGGTACAAGTGGTTTTCTGACCGGCATGCTGGCTGGACGGCTAATGGACGGCATGCTCTTTCCCCGGCATCATCACGTGTCGCATGTCTATCACCAGAATCAGCAGGGAGAGGCCACAACCTCCGAGAATGGTCGACAGATCATCATCATTAACAATGGACAGCCGCAGCCGGAGGGAGAACGCGAAACAGAATCGAATCCGGAGCAATTGATGCCAGAGAATCCACTTACCCAAGAGGAGGAGGAGCAGGAGGGAAGTTCAAGTTCAAGTGAAGAGAACACGTCGGAGACCACTGCCCCACCAGCGCCACCTATGGGCGGCATTGTGTGCTTTCCCATCATGCTGAATGAAACCGATCCACAGAACTCGGAAATAGTGCGTGAAGTGGAACGCGTTGTCTGCTTCCCCGCGCCCATCATCGATCCACAATTGGCAAACGTCGATTGCCAGAATGATCCGCAGTGCATCCTTGATCTGGGCAGCAGCACCACCAGCACAGAGCCACCTGTTGTTGCGGGCGATATTGGTGCGGCAACTGAGGGAGAAGGAGAAGCAGAAGGGGAAGAAGCAGAAGTGAGCAGCACTATATCTGTTATGGATACTACACAAAATTAGCCTTAAATTTATCTAATAAGCTTCTATTCAAATAAAGCTTCAAGTCTCTTTATTAAATTATAAACTTAACGGGGTATACTCAAGTTAATTATTCGATTATACACTTTTTTTAATTGGTACAGTGTTCAAAAATCACCCAGCTTTTAATGGACTGCAAAAAAAGCTTAAATCTTAATTGGCGGTAAAGCTTGAAAGCTTTTAAGTCTAGGCTAGCTTTTCCCCCACTCTGTCTCTCTATTATATTTATATAAGCACGTGTCGAGAGACACTACGTCAGAAATGTTAAAAGCTACTGCTGGACAGTCAAAGCAACAACAGCGGCAATAATAATAACACCAACAACAACAACAGGAAAAGCGAGTACAAAAGCAATAACAACATCAAAAGAGCGAACACAACACACAACGCACAAAGCAAACACAACGTCAACAACAACGACCGCAGCGACGCTGACGTCGACGTCGACGCCGACTTTGACGGCCACCAACACACAAATATTTACTTATTTATGTGTGCGTGAGTGAAGTGTAAGCGCGAGGATCCAACAACAAGAAACTCATTCTCGCTCATTAATCCGGCATTAACAAAGGAGGGGAAAGAGAGGACTAAAACAGAAACACACGCAAATGACAACATAATTGCTTTGCTCTCAGCGAGAGAGTCGAGAGAGTATCATTCACTTTATGTTAATCAACAAGTTGCTGCATTTGCATAAAGTTTTGAGTGTGCTTATTAAAAATATTTTACAAAATTTATAAAACAAAGAAAACCTTAACTAATATTTTTAAAATGCATTTCTTTACATTTTTCAGAGCAGATGTAAAAGTAATTACATACAGGTATATGCATGTTAAATATTTTAAATGATATATGGCATTTATTATTTACATTTATCCCATATGTTGTATGTACGTGCACATGATTACAAACCCCATTTGTTTGCTGAAACAAGATGCGTAAATGATATCATAACTAATGCAGAGCAACAACACACCTTGCAGGTAATCCCCCAAGTCAAACAATAAAAAAACGAAAATTAAATAAAAACGTTGAAGCAAAACAACTCCCATGAGACACAAAATGGAAACACACACATGCTCATACCCACACATAAGTATGTTTGCTTATTCGGGAGAGCGACAGCGACGCCGGCAGAGATGACAAACACAATAAATGGAATAAAAATTACAATAACAACGAGAGCAGCTGCTACCGAAAGCCCACCAACAAGTTGCGGCCGCTGTCGCATTCCGTTACTCTCTGCTCGCGGTCCGCGTCGCCTCTCCACAAACAAAAGAAACTTAAATGAAAAATTTACAAGCGCATTTCAGTTGTTTGAGAAACTTTGAACGGAACTAAACACGAACTAAACGCACGCGGAAACTAAGCGAAACTAAACAGTAAACTGAGCAACAAAATCAAGTAAATATTAAAATAATATTGCAATTATTTAATATTATGTGTTATGAATACGAGTATGGTTATTTACAATTGTGGCATCGCCCAAGACCGGTTTTCATATGATATTTCATCTCCCATCGATCGAATGCTGACGCCTCTTCAATTGCACGGTCAATTGAAGCGGAAAGCTTTTTGTTTTGCGACTTTGCCAAATTCGTACCAAGTCAAGGTCAAACAATTTTTAATAAAATACAGTGCAACACCCTAAAACAAAACATCACAGATGCCATTTAATTTGGAAAGTTTCTTAACTCAACTTAAAGAACACAAAAAATCTTGTGATAAACAAATCTGTTTTTTAACGTCAGCTATTTATCTGTGTTCTTTGTTGGGAGTTTCACTGTAATATAAAAAATATATGTCAGATATTCGCCAATATGTTTGTAGTCTATTGTAGACAAGACACATGCCTGGCCAATTATGTATATAAAAAACAATCTTAGTTCGAAATCATTTAGAAATGTTTGAAAAATATAAAAATATCTTTATGATGCTTGTATACTATACTGCATATTTTGTTCCTCTAATCTGTGTACATACAAAACTTTAAGTAACATAAAATATTTGGAACAATATTGCATGTATGGGGCACTATACATTTAAAAAAAAAGGTTCCAATGCTTGATTTACATTTAGAAAATCAATTTGGGGTTCAGGTTATTCACCTAAGACCTTCAATTGTTATTTATTGCATAGCAGTAAATTAAAAAAAAAAAAAAAATTTAAATGGTATACAATTTTGTTATTTTGCGTAGCAGTAAAATGTACAAATATAATACTAATAAACTGGTTCAGTTTAGCGAGTTAAAATCCTTAAAACGCAGCTAAAATCTGGTTTGCAGATTAAGACTAAGCAATTATATTAATAATTAACACACATGCTAAGTAAGGCTATTAAGCGAGCAACAAATGAATAAAAATTAAAGAATTGACAACAATTGAAAGAAATTATTTTATTTACCTTTTTGCGTTTTTGAATGGCCACGAATAATAATATTTTTGGGAACTCAGACAAGTTCCAGTTTTCCCAGTTTTAAATTTAGACGTTCCACATTTTTTTACTTATGAATATATTTCTGTCCCCTCGAAAAGCAATGACAAATGTGGGAGAATTTGGGGCAGTAAAACTACAATAAAAGCGGGATATGGTATTAGCTAATGGATTTAGAACAATTAAAGTTGAGTTCAGGTAAAAAATGTGGTACTATTTTAGGGCGTTTAAGTGGTTTTTGACAAACTTAAAAATATAATTCGAAACTGTCTGGATTCTATAGGTTTTCTTGAGTTGCAGCAGTTCTGTAAAGATTTGAAAGCAGAACATATTTTCAAGTATCTTAAAAGTTCGTACAGGTTCTCGCCAAGTCGATTATACTTAAGTTGCATTTACACGGTCGGTTTCCGACCGACACTTTTTGACCGATGGAAAATGTTGCCATTCAACAAGCACTAAAAAATACCAAAATATACCAAAAAATGTCATTCTCACATGTAAAGTTTGCTTCGATGACAAACCGACGCTCTAAAATTTTGCGTGTTTACACGAGACCGACGGTTTATTAACGTAAAGTGTCGGTCGGAAACCGATCGTGTAAATGCAGCTTTACTACGCTAATTATACGTATCACAGCCTAAACTGACTCAACAGTGAACCAAATAAAGTTTTCAAGAGCTCTCCCACATGTTCGTAATAATCACATTGGTTGCCAATTTCAGTCGCTGATTTTGTGGCTTTTGTAATGACGCGACGTCTCGACATTTGTGCAACTTACCTGGAAAGAAAACCGGTTTGGCGTATTAACCAACTTCCCCTTAACACCACGCAAAGAAAGGCATTACATTTCACCCACGGACGAAGACAAACCGTAGACTAACCGACTATGCGATGCTTTTAACTAAGTCAAATTAAGAAAATATAAACTCGGAATCAAATATATATACACATAAGTAAACACATGTTATCAGTATGGCCACGCTTGATGTCTTGAACCCGCTTAGAGATTAAAACAATATGCGAAATACGTAATTGTAGTATAGAATCAGTTTGAGTAGACGATGATTGACGATAAAGTAGTCTGTATTCTCAATAACGTTATCAACTTTCCAAGAAATAAATAAATAAACAAGTAAACAAAAATCTTTAAAAGACAAAACATAATATTTATATCGGAAATATGTATATACATATATGTAATTACATGATGCTTCAATGACGTCATCAGCTTCAATTTATCCATTCAATTTGATGCGATGACTCACATTCAACAAGTTTTCGTGTTATTCGTGCATTTCCACAGCCACATGCATTTATTATAAACAATAGATTACTGATGCTCGTGTACAGACTGCAATATGATAATTTTCATCGGATTTGATTTACATATGCATTACTACAGATTGAAAGGAGAATGGGTTAAGTGAGCTAGAACCACAACTAGAGGTATTTACATTGAAGGTATATTAATATCAAATACGTAATTAATTCCTGGAATCTTAAATACACTACAATACAGTACACAATACGAACAAAAAAAAGTTAAAATCATTCAGACATTTTTTTAAATATCTTATTTAATATTTATATAATTAAAGGTAATTAAACAAGATATTCTTCCACATATGCAGTAATCAATTTGTACCTAAATAACTTCACTAACTGATAGGCAAAACTTCATTAGTTAAATGTATAAGTTAAAAATCTTTGCTCTGTCTTCTTATCTTTAACATAAGGCCAGAGCTATTAATAGAAATTCATATGCAATCTGACAATTCTTCAATTCATTTATCTTTACAAATATTCACCATGTAAATTAAATTCTACGTAAACTCTTACAGGGAAAAAGAGAACGGCACAGAAAATATCTCAAACTAGTTTATGGCTCAATTGATCTCATTATATTGTGACGTATTTTGTGATGAATTAAATTGTGACGTATTTTATAATATATATATATTGTGTGACGTATTTCATGAATTTATGTCATGACATTATCAATTATTTTGAATTCCGACTTATGAGCTCAAATTTTGAATGCTGATGACGCATTTACCAAAAGAGAGAAATTTTTGTAAATTTAAACAACTTTTTTTAATACAATAGTATAGTAAAACAGATCATATGATCTAACACCTTCAACGTTCATTTGCTAAGATAGTTTCCGTTCACCTTGAAAATGAATTCTGACCTTTCGGTTCCCTGACGACCTCTCGTTGTTCATTTTTAATGTCTGGGTGTGTGTCAATTAATTTCGCAAGCATTCTTACAATATATACGTATGCTCATTTCAATGGTAAAAGTCCTCACAAGCCAAAGCCAAAAGCAATGGAGTGTAGCCACGCGACAAGCCGACCAAGTCGTCAAGTTAATTATCATCATGGCTAACGCGCCCCAAAATGAGGCACAGACACCAAAAGTGGCAGCCAGGGCGTGACATTGCGTCAGCGTTACAGGGCAGGGCTAGATATAAATACAGCCTAAGCTCTGACGCAAATATGGAGAATCAATTAGAACTTGCAAAATATTTAACACAGTGAATTCATGCCACATTTTGTAGTACACGAATAAGCGAGAGTTTTGCAGTCCACTTTTTGGGAATTGTCTACACTGTACAGTGTTCACCCCGCTCACAAGTGGCTCAGCGAGTGTAGCGAGTATTATTAGCACAAATTGAATCAATTGTTTTATGCAAACAACAAATTAAAGTGAAATGAAGAATGACACTGGGAGATTGCAAGGGGTTTTTTCACAGCACATTTGTATTAGCGATGGTGAATTCATAGTAGACAAGTGGGAAAAATCTAGATATCTATTCTCGAATTTAAGCCCACAGAAAGGAGAATGCATTTTTATTTGCTTTCGGTTTTAAAAGATCAATATATGATAATCACTGCGGACGGCAGTCCGCGCTAGTGACGAAAGCAGCACGAAGTGTGTATATAGCAGCGGTGGGCACGAAATCTTAATTCAGGAGCACAACAATAACAACTACAACAACATCAACAGCGAGTCTTTTGTGCGATTTTACGGCGTCGAATAGGCAGGGAAATAGTTGGGAGCAGTCGCTGCTCCCGGAGCCACTGCGTGCCCACCGCTGATGTATAGTATAGTAAGCCTGCTTGCTAAACCTAACCTACATATATTAATAATCATTCCTTATTCTTATTCTCTTCATAAGCATCATTGCCCACTATTTAAATTGTCATCGCTAGATTTCTTATCGCTGTCTCTGAGAAAGTATATATACCGCAAATTGTTTGTACACACACAGTTGTAAATACTAAATAGCGGGTTTTTTTTGTTGTTTTTTTTATTGGAGAGTCCATGTTAATCTGCTGATAAGCATAGGTTCTACGTGTATTTAAGAGCCTCTGTGTGGCGAGAGCAGCTCAGTCAAAGTCGAGCTGGCCACGACAGTCATTTGAAAATAACTCGTAATCGTAATCGCAATCGCATTCATTGAGATTGTCTACATTAGAAACCAAGTGAAAAGTGTTTCTCCATTAAGATTGAAGAACTGAAAAACTAAGACAAAAGTGAATCTCCTCCATTTTTGCAGCATGTCGCACGCAACGAGGCGACTGAGCAGTGTGCTCCTGTTGCTCCTCCTGCTGGCCACGCAGGATGTGCAGGCCAAACGTTGGTTCGGTGGCGGTGGTAGCAAGAGTCGCTCCAGTTCCAGTTCCAGCTATTCGGCCAGACGTCCCTCCTCCTCGTCCTCCTCCTCCTCCCACGCCCACACCTCGCACACCGCGTACGGTGGTGGCCATGCGGATAACACCAGGCTCAGCTATGGCGGCGTCTCTCACTCGCAGCCCAGCAACACGCACAGTGTCTCGCACTCCAGTAACACGCACAGTGTCTCCAAGCCAGTCGCGTCCGCGCCCGCGCCCGTGGGCTGGAATGTGCCCAAGGCCCAGGGTCCACCACCAGCGTACTCGGCTAATAATCCAGTTGGCGGTGCTCGCACCAACGTCCACGAGCCGCCGCCGGCATACAATCCCTCCTACAAGGCCAATGCTCCACCGCCGAGCTACTCGGCGGCGACCAACTCCCGCCCAGCTGCGGGCAGCGCCAACGCCAATTCCGGCTCCAGCAATTCCCATTACACACCCGCCAGTGTCTACAGGCCACGCACGAACTCGACGGGCGGTGGATTCGGAGGAGGTGGATACCAACACACACCCATTACGGCCACCAACACGCATGGCGTGCAGTCGAGCTATCCGGGCGCCACCTATCACAGTCCTGGTGCTCTGCCCGCCGGCGCCACCTACCATCCGGCTGGTCATTTGCCCGCTGGCGCCACCTATCACAATCCCGGAGCTCTGCCCGCTGGCGCCACCTACCACAGTCCTGGTGCTCTGCCCCCTGGCGCCACCTATCATAGTGCTCCACCTGCTGGCGCCAGCTACCATCCGGGTGGTTATGCGCCACCTGGTGCCACCTATCATCCAGCCGGACAAATTCCCCCTGGCGCCAGTTACTATCCTAGCGGCGGAGTGCCCCATGCAGCCTCGTATCCCCAGCAGGCCATGCCCGCAGGTGCGACCTACCTGCCAGCTGGAGCTGGCCTTCCGCCCGGTGCCACCTACTATCCCCAGGCACCCAAGTCATCTGGCCCCGGTTTGGGTAAGTAATGAATGTAGAGTCAGCTTTGAATAAGGCCTTATTTTTCATACTCAATTTAGATATTAGGTTTGAGATATTTTTGAGTAGTTAATTAACTGACAACCTAACTTGAATATTTAAAAAATTAGCCTTAGATTCGGTACACTAATTTTTATTGGTCGATACTCTTGATTATTATATAAAAGAGAACATCTTTTGTGTTTCCTTAAAAATTAAATTTTCTTGATCTTAAATCAATTTTTTTAACCCTGTATCAGTTTAAATCAGCGGTGGGCACGACATCGAAGCTCGAGAGCACGACATCAACAACAGCGATCCGAATAGGCAGAAAAATAGTTGGGATACATTGCTCCCGGAGCGACTGCTTGCCCACCGTTGGCTTAAATTGTAAAGTCGGTTCTGCATATTCTGTATTTTGATCACATGATTTGTAGATTTTCTCTTTTATAACTTCTATATTTATAGGCCGATCGCGATGACATTTTTTTTGACATTTGCCTTATTGTTATAAAATTTCCGTAATGGCAGAATGATGGAAGCTGTCATGCAAAGAAATGTATTAATTTATTGAATGCGATTCTTTTTAAAAGGAAAAGTTTATGTGTTGTTAAGTTTATGTGATTCAAATGTTGATAGGGACTATAAGTATAAAAATCATTGAAATTGCCAAACAACAATCTAACATCCACAATTACTTCTTTCTTCAGGTACTGGACTTATTGCTGGCGCTTTGGGTGGTGCTATTTTAGGATCCGTTCTTACGCCTTCACACCACGGCAGCAACTACGGTGGCAACTACGGCGGAGGCGGCGGCAACTACGGCGGCGGCGGTGGCAATGTTGGCGGTGGTGGCGGTGGTGGCGGCGAGGACAAGATCATCATTATCAACAATGGACCACCAGGATCGGTGACAACTCAAGACGCAGGATCGGGCACAACGGTTATCAACGCTGGCGTTCCACAAGCAGCAGCTGCTCCAGTACAACCTGTGGCTGCTTATCCAGCAGCTCCAGCTCCAGCCCCCGATTCAGGTCCAGCCCCAGCTCCAGCTCCAGCCCCAGCCCCAGCTGCGGGTGGTAACACACAATTAGCACCACTGGTGCCTTTGCAACCACAACCTGTTGATGGCTCCGTTGCAGCGCCCGCTGTTGCCGCAGCCGGCGTAAATGCCGCACCACCAGCTGGCGGTGCTCCTGTTGATCCCAATGCTGCTGCTGCTGCACCGCCCGCACCTGGCGGCATCATCTGCGTGCCAGTTCGCGTGCCCGAGCCAGATCCAAAGGACGCCACCAAGACAATTGAGGTGGAGAAGATTGCTTGCTATCCGGCACCACCGCCAGAGGCGACGCCTCCAGTCAATGGCACAGCACCAGCTGTCGACGGTGCAGTGCCTCCAGCAGCCGTTGGTGTCACGGCCTCAGCTCCCCTGGCCCCGCTGGCTCCACTGCAGACCACGCCAATAACTGTGCCCGAAGGATCCGTGCCATTGGCCCCACTGCAGCCTGGCGGCCAGCCTGACATCATGCGCATGCCCGGCCAGACTTCGGCTCGTCTCTCGGCGGAGTCGGGACTGCACGATGCCCACAGCGGTGTCAAGTCCGTTTCCCAGTGGAGCGCCCTGTCTGCCCTGGTGACCATCCTGGTGGCCTACTGTCTGCATTAGTTTCTAGGGCGTCACCAGCCGCGAGCTGTAACCCAAACCAAATAATCGTCAGTCAGTTGAGGAAGCCGCGATTCAACATCTCTCCACTTTACTTTGTAAATCAAGCGAATTTTTACACACATTATATACTCGAACTTCTGTAAGACTCCATAATAAAAGAAACTCTTATAAAATAAAAGATAAACGATAATATTTAATTGAAATATATTAAAATATATAATATTTATATTGAAACTAACTATTTTTTTCAAAAGTAACAAAATAAATGTGGGCAACGTTGGGCAGCGCGCTCTATGGCTAATAATTGCAACTACGAATATTTCATTCACCTCGCTTAGAATATTTCGTGGATCTCGTCTGCAATTCGCGTATCCTTTTGCACTATTTACAGCGCCATCTGTCAATATTGAAACAAAACTCGGGTTTACTAAATGTAGGTTGTTGTCTTTGCTAAAATGCTTTCGTTCAGTTTGTGGAAACAGCACTGCCAGCATTAAACAGCATTAATGTTTTTATTTATGCAAGAACCAAATTCAAAAAGTTTAGCAAAGACACGAAATGTAAAATGGACAAGTCTCGTTATTTGCGAAATGTCGACGATTTTTTTTTCGCTTTTTATTAAAAATATTAGGTTGAATAAAGATGATTTTTGAATAAGTCGAATTTCTAAAATCAATTAGTTTTAGAGCTAAAAAAGAAAATTATTTAAGACGCAACATGCTTAAGTGATTTCAATGGTATAATGTTTTTGAAGTTTAACAACAATTTTCACAATTAAAATCGAATTACTGACTTTTCTTTCGCTAATCCCGTTTCGCACTCAAAATTGCCTCGGATTAAACTTTTTCATGTTTTTAGTAGACTACTTAAATTATTTTCTCCAAATGTTCTGCTTCATAGATATTAATTTTATTCAAATTTTGTTTACAAGAAAACTTTTGTTTGTTCCTTTGTGCATATATTTGTGTATAAATTAATGTGCATACATATAAACAAGAGATAGGATTTTTCATTGAGGCTTATAAAGTGTTAGTATGAAAGCATTATTCGTAGAATTCCAATCTGCCTTAATTCATTGCGTTGAGTAAAAGGTATTCAAAATTAGATTTTCTGAAAAGTATGTTTACTTACTGAGAATTTGATTATAATTTAATGGCAATTACTTATGTATCTATTATTTTTAAATTATTTATGGTACACTTCCGATGTCAAATAAATTTAAATTAAGAGAATCTCAACTATCCAATTTGATGGTGGATGAATCGATTTGTTGTCTTCCAATTATAAGCTCCAGCCAGGCATTTCTGGCCACCTTGTCCAGTAAGATGAAGTACACAAAGAGTACAAATCCTTGGATTGTGGCCGTGATGCAAAAGAGATAGCTGAAAGCTATCCCCCATCGATAGTGGGTGCAAATGCCAAAGATCCAAGTCAGGCCGAGCAGAGAGAAGAGCAGGATGAAAAGTCGCAATTGTGGCCAGATAAGTTCAGAGTTTCGATTCTGTATCTGGGAGATGCTGTAGAGAATTCGCACAAATGAATAGACATTGGCGATTAGCACCAATCCGATTGGCAACAGGACGCCATAGGTCAAGCCATGTCCTGATGGATAACATAAAGTGCCAATGTCGTCGTCGTCATTCTGAATGGGGCTGTACGAGCTGGAGTCGATAAAAAGCAGCAGCAACGTTGGCAACAGAGGCATCAGCCAGGCCATAGTTGCCACACGGAGCACCACATGCTGTGATCTCACCACAAGGACTGTGACAAGCCTTTGGTATTGCAGGTACCCGATGAGCAGCATCCAGCTGAACAGCAACAACACTGAGTACTGCAACAATGCACCCAAGGCAATGCAACCAGCGTGATTCTGAATGAATGAGAAGCGCCACATCCATTCATTCATGTAGACCAATAATAAAAGGACAAACAGCAGCGACAAGGCCAGACTTAGATTCAGCAACAACTTTGTGGACTGTTGCGAACGCCATTGCTTGGACACTGCTGCTGTTAGCCAAATGCCCAATAGGCCAAACAATGAGAGGCCACAGCCAAAGGCCGTGATGTTATCCAGCATGGCTTCATCACGGAGCTGATTCGCCTTATCCTGGTCATCTATTGAATTCCTTTGCTGCTTATAACTGCCGCCAACGAGAAAGGCAAACTGTGTCAAGTGACTCGTGTGGCAAACAACAATTCGATCATCACTCGATTCAGCTTTATTGGTCGTAACGCCGTTCTTCTCCCACTTATTATAGTTCCAGTAACCACAATATTCCTCCTTATTCACGACCTCAAAATTCTCGTTGCGCAGCAGAAACACCAAACGATGGGGCAACTCGTCTAAATTAACATAATAAATTTAAATTGAAATGTGTTATAAGAGTATAATTAAGGTAAATTACAAAAATAAACCAATAGATTGGAATCATACCTGATAAATAATGATAAGTAATCATAATCAATAGTAATTAGATTATTTTTGTTATAAGTCGAACTAATGATTAAATTACGATTATTTTCGGCCCAAATATTTAATGACTTCGATTACAAAAAATCAGAAATAATATAAAATTATTACAATTATTCAAAAATAACCAGAAAAAAAATCAAAAATTGCCCGAATACCCAAAAAGATTATTTTTGATTATTTTTGATTATATCTGAATATATGTATATATTTCCAATAATAATCTTATTGATTAGTAATTCTTATCGAAATTTAACAGGTATGATTGGAATACTTTAGGTTAGATCAAAATTTTCAACACAATCTATCATTTCTCATATTACTATGCCATATACTCAACATTAAATAAAATTATAAATTTTAAAATTCTACAAGTGAGCTTTACAGCAACATTAGATCATCATAATTTATTCTTTTTAATACCTGTGTTCAGCGCATCGACCGGAAGCTAAGAATTTGCTGTGTGCTATTGTACATATATGTATATCCTTAAATATGTTTAAATAATTTATTCAAATATTAATCCAATTAAATTCTTCACTTACCAGAGACTTGGGGTATATTTATGGAAAGAACATGGCTTTGTGGAATAGATCCTCCAGTTTGTAAGTTGGTTTCAACGAAGAGCGCATTGTTCGCATAAATCTTAAAGATCAAATATGTAGCTCCAGATCTTTGCAAAGCTGTCCACAGCTCATCTGTCAAATAAGTGGCAGTTTGCAGGCCAGGTTCAGCCTTCAGATCATCAAGACTCTGATTGGCGTGAAGTAATCGATACCAGAAATGATGATGCCTGCAGTTTTTGCGATAAGGTCCCGCTCGATCGTAGAGGGCAATGCCCGTGTAATTATTGCACTCAGGATAGAGATAAAAAATGCTGAGATTTCCGGCAATTAAAATCTGAACACCGCTGGCGACTTTCACATCAACCAGATTCCGAGGCATGGGAACTGGTTTCTGCCTTTTGCAGCTCTTTAGTGGTCCCAGTTGTTGTGCCAACTGATTCATATAGTCCTCGAAGTTGTGAAGCAAATCATTCGTGGCATTGAGACGTGCCGAGAGCTCCAAGACTGAATTATCCGTGCTCATCAGTTGATTGTACAGTCCAATAATTTCGGTGCTGACAGCCTCGGTCTTTGGCTCCTTTGTCACCACATTGATGATCTTGTTAATATTAACCACATCCACGGGCTGCATTTTAGCCTTGGCCTGGCTCACAATTCTGCTCACATTCTGCACAACATCTCTGGAATAATTCGGCATTGAGTCGCGAAAGGGAGCTCCGTAATTGAGTTCCAAGTTGATTTGATTTAAACTTTCACTCAACTCATTCGTTGCACGATTTAACTGGCAGGTGACGTCGCCTAGATTCTCCCATTTATTGTTCCCAAGACAACGACGGACCACTGGAAAACCACTTTCATTCACACACAGATGTCCCGTCATTGCAAAGTCATTGACCAAAGTTAATGGAAAATAATTCTCAAATATTGTTACATTTACACTGCCGTTCTCATTGCGAATTTCGTAGTAATGCTTAAAGTTTATGCGCGGACAGTGCTCAGTTAATCCTGCGATCATCGGGATAGCACTCAAAATCATAAAAATATGGCAATATTCGACACGGAACATTTTCAAAGTGCTCGAGTGCATTTATTAGTATTTTAAATTCTTTTTAGATCAACTTTCTGACTCTACGTGCACGAACGTACTAATTACAGTACGATATTAATAAGATTTATATTTATTAATTAATCATAAACATAAACCACATGATTACTATGCAGAATTTCTCTTATACAGTCTTGCAGAGGGTATAACAGCTATGTCAAGCAGTCTGCAACCTATTTTAAAGGACGTCTAGGCATTCAAACATTTTTAAATTCCTAAGAATACTATTTAAAAAAACATAATTTATCTTAAAATACAATCATATTATTTTCTCATGTTACTACGTATTAAATTTAAAAGATTATATTTAGATCTTCTCTCAATTAGGACTTTAATAGAGTTAGTGCATGACTCAAAGCAATCTCTTGCGATAAATACAAACAAATGTGACGTAATTAAATGACGTAAGAATATGATTGTGACAAAGGTTACGGGTAAGAGTAGACCATTTTGTATAATATTTTATTTTCAGTTTATTTTCAGGTTAGCCAGATAAAGGTTCACTCAAACTTAAATTTTTGTCAGAACTGACAATTGCGGGGATTTTAACAATTTAAAAATTTTGTTGTATTTGGATAACATCAATAAAAGATTCTGATAAATTAAAAAACTGCATTTAAGCTTATGCAAAAGTTTTAGATACTTTTTGGTTCTTTGTGCTGAAGAGGCTGACTTCTGACTCGGACTTAGGCAAACTTTTAAGTTTTGTGGACAGATTTTAGATAGAAAATAATAAGAAGGCAAACAACAGGAAAAGCTGCACATGTGGGACACCGGAAAATGCATTTGACAATTGTAAATAACAGTTTCGCATACTAAGGCGAAATAGATTTGACTATGTAAAATACAATTTGAAATATTAAGATTACTTGGTATGCATTGACAATGTACCACACTGATAATATTACTTTAAAAAAATACTTTGATAAATAATAGTCATGAATCTGGCAACTTTAAATAGACTTCAATTGAAGT
The DNA here is from genome assembly GCA_037043495.1 of Drosophila recens. Taxonomy (NCBI): domain Eukaryota; kingdom Metazoa; phylum Arthropoda; class Insecta; order Diptera; family Drosophilidae; genus Drosophila; species Drosophila recens. Next base: position 234,092 of record JBAMBJ010003613.1, read on the forward strand.
GCAATTTATTAATATCTTACACAAAAGAACAAAACACATTTCCGTGTATAGTATGTCTAAACAATATTCAAGCATTCTGCTTAAATTTATCTTAAATTTTAACAGAATGACGTTAGAAAACTGTGTTTAGATTGTGGGACAAAGTTTGCCATGTGGTTTTATGCCACAAAGTGTTGATAACGAGATGTTGACATGCAGCTAAAAAGTATTCAAATTTGCATGCTAATGAATGCTGTGAAACTATTTGAACTTACGCTGGGAAGTCTCTACAGTACAACAACACTGCAATTTCAATGTACAAGAGTGGTCTTAAATAACTTGTAGACATTGTTTAGCAGAAGCTAACAGACCACAGTAATCAGATTTGAGAAATTCTGATGAATTGATGCAAAGCAAAAGCAGTCAGAGATAAAAAACATTTAATAGCATTTGACCACTGTAATGCAACCTGGTTAATTAACATCAGATTGGCTAATTACATTAAGGAATAACTCAACATCTATTTCAATATTTATTTTAGGAATTTCCTTGCCTAGACTGACTCGCTTAACTACAGTGTAAACTTTGCCAAGGACTTTGAATTGCAGTTGAATGGGCCAAGGACATCTTAAATGGATTTCAGCCAGCGGCAAAGTCATCGAGTACTCGCATTTTATGCCCTTGTTTATCAAGTCATCTGTTCACTCATTCACTTTGGCCTACGAGCTGCACTTGTCGATGCATTCATTTGAACGCATTGTACTCGTGTTTGAATTTGCACTTCACTCGAAATGCATTCATGCATTTTATAAGCCAACTTTTAGCCAAAGTCAAGGTAAACTGTGCTCCCAACCAAACTGTTCTGGCAGTTGGCCAGATAATAATTGGTACATTGTTTAAAAAAGGATGATTCTCTTTCTCTTATTAAATTAATAAAATAAGTACAATTTTAAAGCAAAACATAATCAATTTAAGAATAACATAAAAGAGACGAATTCGGTAAAGGGGTCCTTCTTCGGAATTGCACTTATAGACAGACAAGAGCCGTTATAGTCTCCATTTTATGAGCACATAATCGTGGCTCGGGTACTCGGCCAACTCTTTCACAAAATTCAATTTGTATATTTGATAAGCTTTCCCAAACGGCTTTCAGGACCTCTTAACACAATTTGATTAGGATTAGACTACTTAAACATAACAGCGACTGTCGCAACACTCAAAAGATTTTGGCCCAAATCTATTTGCTCTCTTCCATTTTTCATTCCCCATTCAAGGCACTAAACCTGCGAAGCAACTTTTTTGTATTCTACGCTCCTGTCTGCCTCAAAAGTATTAAAGCTCAATAGCATTTGTCTAGCGGGTGTAAATGTAATGCTTAAGCAATTGTTGCCCGTGACCAATGAACAGCATAAGGAAAAGTGGGAATTATTTCGCTGCGTGTGCTTGATGAGTGTTTGTAATAAAAAGAAAACGAATAATTCAATAACATTTTTATCTAGATTTTTGATAAACTTAAAGAAATTTTCAAAAATATTTTTGTTAGTATTTTTTATAATGTTTTGAAAATCCTAAAAATTACTATTTTAACCCCTTTTTCCTCATTTTCATACAAAAAGTGGCTTTTTTGAAATTTCCAAAAAATCATAAAAATAATAGCGAAGTGATTTTTGCAGTCACTTTTAGAATTGTTTGAAGAATTTTTCTGCATCAAACATTTTTTTTTTAAAGAATCGAAGATAAAAGTTGAAAAATAGAGTTTTTTTAACAATCAAAATTGTTGATGAATACTTAATGGGTTAAAGAAATGTTTGTATCATCAGAACGGAATTTAAGTGAATAAAAGATTAATATAAGAAACCCGCATCAAAACATCTTTGTTATGCGCAAATTTGACAAATTTATGCTGTATGAAGACATTTGTGGCCCACTGTATATGTATATGAATATATATAAATAATTATCTATTTATAGCTGCAGAATTATCCATAGAAATGCATAGCAATACTAAAAATCTATATTTAAGTCTATTGCTCTCTTTGTGCTGCCTTTGATTTCATATCCTCGATAGTATAGTAGTTAGTATCCCCGCCTGTCACGCGGGAGACCGGGGTTCAATTCCCCGTCGGGGAGGTTTTTTTTATATCATTTCAGTAAAAAGGAGGATTAAAATTGATTAGCCTAATAGGCAAAAAGCTCATATGCAAATTTATCTGGCTTAAATGTACTCAAGTCAAGCGAAAACGATCAACGATCAATATGAAGAAGCATGAATTATCGTGCTTAAAATTAAATTAAAGCTTTTGTTTCAAATGAAAAAATTAATGTAAGTGTCAAGGCAGTACTTAATCGTTGGCTGCAGAAGGAAGGAGAACTAAAGAATTCTTATGTTCCAAGCCATAGTTACAGCACTATATTATATAAAACGTAGTACAATTAATTAAGCGCATTCTTACAGACATCTCGCACTTTAGATTATTTGCGTGTTTCTGTGTATGGCAGAGATTAAATGCAACATGCTCGTAATCAACTGCAGCTGCCTGATAAGGGAAAGGCCTTCGAGGAACTGCAATGACTTCACATACGAGTGCGAGTACGTATTAAAAGTTCGCCTTGCGTCTTCGTTGGCATTTCAGCCGCCAATTAAGGGGTTACATGTTTGCTGTCGGTTAGCAAAACTCTTCTATTGCGGTTTCATTAGTGGCCGAGTAAATGGATCGAAGACTGCATTCCTTTTACCATGCACCACCACACTTAGCGGTTTTCTTACTTCAGAAAAACTTTCTCAACGCCAATTTTCTTTTACAAAACTTTTGTGTCGCGTTTTTCTCATTGCTGCGTATAAATTGCTGTCAATTAGTTTAATTGTTTTACTTCTATTTTTTTTGGGTAATTTTTCTGGTCCCTCTGTTTCCTTTCTTATTATCGCCATCATTGATAAGTTGCGCAATTATTTTACAGAATTCAATAAAAAAGAAAGTAAGAAACGTTATTGATATTAAATCGCATTGGAGTTTGAAGAAAAAAAGTTTAAGATTTTAAAGCTTTATATTCAGCAATATATATATAAAGAAGAATTTGAATGGAAAAGAAATCCATAATATATTTTTCACAGCCAAAAACAATTAAATTTTATAGCATCTGCAATGTTTCGGTTTGAAAATTTATCTGCGCTTTAAAAGGGGATAAAATGCCATTTGGTGTGGCAGGACATCAGTTCAGCAACTTGGTGACACTCCACGTAATCGGGAATTATAACATAAATTTTAATTAAATCCCACACACACACACACACACGTCTGACAAGCTGCCAAATGTATGGGCAGAGCACACGTAGACCGCATAAAAAGATTTAAGATGGATTTTCCCAGGCTTTAAAATAATTTTTTCGCATTTTGCGAAAAAGACTATTTACTCAACATAAAACAGCTTTGGTCATATTATTAATGTTGCTTTCATTCAGCCTCAGTCTCTCTTAATACTAATTAGAAAAGTTTTCAAAGTAACTCAGACTCAGTTGATTGATGGGGATTACGAATAAATTGTATGGAAAGAAAAGCGCGAATTGCGCTGTGGACAGCTGCGGCATAGTTGAATAATGTCTTAATATTTAAGAGTAATTGTATTTATTGACACTCATTTTAATTATGCTTAAAGTGGCCCTTAAGTTACAGTTATTTGGTGTACAAATTCTTCTTCACTTAATATTTCCATTGGCTGCGATTGGCAGTCGACAATTCGAGTATTAAAGTGTTGGCCACACACATAGAACAGTGTCGACCTGCCCTGCAGACATTTTCTTCCCTTTCTGCTTTTCTCCTTTATTAACATAATTGTGCTCCAAGGACCTTCGGCTATTGTACAATAAAAGCAAGTACGACGAAACTAAACCATGTCCACGTTGTCCTTTGCCCTAACTGTGCGATACTCCACAGCTTGTGTGTTCATAAAAGGAGCATAAACATTTTTATGACTTTTGCCCCTTTTATTCCAATATATAACAAACAAAAGAAAGAAAAAAAAAAGTTTATCTGTATTAAAGCGTTGGTAAATGTGAGGAAATTATAGTTATTATATTAGAGCTAGACGAGCTTAAAAATGAGTTGAGCAAAATCACTGTGTTCGTGATGGGAAAAGCCGAATATAATATACCCTCTAACAAGTCTGAAATCCACCTTAAATACAGTATATTTTGTGTTAAAACTTAACAATTTAATCATTGTTTGACCTCTTAAAATTTAATTTCTTTTCATCACCTTCCACTTTTTTTATACTTACCCCTTGACACATTTTAAAAAAGTGAAAGAAAATGGAAGAAGAAGACGAAGGAAGCCATTTTTAATAAGACAAATTAATTATTTTGTATACTTTATTATGATATACATATTAATATCGCCTGTCTGTTTGCTTCTCCAGTACACACAGTATAATAGAGTTCATATTGCATAATGTAGATGTATTACAGCGAGCTGCCAGTCTGATTTTGCGCTTGCTTTCATCTTGCAAGCCCTGAAGCTGTTCTGCCTGACATCAGCATGATGATAAACTGCCCATCACGTCGCGACGTCACGACATCCATCTCCCTTTACAAAAGAAATCAGGTACCACTATGAAATTTCGCTAAAAGTGTTGGCAGCTACAATGATGTCACAATGGGAAAAAAAACAAACTCATACAAAAGCAGATGACCTAAATATAACCCTCTGTTAAATAGTTGGAAAACTCTGTGGCACAGAGTCTCTGCCAATTTTCAATTGGGTTACAGGGTATCATTATTAATAAGTAGTTTCAACAAAAGAAGCCAACTATTGCTTTACAAAAGTGATCAATAAATTATTTCAAGGGTTTAGTTTGTGCAACGAACAAAGATGAAGAGGAAAAGAAAATAGAGAAATTCGATTTGTCTTGAACTGTGCACACGTCCGACATGTCGTATGTGTAACAAGTGCTGCACATAAATTCGGCAAACCGCAAGATAAATAAAACCCAAAAGATGTATGATTAAGTAGTGTTTTTGACTTTGCACAACAAATTTCAAGCAATTTGTTGCTTTCACAGAAAACATTAAATTTAACCAGATTGAATAACTTATCTTCATCTATGATTTGCATACAATTTAATAGAAGTATGTAGTTGTAATTGTATTTTTGACTAAAAAACGAAGCAATGTTTTATTATATATTATTTATATTTATTATTGTTAGCTTTGAAATCACTTACATGCTACTTATTATTAGGCTGAAAATGACATATAAAAGAATGTGAAATTTATGTATAGCGCAATGTTGTTTAAATGCTGGAAAACGTGGTGCAGAAGTCTTGATAAACATTTTTGTAGATGGTTAACAGGTCACCAGGCCAACTTCGCGGTCGATAGACAGTTCCAAGCTATTCGGAGTGTTCAGAAAACTAATTTAAATTAAAAGCAAGATAAATGCATGCTTCTGAAAATTTTAAGCCCATTGAAAGACATGTTAAACAGAAAATCATTTGATTAGTATTTAAATAAATATTTAAATTTTTCTTTTTCCATATTAAATTTCAGGATTTCGATCATTTAATTTCTAAAAATAGTAGACAGTTTTCATATTTGTACTCGTTTTGAAATGTTGTGGCTGTAAATCTTTAAAAGCCATTACGGGGAATGCATTAGGCTGCATAAATATCTGCTGACTGTAACACAATTCATGGCCTTGCCAAAGACATTACTTGCACACACTATGAATGTAGTTTTACACATTCACACACACACACCCACACACACACAACAACACACACACACCCACACACACTCACACACATTCGTTTGGAGGCTGCAGTCCTTATGGCATGTTGTCTCTGTACTTCCTGTGCCATCAGACATCTTTGACACTTGGGGCTTTGTTACTACGACTACGATATGCGTTTGGCTTTCAGTTTTGGCCATAAATTCGCACACACAAGAAATTTGTTGGCAAAGCCAGAGACTTGCAAGTTTTTGTTCCTTTAACTTATGCTTGTTTCTGGGAGATTATGCAATTTATTCACAATATGTGCGAGATGTTTAGTTAGTTATGAAATAGTTTAGTTAGTTTTCTGGTATGCAGAATTTTCTATAACGGAAAACTTCCAAATTTCAATCAGATTTAATTAAAGTCCATATTTTAAGAAAGGATCCTAGTACTTACCCGTTTTCTTTAAAAGTATGACTCCAATTTCAAACCTTGAATACAATTCAAACGATAAAATAAATAAAACATTCATAAATTGATTTTAGTCACTTTATTAGGAAAGTGTAAAAATTCTTAAACATAATTATTATTCCAGGACTCGAACATCATTCAATCAATCAATCTGAGGAGATGAACGCCGCTCACTTTAGCCGTTCTCGAGGCGGAGAATGCTCGGTGAACGTTACCGGAGGCCTCCACGAGGAGGAAGTGAGTCGACTTGAGACGCCTGATTAATAAGGATTTGAGCTGGATTCAGCCTGTAGAAGCAGTCAGCAGCTGTGCCCTATTAGTTATACATACGCCTCCATGGCCTCCATGCGATGTTATTGCTTTTCCAAATTCGTTTTCGTTACTTTAATTTAAATCATACATTAGCTTCTCAGCATTGTTGGGTTCTTCGCAGTCAAAGGACGCCATCATAAGATCTGAAAGAACAAAAGAAAATGATTTATGTTTACTGATTTAGTTTAGATTAGAGACTTTAAAGAATATACTATAGGACTCTAAAAATCTCCTTAACCGTCGAGTGTCTGGTCATTGGTTAACGAGCTCAGTTTGACCCGACCTCATTATAGACATTCTCATTCCATCCGACTTGGGTTCAAGTGGTGCACAGACTGACAAGCAACCAAAGTGGACACTTGTACCGGGAATGTTATATTTTAATAGACAAACAAGGAAGAAAAAAAAAATAAACATAGCTTAATAAAGTTACAACAAACTGGCGGCTGGCCAACAAAAAAAAGAAAAAAGGATAGACAAAATGTGTGTGCGTTAAACGTATGTTGAGCAAATGTAGCAAAATGTGGCAAAAATGTGGCATCCATGTCCACTTCACACCATGAGACCATTAAAATTCTACAGTGGTGCAAAGCGCCTGGCTGCCTCGTTGGTCAACAGATGTGCTCTTGACTTGCCACAGAATGCCATCCTGCGTCCGACTCCTGCTAGAAGTCTGTTGTCCCTCTGCGTTGATAGGATTTAAGCCCGCATTCTTCTCTGCTGGGGCACAAAAAATTACAGACATACATGTGGTATCAACATTTACGAGCCCCGCTCCCAAAAAAAAAGAAAGGGTTGCCTTTGTTTGTGGAGGGCTTAAAATGGTTGCTCGTGGTACGAGTATCTACATTTTCTTGTTCAGTTTTAATAGAGTCGTGTGGCTAAATATTTTTTTCTCTCCTTTTCTTCATCAGATGAAAATTTGTGCAGCTTCGCTTTATATTGTTGTTGTTGTTGCTGTTATTGTTTGTATATTTTATACCACAGACTGTGCACTTGACGCATGCTGAGCGTGTGGGGCCTAACAAGCGGTTCTCTATGTTGGGTCAACAGATTGTCGTATTTTAAGTATAGAAGAACATTTTTGGCATTAGACCGCAACTTGATTGCTTTGCAGATTCGCATTTTTGATGATGGAATGTCACAAAATTTAACTTAAAGTTCAATTTGATTTGTGGAATGTGGGCATCCAGAAATTTTAAAATTTTTTTTATCAAAAATCTTTAGACTTTTATTAGCTTTATCTGACATTATTAATTCTTTGTCTGTTGGTGGGCAGATGTTTCTAATCTGTATCCAATGGGCATCAAATAGTATGGTTCTTAACAGAACCAGAGAGAGAGAGAGAGTTGATATAGTACTATACATACAAATTTGTGTCATATATATTAATTCAAATGTCAATTCTTTAAAATTTTACTATTTTGCTTCTTAAACAAATATATGCTTCTATTTAACTACAAAATTTGTATAATGCTTAGACCAAACTATAAGCTACGGAACTAAACTCTAAGCTAATCTAGATACTTTAAGCCACTTCACAGCTTGTCAATATGCCAACGAAAATCCATCGGCGAAAAGTGCATTTTTCAAATTCTAGAGCTGTGCAAATTACTTAGATAACAACGTAAATAACTTGACTGGAAAAATATTTATTTATAGCTGGCAGCATCAGGGCAAAGTACGAGTAGTGGCAAAAGCTGCATTCAACTTATCAAGAAACTTTCGGTAACTTCAACTTGCATTTCCCGTTGCTGCCGTTGGCTTCAAGTTTACCTAAACTTTTAAGTTAGAGGACAGTTTTGAGTTTTGCGGTTCGAAGCAAAACTGATTTAGAAGTTCGTGCCGGACTAAATACTTACCTTACCACCGGAAAATAAGTGGTTTTTACGCAAGAATTAATGAATATGTAAATATGTAAAGCTCTTTGATGTCAACAAATTTGTCGATCAAAAACTAAGTAAAAGTCCATATTTAACAAATAGCATTGATTGAAGATGTTCTTATGAAAAGAATTGAATAATAAAATATGTATAATATTCTCGTGTTCACATAAACTTTAATGAAGTTTTCTCATGTTCATTTTAGCTGCTCATACTCATGCACCGTAATTAAAGTTCATGCTAAGTTTATCAACCTCAACTTGGCAACATGTCAGATACACCTGTGTTTCTTGCAAAACAAACTTCCCATTTATATCAGATGGTTGAGTTTCACTTTTATTCAAAGCACATTGTTCGCCTAGAAGTTTACCAAACTTATCTTAGCTCCTTGCACTTTTCACGCATTTTGGAAATATCGTATGAGTATGAGTATAAATTGCATTTACCACACATTAAGTTGCACATCATGCATTGCATTTCAATAAACTTTTTGGGCAACACCCAAGGATTCAGTTGCAGCTGAGAGCAAAGAGTTTGAGCCTTTGCAGTTTGAGGTTTTCAAAACGACCAGAAAAAGAGCTGACTCAGTCATAACTTTTCATTCTTTTCCTTGGTCGCTGTCAAGATGCACCAAAGACAACTTTTTTTTGTACGCACGACTTTGTTGTTTGTCGCCTGTGGCGAAATTCTTCAAAGTATCCAACGCTTCCTGGGTTTTTAATGAGTTCGGTCTATGTGGACCTTTCATTTCAGTACTGTGCCTGGCTCTCTTCTTTTTCTTTTTTTTCTCTCTTTTCTATAAGTATTTTTTCTTTCACTGTTGATGTCGTCACCGCTGCTTTCCTTTCTGCACTTTGTGTGAAAACTACTCGCACTCGTATCTCAACGTTGACAGCTCCAAGCAGGATTTCAAAACTTTGTTTCTGCTCCAGCAAGTTACACGTGGTGTAACTTATTGTAGATGTTGTTCTCATTGTTATCCTTGAATTGTCTCTTTACCGTGTTGTTCTTTTCACCTTACTTAAATATTTACAGATGAGAGCTATTTGTGCAGCTTTTACCGTGTTTGTGAGTTGGTAGTAATCTGAATAGATATATCAACTTAAGGGTAGTCTGCCTAAAAGGCATAATAATAGCTAAATCTTCTTAGATTATATGAATATTTATTATCCTTGCTTTTCAACCCTGTCACAATCATGAAAGGAGTTTGGAAATTAATTATTGTTAAGCAGCAAAACTGTTTTTAAGATAAAAGGCTCTTGGTAGATAGAGCCAGCCGAATGTTAACTGAATGCTTGAACCCTTTTGCGGTCATAAACTGACCATTTTGCCGTTTTATTGCAGTTATTAATTTGAATTAATTCCCGAGCAAATGGCGTGTCTGTGGAATGAAATGGAAATTGATTGCGCGGGATCTGTTAATGGTTCCCACTTCATTTAAATGCACAAAGAAAAAAAATTGCTGAAAAATGTAATTTACATTTTCCTTACGTTCATAAAAATACAAGTGAAAAATATTTATAACATTTTAAGGCTTTTGTATTCACTTTAATTGCCTCACTTGTGTAAGTATGTATGTATGCATATAATGTGTGTGCTGCCAGCTGCATGGCATTTAATTTTTCATTTAAAGCATTTAAGTAGCAGCACACACTTAAACACGCACACACACATGCACAGGCGCTTTTCCGGGCCACTTGAAGTCATTGCAAGTTGGCCGCGTTTCACTTAAACTTTGCACAAAACAAAAACAAACACTCAAATGCCGACTAGGGCCAGTGAAAAATGAGAAAAATGAGAAAAATGTGGAAAGTGGATAGAATAAAATACGAACAAAATACAAGCAAAGTCTGCTTGCACTCGTTGAAAGTTTGACTTACAATATTACTTACCCGCTTCGCTAAGTTTTGTAGTTTGTTGCATATGGCAACAAAAGTGCTCATACTCTCCGCTAGATGGCGCCACTGATGGCTTCATTGCCTGCATGTGCTTGGTAAAGGCCCCAACTATAGTCGCCATGCGATCGAAGGCAATTATATTGATGTGGCCATTTGGTAAGCTGCAAATGAAAGGAGAAGATAAAGAGAGATAGCGAGGGGAAACAGCTGATGAAAATATGGTATAAAGAGCAAAAGCGTTAGCTGTGCATTGTCTGTCGACGATAAAATATTCCCCAGCTGCAATTTGATGCAAAGTTCACAGTGCAATTAAAATCAGCAGCCAGCCTGCATTGGCCGCCCCGTCAATTGTGAGTTTGATTAGCGCATTGAAAAGCCGATTTACGCACACGCATCATTTGATTTTGATTTCAAATCGAATGCGGCATTGAAAATGGTTGAATGAATGATTTTCTGCTCTCAGGCTTTTGCTCGATGAGTAAACAAATTGCAGCCAGTGTTGGCTTAAACTCAAATGGCATAGGCAACTAGAAAGTCTGCTCGACTCGGAGGCACTCAGTACAGAAATATATATTTGAATAATAATTTTATTGCCTACAAATTTTCAGGCTTTCAAAGTACAACATCTCTCATAGATCAGTTATACCCATTTGATGAGTACAGGGTATATTTAGTGAGCTTTTAGTGTGTAAACTACAGCGGTTTTCAACTAAATTTCAATAGAATCTAAATTTTATTTTCGCTGTGAAACACAGACAAGCACAGACAGGCAAATTGACAGATATTTTGTTTTAAATAATTTTAAATTTTTTGGAGTGTGATTATAGTGGATATCGAATTGAACGCTTTAAACTCTGCGGTAAATTGAAATTAAATCAATTCAGATGTGCAATATTATTCATACGACTCGTGGACTGGCTTGAATATAAATTTGATTTGTGTATTTTCGATTTAATTCGTTCAGAGTGAGAGTCAGGTTAAGTGAAATGAATTAAGATATTCGTACTCACCGCTGCAAACAGTTTATGCGTTCGGCCAGCGCCAATTTAACAATATCCGCAAACACCGGAATAACAACCCAATCGTTGGGTTTGCCGCAAATGGCTGTCGTTGTCGTTGTTGTTGTTGTTGCCTCAGCTGTATCGGTACCATCAGCCACAGGCGGGCTTAGAGGTGGCATCTCCAATGGAGTGGGCATTGCATTCAAGCCGGAAGCGACTGTTTTGCCCATTGGCTGCCCAATGACACTACTTGATGGTGTCTCACTCAAGTTCTCTTGGTCAGTCGATGAAGCTGAGGGCGTTGTTGTTGCTGCTGCTGCTGCTGCTACTTCTACATCCACTGCTGTTGCTGCTGCTGCTGCTGCTGCTGCTGCTGATGATGCTGATGAATTTTCCGTTATCGAAATGTGCGTCTTAGCCTGCTTATCGGTCTTTAGACTCAGCTGCTGCTGCTGCTCATTTAGGACGATTGCCTGCTGCTGCCATAAATGTCCATGTCCCTCGGCATGACGTTGCATGCAATCCAATTGTTGACATGTCACTTGTAATTTGCTCCACTGTAATCAAATCAATAAACTTAAATGAATAAACTCTCTCTCTCTCTCTCTTACTCTCTCTCTCTTCCTCTTAGTCTGTTTTCTATCTAAATGGAGCAAAATCTCTAATTCGTTTTGTTTTTGTGTTATTTGTGACTTGTTTCGGGAGTGTTGTAAAAGTTTATGGTTTTGTTTTGTGTGCGAATTTTATGTTCGTCATTTAAAGCTTTGCATCGAATTTTATGGCGTGACATTTGGATTCTTTCTATCTCCCTCTGTCTGTCTGTCTCAGAAAACAATTTTAGCTCAGATATCTTTAAATTGTACAATAATTAAAAAATGTCGTGGACATTTTAGTATTTTACTCTAGATTAATTCTCTAGATAATCCTTATTACATTCGATCTTTTTTATTAAATTTTTAATTATAATTAGTAATTAACATTTAATTGAAGTTTAGGAGTTAAGGATGAAATTCGGATTCCCTCCTTAATAAGGCTTAACCTCCTTTCATATAGGCTACAGTAATTCCTCGACATAAATAACTCCATTTAAGAATGTAAATATAATATTAAAAATAATTATAGTTAATTTTATAAATATTTTATCATTTACTGCTATCGTTAACTGTCGAGTCATAAAAATTTCTGTAGCCATTAAATGCAACTGCGCAAAATATGCAGAAAAAAATTGCAGACAATGTAAAAACTACGCCCTGCTCCGTCCCACTTGTCTCAAAAAAAAGGAAGAAAAATAACCGTGAATTTATGGAATTCCGTTTCAATTTTTTTCGTGCAAAAACTTTTTGTTCGTTCTTTGTACTATATATTGTGCAATTTACGCCATGCGCAAAAAATTGAAAATGAAATGCAAGAAATTGCAAAGTTGTTCCCAGTCCATAATGAATTAAATATGAGCCAAAGGCATTTAAAGTAGCAAACGAGTTGCAGCAAGTGAGTTGCTCAAAATTTCAACAGCTGCCCAAAATGATGGACGGCAGTTGCAAGAGTTGCCAAAGAAAACGCAATCCATTAACTAATTACAAGACTATTTATGAAGAAAAACTACGTTCATTCATTCATTCTAAAATAGATTCATCATTATATTTACTTGGACGTTCTCCATTGAAACATTTGCGGGCGATGTGCCAAGTGTGGGAACTTACAAAATAAGTGTAAAAAGTGCCAAAATTTATATAAATTTGATGAAAAATGCATCAGGACACAGCGTGGGCTAATGCCACTGTGGTTACTTGGGCGTGGCCATTCAATTTTCTTTTCACATTTTCATTTTTTGACGCCCTTTTTGTGCTCGTGATTATTTGTGGTTGGGAAACTGACAGGACAGAAACAGTTCAGTAAGTATGACAAGCAAAGATATATAATGCTAAGCTCATTATTTAAGGGAAAAAAATCCTTTTTCGTTCTGCTGTGAATATATATTAATATGCCTAATTGTTTAAAATCCTCGTAACAATATTATAATACCCATTTTAAAAGATTATAGCAACGACAAACAATTTGTATTCAGTATACAGTCAAATTGAATAAGCCGACAATGTAAAACAATAAGACTCACCGTTACTTTAAGCCTGGCAATTGGCGGGGACTCGAGCGACTCGAGAATGGCCGTGGCGCTGTTGTAGTTGCCCACAAGGAGGCAGTACTGTGCCACCCCACTCCACAGCTCCACAGTGCGGCTGCGGTCCTCAATTCCACTACACTGTAAATCAAGAAGACAAGATGAATTTGTTTAATCTCTTGTTGTTGTTGTTGTTGCGGAAGTCACAATAGAATATGTTGACCACGTGACTTGGCCAAAACTTTAACGAGTCCGTTACGAAGGAGCGTCGACAAACAGACAGTCGACAGACAAACAAAACTGTCGATGGCAAAGTTACGAGCAGCATAAATTACATGCCAACTTGTGCTGCGAGGAGTTTGAGTTTGGATATGGAATGACTCGAGGTGAGTCCATCAAGAGCCAGGTAACTGTGCATATTTGAATGGAGCTCACCTGTAGTATCTCATTGCAGACAAACAAACGCAGACGTGACGACCAGTCCAGATAAGTTTCTAGATTGCAAGTCTTCTTTGGATCCTGAACACCTGGCGGTCCACCCGACGTGGTTGGTTGGTCCCATTTCTTCTGTTGGCATCGGATAAGAAAATTATGGTCATTATAGAACTTAAATATGCTAGTTAATTATGCGACTTACCTGCTTGTCCAGCAACACCATGCTGCTGCATTGCAGAAACTCCTCTGGGCCAATATGCTTGGCCAACTTCTTTTCCAGCCTGCATAAGATCTGTGCGTATTGCGTGGCCGTGGGGCAGTTTAAGGGTGCAACAATCTGTGAGTGGGAGTTAAGATTATAATTTATTGTAATCATACCTGCTAAATACTGATTAGTAATCATAATCAAAAGTAATTAGATTATTTTTGTTTAAAAGTCGAACTAATGATTAAATTACGATTATTTTCGGTTTTGTCCAATTATTTAATGATTACGATTTCACAAAATCAAAAATGATCTAAAATTATAACAATTATTCAAAAATAATCAGAAAAAAGCAAAATAATCTTTTTGAGTATTCGGACTATTTTTGATTTTTTTCTGATTATTTATGACTATTTAGTAAAAAGCAAATCATTTTAAGCTTTCACAATTAAAGTAGCCAAAGCTTTTGATTATGATCAGAAACAATCGGAAAAAATCAAAAATAATCAGAATTAATCAGAAAAAATCAAAAATAATCCGAATACTGAAAACGATAATTTTTGATTACTTTTGAATTTTTCTGATTTTTTTTGAATAATTGTAATAATTTTCAATTATTTCTTCATCAGTGAATTATATAGTCACTATAATTGTTTCCAAAAATTATCTAATTGATTAGTAATTCTAACCGAAATTTAACAGGTATGATTGTAATTAATAAATTTAAATATATTTCTAGTTTTATTTTTTATTTAATTTCTGTTAAATAAACATGAAATTAAATAAATAAAAGTAAAATCAAAATAAATGTTGCTTAAAATCAAGGAAAACTCACCTTCTCATTGTTGCCCTGACAGGCACGCAGATCGGCCTCATGTCTCTCTAAATCAGTCAAGCGTTTAAGTAAGGCACTTAGTATTTCCGACACGACGGCTTCCAAATGTGTATCGGAGCAACTACAATTGGCAATTTAAATAGAGTCACGTGAGGAAGGGAGACATACTATATAAAGCATTCACCGACCTGACGACGATATGTTTAACATGATTCATCATTCGCTCGTCACGATAATCGTATGGAAATTTCACCGTCCACTCGGACAGCAGGACAACTAATGATTCCAAGCACACAAAGCTCTCGGCTATCGAGTCCAAGAGTTTGCCCAGCAGCTCATGTGGACGCAAAAATAAACGTGATGATAATAAGAATGAGAATAGAAAATCCTGCAAAAGATAAACACATGTGCAGGATTAGTGCAAGTCGACAGTGAAGTTGATATTGTTTAGTTCTTATCACACAGAAAGAGAGGGAGATTGTGAAAGAAGGGAAGACAGAGCAAGAGAATAATCGGAAACGAAAGGGATAAAAGTGGCATTGGTATTTCTATTCGTATTCGTATTTTATAAGCTTCATTTGCAGAGATTGTGTTTATTTATTTATTCTAACTACGAAGCATTCCCACACTTTTTGTTCTCTTCGTTACAAGAGAATTAATTTACATATTCAGTCATTGATTTAATTTAACTATTTAATGCAAATATCCTTTACATTCTCTCACCTTATCCAAGTCCATGACATTCTTCGGGTTGAGTATCTCGGGAAATGAGTCCAATGGGCCGGAAATGATGCGTCCGTTTATGTACATAATGCCACCGGCACCCAGAACAGAGCTCTGTCAACAAATCGGAATATTAATTACATAACTGATGTCACAGCGCTCTAAACAATATAATTATCAATAATGCAATTTTGTTAAATTACCTCAAAATTGACATCGGATTGGCTGCGTTTATGGGGAGTTTTGGGCACATCATATTGAATGGCATCAGCATGAACTGCGGTTCCTGCCACCTGCAATGAGTTTTATTTGATTTTCGACCACTATGAGTGCGAGCACTCGTTGTATTCATACCTTCAACTGTTGAAAACCTAAGTCCAAATGGTGTGCACTCAATTGTTCTGCACTATGTCGACGACGGAAGTGCATGGTAGTCGTCTCGTTGCCCATTCCCAGTCCCAATTCTAAGCCTAATCCAAGCTGTGCCGCTTCCGCATTGAGCAAGAAAATGCCCACATCCGGCTGAGGTGCCAGCTCCTTCTCCTCCAGCCCATTGTGACAACAGTCTCCATTGTCCTCCGTGTTGGATTCACTGTCCGAGCTGCTCTCCGGGCATCTGCTTCGTTCTCTGCTCGAGTGTCGATGTCTATGTCGATGTCGATGCCGTTGTCGTTTTCGATTTGGCGCCTTGTCTTTATCGCGATCCCGTTGACCACGCGACTTTTGCAGCACAGTCTGCTTGCAACGTGTGGCACAGATGATAGCTGATATCTTGCTGGCATAAAAGTACATCGCCATGTGTCACGTTATGGATGCCACAACTCGTAGCACAGTCATGCCTTCTTGCTGTACTCTGTACTCGGCTCTGTCTGCGATTGGGCTGTGTGTGTGCGAGTGAGTGTGTGATTAATGCATAGACACACACTGCACAGGTGAAAAGCCGCTCCTTTCTTGCAGTTTCTCTTTGCAAATGGAATCCTCGCAGTCACGTAGCTTCAGGTGCAATCAAGCGTCAGTTGAAAAGTTGCGCTGGTGACGCGACTTATTGCAGATTTTAACTTCCACTGGGCACTGTTTTTTTTTCTGTATTCCCTTTTTCTATGAAACTGCCGACACATCAACAAGTCGACTTTTGCGGTCAATTCTGGCACATTACTCATACGTCCTGTAACACACACAAAAAGAAAATCACACAAGTCAAAGGCTGGAATTATTATGCCTTTGGGATCACTTAGAGCAGTCATTCAGGCTATAGATTTCTGCCTGTCCGCCACATCATCAATAAGGGCGTAACCTCAAGATAGACAGCCTTCCCTTTCATTACTTTTTATTGAATCTCTCTATATAAACAATCAAGGATTTAAAAAGCTTTAAGTTTTTTTTATTAGCGTATTTCTTCAAAGAAAACAAAAAATATTTTATGAATATTATTGTGTCAATAACAACAAATATTAAAAAATGTCTGCTGGCGTTGGCAACATTAAAGTACCGAAAGGGGCACTTCAGAGAAATTTACCTTGCGGCACTTCGACATTTTGCAATGGCACAAAGTACACACACATACAGTCTATAGATTTTTCGTTAATATATCCATTTAAAATTAAATATGCTCAGACATGAATGTGCGAAATATACTGAAATATACGACGAGTACACGCGTGCAACTGACAGACATGGGAAACATTTTTATTTATTTATGAGAATGTATGGAAAAGTGTTCTTTTTTATGCACACGTCCTTACACCTGGACAAAATGCTTATGCAAATGAGAAGTTCGATTTCATATGCTTTTAAAATAGTACTTGGATTCGATTTTCATGCTTCATTTATTGAAAATTTAAAAACTGTGAGCAAGAGTTTTTATTGACAATATGAGTAGAGTTAGAAACAATTTTAAAACCAATTTTCATTCACAAGTCTCTAGTTATATTACAAAAAAAACACAGAGAACTCATTTGTTGATCGGACCTCAATCTATCTTCATCATCCATATCCTTAACACAACTTGTATCCATGTATGTTGCCTACTTTTGGAGATTTTGATTATTGGGTCATGTTCATGATGTAAATGAGCTACAAGTACTCGTACACTTAACAGCAATAAAAGCTGTGCGACCGCTTTCATCTCAAAAAGGATAAATATAAATCAAGTCTCACAGACAGAAACTTATTAAAATTCCAATCATGTCTATGGTGTACATTTCTCTGCTTGTCACATGAAATATTTTCAATTTGAATATTGACAGGACAACAGCTGAGTAGCATTAAGGCAGAAAATCGCTACCCCAACCCGCATCCCTTTTCAACTTTTTTGTTCAATATTTGTCCATTGGACCATTGACTGTACAATAGGAATTTTGTAGACATTTTATGCCATATCAATGGCATTGGCAACGCCTTCCAGATTGTCCACACATTTATGCAAAAAATCAATCAATATTTTCATAGATGAATGAATTTATGTAGGTCTGTGTGGAATATGAAACATGCGAGTTTATAGAACAGCTGTGAGCGGGATATTGATATTGATATTGGCACTTGAGTGCTTGTCTTAGCCTTATTATTTATGGCAAATAACTTTGTCGAGGCTTCATGAATACAGCTATTATACTCGTAGTCACTTTGGCCAAGTTTCTTGTGTGTTGCCTGGACCATTAACGTTTTGAGAATAGCCAAAGTAATTTCCCCAACATCATTCATTAACAAAACTTTCTTGGCAGTTTCTTTATTTCTTCCTTAATTGAGTTAAGGCAAAGGTAAGTTTATCTAGTCCAGTGTTTCTTTACAAAGTTGCAAGTAAATTGAATAAATTTAATTTTTTCACACTATTTAATTTTCACACACTTTTTTTTTTTGTTCCACTTGCGGAGAAAAGGCAAGAAGAAGTCTTAGGGGCAGCATTAGAGCAACAACAGCTGCTTTAACATTCTCAAATCTATTAGCATAAAACAGATAAAAGTAAACTTTGTTGACGATGTTGTCAACAAGGACAACAGCAGCAGCAACATCAGCAACATCAACATCGACAACAAACAACAACAATCAACAAACAAATGACAATAACGACTACAAATTGCACTGGTTTTGCTTTTGGGAATGACAAGGAGCAACAACAGAAATATATTGTGGTAAGCAACGCAATAAAAGTTAAATATTTTTTATATTTTTGACTTGCAGAATGAAAATTACTTTTTGCTGGGCAACCTCAAATATCGATTCTTATGGCTCTTTCCATAAGAGCAATATATTCAGTTTAAATGAATTCAATTACACATACAATGCTGCCACTACAACAACATACAAGAAACAGGACTAGTCCAAGTCAACTCAACAATTTTCATTCGGTTGGGTTGTAACAATTAAACAAACTATAGTACAATTGTCACTCTCATTGTTCTTTTCACAGAACATTTAGGTCGGTCTGCCCTTTGTCTAAAGTTGTTGAACAAGTCCCCTTACAATCAAAATTTGCATTAGATTTAATTAGCATTTTTAATGTTTTTGTCTTGTGACACGACGAAGGGAGCAAACGAGTGCTAATAAAAGTTCCAGAATTTCCAATGACTTTGTCTGGTCAAATCTGTGCTATTTATAAGCTCTTAATGGACCTCTCACTGATTGCACTTTTAACTACATTTTCACAGTTTGTTTCTGACTCATTTTCTCATTTGGCAGCCACCGTTTAAGCACAGACAAATAATAAATATCTCTGATAGAAATAGAGGTAAAATAAAGACAAAATTCGATTTTATGTTGACCACTTCCTGTCGGTAGAAATTCTAAGTGCTGAAAACTGTAGATATTAAATAAATGGATAAAGCATGAAGATTTGTTGTTCTGCATTCGGATTCAACAATAATTTATTTGTTGAACTGAATTTAATCAATTTAGAAGAATGACCATATATAATTCTACGGCTGTCATAACTGGCCAAATGCATTGCTTTTTAAGCCAGATTAATATAAAATGGTAAAGCCATCATAGCACTGCTAAATTTTAGGGTAATTTATGTAGTGTCTGTTGGACATCAATATTTTTAATTCGAAAATAACCAGCATTAAAGCAAATATTAGTTCATTCCATATTTAAGCAGTCGCCGCATTCGCGAAAATGGTCAACAGTTTCACGCACAGATTTACAATATGCTGTATCGAAAACCTCACTAAATGCGCTATTTATGCGGCAATTTTAAAGGATTCGTCAGTTTCCACATTTGATGATGCGGCGCACGTGGCGTATGAATATTTACGGAAGAATATCTGAATTAATCGCGCATTGCATACTTACAGGGGCACTCGACTGGAACCATATATGTTACGAGTATTTGATATTATATATTTATACGAATTTTTATTAAAATTACATTCTTTGATGTGTCAATTTGTGACACTTTGATTGCTGATGACAGCTGTGTTTGAAGTTCATATCTTTCACTTTTCATTTATCATTTTAAGGACAAATTGATACTGTCAGTTCAATGTGATGATTGACTTGAAATCTTTTCACTTTAGTTATTTTGATTTAAATTCACTTCCCACACATTATCAAGTTTTTGAATATTTTTTTACTGGTAATTTTAAAAAAAATTTTAAATTTAAATTTCATGGTTCTGGGTTTTAGTTGACACACTTGAATTTTCATTTAATGACACATTAACTTAATAGTCTCTATTTATCTTTAATAGTCTTTATTTGTTAGAAAAGATTATTATTTAAAATATTATACGTTTAAAAATAATGTTTAATACTGTTACCGCAAAGCGAACCGCATACTTTCAAATTACAAAATGAACTAAATTGGAAGCATCAGTAACAGCGGCTTATGTAGTTGAAGTTTTAACATTGACACTACAGAAATGTTGCGCGAACATTGGGAAATTATCTGTGGGGTATTTAAAGCTGTGCGTGATTCCAACAAGTCGCAACACAACACTTCTCTGTTAAGCAACTCAAGTTTGAACTAAATTCATAACATTGGTTGGATTGCCAATTCTTAAAATATATTGGGATATTTCCCAAGGGATATTTATATTCTTTTAGAAGTTTCGCTGTAACATCACACCAGTTACAGTTGCCTTAGAACGTATTTTACTTTCTAGAGGGAATGTTAAAAATAACTCTGAGTATTCGTTATTAAAATCTAAACTCTTCTACAAGAGCTTTATTAATTAATTTCCAATATAAATTGTTATATTTCATCAAACAATCATTTGAAGTAAATGAAAAATATTAGATGTAACTACCGAAATTTGCCTAGAGAAATGTTGATTGGTTCTTGTTTGCAACAAGCTGCAAGCCAACCAATTTTAGTACGAACCAAGTGTGGAACAACAGTTGTAGCTGTGGAAATTTCCCAAAGTACTTTTCAAATGGTAAGAAGTCGCAATCCACAAATACAAGTATGAACTAAATATGGGAATTAAGCTCAAGCTGTTAATGTAACTGTAATGCTTAACATTGACTCAGGACTGCTGTCTGCTATTAAGTTGGGAATAAGCGATTGGGAATTCGTTCGCAACAGAAAATTGCCTCTGTAAGGACTTTCATACACAACATGTTAGATGTTGTGCGAACATGTCAACAGGTTAGCATGTAACATGTTAGTTGCTGATTTTCGTTGTAACATATTTCATATTTTTTTGGGCACTCACGTGAATGTAAATGTAAAAGCTTATCTTTTAGCCAAACTAATGAGCTGTCACGCATATTAACGGCATGTCAAGGCTGCATCTACCTGGTCTTAAGAGCGTTGTACTTCGAAACTGATATATTTGCTTAGCACAACAGTTTTGGTATTATTATAGTCTGGCTGGAGACGTATTCTATGAAACATGTTCCCGTCAAGCAATTAGCTCAAATATCCTATGATAATGACACGGCTCGCTAATCCATTGTTGGCCATAAATTTGATTTTTGATATTAACACAAAAGAAAACTGCAAGTGTCAAAATTGTTCAAGTTGAAACTCTTTAAGATTAAAATGTCACTTGCCAGATATCGGGGATTAACAAATATGTATTTGCGTATGTACATATGCAAATGTAATCCAAATTCAATTGCTTAATCCAGCATGACTGACACTAAGAGCAACGTTGAAAGATGGCGGTAAGCTGTTGGAATGATGAACTGATGTTATGTGGTTAGATGGTTGGATGGTCGGGTGGCTTTTGGGCAACAACTCTACGCATCAAAGCACTTACTGCATGTAACTATTGAATTACATATATATACTCATATATACATACAGACTCGCCAACATATCATGTTGCAATTCTCTTTTGCGTCGCTAAGTAATCTGTTAGATACTTGTTGTTTTAGCCCTGTAAAGATGCCAAATGGAACTGAGTGTGTTCTTTTGGCCAAGACGCTTACATCAAATCACAATGTTGACCCTTTTATTTCGTCTGTAGTTTTATACCCCAAAGCGGGTCTTTGCTTAAGTTTTATGTGTGCTCAGATTTTATGACTCAAATGGACGTGCTGAGCTTGAGAATTTAGTTAAGTATACAAGAGGCTTCATTTAACACGAGAAATTGTTTAATTCCGCACATATTCAAAACTAACAGCACTAAGAAATAGACAGCCGGAGAATTTTATAGCTGAAAAGAACTGACTAGATAATACCCAGTCAGCAGGGTATGCTTCAATGCAAACAAATTTATACCCTCTACTTTATGGAAGCCCTGTTTTAGGTCCCTTTAATAAGTGCAGATGACAGGGCGTGGCACAGCCTCCGTTATTAGTCCCATGCTCTATGTGTAATGAGTCTGCAGTCGGACATTAACTTGCTATGAAATGGAATCTAAAAACATTTCCAATTAGCTCAGAGAGTGTCATCATTATGGGTAACAAAGAGCTTATAATGGGCTGACAAATGACAGACATTCAAATGAAAAATGGGACACAAGCACAAGCAAACCATAAAACTTACCTGAAACATAAACAGACATTTCCACGCGCATTTCATTATGAGTGAGTGCAATGATTAAAAAATTAAATATTTAACAGCTAATAAATAAGTGTGATTTACGTAAGCAAATGTAGAACAATTTTCATCACTTCATGCTTATTTTTTCAGTTATAGGTAATTATTATCTCTGTTCTTTAATTTGATTTTCTTTTTCTGCCAATTGCCCGACAATTGCATTTCTTCCGGCAATCAGTTAATTTTTAGCAGAAGCCGGAAATTAAAAATAGTTTTACATAATATAACATAATATATTTCTTAATGATTTTACAAAACTATTTAATTTGTCTATAATTTTTCTACATTTGTAAATTGCTCTTTTAAGTCAAGGTGTTGAGTGCATGTCACTTTTTACTCATTTATATAGAGACTAGAGAACAAGTTAACGCCACACATTCAGCTTTAACGCGGTCTTCAACTTTGCCACTCGGTGAAACTCCGTGTAGTTGTTAATGTAGCTGTCGTTGTTGTTGTTTTAGTGTTGTCATTGCTCTTACAACTCAGTTGCATTAGACTTACTTACAGCAGCGAAGTGTGAAATGGAAAATGAGTTTGCAATTTGTAAGAAAATCTGTTAAATAAAGCGAATAGATGCAGATGTCGAGGTGCATCATTACTTTAAATTTATTCACTATAAATTAAGTCAGAACTATTCAGTTTGCAGCTACTGAAAGTTCAACGTAGCAAGGGAAGAACATTATGTATACGCCATGTGTTACCAAATGAATGGAACTGGACAAACTCTCATCTCTTAGATACTGCATATCCGCCATTTGCTTTTTCATTGGAAATAGTAGCAAGATTTGCAGGAAGAGGCGAATAAGGAGGAACTGAGGATGGCTGGGGAGGTCAAAGCATAAATGGTTAATGTCATTCTTCATTTGGCAGGCGGAAATGGTGTGCAAATGAAGTTTCATGACAAAAGGAAGTGGAAATTGAAAGCCCCGGTAAATGGACAAGAACGGAACAAGAAACTGTCAACTGCCAACTGTTAATCGAGATAAGTTTTTGGCCAGGAAACTCATAATAGGGAAACCTACGAAAAGTACATAAAAATGCCAGCAGCAAATTGGTTTTGGTTTGCGAGCAGGAGTTTAAGAAGTTGAAGGACCTACTGGACCTGTTCGAGAGTAACATACTCGCACTCATATTTCAATTGTTCTTGCTCTGGCAAACAGTTTTCTGAATTAATAACAATAATTTATGCAGCTGCTACAACTACAACTACAACTACAGCTTATAATAAATTCAACAAAACTTTGCACATATACAACTAGAACTACAATTACAACAACAATATGTTGCAACCGGGAGTCCTTTCATGAGGGCCAGCCGTGTCCTTTCCTCATTTTCCATGTAAATTTTACCAGAGCAGACTGTGTATGGGAGTAAGTTGTTTATGAAAAAAAACACGCCCAGACGTGGCGAAAATTGAGCGTTTCGAGTTTAGTTTTTTTCTCAATACTGCCACAATGGGAGGCACAACACGTAAATCTGGCAGCAGCTGACAAGTACAGAGTTTCTCTTGTTCTGCCACTCAACACACTCAAAACTTGCATGGCCAGTTCAGTTGGGCTGTAGTTGCCAAAGGTATTGAAATATTAATGCTAATGGCCAAGTTGAGGAAGCATTTTCTGATTGTGTTCGTTTTGAGAGAGTCTTTTTTCCAAACTTCAAACATTTTTTTACCACTGCAATTAGCCGCATTAAAGCTTACACTTTAATCAAGTATACGCCATGTGTGAGTAGCAAAAACAAACTACTTTTTTATGCTGGTCAAGAAATGTGACCGCCACTCAAGTGGCATTGCGTCCCGTGGGGGATACGTGTTAACAGCTGAGAACTTATCAAAGTTGTGGCTTACCAGCATAGTGTCCTCTGGAAGTGGAAAGTCAGGAGAGATGAAAGTAGCTGCGGGAAATTCACAAACAGTCGTAAAGTTTGGATTACACAAGACTGCCAATGTCACCTGCTCAAATCCTAAAAATTCCAAAGTTACAATCCAACTTGAGGTATGTGGTTGTAACGATATTGTATGTTTTTATGGGTGAGCACATCAGGTAATTGAATCTTAATGAATTCTCTTTTTATTGCATGAATGTTAAAAATTCAAAAGTTGACATTTGCATAATTTTACAACTGGCCTGTAAATTTGTCGTCAAAAAACTAACACACAGCGGCCTGAGGAAGACATCAAAGTTCAGGTCGGTGAAAACTTTGCCGAAAAACCTTTGCCAGCTGTTGTCAATGAAGTCGTGTGTAAAGTAAAATTTGCTGAAAATGCCTGTGACCTGTGACAGCTTCAATGAGTAAATGCACCTTAAGATGGTGTTAAAGTTTTCGGAAAACTTCTCAACATTTTCCTAGTCTTATTTTAATGAGCTTTTTGTGCAAAACGAGCAGCTGCAATTTAACTGACAGCGCAAAGTTTCCATAATTAGACGAGTCAAAGCATATTACGACTGAAATTTAACAAGTTGCACTTTTGCATTTTTAAATAGAATACGGATACATATCGCAATGCTGATTCAGAGCGTAGATTGTTTATTCATTCATTGAAAAAGTAGTCGGAAGTTGCTCGAAAGCTTTTCTTAAAAATATCAAAAATTATTAAGAACTACCCATGTTTCTTGTCACAAGTTGCGTTCTAAAATAATTTTAGTCTAACTTTAGATGAAGCTTCAAAGCCTATAAAATGTGCTGAAATGTTGCACTAAAGAAAGTTTCAAGAATTTCCTAATTAGCTTAGTTTAGACGTACTCAAAGTCAATACTTGACTAGGCTTTTAATTTGCGCATTTGCTGGAATCAAGTACGTAATTAATTTTATAAATTTTACTCAGTACTTATTTTCAGACTTATTGTGGTAATTCTAGCAGAAGTATTGCGTTGAGTTCATGCTAAAACTCTTAAAATGATTTTAATTATAGGCCACTCATCAGTTGTTAAATTGTTTTAGTTTCATTTTATTTATTGTCGACTTACCCTTAAAGATTCCCATCCTTGCCTCCCGATGTCCTTAGCTTGGTCAACAATTCATAGGTTAACTCGTTAACGATTCGTTAGCCAACTTTTGTGAGCTGGCAAATTAAAAGGGTTTATCTTAATATTCATTTTATGTGCGAACAGAAAACCAATAAATTTGCATGTAAAAGACAGCAAAGAGCGGAAAAAAATATATTTTCAATTTAATTAATTCAATTGCGATGCGGCAATGTGCAATGTGCAATTTGAACCTTCGAAACGAGTAGCTGTATAATTTGTTCGTCTCTTCCTTTTATTCTTCTTCATTTGTGAGTTTAAATGCTCTCCCTACTCTGTCATTTACTTTGGAGCGCAGTTAAATTACATTTAAACCGACAAACGTTAAATTTTTAATTAATTAACTAAAGTAACTTTAAATAAATATTTGCAAAATTTCCTTAATTTAAAATGCTTGATTAAATTATGCCGTGTTTCCTTTTCAGATCATGCGTAAATTGTAAACATAATAATTGATTTGGCGCAGTAATAAATTAACTTATATGCCATTAATGCCAGTGCTTTAAATTATTTATCGTTTCATAATAAAATAATTAAGTATGTGTTTGGTTTGTCGATAATTACGCGCATTGTAAATATACATAAGTTAAACAGTGAAAGTGAATAATACACAATTATATATATATGATAAAAATAAGCTCAAAAAATACAAGTGTGCTTTTCAAATTGTCCAAGCTTAAAGATGTGCCAATAAATGTTTGATAAATAATCTATTTACACACCCACATTGCCACATGACATCAATTCTTTGCCAAGGCACATCAATCATAAAGATAAATGTCCATTAGCGCCATTATCGGTATGAATCGATTTTGCGGGGCATTTGTCGAGTGAATTATAAGCGGTTGAAGGCCAAGGCATAAATGTATGTATGTTAGTTGTGTTGAAAACTTTAGTCATGTGAATCATTTATCTAGGCAGATAATTAATTCAAGACTCAAACGAAAGCAATTATATGTAATTGCAAGTGGCAAATGCTTGACTTTTCTATGATGAAATGAGGCTGAATAGTAATCATATTTACTGTTTTATTTTCCAAGTACTCCTAGATTTAATTGAATATTTATTTTTTTTTTTTTTCAAATCAATGCTGCTGAAAGAAGTTCATTAGTAACACTACTGAGCTTAATTTTTATTTAATTCCACTAATCTCTGTAGACATAAAAATATTTGCTATGCTGTCATTAACCGCTTGAGTCACCAATGTATATGTTGACAAGGACTTAATTGTGCCAAATTAAAAATATATTTTAAAATCGTGCGAATTTAATATGATCATGAAATGTATGAAGCTTAAAACAAATCAGAAATAAGTGGCTTAACTGTAAAATTACTGAAAAATAAATTCTTTAATTATAAGCCTTTAAAAATTCACCAGTGCAGAGCCTAGTTGGGATAACCACTTTTCTTTGCAACTAACTAAACCATAAAAAGTGTAGTCCGAAATTGTTTGTTGAAAATTTCAGGCATTGCCAATCAAAGGAAATGCAAAAATTTTACAAATTTCTAATTGAAACCATGTAGACGAAAATGGGGAATGGAAGGAAAGAGAATTTGAGGTATCTCTATTCTAACAATACCTTGGCATTTGAGTTCTAGTTGAGTTGATTTCTTTTGTTTGTATATGGGTTTTTAGGACAATTGGAAATCGGATTTCAAAATCAAAAAGAAAAGGAGATCTCTCTTTTCTCGATAATGTTATTGGTTGCAGGCTTTTGTGTTTGAGACCTTTTAGCGCAATTGTTGCTCATTCCTTTTTACCAATTACAAATGACTTTCACTTTGATTCTTTGTCTGATTTCGGATTTATCAAAGTTCTGTTCCATCATGCGTATAAATTGAATTACGGTAACCCAAAGCTAGACAAAGATAAAAGGGGATATATTCTCTTACATTTCTCTCTCAGAAATTTTACTTTGAATATCCTCAAAGACGACTTTAAAAACGGCAGCAAATTGTCGAGCTGAATAAAAAAAGGATGCTCTAAAGAATTGCATTCATAAAAGCGACAAAATACAATTTTTTTTGTTTCAGTCTAAATTGCATTCAACGGCAAAACGCCCATTCAGCAACTTGACACTGGCTGATAAATGGTGGAAAAGAGGAAAAAGGAGCAAGTCACAGTTTTTTATGATTGTTTTTTTGCACGCAGCTTCAGGATATTATCAGGCTTGCAGCCTACGCCTCATTGAAGCAAAAGTATTGAAACAATATGACCAGATAGCGGCAATAACAATGAGAGTTATGAGTTTCTGCAAGTTGTCGATTGTTGAATCGAACGGGGTCCATCTAGCAATTTAAATTAATCTGTTGCTGCGCTCTGATAAGAACTCTAAAAAATTGAGAAAATTCATTTCAATTCCATCTATTTCAAACATTTGTCTGCCCCATTGAACTTAATTCGTTCATATGACTTTCAGTTAAAACCTTACCACTTTAGCTTGGCCAGTACCAAAACCATCGAGTCTAGCATCAACTCGGTCAATACTTCATTATGGCCATTAAATTCTGGACAAGGAATGAAATGAATGAAATGAATATTATTTAGAATAGATAAATTTGAAACTGGAACAAAATTTCTGAATCACTTTTAATTTAAAATGTTAATATGACACATTTAAAGCTCTAGTTTAACATTTAAAATTTAACTTTAATTTCTGATCGAAATTACTAGGGAGTCAAATTAGGGCTATTATTCTAGTCATCATGTAACCATTATAATTACACACTGGCTTTGATTTTGTCAGTGGCTTTGCATTGTCAGCCCAGGGATCAATTCGTTTGAGGAGAAGCCGTTTCAAATGCGATTGTATTGTGTGTAGCTCATAATCTCAAAGCCCAAACACAGAATGGTCACAACAACCTGACACACACACTCGTATTTGCATTTAATCCACTTTAATTGCAGTCTTTGGGAACCTGTGACCACACAGTTATTATGCAGATTGTGTTGTTACACACAGCATTCATTTTCTTACTGTCGTCGGATTGGTCACTTCATTTTTAAATGGCTCTCAAGTCTAAAAGAGCAAATCCCCTGAAAGTTAAACCAGATATATAAAAATTCAATTTGATGCAAAAATAAATCCTAATTTTCTGTGAGTTGCAACACAAATATTTACTACAATAATAAACAGTTGATATTTATTTAAAAATACGTTGTTCAAGAATTGTTAACAAATAACAAAATCATTAAAAGTTCACTTCAGTCAAACAAATATTTTCAATTGTGTTGTCGTTTCGTATTTGCGAGTCGTTTTGACATTCATTTCCTTCTTTT
This sequence comes from Drosophila recens, assembly GCA_037043495.1. Taxonomy (NCBI): domain Eukaryota; kingdom Metazoa; phylum Arthropoda; class Insecta; order Diptera; family Drosophilidae; genus Drosophila; species Drosophila recens. The sequence goes on from JBAMBJ010003613.1 coordinate 262,945, forward strand.
TTTTACCTTCACGTGCAGCAAGTTGCTTTTTTGTCAAAATATTTACATGATTTCACTTCCACTTGACATGCAATTTATGTAGCATTATCTTGTTGCAGTTAACGAGTCAAGAAAATTACACAAACCTTAATTGTGTGTCATAAGCAAATGTGCTGTTAGTTATTTTTCCATAATTAGTTACACTTAAATATATGCAACTGACGCTTAATTTCTTCGTGATGAAATGATTCGAATGGTTCAGTTATTTTCTTGTTATTATTGTACACAAATTGATTTCTACTACCTTTCAATTTATCAAATGTTACTGTTCGGGGAAAACTCATGTTACCAAATGGATTTTTTAATTAAACATCGATTCAAAGTTACAAATCACAAATCCAGTGAGTGCAGTTTCGGGTACGAGGAATGCCAATGGTCTCTCTGTTCATCTGGCTGGGTCCTTCCGATTCGATTCTGGCAAAACATTTCCGTTTTTGAAATATTGCTTTCATTTTCCTTCTTCTTTTTTTTTTTTGGCTGGACGACTGAGCATAGTTGTTGTTGTTATCCAGTGAAAACCACACAGAGAAAACGTTTCCTGCTCCTGACGCAGACGTTGTTGTTCACAGAGCACAGACAGATAAATTGCTCAAGTGGAAAATACATCTTATATTTATGTATGTGGGGTTTTATATTTAAGTAATAAGTTTATTGGCAATGATTAAGTATAAGGTATAATGTTTGTTCACATGTAATTGTATTTCACCAGAAACTGCGACGTTATGAAGCAAGCTCGTTGTTCTCACAACCACACTAGGCCGAACTTCTAGCTGCTTCCTCGTTGAACTCTCGTAACCGACTTTTTGCTCGTTGCCGCCACCGTGCAGCACGTTGCCTTCGTTCTCGATCGTTCTCTTCTTATTCGCCGCCTTGCGAATTCGCCGTCGTCGTCTTTGCATCTTTGTTGCTCGTCGTCTTTGCAACATTGATGCTCGTCGTTGCTGCTCGCCGCTGCTACTCGTTGTTGTTGCTCATCTTTGTCACTCGTCGTTGTCTAGGGATCTGCTGTTACGTCAATTGGGATTCGTGTACACAGCTATACACTAACCCACATTCGGCCATTCTGACTAAGCATTCGGCCCGAATGCGTCGTCGCCATCGTCGCCGTCGCCACCAATGGACCAAGGCTTCATGTACTCTGCGGTCGTCGTGGTATTCTTTGGCCCATCGCTGTTTCCAACTTTCTGTACATCGTAGGCGTTGTTATGCTTGACTTTAACAACTTGGTAGGGTCCCAAAAACTTAGCTTTCAATTTCAAGCCACTACCAAATTGCGTTCGTTTAATCGCCACCAAGTCGCCAACATCGTATCGTCTTGCCGGTTTGCGTCGTAGGTTGTAGGTCATCTTATTCTCGCTTTGCAGCTTTACAATTTGAGCCTTTGCCTTTGCCCTCAGATCGCTGCGTTCGTCGTTGAAGATTGTCACCGCTTCTTTGTTGATCAAGTCACGAATCTCGAGGTCATCTTTGGTACGCATCTTAACTCCGATTAGCATTTCAAAAGGCGTCGTGTCAATGCTCCTGGTAAATGTTGAGTTAACAGCCTGCTCAACTCTGCCGCCATGTCTGTACCATTTCGTGGGGTCGTCGTCGTCGATTCTTAGCTTGGAGAGCACTGAAATTATAAAAGCATTTAGTGTGCCAACTTGACCATGTACTCTCGGTAATCCCGTTGTCGTCTTCAGCTTCTCGTCTTTTGCCTTCGCATCTCGTAAAGCAATACTGATGCTGTCGTCGTCTGGAGCTTTCTGAATCAAGACTGCTCCATCGCCATCAATCGAAGCATCTGTGCGCAGCTCTGTATCGTATGTCTGGTAATTGTCATTTTCAAGCAACTTTTCAATCTGCTTGTCGACGATTTGCGTCTCGGTAAACGCCATTATGCTGGGGTGCGAGATTATAGATGTTTCATCGTTAATTACAACACGCGTCTCGACATTTCCAAATTTCGTCTTGTTTGGCACATAAGTGTTGATTTTCTCGCGTACTTCTCGTTTAGCAGATTCACTTGCTGCTTCGTTATTGTCAAACACGTCATTATCGACTTCCGCACTTATTTTCATCATATTTAGTTCCTCACTGTTCGACATTTTGCGCACTTGCACACCTTTGCGACTAAAAACAATTTCCGCCAGTAAACACAGTTCTTCTCCTATTACCAATTTCACATCGACGAATCTGGTTGGAACCACGTAAAAATCCAATAGGAATTCTTCTTCATCAATCAGAACCGTGCGTTTGAAATGTCCCTTTGGTTTAATTTTATTCGAGCCACGATCGTTACCGAATCCGATTAAAACAATACTGCAGCTTTCTAGCTTCGGCTTGCCAATGTCACAATAAAAATCTTCGCGTATGACATTAAACTTGCTGCCCGTATCAAACAGCGCTATGCACTTTTTATTGTCAAATGCAACTTCTTTGCGTGTTATCTCGACGTTTGATTGTAAACTTCGCGCATTTGCGGTTGCTACACCATGTCTGTCATCTTCCTCGCAATCTTTAGAAATGTGCCCGAATTTGTTGCACCTATAACACTTTCGACCCTTTTCTTTATTTTGGCAATTATTCGACATATGCCCTTTTTCACCGCAATTATAACATTTCAGGTCTTTTTTAACTTCTTTGTTTACACCATTGTTATTCTTGTCTTTTTCTTTCACCATGTCACTTTTGCGTTTTGATTTTTCATTTTCCGCCTGATTTTCTTTCTCCATCATTATTTTAAACGACTTTAACTTTTCTTTAAAATTACTCATATTTTTTGTGCCGTATAAAATTGTTTTATTCACTCGTTTTTCGTCTATACCGTCAATCACATACTGAATGAACGCGTCATCTGCAATTTCACCACGTGATGCAATGTCTTTCATTTTGTAGAAATACTCAAAAACGCACTCATTGTTGCCTCGTTTTGTTTCTGCGAGCTGCTCATGAATTTGCTTGCTTGTCACACTCAATTTGAACTCCGTTAATAAGGCCTGCTTGAGCGAATTCCATGAATTCAGTCCTCTTTCACTCAATACGAACAACTTTGCAATTCCTTTTAATGCCTTTTTTCCGAACAAAAACTTTTGAAACTCATTCCACTGCATTAGTGTCGCCTGTTCTTCATATTCTTTTATCCACACTTCGACTGGAATAGTATTAGTGCCGTCAAAACTTCGGATGCTCTCTTCTACATCGCGGAAGCTAATCGCAAATCGTGGCGTCATCATCGTGTCTCTTTCTATCTCATTGTTTCTCACTGCGTTACTTCTTGCAGCTGCGACTTGCCTAATTTCGTCATTCTTTGCACCGTCTTCTACGCTTCTTGTGCCGCCGTTTCAAACGAAGCGTTGATTTCTTCATTGTCCTCTTCGTTTTCGTATTCGTCGTCAGTTTCGTTGTCGCGCGCTTCGCCGTACGCCAATATGCTGCCCGAACGCAAATTACGAAAAATATGCAAGTGAAGGTCAACGCTCGAATAGCTGATACCTAACACATTACATATTGCGACAAGATCACTGTGCGTCAAATTATTGACTGCGTAGTTTTTCTTTGAATCGTATTCTTCGCTGTTTTCGTCAAAATCGAAACCAGAAAACTCGCGTAACCTTTTTCTGTTATTTCTGTCTCCGTCTTCCTCGAACACAAACTTATGCAATGCTGCTATGCACTCTCTCTTACTCGCACGCAGACTTGCACTGATGAAATCATTTAAGCACGCCATTGCTTAAAAAATGATATTCTCACTTCGACTTTTTAGTTCGACTTTTCACCTTTACTTCGACTTTTCACCTTTAGTTCGACTTTATACGCATTTCCTTAATCACGCCCGATCAAAAGTTTTCCGACTTTTGCTCATATCCACTTTTGTTCATATCCCCTTTTGTTCATAATCCCGGACGAGCCTCCAAAATGTGGGGTTTTATATTTAAGTAATAAGTTTATTGGCAATGATTAAGTATAAGGTATAATGTTTGTTCACATGTAATTGTATTTCACCAGAAACTGCGACGTTATGAAGCAAGCTCGTTGTTCTCACAACCACACTAGGCCGAACTTCTAGCTGCTTCCTCGTTGAACTCTCGTAACCGACTTTTTGCTCGTTGCCGCCACCGTGCAGCACGTTGCCTTCGTTCTCGATCGTTCTCTTCTTATTCGCCGCCTTGCGAATTCGCCGTCGTCGTCTTTGCATCTTTGTTGCTCGTCGTCTTTGCAACATTGATGCTCGTCGTTGCTGCTCGCCGCTGCTACTCGTTGTTGTTGCTCATCTTTGTCACTCGTCGTTGTCTAGGGATCTGCTGTTACGTCAATTGGGATTCGTGTACACAGCTATACACTAACCCACATGTATTTGTGATAGAAATATTAGTAAGTCTTTAATTCTAAACAGAAAATCATTTAATAACTATCAGAATTTGTCTGCATTAAAAGTATCTTTGCTTCCTTTCAATTAAGAAGACGAGCTAGTCTGAAGTGATTGTGCTGTAATTTAATGTGAGTGTTTTTGAAATGGATGTTGATGATGGCAATATCTTGACTTATCCTTCTGATATATAGTAGTTTGGTGGTTAGTCGGAATTTAAAGAACCTACCTCGTTTTATTTATAAATTTCTCATTAAATAGCTGTTATATATTACCATAAGGAAAATACACATTAACAGGAATTGTTTTACTCGTATTTGACACTATTTGGGAGAGAGAAGATTTTGAAAAATCAACCTGAAATGGATTCCTTTACTTTTGAGTTGAAAGTTTGTACTTCAGTCTCCCTTTTTGACTTTCTATTGTCATAAATTTGTAAGTGAAATCTCGCTGAACCGTTGGCTTAAATGCTTCCTAAAATCGTTTTGGTTATCCCTCTTTTCAATCTGCCTCACTCATGTAGAATAAATTGTTTTTGTAAGCCCAAACAATTTTGAGTTTATTTCACATTTTACACTTTTATGTTTATAACAAATTGTTTTTAAATTATTCTCTAGGCTCTTATTTTGTGGGTGTATTTAATTTGTTTTTTCTTGCTGAGCCACAAAATTAGCGTAATCAATTTGTAAATTCGTTTCAACCTTACGCATTTCGATTTAGGATGAAATAAATTCAAATTTAATGGCACCCAAGTCGACTTTCCCATTATTTTGTGCGCAAATTATTGTTCGTTTTATTGAAAACTGTAACAAATTTATGTTGAGCACATTTGCATTTCACTTCGGAATAGAAAACAGATTAAATTGTGCTTTCTGGTCATGTCTGGCAGCTGTTAACAAATATTTACTTAGCCTAGCCCCAAGCGACTGTCTGGCGTCTTATTTAATGTCTAGACTCCAGAGGCAATGCAATCGTAATAATTTTATTGAACTTTTCGATAAGTTGTTGATGTTCATTATTCAAAGGCCATTTGCTAATATAATTGCAGAATTGATTGCATTAGTAGAATATGAATAATTGACCAATGATGTAGAATTAGATCTGATGAGGTCAGCATATGAAAATATTGTACTCAACAATTTAAATTTGATTTAATAGAAATATAATATATAGTACGTCTGGTTGGCCTTTCACTGCTATATAATAGATTGAATTGTTCCAAAAGGTTAAAGAAATTAAATTGCAATCAGCTGCTCGCGTATCGAGCATCACGTAAATGGAAAGCAACGTGTTGCTTTTCTGGCTGCTTGCAGGAAACGTGCCACGTTTTAAAAGTTTTCTTTGGTTTCTTCTTCGTCTCTTGTATACATACTCGCAAATATATACACATTGTGGGGTAGCAATTTCAAAGTCATTAAGACACCAGAGCTTTACTTAATGCTGCGCACATTAAATCTATGTGTGACTGGCCACAAAGCCATCATTCATTTTGAAGCATAGCCACACACACACACGTGCTGCACCACAAAATGTATCATATTTTTTTTGTGCACGTTTGCTTTTGGGATTCCAGGTGGCAGCATTAAATCATTTGAATCATCTAGTAAATGTCAAATTTAATCATAAATTTCATGGTAGTCTTAAAGCCAGTTCGGCTCTATCCAGTGTCACTAATAATTAATTTATGTACATACAAATACCATACCAACCAAACATTTATTTATATATTTATCTAAATTATTACATTTTTTTTCATCCTTAATAAATAATATTAAATAATTGCCTGTATCTAAAAAGTTTTTTATAGTACAAAAAATTTTCCATCTAACCTTTTTTTATGAAGAAAATATTTTGGTTTACAATCGCTAAAATTTTACCACGAGTAACCGCAGACAGCAATTATAATTATTCAGTAAAAATGTGTAAAAACTAAGAAAGGGAAAAAATTGTGTTTCGTTGTCACAACAATAAAAAAGTTCGCAATAATAACCACAATATGTAACAAAAAAAGGAACAAGTTGTGGGGAAAAAAGGTGACACATGTCGGCAAACTGCTGAATTTGCTAAATTGAAAATTGGAACATATATTTTGTTGTGATGGGTTTTTTAAATTATTTCTCTTGTTATTTGGGTTACTTTGTACGTTTTTAAATAATAATCGGGGGCATGAAATGTTCGCATTGCCAGACGACGATGTTAGCAGGAAATACAAATTTATAATACGACAGTCAGGAGTGCACTAACTAAGACATACTCTATACATTACTTAGGGAACAACAATGCAATTGGATTTAATTATTTAAATTTTCAGACTTTAAACTGTTTTAATTTTCGAAATGCGTATTAATTTTAAATAAAGACATTGAAATTTCTAACTAAGATTAAAAATATTTTAATATATCTATTTTCTCTACCACAAAATTATAAGACTCGCTCTGTAAGGAAAAAACATTCACAAACACATTTGTTGCTGACGTTTTATTATAATTTCTTTATTTGTATTGTGTTGTGCTAAGCGAAATTGAGTTGACAGCAGCTTTAACACTGCATGTATGTATGTTAAGTATAAATAACTTTCTGTCTGTATACTTATCGCACATCCTGTGACCCTTCTGCCACTCCTGACACGTCTGACATGTCTGACACTCGACTGACGGTTCAGCATGTCAAGTGTCACTTATTGATATGTCACTTACTCATTTGTTTATGTGTCTCAAGTGCGCGATACTCTTAACAGCTTTCAAGGTTGTTAACAATGTGGGGACTCTGCGGCCAAAACCCGCTGGCAGCTTTAATTGCCACAAAGCCAATAAACAGCAGAAGTTGTTGGACCAGCCAGTTGCTACACACACGAAGCGACAACCTTTGAGGTACACAGTAAGTGCCACGCCCACTTTTTGCAGTCACAACAGAATTGCATTTTGACTGAAAAAGCAATTGAAATTGGGAGGGGAAGTGCGTCCCAATGTGTGCCACGATTCTGTGCAGACCCAATTCTACTTCCTATGCAAATATGCAAATGCGCAGAGAGGCAGCCAAATCAAACGTAAACAAGCACACAGACAGGCACACAAACACGCACACAAACACGCACACAAACGCACAGGCACACACTCACGCACACAAGTACAAACAACCATACGTACTCTTACAGTCAGTCGAGGGTACAATTTTTTGCGTTGACCGCAAAATCAACGTTTTTTCGATTCCCATCGCTTTGTTTTCATTTCGATTGTTGGCGAATCTGAGTGCCATTTTAGTGAGGCAATATAGCATCCGGTATGGAAAACGTTTAACTACCAGATACTCTTTACACAATTTTAAATTATACTACCACAATTTAGTACATGTAAGAAAATACTAAATTAGCAAATTTGGATTAAAATAATTACAATTTGACCTTAATAATTTAATTTGTATATATGTACTTAAAAATGTATTAATTTAGATATATATTTAATAATGGTTGAATATATATCAAAGAATAAATACATTTTTATACAAATAAATATCTGAAAATGATTAAAAAACAACGTGACTTTGGGATTGACCTAAAATTTCCAATCAAGACACAATTCAAACAAGACATTGAATGTTTCACATCCGTTTCCTTTTAATACGAAGATGGAGAAACCTGAATGCAGTTGTAGGCATCTCGATTTGCTTTTCATTAGATCTTTCTTTAAACACACTTTTAGAGCACCAATTGAAATTAAATTGATACCCGCAACAACGTGTAAAAGTAGCCAGGTTCGATCACTATAGTTGCTTGGTGCTTTAAATATAAAGATCATAAGAAAATGGTACAGAATACAGAATAAAGTTGTCCTTTGGCCCACTTTAGCTTAACTACAGGCATAGCATCTCATTTAAAATATCAATTTCTATGACACATCATTAGCTGCTTATGCGAACAACATTTATATCAACGCATTTGTCAAAAGTAGGCCCGGTAGCAACCATTGAAAACGCTTTTCATGGAACACGAAAATATGCTCAGAGAACACTTCGGGCGAAATATGAATTTAAAATAAAAACACGAAAATTATAATGAAAATATGGATGACGCATATAAATCATATTTCTGGGGATAATTTAATTCTTACAATTGTTGTCACAGAGATAAACCGAAATCAACGATATTGAATACAGACAATTTATATTTTTTGATTGAATTGGTTGCGGCCGAGCCAAAATTGACTCTTGGTTATTTGAGCGAATCTCGTTGGCCTTGGGTCTTCTTTGTTATGTCTGTAAAATTCCACAATTCGCAAGCGGCAAGGTATAAAAATATAAAATGGCAGCAGTCATGTCAAACGACAACAGAAAGACACTACAATGTCGGCATTTAATTGATAAGGATGAGCTGGACTGCAATTAATTTGCGTGCACTCGAAATGCTTTTTCATATTTATTGTCATTTCCAGTCATATTCATATATTCTTATAGATTATTCTCAAAAATGTTTTGTCTTTTAAAGCATTCGTCATTTTGCTAATTAAATATATGTATCAAACAAACAATCATGAAATATATATTCTTGTGCTGATGGAATTTATCGCTTCCTTCATAGTTGTATATAAGCATTTATTCATATGTGCATAAATAAGCCGGGGTATTATAAAAAAGTAGAAAAAATCTACATCCTCTCCACCAAGAGAAATGCAAAACAGCTCTATCCTTTTATGTGGCTTAAATGACAAAGCGATTAGGGGCTTTACCATTGTTTTACACAATAAAACAGTAAAAAAAACACTCCCCACGCGCACAACGTGGCGTATGCGCAACGTCTCATCCTGCTGGGACAGGATCAAGAGACTGTTCAAGGCATGTGGTGATGAGAACGCCAGTTATTAGCATATTCTCGACATGTTGTGCTACTTAATGATGCAAAAATGTAAAAAAGCCATGAATGTAGCCAAAATCCAGAAGCCTTGCCATTTTCGGTCATTGAATATGCGAGTGTCCCACATCTGACTGAAGGATGAACGGAAGGGGGGATTACTCTACGTTTTTGTATCGTGATTTTATCTGATTTGACGCATGATGATGAGATGTGCAAGGCAGTTATATTTAGTAATTAATTCATGTCACAAACGTGCACAGTAATACATATTAAAAGAGTTTCTCAACATGCTTAGCTTCCTTTATTTTCCGTATCATCATGAATTCAATGCTCTGTAATCAATTGGATAATGTGCCAATCAAACTCAGCGTTCAGTCGGATTGCCAATTACTTTGCAACTCACAAAAGGATTTAATTAAAATATCTGCTAATCAAGCAAATCACAAATTCCTAATCATTACGCTGCAGCTTACATAGCAAAAGCATTCTCAATTAATTAAGAAATTATTCAACTCCGGTATTTATCAACTTAAAGTCTTCTTAATTAAATTGTGTGCTAAACAAGTACAATTTCTCCACTAAATCTAAAGTTTAATTTGCTACCATATTAATTAACTTGTCTCTCATTTTAGTCAACCATTTTCAAACACAGAGTTTGCAATTGCATTGCGTTCTCTACATTTTGAAAGTTCAGAAGTTGCTTGGTTTCGAGTGCGAAAGCGAGAACTCAACATCAACTCATTATGCTGTAATTCAACAAATGAGCACAAGGTGTTCGCACATTAAAACTGACACTCAAAATTACTGAGCTAAAAGGATTAAACCATTCAGCAAACCAGCTGTAAATCCCCGAGCCGTGTAATATTCGCATGTGTGTAAAGCATACGCTACACTCAACAACCAGGTGCCAGGTTCTCTCTTCCCATTCCCCTGCTTTTAGAACAAACTTAGAAAAGGTTCAACTCGAAAATGAGCGGCAACCGCTTAACGAGCTTCCCGGATTTTTGCGGCTTTAAGCATAGCTCGGGATTTTCACAGGATGTAACGGTAGGGAACAGGTGACTCCACTCGACTCGACTCGACTCCACTTCACACCACTTCACATCACACTGATTTATGCAAGCAAGCAACAAAATGGGTGTAAATTAACGTCTCTGCAGCTGAAGGTCTGCTAATGGAAGTGGCAACAAAATTAAATCTCACATATTTCACATTACACGTGGCGGAGTCGTCTTACGGGGAAGCAGCATTAATCGTCAGTCCTCGAGAAAGGTCACATGTCCTTTGCAATTTTATACGCAAGTATCGTATCCTGTGTGAGGTTTTCTTTGCACAGTAAATGAGCTTCAGGAAACGCAAATTTCAATTTAAAATCGTTAACAGTTTTCTTTTAATTTCAAAATAGAATAGATGTTCTAGAAAGGTTTATGCTGTTCAAATTACTCGTATGGATTTTATGTTATTGTAAAATATGCAAAATATAAACAATAAGTTATTGAATTATTTTTGTTTTAAGTTCGGGAATTGCGTAAGTAAAAATTTAATTTATTAATTTAAATATTAAATGAATAAAAAAGTTTACATAAATGCATAAACAATAATTTTATGACTTGTCCAAAGGCGCTAAAATGGATGTCAACATCTGCAACAGTTCTTTTGAAAGTATTGTTCTATTGTTTTGTCATTTTGTTTTGAAACTGTCGGACTGACACGTCAGGACAACAAAAGAATGCCATTATGCTAGTATTTATAGTCAGGCCATAAAGCTGAGTGACAACTGACATTGACAACAAACAGAAGAGAAGAGTAGAAAACAGGACACAAGGGAGAAGAAGAAATGACAAGGAACTGTTATGAAAATGCAGCAGTGGCAAAGATTTTCTCATCCTTGCAGAAAACGGGAGTCACTAAAAAGGCCAATTGGAACGTGCAATTATTTGGCTTATATTGTGGTCGTGGACGAGCCGTGACCCAAGGCTAACAAGCTGCAAAGGTCAATGGACAGTTGTGCGCCCTAAAAATACGAGTATATTCCCGACAGTGGGTCATAAAACGCATGAATGCGCAGCGAGTGAAATTCAAATACAACGTGTTTGAATGAATGCATCATGAAGTGGCACACTGCGGGTCAAAGAGTGAGAGAGAATGAGTAAACATTTGACTGGGCAAACAAGTGCACAAAGAGCACTCAACAGTCGGTCAAATGTCCTTGGCCTATGCAGTTGAACATAGTAAAAGCAGCATGAAATGCATTAACTTGGCCAAAGTAACAATCAAAACTTGTATGCTTGCTATATTCTGACTCACATAATTTAATTGACCTGAATAAGAGAAATGCAATTCGAGCTTGTCATTAAATTGAAAATTCATCACAGTTGGCTATCCTTTTCATGTTCCGCGCAGTCATAAAAGGGTTTTGTTAACTTGAGATAAGCTCAAGTCATAAATTCTTATGATTTCTGTTTGGCATGCATAAACCATAAATAACTCATACGCAGCGTCTACTTAAGCTAAGCGAAACGAAACTAATCTAGCCAAGTGACGCCGAAAACATTTGTCTAGGCCACAAATAAAACACAACACTTATCTTTCAACATCCCGCGGAGATTTTCATTTGCAGCTGGTATTCGTACTTTTTCCAAGCCAGAGCATTCACATTTAAACGCAGCGGGATGCACACAGCACCCCACATGATTATAGCCACATAAAATAGTTATGATGAGAGTCGAGTCAGATGACAGGTTCATATACACAGCTCGTTGCTATAGTTTCATTTCAAGCAGATTGTTATAGACCTATGATTTTCTGATCAGGAAAGCTGCCAGCCTTGACGTTCCCTGGCATAAATTACCATGCAAATTTGAAAATTAATCACTTGACGGTCGTCGCAGCTGTAAAAGCAACTCGCCAAACAAAGTTTGTTGAACAAATTGACAACATGCATAGAGAGTGAAGGAAACTGCGGACATGATTATCTCTGTAATATTTGCACAACCTGAAACAAACTAAAATTTAAAGTCAAGCCAATGAATCACAATAACAAATTTGATAACAGGTTTAAGAGAAAGTTTCAGCATTTAGAAACACCAAGTGTGTTTAAACAACTGCTGAATTTTTCAACATTTAAGTAAGGAATAAAATAAGCTCAATAAGTAAAAAGAAATTGTAGCTGATTTAAGAAATTCCAGTCTAGAAGTTGTTTGCAAAAAAAGATTTGTAAGTGAATAAGTTATCTTCTCAGTATTTTATTTCTATTTAATTCTGAAAGTTAAAAATGGAAGTACTAAATAAGTTCAGGTGAAGCTCAATAAGTTAATGGGAAATGTTTAACTTCATCACCTTGGTTATGTCTATTTAACTGGGTCAGTTTTGTCCCAACTGTCGTCTGCTTGTCAGCATTTAGCCTGCAGTATAGCTTTAAATCTCTTTGCAAGCCAAAAATCATTTAGTAAACACTTTCCACAGTGTTGGCCATTGTATCGTTACGGCGGTTGGGAAACTTAAATGAATGAATGTAAATGCTCGGGGCGCTATTCAGTTGTCATTGCAAGTGCTTTCTGTTGATTTTTACTGTTTAGAGCTGTTTCCTAGCTATTTAGCCTGCAGCGCTCAGACAATGGTTAAGCGTTTCCCCCTTTTACCCCCTTTCTTCCCCCGTCAACAGCTTGGGCTGTCCGTTTGTCTCGCCCCTCTGCTCTCCTGTCTTTCATCAGAATATTCCTTTATTTTACAAGTTGTCGGGCGACGAGGAGACTGCAGTTTTTAATTCATCTGCAGGGAACTGAATGCACGCATTGTTGCAGTGTATGCACAGGATGTGCAGAGCAGCAGGATATTGCGACATCTGGGTAAATAAACCCCCCCAGCCTTAAACACACACGCGTCAATGACTTTTAGTTTAGCATGTGGCATAATTATGAACTCAGCCAGGTTGCAATTGCAACACGTTGACCCAGAAGCTTCGCCCCTGGCAAATACAATTTAACAGTTCTAGTCACAAGAATTTTAAATTTAAAAAAAATAAATAAATAAATTTGTAAGTAAACCAAATTAGACCAAGGCTATTTCATAATGCTTTATTTATGCTAATGTCTTGTTTAATGGCTGCTAACTTGTTCAACTAATTTGATTAAACCACTTGCCTCCTGCAACAAGTTGCAAGTCCGCAAAAATGCTCTTAATTATGCAGGAAAATTGAGAGAAGCACCCGTTGTCTGCCTTCCGGTTATTGGCATCCTTTATAATGGGCCAAGAGTCGCAATCACAGCAAGTTGGCTCCACGGGGAGGCAATGGTAAGAAAATGATTTACTGAAAGGGCATTTGGTCTTGACTGTAAATTATTGTGTTAATAAATAATTCGCTTTTATCAGAATAAAAAATGGAAAACTGTGATCACATGATGTTTAAATACATTTTTCCGATTCTTGTTAGATTAAGTTTATTTCTGTATTTTGTTTTAAAATAACTACCTGATTTCTTTCGAAATTATTGTTGGGAAATCTTTGTAGTATCTGCAAATATATTTATTATATACTCAGCTTAACTGTTTTTCTTAGGACTAAGGTCGACAGCGTATTAATCCTCAAAGGACTTGAAGTTCCCAAATCTATTACTTTGTGCAAATGTCTGCAGATGCAAACAAAATTCCCGCAAACATGTGAAACTTCATGTTGTGCTTCCTTTTCCCTAGGGAGTGGTCCATCTGTGTCATCTGGCAATCGGCTGTTTTAGATATTTGGTCTTGTGAATTTTCTTCGAGACAAGATTTGCACATACAAGCAAAATGCAGCTGTTGTCAAATCTTCTTCAATTTCCATTATGTGCTTAGAGAAGTTCTTGTGGCATGTTCGTCCTCTGCTGCAACTGCGTCAACTGTAAGTCCTTTAGAAATATACACACTGAAGAAGCGTAAGGCATAGAGTAAACTTTTTTTATTTAAATTTTTTTTCTCAACTTAGTCAGAACTTACTGCTGAAAGAAAGCCTTGGATTTGACTTAGTTTTGACTACTGAAAAGACCAAAGTAAATAACATGAGTGAGAATGTTTCAGATTTGTCGCAGAGAGAACTTCCGTTCGACTGTCTTGACTTTAACAAGTGTTTTTAATAAGATTTTTTAGCTTTTGCAATGCTCAACAAATAATTTGGCCATTTTCTTTGTCTTGCACGTAGTTTGCCTATAAAATTGCAGTCAATTTAATTTGGGCATTTATGTAGGAAATTTATTTTACATATTTATGTCTGGGCACGTTTCAGTCTGTCTACACGTTATTTTCAGTTATTTTGGGACTCCGGCATTTGCATAAACTTTGTTTGCACAGCTTCTCAAGCATCTTTAAATAACTTTAAGACTTTTGAATAAAAAATTTTACGAGCAAAGGAATTCCTGCTAATTGTGATTGCCAGGTGTTAACTTTAGCCAGTAACGAGCTACCCATTCACTTTTTGGTTGGCTACCAAAATGCAATATCCCATGGACAGAAAATAACACCACAGAAACTACATCACATACTAAAGCAGTTGGATTAGCCTGCTGGCACGTAGGGAAAACTTCTGATGTCGACTTAGTGCCTCTTGCATCTTCTGTACCTTCAATCAAACGTCAATTAACTTGGATTTTAGTCAGACCTGGGAGATGTTGCGTAGTGCTTAAATGTGTGCAAAGGAAAGCCAATGAATTTCACTCCACGCATTGTAAGCATTGCGTATACGCCATGAAGTACACCAAATATTCTTAAAAATATCATAAATTGAAAAACAAATCATTTTCATAATATGCCAAAGTTTCTGATATCCAATTAATAAAAAAAATAAAAAAAGTCTGTGATATTTATTTAGCTAAAGAATTTTAATATTTACCTTAATAACTTTTAAATCCAATAATTCAAATATAAGCGATGGGATATAAAAAGCAAGTTTCCTTTAATATGTATTCTTACATTAATAATCCTAATTATATTTACATACAATTTAGTCAAGTATGCAACAGTTGGCTTAAGCTTTCCTTTCCATCCGTATCAGATAAAACTTCCGTGCTCTTTAACGTATCTACATACATACATGTATTTACATATTAAATTTTTGGCACACCTAACAAAAAAAAACCTGCATACGCGTATGTAAATAAGCATTAAATCGAATTTTAGCTACCAGCGTTGTACGTGAGTTTTTCCTGAGGTTGTCAGGCGGTGCGGCTGATAGGATGGAAATTTGCTTACCGTTCACTTCAAGTTTTCCAATCAACACCCGGAGCAGGGCAATTGAACCAACTGCCTTTTTGATCTCCTTGGCATTCATTTGCTTTGACAGCAGAGCTGAGCTCAATATTATCATCACAAATTGCTGAATTGGCTCACATTTAAATTTAACACATTTAACTTAAACTTTAAGATGAATACGCCACTTTTTTGTATTAAGCGCTGTAACTTATACAACATATGCATCGAACTTTATATTCATAATTTATCCGTCGAAAGCAATCAAACTGGTTGCAGTCACTTGAAAATTTAATGAGCTCTTAGATATCGACTGCCAATGTAAAAAGCAAAGAATAAAAGCATTCTTTGCTCTTTACATTGGCAGTCGATATCTAAGAGTAACTCAAGAAATACAGGGCTTTAAACACAAACATAAATGCATATTTTTACAGTAAACTTCTATGGCTGCTATTATTGCAGCTCTAGAGTTTTATATAATTTTCTTTATATTTTGTATTATATTTTCTTCAATTCGGACACTGCCACAGACCAAACTTCAATTCTCGTTTTTAGTCTGATTTATTCTTCGTATTTGGTATTTATTTTTCTATGTTAAGTTATTCAGCTCAGTTTTAGATGCTCTTGCCCTTTGTGCAACTCAATAAGTTATAATAAGAAGTTTTAATAAGTGCTCAAAAGCATTGATGCTCAATTTGAGTTTGAATCTGAAGACAGTCAATGATTTAACATTTCGCTTTAAAGAAATTCTGATGGAATTATATGTAAGCAATTGAGAACAGGAATTTGAGTTGTCTGACAGCACAACATTGCGTAAACGCAACGTGAATGACCTTGAATCGCATTGTCTCAATAAATGCGGCATTAATGAAAATTTAAATAATTATGTACAACTGTTAAAGTGAATGGCATTCTTTTGTTTCCTTCACCTGCCACTAGTTGTTTTCTGCTTGACTGCAAGTCACGTATACGCAATGTGGGTCAGTTATCAATCCGTGAGCGCATTGCCTCAATAATTGCATGTATGTTGAATTCTACCCGCGGCATTAAATCAAGCATAACAGTCAATTTTAACAATGTCGCACGTTGTGCATACACATTCAATTAATCAAACAAGAAGGGGAGAAAAAATTTAATTATTTGAACTCGTACGTCACGTTAACTCGTAACTGTCGCATAACCGCAAACTGACGGCAGGCAAAAAAGGACTCAATACTCGCTCTCACTGTGTAAATGAAAGCACTTAAGCGGAAAAATGTATTTGCAATTTACGCATTAAAAAGAAAATGCTGCTGCGGCAGCTGACAAACTGAAATTAAATGAGGAGAAATATATGTATATTCATATAAGTACAAGTATGAGTATGTTACGGCGTGTTTACCTGCAGGCAATCTTAACTCTTTCTCTTATACATGCTATTTGCTTGTTTTTGGTAGGACGGTGTTTTAGTCCTTTCGGAGAACTACGAAACTTTTTCAAAACAATAGAGAGCAATTAAAATTCAATTAGCAAGCAAAACCACTTAATTTAGATTTTTGCAATTTGCCATGTGAAAGTTAAAACAATTCTACCTACAACAATTTATTATGTAAATTTCAATTGCTCAGCCTGATCAAATATTTAAGCTTTGCCTGCCCATGGACCGGTTGTCTTAATTGTTTTTGTTTTTGGCATTAAGCCAAAGCTAAAAGCAGAAAACTAGGTTATGTTGGCAGAAATTGGCCTTAACCGCAATTAAATTTGGTTAGTATTGTCAACTTGCTAGCTTTTACCTTTGTTTCTATCTCAGGTAATTTTTATATATTCACTTGTATGTTTGTATCTTATTTTTGCGACAGGTTTAACTTGGAATTAAGTTTCTATTCTAACTCGCTTAATGATTACATCTGGCATGTAAAGCATTTGTAATTAAATATATTATTTTAATAGTTTGAAGCTCTTCACATGTAAATGTAATGATGTAAATTTAAGCTGTGAATAATAATTTATTAACTTGGATATCGTTTCTTCAAAAATCGAACTGCTGATGTATCCATGTGTTTATACATTTGTTTCTTTTCTCTGTCTCTGCTTAGCTAAGGCGAGAAATTTCCGAATCAGTTACCTTGAATGCCGCTTGGCAATTTATTAAATTTCACACCTAGTGTTTGGTAAACAAAAATGTAATAAATATTCCATAAAATTCCCTAATGCAACTGCACAAACAGCAGCCGCAATTGCGGACAACAAACAGCTTTGTCCGAGTGAAATTGTCCGAGAGGAGAATGCTCACAAACATATAGTAAGCACTGTATGGAGGGCAACTAAGGCATCCCCAGGCTGTCCAAGGAGAGAGCCTTGTTTGCCTCTCAAGCGATGATAGTCACGATTTATGTTCCGCCTTGCACTGGACAGTTATTTATTTTTTGTTTGTACTAAAGTATTTCAAGTGATAAATTGTTAGATGTGGCTCTTTTTTCAAGTTTTCATTAGGTCACTTAGAGCACTTTAATTAAATTCAATAAAATAAACCAATTGAAAGTATAAGCAGTTGAATAGTTTAAAGCTTTATAGATCAGCTATTTTACTTTTCCTTTTTGAATTCTCACAATTTTTTGCTTAAAAATCGTCCTCTCTTTGCTTGTGCTTTCGTCTAAAGACCTCCCACAGCTGCTGTCTAACATGATATCCTGTCCATCGTATCTTGTCGTTGACATCATGCTCTCTGCATGCACGTTGTTGTGGTTCCATCCTCATCTGTCGGCATCTCTTGTTCATGCCCAAAAAATTGCCATCAGCAGCCATTTCCTCAGCATTGATTTATACATATATTGACAATGGCGCCAGGAAGGAAAACTAGTCATTTTTTGCGAATAGCCCTGCATTAATTTGGACCTTGAAGTCTGATTCAACTACAGTGGGCGATTGTTATTGGACTTGACCATACATAGTTTTGCTTTGTTTTTAAAGACAGGTGACAGTTACCTTAGGATGACTGTATAATTTTTCTTCCTCTCTGTCAGACTATTTCCCTTATGGATAAAGACAACTTAATACAAATTTTGGGCTTCTCTTTATTTAGATTGATAGCGAGAAATCAATGTTGTATGAGATATCAGCTAGACATCGCAGTGTAAGCTGTCTGAAGTAGCAAACTGTGTTTCTAATCACGTACAAGACATGTGGTCAATGCTTATTGAGTAACATGAGTAGACAAATTGTGGCTTCTGTTTATATGTATATCCATTCAATGTAATAAGTCTACTTACATTGAGAATATGTGTATTTGTGTGACCACTAATCATAAGTCACAGCTTTTGGCATCTGGACAGTCACATTTCTAATTAGCATCAATAACAATCATTCAATTTAGTAATTAGGAATTTAAGAGCATCACTTCTCGATTAATTCAATATCATATATGACTGAGAACTAATTTTTAATACATAAATTGAAGCATGAGAATTGGGGAAACGTAAAAAAATCGAGTTAGTAGAATTTAATCTTGTGATATTATATGACAGATATACAAGTATTTCAAAAATTGTCTAATAAATTTACTATGCATTCTAGTATTTAAAATTGCTGACAACACACACAAAGTAAATATTATTTTGCCTGGCTTTTCTCACTATTTCTGTGGTCATTTTATTTGTTATGCTTTCACATTTCCCGGCGTTTTTTCTCTCCCTCGACAGTCATGGAAATTGCAATGGGCATAGCTGGTTGGCATTTAACATCGTTTGTGCATGTGTCAGGGCATTTGACATTGGCATCTGTCTAGCTGACAGCTGCAACAGGACTTCGCACAGTTAGACGCAGAAGAACTCGTACTTCTGCTCGTCTGTTAACCCAAGAATGTACACAATGCCCCTTTAAAGTGGCAGACAAGTGTGCTTTGTAGATTGTTTACTTTACTTTCTATTGTTTTAAGCTTAAGGGGAACTATGAGTATGTTTCCATGTGGAAGAACAGATATAATTTAGTAAACATAAACTATAAGCTATATGAAATTGTTGTAATAAGTACTTTATTCATCTCACTTTTTGTTAAATTTTCCCATAATATTTATTAATGAAAACATCTTAAAGGAATGTGTCGCCTTTAACAATGGCTCATTAACTTTTATTTAATATACCCTCGGCATTGCAATCATGTCTAAATTCTTGCAACATAACCGAGATCTTGGCACAAATATGTAACTGTGTAAAATTTTCTACTCAACTAGCTGGGCCATATTTTCAGCTCTTTTTTCAGGTAAGGCTTTGGAAAATGCTCGGCAGGAAGCATGCGAAAATCCGCTTAAAAACAGCGAAAAATCAACAAAAGAAAACGATGAAAAAAAAGAGAAAAAAACTAAATGCTTAAAAGAAATTAAATAGTGCTCAGGGAATGATGGATTTCGGTGAGATTATAAAGAGCATAATCCCCGAACTGCAGTTGTGTATGTGTGTGTGTGGAAAGTAGAATTTCGTTGATTACAGGCATTTAATTTGTCAGACTGTTTATTAAAGTTCCTTCTCATCAGCATTTCTCATTAGGTAGCATATTTCATTTATTTAAATAGTGAATGCCACTCGAAGTTTACCACAATCCGCAATCCGCAGGCCACAGCTCACAGGGCTTGGCTTTTTATGCACTTTTTGTTGGCCGTAGCTTTGGCAGTTGGCCCAGCAGGTGTATATACTTAATTATATCTAGGATTTCAGCGCTGCCAGAAATTGTCAAGCTTCTCTATATTCATTTAATTAAAAAGTTTACATTGAAAAGTTGCAATGGTGGCAATCAACAAGAATTGTTTGCAATATATTTTAGCGCTTAAGACTTTAAATTCTATATCTCAAATCGCTCAACTAGATAATCTGAAATGTTTATTAAGAGTTAAGTACAACAAGAAGATGTTTCAAATGAAACATTTATAGCTAACTGCAAACTGCTCACGAAACCAGCAACACAACAAATGCCGAGAAAAGCCACTGAAAAATGTAGAAAAACTTATATAAAACTTCAAGTCTAGTTGGAAGTTTAACTTGCATTATTACTTAACCGCTTTGGTAAGTTTACTGGATTGTTACATAGGCAATAAAGGTGCTTAAACTCGCCGATAGATGCTGGCTTCATTGAATGGGCCCCAACTTTATACACACATCTTTTAAATATTAATTTCGTTTTCAGTACTTTCACAATATGAGTAACTAATTATATAAAAGTATTGCAAAAATATTTGTTATAATAATTAAACACTTTGTACTTTATTAGCTCAATTTACATAATCAATTTACCTCTCACCACACATAAAATAATTTTATATTTAAAAATTCAATTCCCAAACAATTTTAATAAATTTATTCAAATTTCATTGTAGTATTTATTGGTATTTATAAATGCGTACAAGTGGTATTCATTTGTTGTATTTTTAATCTTATTTTGTTAGACACTGCAGTCGAAAAAGCATTTGACATGCTAACAAAAGAAACACACTCCATTATTCTTTGTTTATACCTGGCACACGAAATTATTTATTTATCCACTCAGCGGTCAGTTTAATGAAATGAAATAAAAAAAGTACGGGGTCTAACGAATAAAAATATCAACAGATGTTTCATGACTTATGAGCAGTTTGAATTGATGATTTCTTGTTATACATTGCACTGCTGTGCATGATATTTTATGTTACTAATGTTAATATATCTGTGTGATACCACTAAAGTCATTCTAGATAAAGCAAACGACAAGTTTTAAAAGTAAGCGTGTCAAAATAGGAAATCCATTAACTAATTAAAAAGATTTTAAAGAAAAACTAACTTCATTTCGACACTGAATGAACGATTTGAAACTGTGTACGCTCTATTGAAGCAGTTACAGATGAAGTGCCAAGTAAAAAAAATTAAACTGCTGGAATTGTGGTTACTTATCCAAGCTCTTCTTATTTACCTTTTATTTTTATTAAAAGCAACCTTATCTCTCTCTTCTCGTCTTGTGCACTCATTTTCTTGCTGGACGAAAGGGTCGAGTGGTTTGGTGGTTTTGTCAAAAGCTCAGATAAATTGGGTGGCAAGCTAAGCTTACATTATTACAAGATTTTAAAAATAATATTAAAATAAATTATATTAATTTTTAAGCTCATGCAGGAGCTTAAATTAAGATTAATGTAAAGATAGTTGCTTTAAAAGAAAAACTAATGGAAATTCAAATCCTGCCTGAGAAGAGGCAGGTGACAGAACTCACCACACATGTTTATTCCACAGTTATAGCTGCTCTACAAATCCGTTTTACAGAATGTCAAGACTAAACAATTGTTGGCTACCGGAAGTTTGTTAGAATTAGTTGAACTTGTATGTGAGGACTACACGTGACTTGGCCAAATCTTTAACGAATCTTTTGCACGACCAACTGACAAGCTGTCCATTGAAAAGTTCTGAGAAGCTTATGTATCCTAACTTATTCCGTTGAAGGAGAGAGAGGTAGAAAGAAATAAAGGAGATAGTCGGGCTATCTAAGTACACGGTTTTAAGCTTAAAACTACTAAGATGAAGCATTTTCATGTTTCCAAATATTTACTTGTAGATATTAACTTAATGAATTTAAGGCTGAAACCAAAACAATCTGTCAAAGATAAACACAAATTAGAAATTTCTTAACTTAAATGCCATATTTATTCTTTGGAGAAGAGAAAAATATCTTCTATTATTTTTATGACAAACACGAAGAAAACACACACTCACACACACACAGCTAAACCCTCAGAGATAAGCAGCGATAGACTCAATTGGTTTCATTGGTAAAGCTCAACGGGATGTCGTTGTTGTGGTTTCTTTTGGCCAGGAAAGGGCATCGCACATTAAGCCAATCAAATTAGTACTAATCTTAGGATTTTGTTTGCTTTGAATTAATTATTTTTGCACTTGCTTCGTGTTGGTTTCTGTTTTGCCCATATGTCATTGGCTTTTGTTGCTTTTTGTGCTTCGCACTTTGCGAATTTCCTTTATCAAACTATTTTCAATTTGGGAGTCAAGATGTAGAAAAATATCCAAAGCTAAGTGAAATATTAATAAAGCCTACCCGATATTTTAAATGACAGCACTTCAATTAAACTTGTTTTGATCTTCGAAAATTCTCTTTTCATTAACTAAATATCGTATACAAAATACAATTTATTTTGATTTTTAAGACATTTATTAATATTGGTTAGTTTTAACTTTGTTTTATTGCATAATTTTAACTATATTTTATAGTATTTATAATATCGAATTTAAAAATAATAACTTCATCTAAAATTAATCTCATTTATACATTTATACATCTAACAACTGAAAAAATACTTGACAATTTCATGCAGAAAGTAAATTGTAGATGTAAGTACGTTTATTTGGGTATTTGCACAACTGACTGCACAAGAAGAATATCGTCAAATTTGACACATTTGACAACAATTTGAACATTGTCTACACTTTTGTGCTCCATTGAACACAGAAACTCAATCAATTATATTAAGAGACTGAAAGAAAAGGAAAGTTTTCTAATGCCGCTCTTCATCGAGGGTCAGAAGTCGGTGTCAAAGTTTTCTGTCTGTGTGACAATCTACTTTTATCTACTTTTTAGTATTTCATTGTCAGAAATTGTTCTTTTAAATTATTGTCAACTTAACAGATGTAAAACAATTGTTTCTTATTAAAAACTCAAGTTGTCCCTTCTTAAATCTAAACTAAATAAATAAAATGATCAAAAAAACTCTTAGTTTAATTGACAGCTAAAGTGCTTGAATTGGGTATCTTGATTTAATTGTTGGATTATTGTTGACCACAAAACTTTTTAAATTGAAATGTTTGTAAAGTTTTGTTGACTTTGGCTTGAAGTCATTAAGCGCATATACAGATATCCTTCGGTCAAACAATCTGATACTACCTATCATTTTCTCAGCACAACTTTCTCTACAAAAACAGAAAGTTTCAAATTGTGGCCAAAAATGCACAAATTAAATACATTTTAAGAATATGTCGGACTTGGCTTAGTAATTCTGTTGATTGAAACTTTGGCAGTGTTTGGGTATTATAAATTTCTGCTCGTGTGTATAAATATTTGGGCTACACTGAGTCAAGCTGACATATCTCCTTTGTGTACATTTAATAGCGCTGGCTGCCAGGAAAACCGAACGCAGTTGAAAGTTTCACTAAAGTTAAATGTTTCCTTTCAGGCAACAAATTGCTTTAAATTTCAACTGAAAGTTTATAAGTGCCCTCATAAAAGTTGCAGGGTCTAGCCAAAAGTTAAAAGCACCTACAGTTTGAACAATTTTTGATACACGGACAGCTAAATGCATATAGCTCATACGCCATGTGGCACATGGCCATTTGCAATGCTCGCCGGCGATAGCTGAATCTGTTTCCTGGCGGCTGACTGAAGATGCAAATTTTAAGTCCTACGAAAAATTGTAATTTTTTAATTCAACAGATTAAAGGAGAGGTGATTTCAAAGCACAAAAATTTTAACGGATTGGTTTGAGTATTGATAATACAAGTAAAGATATTAGCCTTTAAAGAAATTCGAATAATATTAAATTTATAAAGGTGAGAAAAATCAAATTGTAAAAGGATATATTGTCAATATTAAGCATAATAACTCATTGTTTAATACTTGCAGAAGACTTTGTTATATACAACCTTTAAAGTGATATTTAAATTAACATTTTCAATTAGCAGACGAGTTGTCAAGAAGCCATTTTAATAGCCAATAATGAGCTGACATATTACAGGCATAAACATGAAATGCAGACAAATAAATGGCACGCACCGAGAGAAGACGTCTTATTTTGAGTGCGTGACTTTGAATGAAAGCAGGTAATTCATCCGTTGAAGGTTGGGCAAATACTCGTTATGTCACATACAACAAACACGAATACTCGAATAGTCGCATAAACAGAAGTGCCATTTGGCATAACTTGGCTAAAGTGTCGCGTAATTTATTTGCCACCTCTGACAAATGGGCTGATAAATTGGCCAAGCTTTGAGTCGAGTGCCTTTCAAGGGTCCCACTAAAAGGCCATTGTCTTCCTATCAACAGGAAACGCAAATTAATTGAAAATTAACAAGGCGCAGAGTTGCTACACATTAAATTAAAGCTCATACTTTACGTAAATAAACAGGATAGATTTGGAAAACTATATGAGCCTAGTTACGTATGTGCATATGTAATTAGCAAAAAAAAATAAAAAAAATTGTTCTTCTTACAATTTTAATATTTACAGGAGTAAAGTGAAAAGTGAGATTGACACTGTATAAATACCAAATTTAATTAACTTTTTGCTACTTTGTTGAGTCAGCAGCTTGCCTAGTTTATGACTATTTTATGTGGAACGCAGAATGCAAGATTCCTTGCAGTTTACTCTCTACAAGATTTACAGGCAAATTATTATTTGATGGGCCAACATTGTGGTTGTATTTTATATTAAGGTGTGCTCAGAATTCGGTTGCTTGTGCCATAACTTTGTTGTTTATTTTCGGCAATTACACAGCTTTCTTACAGACTTTTATTCTTATTTTTTTTTATTTTATCATCATTTTTAAGCAGCAATCAAATTGTATGCATTTGCCTTTGCCACTTTTACTATTTACCTACAACAGTGTAAGCTCTGTGTTAACTGAAAATCGAAAAAATACCTTAAAAAATAAAACGTAAATTGTGAAAACCATTTCTCATTTGCCAACCGGAAATGGAAAGCCAATGAATTTCTCCCTCAAGGAATAAACGGAAATTTAAAGACCAGCAAATGGACCAAACTGGAAGTTAGCTAATCAAGTCTTGATACTGCACAGGGACAGCAGCAGAAAAATAGGAAATCCTGTACATTGAAGCATATTTCAACAGTTTTAAAAATGCATAACAATAGTTTAAGCAGTAACTCACAGGATCTAGCTAATAAAGTATACCCTGTTTCCAATGTAAATGTGTGGCAAAAGAGGGAATTTTTTGAATGCCAAATCGTTGGACTATCGATTTAACCACAGAGTATCTTTTATATCATAGCAAATGGAGCATTTCCGTGAAACGGCAACAATGAAATTGCATCTTAAATGATATTCAGCAGCAGGAAAAGTCATGTTTCGATAAGATGATGCAACATGAAAAACATGTTAATATGGTAACAGCTGCAACAGAATCTCGTTTGTTATGCCCATCAATACCATTACAGAGTATACTCGTAGCATGAAATTCATGTCTATCCAAGGAGCAAAGCATAACCGGAAGTATTGAATTATTAATGATAATGGCTGGAGCGAAACATTTACTGATTGTGTTCAAGTTTGGGCTTGGGTCGGAATGTGGCAAACTTCGGAAAACTGTGGCAAATGTGCTACAAAATTCAAAGTAACCATTCACAAATTGTGCTTGGAAAAGTTTTCTTTTTTACCAAACAATTTCCAATGCACTAGAAAATGCAAAGCAATGTCAAAAATTTCAGAGCTGCTGAATCATAAAGACTGAACGGAAAACTTCAATTCAAGTATCATAAAATATAAACCACTAGGAAAAACCGAGCATTGCATACCCTACCAAATTCTTGCTGGGGATTATACAATGACAATAGTCATTATGTATGAGACAGACTTTCTCAGAGATAAGGATAGAAAGTAATATCCAAATGTACAATATTTGCTGAGAATAATTTAGCGTAGGTAACAATAGGCAAAGTGCATTAAGTCATTCAATCGATGCGACGAATTTTTCTGACTGAATATTTTGTTAGATATTCAAAAGTCATTTACAGCTGCTGTTGCCGATGCTAAAATTTGCATATTTTTACAACAGGTCGGGAAATTTGTCATCAAGAAACTACCACAGCAAAATCAACAGCTGCTATCCAAAAGTTTTGCCATTTCTTCACTTTGAAAGCTGCTGATATAGTATGTATCAGGAATGTAGTTTTCTTGTTAGGTACACAAGTTTACCAAAAAGCAAGCAACAAATTGTAATGCATGTTATGGCTGCAAGTCAAAGTTTCCATAATTAGCCTGAACAAAATTTGAGCCAAAAAGTAGTAAAATCAAAACGAAAAATCTGAAATGTGGGTCAAATAAAAATTACTATTTGTATTTTGTATAATTATAAATTTTTTTTAAATTACATTTTTTTGCTTATGTAAAGGGAAGGGAATATAATGATAATTTCTAACTGCAACAGAATGTATAAATGTATCAAAAAGTCTGCAACTCGCTTTTCACGTAAGCGTTTTTAAAGTACTTTAGAGTAATAAAATCGAGTACAGTTAAATGATGACAGCAGTTGATCAGCTATAATTTGATATATAAAATTTTGATTTTTGGAAAATTATTTAAACGAAATTAATTATAATTTAATGCAGAATATATTAAAGGTCGAAATATGATCTGAATGGTGAACTTTACAAGTAAAAACTTACACGTGTATTTTGTAACGACGTTTTCTTTTAAATTTATTTCAGTAAAACTCAATACATTGTTAATATTTAGAGACGCATTGACAACTCGATTCATTTTATGTCGCTTTTTACATAGTGATATTAATCTCGATTCACTGTTTGGATTGTACGTATATCCAGGTGTCGGCTTTGTTTACTCTGTAGTTGAATCAACTATTTAAAAAAGAGACATCTACCCATGCAATTTTTACGAAAACTCACGGAAAAACGCCGAGGCTAAAATCAACTCCGAAAATGTAATTCAATAAATAAGAAACAAAATATACAGAGGCTCGTAACTGGGTTTTGCAATGCACATCGAAATTGTCGCATTGCAATTGAATTAATTAATTTTTAAATTTCTTTTTTTTTCGCTCTTTTCTTTCTCTCTTCTCTTGTATGCAAATTTATTGGTTTTCAGCTGCTGCTCCACAAATTGTAATAAAAAATGCTCCCTACAATTGCAAATGGTATTAATTGCTTAAGCAAATCTTATAAATGGCGACTAACGAAGGTCCCTTGCAGGATGAGATAGTTAGATCGATATTTAACTTAAATTTACTTTAAATTGTTAATATTTTTCATACTAATTATGGTACAGTTACTCTTAAGGCTAATAATAATCTAATTAATTATTTATAAAAAGCAATTATAAATATTCTGAGATTAAATTTTGTTTTCCATTGCATTTGCTAAATATATGTAAATAAATTATTTTATTGCCATAATTACACTTATTTATCTGTTAGGTTAAAATATCAAAATGCTTTAATACAATAGCAAATAAATAATAGGTATAAGCTTGCCAAATTAACCCAAAGGCATCTAATAAATCTCACATATTTTTGCATTTTCGGGTCAAACCACATGATACAAATATATCGTTTTGGCCACATAAATTATCTTTATGACTATGAACATATAAAGTTGTGCCCCAAGGGGCACAGATTATTAGAATTGCAATTGAGATGCTATTATCCTGAGCTCCTTGCTGCAATGTTTGAGATTTATGAATCTATATTTGAACCAAAGTTTAATTGGAGGTCGTCAGCATTTTCATGGGTACAGTACGGCCACAAATTCAATACAGTTAACAGACAGTACAAAGTTTCATTCACACTTAAACATGGGTTAGCAAGTCCAAATTAAGTTTAAATAAATTATATAAAGTCTATTTAATTTACCCCGAATGTTGAGAAAGGTTTTACCGGACAATGGGGAAATGTGCACTTAAACTTCGTGCCCAACGTGCTTGAGCTTGATCCGGGCCGTGATTTTTGCGGCCTAATGTGGCATATAACGAAAATCATGAGGCATTAAGTTTGACTTTGATATTGCCACAAGCATCCAAGGGATCAATTTGTGTGAAGGACTAACTAATGCGATGACACTCTGTGCGTGTGTGTGTGTATATGTTGGCCATAATCTCAGAGCCCGAACACAGAATGGCCTAAACAACCTCACACATGTTTGCATTTAATCCAGTTTTATTGCAGCCTTTGGGCTCCTGTGACCCTCAGTTATTATGCTGATTGTGTTGACACACAGCGTTCGTTGTTTGTTGTCATATTGTGTGTTGCTGTCGACTTGGTTACTAAATATTTAAAGGACCCTCAGGCTGTTTTCGGCTTGGATAAAACCACCTGAAAGTTAAGCCAAATACATAAAAATTCAATTTGATTTTGGAACATAAATCCAGTTGGACTTAGTTCGACCAGCACGTGCGTCAAATAATGGTTTACATATGTATTTATATGCCACATTGAAATCGCAATTCAAATTCAAATCAAACTCAATTTGAGGTGTCAAATTATGATGCAGGCCAGGCTACAACTCGACTCAACTTTGCTGAACTTTCAACACTCCCAACGTCTGTCAAGTGTGGCATATATTTTAATTTATTCCATGTGTGATATTGTATGCCTCAAATTTTTGACTAACATTTCAACTGTCAGAGTCAAGTAGAAAACGAAGTAATTTTGTAGCCTTTTGGGAGGCATTGCAAAAAAGGAGAATGAACCTTTCCCTTTTATTGTTGTGGAAAAGTTACGCAAAAGCAAATTTCATTGGCTTTTCCTGTCTATTGTTGTTAGTCATTGTGAGCCACAGCATTTTCGGCAGCTTCACATTGGAATTGCCCTTTCGCACTATTGTCAGAAAATATCTCAATTGTAACCATAAACAACTTTCGACCTTAGGCATGACAAAAAAAAGTTCAGTTTTTCTTAATTTCATAGCATGACTTGAACAATAAAAGAACTGTCAAAAAAGGCATGTCAATTGAACATTCTCAACTCAAAATTTTACATAGCGCCAATCTATATAGCTTTAAGCTTCATATTTATATTAAACTAAATTTAATTACGAGAGAATACGAATCCAGTAGATTAAATCTATTTTAAAAATCAACATATCTTAAATTTTTACTAACATTTAAAGCATACAATAAGTAAAGCCTTCAGAAAAGGAATCAAAGCAAAAGTACCCTTAAATAAAATGTTATCTTTCACGTATGCACTGCAACCCCCATCCCCTTTGGAAGGTCCCATTGGAAGACACACCATGGCAAAAGTTCCGTCAGCGTCTGCATTTGAGTTTTGCATTTTAAATGTCGCTACACCAAATACAAACACGATAGATCAATCTGTCGCACAACTTGCAAATGCCATGTAACATATGTACTTATTTTTAGCAAATATTTTCCTGCTTTCCCAGAGCTTATGTGCATGCGCTTTTCTTTACGTTGCATGCCACTTTTTAATGCTTTTGTATTCAGCAAGCGACTGTAAATACTCGTACACGTCGATAAATACACATTTAAAACATGATTGCTTAAGCAAAGAAGTCAAGGAAATTGCAATGAAAGTTTTAGCTATATTTAAAATATTACTCGACGTTTATTCAGCAGAAGACAAAGTCATTTTCAATTTATGTGTGTTGAGGATTTTACTCGATAAACAAATAAATATGAAATTTGCATTTTGATTTATTTCTAGTTTTAACAGCTTTCAAATTGCCAGACGATTGGCTTTTTATTACTTCACACAAATTGTATTTAATTTAACTTCAATTTTATTACCAGATTTCGGTATAAAGAACGTTTGTTTCTGACAGGAATAACGCAATATAAAGTTATTAAAAAAATAAATCAATTTTATAGCATAAACAAGTGGAATTTGTAATTTCTATTGCTTTTTAAAATATATTTTAAATATTTTCCTGCAAAATGTTTTTATCAGAAAAGTCACGTAAAAGGTTTTCAACTAAAAAAGAAAAAAACGTATCGTCATAAAAATGCATACATATTTTGCCCAGCAGCTCAGATTATTTAGCATAACAGATTTTCTTATTTAAATTTAAAGCTAAACGCAGGCAACACTTTAGTTATTCATGGTATTTGCCATCCCTTAGGGCCTGTTCTATGGAATTTGAAATTGAGATTTCTAATTAAAGAAAATATTTTCTTAGACCGCAAAAAAATTAAAACAATAGCTATTATGGATGAACAGCTTTGCATTATTGCTAAATTATTAATCAAATATGAAAAGTAACTTACGCTGAACCTGATTGATGGTATTAAATTCTAAAAAGAGGGATGTTTACTTTACTTTAACTTATTCTTTTAAATACTATCTTAGACCTAAGATACATTAATTACAAAAGGTTTTGCATCTATCTACAACATTTAAGGTATTTCTAACAATTTGTTGCCTTTAATGGTAATGTCTGCTTTCAACAAAAAGACAAATTTGTCTAACAGAAGGACACTTACGAGCCTTAAAGACTTGACATTAATTAGATTAAGCAGAGTTGTATTTTGACTTTTCAGACCTTTTCTATGGTTCCACGCACGTGTTAGCCACAGACTTTGAGGTTGGGCACATTAACGCGTTATTAAATTTGCATAATTAAAAGGGTCACATAACAAATAAAAACCTTTTCCAAATGTTGTCGGAAAGGACATCAAATCTTTCTATCCCTAAAGCAAAAGAAGCAAAGACTCGAAATAGTTGAAACTGTTTCGATTTCTTACACAGATTGCAGCTATACTTTACTGATATACTTTACTTTACTTTCAGTCTTTTATTTAAATTTTAAATCTATTTTTTATATTATATTATAGAATAAAATAATATGCTCATTGCTTACTTTTATATCTAAATAAATGTTAGACCAAAAACTAGATTTTAGCATAATCATTCTGCTTACAGTCCATGATAAACGTTGTTTTCTAGCTATTCTCTCTCGTCCGCTTTCCGGTGCATAATGGCAGGTACATTATTTCAGCCACAGGAAGAGAGAAACACAAATAAAAATATGAAATAAGCTGACCGTAGTTAGTGGTACATAAATTGTTGGTATCAACACTCAAGAACACTCAACCACCCAGCTGTGGACAGCATGTGGATCAGACGAGTCGAGTGGCATTTTGTGGGCTTAACCAAAACGAAAATGTTTTTCTAGGCCACTTTGCAGCCAACAGCGTGTTGTTTGAATTGTGTATGGCACCACTCGAAATTAAAGCGTTACCTTAATTTTAACAAATAATTAATGCTTTTTCCTAGAATATTGCAATAAATATTTATTAATGTAGACTGTCAGAATTGCAGAATTGCTCTGCATACTTCTATCTGAATTACATGGCACATTTTTTGCATTGCCGTCACACAAAATATAGTTTATATTCCACACGCACTCGCAGAGGTGCAGGCACACAACAGGGCGTATGCGTAATGTCCTCCTATGCTGACTGGTACGAGTGGGCTTGACATTTATTAGCATATTCTCGACATGCTGTGCTACTTAATGATGTAGAAATGTAAATGTAAAAGAAATGCCACGAATAAAGTCAAAATCCAGAATCCCTGCCAGCTTCAGTCATTGATTATGCGTGTGTCGCGCATCTCAGGACTCAATGTAGAGACGAGGGGCTTAGTTTGGAATTTTTATGTTGTGGCGCTCCGATTCGATTTTATCTGATCGATGCACAGAATTGAACATGTTCCAGTTATGTTTAGTAATTTATTCATATCAAAAACGTGCGCAGAAACAAAACCGCAAACAAAATCGAAGAACTACCAATATTTTCTACTTATCTTCGCCATTTGAACGTGTCTGTAGATAGTTTTTGTTCCTGCTTTGCTTTCATTTCAATTGCAGTTTCAACGCAAAGAGCACATTCAACTGACAATGGCAGGAGCATAGAGAGAACAAATCACGTTCCGTTCACGTTCATTTGCAAAATCAATAGATTTAACTGGTTATCAAGTAGAGACAAAGGGAAAATTCGACAGAGATTAGTCAACGATTTAACTAATCTGCTTGCAGTTTGATTAGACACTAACCGATTACTTAACTTAAATCAAAATAAAATACCCGCAAGTTGTGTATTTTATTTCAATTATATTCTGCTGTATTGTTGATGAATGAGTAATGATACTGGCAAGGTTCAACTAAGCATTTGGCGAAAGGTTTTCCAAGCAGCAGAGTGGCGCAGTGGAAGCGTGCTGGGCCCATAACCCAGAGGTCCGAGGATCGAAACCTTGCTCTGCTATAACAGTTGGCAATGTAAAATGATTGCATTTCCTTTTTTTAAATTTTTTTATACGGATACGAATAGTTAAATTTAAAAATTTTGCGCATAAAAATGAATAAATATATATATTCGTTATAAAAAATTGCATATAAATAGTTAGAACAAATAAGGAATTTTTCGTTGAAATTCCCATTTTTTTTATTGTTGGGAGAATGAAATCAGCAAAAATTTGTTGCAGAATGAGATACAGAGACTTTGTGCGGGATTTAGAAGATCTATCATTTATTTAAGTTCTTACATAAATTTTTATAAAATGTAAATCAAGTTTCAAATAACTCTGGTTAAATATTTTACAGTCCGCAAATATATTTGCATTTTTAAAATGCAGTTTTACAGCTACATGTATGTTTTTGCATGCATATAAAATTTGCTATATTGTACGTATAAATATTCAATAATGCAATCAGTAAGTGATACAATTTCTATTATTCACCACCACGTTGGCCCTAAAATGTCATGAGTCAAATGCTCGCATTTAATCAAAAAGAAACGACAGTAAAGGCAATAAAATATAGAGAGAATAGCATATTTAATAATTCTATACATTGCGAAGAACTACAAATAACGATGTCTGATGGCTAAGTCGATACTTGAAAACAAACCATTGTAATTTTAAATTCAGTATAAGATTATAAAAATAATTAATTAGTTATTTTTGCAAATTAAAGTGTATTTTTATTCAATCAAATTTTAGCTTGTAACTTAAAGTATTCAATTTGTAATCTATCTGCGTTTGCAGTTCAATTTTTGTTGGCCCAAATATTTTATTCAAGCTCTTTCCATTATTTATTTTTATACAATAACAAATCACTAAAAGCTTCGAATAAAATGAATCATTTCCCAGAGCTCGACTCTTGGGCATCCATTGGAATTTGTAGTCACATTTTTGTGGCTTTTAGTCAAAAAATCATTTTACGCTTTTGCTGAAGATATAAATTTGATATATGGGTTTATGTGAATTTCAGTGATACAATTTCAAACCGTACATTTTTGACATACGTGAAATATTAGAAAAAGAAAAAACCATGTCGAAATAATATTTTTTTATCATAGATTTGTCAAGGTGACTTCACAATCCACAGAAGTCAAAACAGTTTTGTAGATATGGTAGTTAAGATTAAGTAATCTGATATTAAGCATAATTAAATACAAAATAGATTACAGCTAACAACCTTGGTTTGAGTTTAGTTAACAGAAACATATACCAGCTAAAGACAAACACTTAAGTCTTTATATTTAAGACTAAGCCTTAAGAAACCAAGTCTTATCAATAAACTATGTTACTAAGGAGGTGCAGATTTCCGATAGACCCTGTTGGGCTATGTTATCAATGCACTTGCGTACTTCGAGTATATCGTCTGGATAGACACGACAGCAGCCGCCAATGATGCAGGCTCCAAGTTCAATCCAATCGTGGACAAAGTCAGACACATTTAGCCCATTGCCCGTCCACTCGCCGCGGTCGCGATCGTAAACCTCTCCACGATTGCTATAGACCACAAGGGGAATTCTCTCGTCCGACGGCGTAATGGCTAGCAGATTTAAGAAGGGGCGTCACATGGCTGGGATTGACACAGTTGACGCCAATGCCCAGCAGGCGGGACTGTGCCTTGTGCTCCGCTACCAAGCGCCAAACAGCCAAGGCCGCCTGGGCAAAGGGTTCGCCATGCGCCAGACTTGATTCATCCTGTGAGTAAAGAAAGCCATTAGAAATATTTCTGAAATAATCCCGCTTCGATTGAAATACTTACCTTACACTGAAAGGACACCCAGAATTTGGTGTGTGGATACTTGGTGAGTATGAGTTGGGTCACCGCCAAGGCCTCCAGTTGGCAGGGCAGCGTCTCCACGGCCAGGCCATCGACACCCGCCCGCAGGCAGGTCTCGATGCGTGTGGCGTGCCACTTCTGCAGCTGCGCAGAGTTCACCAGGTTCGTGTAGCTGCCATTGTACTCGGAGCCATCGTGTAGGTGCGCTCCATACGGACCAATGGAGGCCAATACCCAGGGCATGGTGGCCGCAATGTTACCATTGATGGCCGCCATTTCAGCAAAATACTGAGATTTCGCCTGACGCGCCAGGTGAACGCTCTTCTCAATCAACGCCACGCTCTCCTCCCGCGTCTTGCCCAAATGCTTCATGAAACCCTCCACGCTGGACTGATAGGTGTTGGTCAATATAATGTCAGCACCTTTGCGTAAAAAGTCCAAATGTGTTTGGATCACGGCCTCCGGATGCGTGGCATCGAAACGGGAGCCCCACAGTGGATCACCATCGACCTGTTCGCTGACATTGCGGGCCAATTGGCTAGAGAAGCCGCCGCATTTGACCAAAACACGCCGCTTTTCCCTAACTTGATTCCAGTTTCCAGTAAACGATGGAAGCATTATTATTTTACTAAGTTAAACGTTCAACTGTAAATGACGGTTGGTAAATATATCAAAATATTCTTACTATCTGCTGTGTTCTTTATTTTGTGGTTACTTCAACATTAAGATATGTACGTACGTGAGATTGTAAATTTTACTGCTTTCGTTTTGTTGTTTTGTTCGACGCTCGCTTTTCATTTTTATCGTTGCTGGCAACTTTTCTACAAGCGACACTCACATAGATATGTATATTAGGGCGGGTCAATTTGTTCGGGTCGAAAAAAACGTCGTAATCGTCCACCAGAATCGTAATGATGAATTCTAAGGGTCTAAAATCAATTTCTAGCCTCCGCTGAGAAGCATAAAGATTTCAGGTTAAGGTATTTTAAGTATTTTGAGGTATTTAAGGTATTAAAAAAATAACACATTTTCCAAAAATGTTGGGCCCTATTCTGATTCATCTTTTTACAACAAATTTTATAAACAACTTTTATTTTTAATTAACCAAACAATTTTTTTTAATTCGTTGAAATTAGCCGAGGAAGCCATGAACTATGGCTTTTTAAGAAAATTAGAGGCAAAAGTCTGTAACTTTCTAACGAAGTAAGATATCGGTCTGAAATTTGAAATATATATTCTTGACGTTTGACACAAAATTTAGACAATAAAAAATAAGTGGGCGTGGCATCCGAATGGGCGTAAAAGCGATAAGATAGATTTTTTCAACATTAAAAAATTAAAAAAAATTGGAAAAATAAAATTTTATTTTTAATATTATTTTTTTTATTTAAAAAATATTTTAAATATCTTTAGTGTAAAATTATGTCAAAAAAATTTTTTTTCATCAGTATGATTTCTAATCCCGTTTGATAAAGCTCTCCGAGATTTTAAAGCTAGAGCCCATTACCGACCCCGATATGCTTATAGTAATGACAGTTAAATTCAACATTTAAAATATTTTTGTTTCATTTTTAGAAAGCAAATAACAAAATATGTCAAAGGAAAAATAATTTTTCCGTCAGTTTTTAAAGTCTTTCTTAGACTCGATTTGATGATACGTGGAACGACTTTCTTTCTAAGAAGGACTTTAAAAACTGACGGAAAAATTATTTTCCTTTGACATATTTTGTTATTTGCTTTCTAAAAATGAAACAAAAATATTTTAAATGTTGAATTTAACTGTCATTACTATAAGCTAAATTCGGTAATGGGTCGGTAATGGGCTCTAGCTTTAAAATCTCGGAGAGCTTTGTCAAACGGGATTAGAAATCATAACTGATGAAAAAATTTTTTTTGACATAATTTTACACTAAAGATATTTAAAATATTTTTTAAATAAAAAAATAATATTAAAAATAAAATTTTATTTTTCCAATTTTTTTTAATTTTTAATGTTGAAAAAACTATCTTTATCGCTTTTACGCCCATTCGATGCCACGCCCACTTATCTTTGTTGTCTAAATTTTGTTTTAAACGTCAAGATATTTCCATATTTCAGACCGATATCTTCTTGTTAGAAAGTTACGAACTGCTAATTTTCTAAAAAGCCATAGTTCATGGCTTCCTCGGCTAATTTCAACGAATTAAAAAATTGTTTGGTTAATAAAAAAAAGTTGTTTATAAAATTTGTTGAAAAAGATGAATCAGAATAGGCCCAACATTTTTGGAAATGTGTTATTTTTTAACACCTTAAATACCTCAAAATACTTTAAAATACCTTAACCTGAATCATGCTTCTCAGCGAGAATTGATTTTAGACATATAGTTTCTTCCTGAAAATATCTTAGAATTCATCGTAGATTTCGATTCTGGTGGACATTTTTGCGAAAAAATTGACCCGCCCTAATGTATATATATATAAATATGCATATAGTATGTATTGTGCTCAGTGTTGCCAGGTGTTGAGCGCTCGCATAAGCTAGATCCTGAGTCAAAATAAGCTAAAATAAGCTAAAAATAAAAAAAAAGCCTGAAAGAACAAGCTATATCCCAAAAGACACAAAAATCTGCTTTTTATTTAAATTAAATAAGTTAGCAAATCATCGATTTCATCATTTTCTTTCTCACTAAAAAATTTATATATTTTTGAATAAAACTAACATATTTGTGTGGCAAGTTGCAGGTATAAAATTATAAGAAAAAAAATTATGATGAAAAAAAATAACCTTTTGCTTAATATTTCATTTAATTCACTTAATTCATTGATTATTATTTAATTTCATTGATTATTATTCCCCTGCGACATTAAAGGCGAGCACCTCTGTCCAAAATTGGAAAGTGCCATTAATATGATACCACTTGATCAATTTATAATTGCAAATTATCAATGAAATCAACGTGAAACATTTTAAACTTATAAAATATTTATTTATTGCTAGAATATTCTATATGAACTTGAAAATATGCTAGAGTTGTGGCTATAAGCTATATGCAAATTTTATAAGCTATTCCATTTTCAAATATGCTAGATTTAGCCTGAAATAAGCTAATCTGGCAACACTGATTGTGCTTATCTCTTTTGCTTTTGCACTCACTTTCGTTCTCGTCCACACACACACACATACTCACTCATTAACATACACGCTGTCGCACAGCTGATTTGTGTTTACAGTTGAACTTGATTATTTTACATGCGATAAATGGCAACAGTTGCGGATAAAATATTGATACATGCCGGCACTGCTAACAGTGGCTGTCACATTCACAGCTGATTTCTGTTTACAACTGCTACCCTTAACAGTGGCTTCCAAAATAAGTTGTACAGCAGACAATTCCATTTGTGGGAAAAACAAGTTTATTCGCTGAGAATAAAATATAATAGATGTATAGTTATATATAGTATATATAAATACATATTGATAATTCATATAGTCGATAATAATACATATTCATAAACAAATTGAGTACGAATTTTATTTAAATAATTGTGGCCTTAATAATTGCCTTTTTTTTGTTAGTACATAATAGTTTGTTTATATTTTTGATGTTGTTGTCTAATTGATCATTATTGTGTGTTAAAGGATTATAATCACATTTATGTTTATATCTGTATGTATAGGTAATATAAGTGTAAATAAATATGCATATAAATTGAAAATGCCATAAACAATAAATCAAACTTTGGTCAACTTAAGCATTGTATAAATTCTAAATCCATTTATGTTTTAATCGATAGTGTTTTTTTTGTTTTTGCACTAAATAACATTAAATATTTAATAGATATATCAATTGTTTGTTGGTTATTAATTATCATCAGTTTCTTCTTCAATCAACGTTCAAAGATCAGCTGCAGTTATCTCAACATCAATTTTTGAGCTCTGGTTGAAAAAGACACCCAGAGAAATACTTGACTCAAAAAATACATTATTATCTGCCGTTGTAGCTAACGGTACATATTTGCTATATATGTACAGTTGCGGTCAAAAAAATAGTAGTGCGTGCAATGAATTTACAAAAACTCAAAATTTAATGACTTTTTTTTTATCCAAATTTTTTATATAATTTTTTTAAGATACGTTAATATATTGTTAATCTATCTGAGAAATCAAAGATAGTATACAGTTATTATTTTTCGACTTAGGAATTTTTTCTTGCAATAGCCTGAAAAATGGGCGGTCAAAATAATAGTAGTGATGAACATATTCAAATATTTTAATGATGAAAACGATCCAAAACCCCCTTTTTTTTATTTTAAAGGTTAGATATGTGAAAATGCACTTAATAATTAACATATTTAATAATTTGTTGTAAAGCCTTTATCTTGAATTACCGCCTTACAACGACGGATCATGGCTTTTATATCGTTCTGTGTGTATTGAGCTCCAGGCGCTCCTAGCGATCTTCCAAAGATGAATATTATTTGTTGGTTGATGTTTGGCAATATCCCTCTTGATATCGGACCACAAATTTTCAATGGGGTTCAGATCGGGGGACCGTGGGGACCACTCCAATACATTAACTTTTTTCTATGCGAACCATTCTTTCGAAGATTTGCTGATATGCTTTGGGTCTATGTCCTGTTGGAACCTCCAAATTATCTGCATATCATCTGAAAAATACTGTAGCATAGTGTCCTGCAGAATTTTCACTTGTTCGTGCCTTTCCATTATGGTTATGATCCATTATATGGGTTGGACCCAGTAATGTGAAAATGCGCCCAGGTTATTATTCTCATACCACAATGTTTGATGATCATGCAGGTGAATCTGGGCTGATATTCGGACTTTAACGGATACCTATACATGTTGTCGAGATCCTCGACCAGCAAAAAAAATAATTTTGGACACATCCGACCACTAGAGGTTTCTTTATTTCTCTAGGGTCAATTCAGATGATCCTTAGCAAATCGAAATCGCTTTTGGGCAGGTATTTTTTTTAATAACGGAATTTTTCACGGGCTTCTTTCTGCCAGATTATTATTTCGCAAACATCTAAGAATGTGTTACACACTTTGGTCCATACCAAAGCTCTTTTTTATAAGTGCTGCAGGAGCAAAAGGGTCGCGTTTCAAAAACCTCACTACTTTTGTCACTAGTCTTTTGGACATGGATCGAGGTCTTCCACATTTATCCTATTTTGGCGACTACTTAATGGCGTTTCTGATTATGGTTGGCAATCATCTAATCAAATTTTTCCACTTCCTTAAACGTTATCCTTTTAGAAATAATTTTTTTATAGGAGCACGCTTTTCTGGAGTGCAATGCTTGCCACGCCCCGTTGTAACAACTCTAAGCAAAATATTTTTTATACAATTTATAGAAAAATTATCAAATTACAATTATAAATATCAAATCAAGTGCCTTTCCTGCTTAATATCCTTTTTTCCACTTTTAATGCATTCACTACTATTATTTTGACCGCCCATTTTTCAGACTATTACAAGAAAAAATTTGCTAAGTCGAAAAATAACAACTGTTCACTATCTTTGATTTCTCGAATGGATTTACAATATAATAACGTATCTTAAAAAAAATAAATAAAAAAATTGGATAAATTAAAAGTCTTTAAATTTTGAGCTTTTGTAAGTTCATTGCAGGCACTACTATTTTTTTGACCGCAGCTGTATGTGTTAGTGTAGTGTATATAGTTTTTGTGTATACAGCAGCGGTGGGCACGAAATCTGAATTCGGGAGCACTACAACAGCAACCCTATTAGAGTCTACCTAAGTTGGAAGCAGCCGCTGCTCCCGGAGCCACTGCGTGCCCACCACTGGTATACAGTATTGTTTTGACAATATAAAAAATGCATAATTCCTATTTTTAATTGTTTTTTTTTAAGTTTCAAAAACAAAAATAATCGAACAAAATAAATTTATGTGAATTTAATATATTGTCAAAGCAATTTAACTAACTGTATGTTATGTGTCTTCTGTGTACTTAGCTCTATAATTATTGTGTTTTATCTGCTTGCGTGCATGGAAGTTCAATGTGTGTGTGTGTCTTTGTGTTTTGTGTTTGTTTCTGTGGCGGCGGCTAACTGTAATGAGGGCAAAATGCGATGATAAAGTACAAAACGGAAACGGAAATACAAAAGATATACGCATAAATACTGAGAGAAAAGCAAATGCCACGATACTCAAGTTCCAATGCCAGTGTCCCCAGAAATAATAAACATGCTCAGTCTCAGTCCATTTCTTGATAACATTGATAACGCTGATAACAATTACGACTCTTCCACTAAGAGAAGAGATTACTGCGTCGCTTTAGCGAACCAAATTTCTTTTCCGCCTCCAGCAGCATCTTCTCCTTGCGCACCACCTCGAAGGGTATCGTCTTGGACATGCGATCGATTTCCTGATCGGATGGAAAGAAGTCCTCAAAGCTCATATTGCTGAATCCCGTTTTGGCCGAGTTCTGTATGGTGTTTGACTGAAAATTGCGACTGCTGCCGCTGCCGCCGCTGACCCGATTCTCATAGTTCTCATCGTGGGCGACCTTATCACCACCGGCAACATCATCATCATCGTCATCATCATCGTGGGACTGATACTGCAGACGTTGATGCTTCTGTTTGCTGCCCGAGCTGAGCGACGATGTGGAGCCCAAGGCGGCAGCGCTGACCTTTTTATACGCATGACCCTTGACCTTTTGGGTTAGCTTGGCCGGCAAGGCTCTTACAACCAAATGGGACTTTTCTTTCTTCGGCTTGACGTTGGTGGTGCTGGTGCTGGTGGTGACGGCATCGCTGTCTGCAGCCAAATCGGCACCACGCAACACCACGGGCTCCTCCTCATCGTCGGGCGTGAAGTCCGAGCAGCGATCTTGAGAGATTTGCACAAAACCATTATCGGCTATCGCCAGCAGGGGCTTTAGATGTGCAGCAGCTGGCTGTGTGGATGCCACAGCCGTTGCAATTGCAGGTGGTGGCAATGGTTGTGGTTGTGGTAATGGTAATGGTATAGGTACTGCTATTGGTGGTGGTGGTGGTGGTGCTGCTGCTGCTGCAGAGGTGCAGGTGGGCACATTCACATAGACACTGCTGCTGCCTCTAATGGGATTCGGATTCGGATTGTGAATGGTCAACGGCTCGGGCGTTTTATTAATAATAATCGAATGATTAATTGTCACAACTGGCGCAGCATTCACTTTCATAATATTATTATTATTGTTATTGTTATTATGATTGTTATTATTGTTGTTGCTGCTACTGTTGTTGTTGTTCTTGCTGTGGCTGGGATAGTGGAGCTGGAGCTGGAGCGGCAGCTGGTGTTGGTGTTGGCTTGGGTTGTTGGCCTGGTTCAGGACCTGATCGGGCGTTACGACAACACATTTGCGAATTACCTGTGGAAATGGCTCCGAGCCAAAGAGATCCCTCTGATCGCTGACTTCATCCATTGCCAGCTCCTGTTGTTGTTGTTGCTGTTGTTGTCTCGCTGCCGTCGTCTCCATAAACGGATTAAATATGGGCTCATTGAACTCGTCCAGTTGCTCCTGCTGCTGTGCTGGGAAATTGGCAAAATTGGCCGCCTGGCTAACCGGCGTCACCGGCGCCCCCTTCACAGGCGTTGAAGTCCACATTTCGGGCTCACTTGACTTGGCTTTGGCCTGTGCCAGCTTTGGTTTGGCCGAGCGTTTAATTGGTTTGCCCACGGGCAGCTTAAATGGCGCCATCGCAAATACATCCAGCTCCTGGTCCTGCTGCTGTTCCTGTTCCACATCCTGATCCACAGCTGGCGCAGATTCATTGCTGCTCTTGCTCTCAGCGGAGCCATAATCGAGCTCGTCGTCCAGCAGCAACGGACGATCGCCGAATTTGTGCAACAGATCGCTGGACGTTGGACTGAGTTCCTCAATGGCAGCGCTGCCGCCAGTGCCACCTGTACAGGCATCACCAGTGCCACTGGCAGCCGCAGCGGCCGCCACCGCCGCGGTGCGATCCTTTTTGCGCATGCGCACCTTGACCACAACCCGACTGCGGACATCGTCCTCATGCGTGGTGACACTCTCGCACTCGGCGTGATAGGCCGAGCTGCTGCACGTCTTCACGCTCTCGCTGATGCCGTCCATGTCCATGGGCAGCGGACGCCGCAGCTTGGCCTGCGTGGCCCGGGGATTCTCATCGAAGAGATCATCGTCTTCGGCCCGCAAATCGCTCGCCGATCCAATCGAGTCCGCATCGTCATCGGACTCGGCATTGGCCGCCGCCTGAGCCTCTGCTTGGGCAGCTTGAGCCGCCACCGCGGCCGCCATGATATTCAGCTGTTGTGCCGCCTGCTGGGCGGATGACGAGGGTCGCTTTGTGGTCGCCGTTTGACGCAGTTTCTTTACAATCGGCAGATGCGTCGTCTTGTCCACTTTGTGGTACGCCACTTGCTGTATTTTGTGGATCGTTTCGGGTATGTTGTTCGTCACGATCTGCTTGAAGATGGCCGCCTTTTTGGCACCACCGCCACCACCACCATCGTCGCTGTCCTGCTGAAAGAACTCCGAGTCCGAGTCGTCGGATGTCGGCTGATCATTGCTGCGCAACTTCTCATACTTGTTGCGATCCTCCAGCGGCAGCTTGACATAGCTGGAGGAGACATCACCCGCCAGTCCAAGGCCAGCGCCATCCGAATCCGTTTTCAGTTTGCCAATTAGCGAGGTTTTGTCCTCCTCCAGCGTTGGCGACAACAGCCACTTGGATGTACTGGACGAGGCGGCATTGGTGGCTCCCGTCACACTGGGCGTAACTCCGCCTGAGGAGCAGCTACCGATGAATTTCGCTGTGGATGAGATCAAGTACTTTTATGCAGTAAGGTAATGAGATTACGAATTATTACGGGTGGAGGGGTGTGTGTGTTTGTGTGAATGTTAGCAGAAGCTTCTCTCTAACTAAATGATATACACTCCGTGACTAAGACAAGTTGATTAAGATTAGGATACATGATAAGGTTTAAGAGTGTGTATATAATATATTATTGTGTGTACATTGTGTGTGTGAGTGGATTTATGTGTGCCAGTGTGAGTGTAACATTGAGGATTATAATGAAAATGTGGCGACGAATCTGCAGACTTGAAGAGACTGAAAACAGCATCCCGTCATCCTTTAGTGCGAACAAATCGATGATTTGTGGACGCATTTAAGACTAGACTATGCACAGGCAAGTGTTGAAAATAATCCATATTGCTTAAGTGTTAATATTACTCAAATTTACTTTAAAGCAGTGGTAGGAATTTGAGTCTACTTAAGTTGGAAGCAGCCGCTGCTCCCGGAGCCACTGCGTGCCCACCGCTGCTTTAAAGACATCAAAATCTAATACAAGACTTAAATAAATGTAAATTAAAAATTAGCAATTTAACAGTTTAGTTTTTAAATAAAAATATTATTTGTGCCTGTGCATAGCCTTTGTGTTAGTAGAAAATAAATTGTTTCCCATTCAATATTGAAATTTGTGTACTTGTTATGTTAATGAATTAAATTTATAGTTTACAATTGGCTTGTGATTGGTTTTTATTGCATTTGAAATCAGTTTTAAACGCTCCTGCCTTAACTATCATACATTTCATTGATTTAACTTAAATTAAAACTCTTCGCATTGCTGGCTCTGTAACTTGTCCATAAAAATATATTATATATATTTGTGTGTATATATTACGTATATAACTGCCATCTGATAGTTGCATTTGCATTAGCTCATTACGTGTTTGGATCTCTCTTTACCTGACTTTTAATTGTTAGCATTTATTGCGCTTGTTGGTTTCTTAATGTTCATATCTTTTGTTTGTTGTTTGTTCACTAAAACTATAATTTAGCTCTTTGGAATAATACTTGCAATTGTTCATAATTTGATCGATTTATGTACAGTTATTAACATGGTTTTGTTTTAACAATTAGTTGAACATTTTAATTATTGCTGTGGTCTTCGTTAAGGAACTGACACCAAATCGAAAGCGTTTTCTGTCTAAGTTCATCGATTTGGCAACAAACTAATTCGCATTTACATTTTTTTATTTTTTTATATTGTCTGGCAATGATTGGACTATGTTTAATTTAACATTATTTGGGATTTGTTTCATTTATTTAATTGCTGCCACATCCGTAGCGAACGCAGCTTGACGAGAACTTGACAAATTGATGGACAAATTTAAAAAAAATAAAATAAAGAAATTGAAATTAAATGTAATAATTTAAGTTGCTAATTTTGTTCTATCAATCAATTTAGTTGAGCAGTAGCAGTAAAGCCTAATCATTTAATTATCTTAAGTTGTTTAGCAATAAAATTTTAGAATTGCACGTTTCGAATACTACAATTTAGTTAATTTCTTAATTAATTTGATATGCTGCAAATTATTGCTCAAAAAAATATGCTATAGCATACATGATATTTAAATTTATATTTTTGTTATTTTTTTTGTTAGCTTATTTTAAATTACAAACACACAGAAATAGAGCACATAATAATATACAATAAGAAGACGAAAATATTAAGTAAAGTATTTATCGAATGCTTTTCACAGATATATTTA
This sequence comes from Drosophila recens, assembly GCA_037043495.1. NCBI lineage: Eukaryota > Metazoa > Arthropoda > Insecta > Diptera > Drosophilidae > Drosophila > Drosophila recens. The sequence continues at coordinate 307,722 of JBAMBJ010003613.1, forward strand.
TATAGATCTACAGATGTGGCAAAACTTAGCTGCTTAGACATTTACGAGCATTTTGTAAAGTTAACAGATACACAACAATTGAAAGTATATTGTAGATATACATATAATTTATTTTGGTTACATTCAACCACAACCACTAATTACTGTTACTAAGTTTGTTTAATTAATTGTTTATCTAGCATTAGCCCAGCACCAGAATTAATTTTGTTAGAAGCGCTTAGATTGGAGTTGAAGATTAGAATTAGATTAGTGTCAAGTTTTGTGCTGCAGACAGACAAACAATTTGCCACACTTTATGTTCTTGTTAAATAATTGTATTAATTATTGTATGTATAACAAATGTTGTGTGCCTAGAAGATCTTGTGGTTAGTATTGAGTGGATTTTTATATATACAGGAGATACAAAAAAAAATAAGCTTTGTTGATCGCAACCCGCTGGATGAGGATCATTATTATTTTGATCTACCACAAATGGCACTCTAAAGCTTTCACCCACTTTCATTCTCTCATTCTCTCTCTCTCTTTCTCGCTCTCTCTCTCACTGTTATCTCAATTAATGTCAGTTTTGTGAAGTAGGTATACAACAGCTACCGATTAATCTACGTTAGAAGCAATAGGATGAACATCTTCCACTTCATGGTCTCTGTCTCTCTCTGTGTCTACAGGTCGCCCTTGCAGTTGTTGTTTGTTGCTTTGTCCCACTGTTGTTGTTGTAGTTGTTGTAGATGATATACTTGATGTTGTTGTTGCTGTTGTTGTTGCTGATGTACTTGTTGTAGCTGTTGCCTTTAACTCTACTGTGGGTGGGGTATTTTAGACTACGTCTACGTTCAAATCATTTTCACTTTCTAGATCGAGAGATTGAGAGCAACAAAAGCAACAAATCGAGAAACTAAACGTATTTCTGGCTTTGCAACATTTATAATTACAAATTTCATGCTTTACCTCCAGTTTTGCGCAGTGAACTCGCCTTCTCCCGCAGACCGGGCGGCAAACTGAACGGCGCCGAGCCAAATGGATCCTCAGCGATCGCTGGCTGCGGATGCGGCGATACGGATACTGGCGCCGTTGCAGCTGCAGCTGTCATCGTTGCCGTTGCCGTTCCAGTTACTGTCACTGTCGTCGCAGCCACTGCTGCATTCTGTTCCGTTGGCGTCAGCGTCGACGTAGTGGAGCATGACTTGGCCGTAATACCTGCAAATTTATGAGACATGTCAGTTACGATCATTAATTGCCATTTATTTAATTGCAGAATGTAATTTAATTTTGTCCAGTTGCAGTGAAAGACCCCATAAAGTATACCAGAAATATATATCTAGTCAGGACAATGTACTTAGTCAATATGTTTAGGTACTCACAGATATGTCTTAAACTAATTACTATTTTTTTTTTTTCATACAAAAAGTGCCGTTTTGCCAATTTTCAAAAAATTATTAAAGAGATTTTTGAAAAATAATGTTTGCACGATTAAAATTGTTTGAAGAATTTTTTTGCATCAAAACATTTTTTTTAAAAAATCGAGGAAAAAAGTTTTAAATTAGACCTTTACAAGAATTCAAAATTTTCGATGGGTACTTAATGGGTTAAGGAAAGTTTTGTATCATTCAAACGGAATTGAAATTACCTTTCCATTAATGCCAAAATGTACATGAAATAGGTTCAAATTACGAGTAAAATTAACTTTGAATGTTGTCAAAATAAATAGGCCGTCGAGTGTATACAGATAAATTAAATGCAAATTAATTAAATTAAAAGCAGAGACCTGGCTATCAAATCTTCGGCAGTCTTTAATTCTTGTAAATATGAAGTTTACTTACTGCCCTGGCTGCCACGTTGACGTATCTTATCGAACTCGGCCTCGAAAATGTGATCTTCGGTCATTTGACTAAACGGCTGCTCCTCCTCGAAGGGATTCCAGGCCTCCACGCGCTTATCCATCGTCTGGCGAGCCAGCTCATTGCTGGACAACGAGGTGGCTGCTGCGCCGCTGCTGGCATAGATGCCAGGATTCGATGCCGCAGTGGCCAGTGTCACATTCTGTGGTCCATCTCCCGACATGGCAATGTTGTTGTTGTACGGCGCAAGAAACTGGCTGGTCTCATTGGCAAATGTTCTGTGGCGGCGCAACAAAATAATGCATTATGAGAGTCGGAAATGAAAGTGATGTTGTTTGTGAGTTACAGAGATTGCAAATCAATTAAATCATGCAACAACAACAAAAAATTCTTATTGACTTTGCGGTTGTGCGTCGTCATCATGTGTAACTCTTAAGGATGAATGAATGGAAACAAGCAGAAAAAGGGGACACAGATAGGAAGGTGAAAGCAAGAGAAAAGCAGACACATTGATACAGAAATAGAAATAGACACAGACATCGAGATGTGGCCAAAAATACTCATTCATGTATGCGAAATCTTACTTGTTAAAGGCCGAGGTGTCGCTGACATTGCGACGGTGACCGCCGCTTGATTGGGCACTTGGTTTGGGCGGCGTCAACATGTGCTTGGTGGGCGTGCCACCGTTGCCCGACACCGTCAACTCGTTGACCGTCGATTCCGGTTGCTCGCTGCCAGCATCGTTGAGTGCAGCGGGTGCAGCTGCCGTTTCTGTTTGGACAGCCTCATTAAATGGATCCGGATAGACGCTCGACTCAAACAGACTGTTGACCGCTGTTGTGGCTGCTGTTGCAGTGGCAGTTGCAGCTGTTGTTACCACCACAGGGGCAGCTGCAACAGCTGGCGGTGCCGTAGCAACAGCCGGCAAAGCCGGAAAATTAGCTTGAAATTGCTCCACAACTGGTTGAGGCTGTGGCGATGTGATATTCTGACGCGGCAAGGGACTCGGCGGCAATCCTAGGCCCAGTGCTTTCTGGGCATGCACCGCTGTGGAGCCCTTGGGCCGCGAACGCGGTGCCACACTGGTGCCCGCCTCCACAAGGGACACGTTCTGCTGCGGCTTGGCAGCCTTGGCGGCCGCATTGATGCGCTTCGCTTCCGACTCAAAGGGCGGCACCAAAAGCTGCTCAAAGTTCGGCAATGGACTTTTCTGCATTGTCAAAGGGTTCAATTATAAAGTAATTTTATAAAAAAATCAATCGACAACTCACGTGCAGATTCTGTACAGGATTCTCTTTGCCCGCCAGTCGGAAAGCCACTTCGCACACCTGCCAAATGTTCGGTCGCCTCTCCATGTCCGTGTCCAGCATATACTTGATCAACTGATGCATGCCCCGCGAATATTTTGAGTTATCCGGCACGGCAAACTGTCCATTCTGTATGGCCAGCGTGCTCTCGCCAAAGGGAAGCGAGAAGAAGCAGAGTTTGTAGAGCATACATCCCAATGCCCAGATATCCGCCTTGGTTGTAATACTTTTACCACAGTACAGATCAATCATTTCGGGTGCACGATACGAAAGCGTTGTATACTTCTGGATCTCCTCCTCGACGACAGTAACGCCATGCTGCTGGGGATTCAGTGTCTTGGCCGTTGCCGATCCAAAGTCACAGAGCACAAAGTTGCCGCCGTCGGTTTGAAGAATGTTCTCCACCTTTAAGTCCCGATGAATGATGGGCGTTTGGCAGTAATGCAAACGCGACACCGCCTCGGCAATATCACAGAAAATGGTTAGCACTTCCGGTTCGGTAAAACCAACGTGTAATCTGTGGCAAATATATTGATGGCATAACAATTAATAGAAAATGGGAAAATAGACTTACTGAAGGTGAATTAAATAAGTTTAAGAAATCAGACACATAACTAATTATCTACACCCAGGGAAATAAGTTTATGTGGATGAAGTTATTCAAAAGAAAATATACTTTTAACAAAAATTATTTGATGCAGATTTCTTAAAATAATCTAATCATTTAAATTCCGTTTAAATTATACAAAAATTTCTTTAACCCATTAAGTACCCATGGAAAATTTAGAATTTTTGTAAAAGTGTTTCTTTTCTACTTTTTTCCTTGGTCTTAAACAAAAAATATTTTGATTCAAAAAAAATTCTTCAAAGAGTGGCTTTTCTAAAAGTGGCTGCAAAAAATGTTTTCAAAAATCTCTTCGCTAGTATTTTTTATGATTTCTTGAAAATTGATAAAAATTACTATTTTAACCCCTTTTTTCTCCTTTTCATACAAAAAATACAATTTTAGCAATTTTCAAAAAATCATAACATCAAAATTTTTTGTTTTTAAATATGATTGTTAAATAAATATTGGAAAATATTATTTTGTTTAGATCAAATATAACTATTTATTTTTTTTATTGACAAATATTTTTAAGCTCATCAATTAATTGACGGTCTCACAAAAAAACAGAGGAAGAATATATTAATTTTTATTCTTTCTCAGTTTCAGACTCATTTTGAGAGATGTCCATATGACAAATATGAAACGATATGTGTTTTAGGGCAAGATGTGGCCTACATTGTAAGGGTTACAGTAACTCACCTAGCATTCATCATGGCCAGCATGTGATGCTTGCAGAATGGCATCAGCAGCAGCACCTCGCACACACCGTTCCCGGTGGGCGTAATGCTGGAGTCCACATAGCCAATAATGTTCTTATGACCGCTCAAATTGCTCTACAAGATGATAAAGAAATATCTTATTAAATGATACAGAATAACTAAAAATGTCTCACTACTTACGGCAATTTGTATTTCGCGCTTAGCCACATTCAAGTCGTGCTCATTGTTTACGTACATGCGCTTGAGAGCGTATTTTGTTGATGAGGCACTGCCGCTGCCGTTGCCACGAGCCAGAAAAACCATGGCAAAACCGCCTGCAATGAAACCAATACACAAACAAGTTAATATTGTAAAAACATAATTTAATTCAATACGGTCTAGAGATAATCTAGAGTCTAGACTCTAGACAGCTGACAGCTGGAATAACATTCAACTGGAGGCCAACAAGCAACTATTACACCTTCGCTTTATTTACCTGTAGTCTAATGAGTGTGATAACTGAATTATCAGGTTTGTGTCCAATGAGCAAGGGAAATTAGCATATGAGCTACATAAATTTATTCTATATTATAGAGCATAAAAAGACTGCAAAGGAATTGAATTTAAAATATTGTTTTAAAAAAAAAACAATTGAACAGGAAAGTTTTAAAATCCTTGGCAAACATGGGGATATAGCTCAGTGGTAGAGCATTCGACTGCAGATCGAGAGGTCCCCGGTTCAAACCCGGGTGTCCCCTAAGTTATACTTTTTGAATATTTGAAAAGAATATATAGCACATAAAATTATAAAGGGTAGTAATTGAGTTAAAGTGCTGAAAAATTAGCAAATAGTCATTTAAAAAAAATTAATTACTCCTATTTGACATAAATTTAATTGGTATGTACATAAAACATACCATATACAACATCTGTTTTAATATACAAATTTATAACCATCTTGCTTAACAGTTTGGCCTAACATGTTATTAACAGCGTAATTTTAACATAGATTTAACATTTTTCATTTTAAAACCCAGTAAAACTGTCGGCTCTTATCAAAGCAGCGGGTATCAAGCTATGTAAATGATATACGTATGTATATTTATTTCGTGATTTTATAATAAAATAATACCCCTCAAATCGTATATGCCCCACACCCTCCCTTTCGCACCCGCATCTTAAGCCACTCCAATGAACGATAAAAAGCGACGTAATATACATACAAATGAACATAAAAGGTACATGTGTACGATTGTATACAACAACTGAAGGTCACGTAGAATAACAACAACAACAACAACAACAATAACAACAACAACAACAACAACAATAAGCATGACAACAACAACAACAATAATCATGACAACAACAAATCATTTAGGGGGCAGAACCAACGGAATAGCAACAATAATATATGTAACTGTAGCTTGTAGTGCTCGATATCCATTTGACTTTTTAGTTGGCGTTTGTGAAATTATAACGTCAAATGTTAATGAATGCTGAAGGTTGCAGCAGCAGAAGCAACGTAAATCACATAGCCAACAATAACAATGCACAAATTGTAATCGCAATTGTAACGCAGCGAAAAAAAAGCTTGAGAAATGAATTTGAAGCGTAAAACGAGACGAAGATGGCGACGGTGACAGGTGCCACTTAAGCAGCTGAGCGGCGAAAAGGGGGGAGAATTCAAGTGCGGCGAACTCCTTAGGTGTTGTCCCTCTCGCTCTAACACTTGAGTCACCCAAACAAAGTGGATTTCATTTGTTGCGGCAAAAAACAAATGCGAACGATTTGGCAACACTGGCAATTCATAGTGAAATAAATTAAACAATAACCGACAGCTGACAGACAGACAGACAGCAACGTCGATGGTCAATAGCAACAACATTGCCGCCTGCCAAGTGCAAAAATAGACAAACCAAAAAAAATATCAATAAAAGTAGCCAAGTAAAAAGGTGAAAAAGAGACTCCACGCACACAAAGAAAGCTACGAAAATAATAAATTGCAAATAAAGTGGAAAATAGTCTGGGGCAGCTGTTGAAAATGACGGCAAGTGTATTTGTCAAGCACTTGCCGCATTTAGTGCAGGATATTATTCACTTCAATTCAAGGATATTGCCATACACACACATACCCATGTACATATTGCCTTGCCTTGACTGTGTCAATGCTGAACTTTGGCATTTGTGCAAAGGTAAAGCATTGGGTATAGAAAAACTATTTTCACTTTATTGGCTTAATTAACATGCATAATTGATTCAATTTCAATTGATTTGTGTAATAGAAAACTAAGGCTCGTATGTTCATTGTTTCCCACTCGAGTGTGGCATGCGACAAGTGGCGCCAACAGCTCTTATCATGCAGCTGTTTACGCCCTCTTTTCCCCCTCTTTTAAAATAGGCTATGGCATTATTATTATATTTTTTTTATCTTATCTCTGACTGTAAACTTTAAATCAGGTGGCAACGATAAGTGAAATTCCATACACAAACTAACACTCCCACACATGTACACACACACACACACACTACCACACACACGCTCTCAACTCCCACTCACCTTCGGCCAAGACATCCTCGACGGTGACCGTGACGCGGCCGACTGTGAAAACCTTGCCAACAAAACTGTTGGTCTCCTTAGATGAGGAACTGTTGTGCGAGTTTTCCAATTTCTCATTTCTGTCGAATTTCGACAGGATTTTCTTCATTTTTCTATTTTCCTTGAAGTGTTGTTGTTTATTACAGCAGCAGCAGCAACGGCAACTGCGGCGTCGACGTCGACGTCAACGTCAACGACAGCAGCAATGTGTGTTAATTGCGACCAAGCTGCGGAGGCGTTTCGGTAATGGTGGGCGTGCCGAGCTAGCCGCAAATTGAACCAAATAATCCGAATATTCAAGTTAAATTATCTTTGTTGCGTACTTTTTTTACGCTGCGCTTTTTCGCATTTGCATGTCAGCGATATGTAGACACACACACACACACAAGAGCACACACACACTATGGGAAAGAAAGTTGTTCGATTTTCCTGCTTTACACGTATTTTTATTTGCAGCAATAAATTGCTGATGAAATTCGATTTTTGGTATTATTGCTATTTATTGAATTTGCACATTATGTTCACATCTGCACGCAATTACTATTTACAATCTTTGCAGCAAGAAAACGAACGAAAAACGAGCGATTTTAGTGCAATTAAATTGGATTTCACTATAGTTTATAGAGCTGGGTCGTTTCGTTCTGAATAAGTTCAAATGAACCGTTTAAGATGAACGTTTATTAAGATGAACGAATGAACTTATTCAGTCAATCATGAACTAAATCGGTTATTTTTAACCTGGTCTGTAAATTATAAAAAATAAATTTTAATTTCCTAAAGAAAAATTCAGTAAAAGATTTAAATATGAACATTTTATTTTTTTCTTAATAAGTATTGAAGCTAGAGCTTTGAAACTTTCACAGGAGGCTTTCTAATTTTTTTTAGTATATTTTACTAATTTGTTAATTTCTTCACAACGCAAAGGCAGACGTTCCCCAAACCAATTTAAAAATTAACTTTTTTAATTAAGAACATTTATTATTGTTTTGCTTTTTTGAATTTGTACTTAAAAATTTTTAAATAATTTTTTTAAAAATAATTAATTTTATTAGAGAAATGACATGGGACATTCGTGCGTGAGGGAAATACTTGTCTAAATTGTGGCGGCTTGGCACAAACAAGGTGGCAATATTGGCAATATGAAACATATCGATCATTCACTAACCTGCCAAGTGAAAGCTGCCACCCGATCATCGAAAGTATCGGATTTATTGACGATATTCAAGCTGCAGTAGTTGCACGTATGTAAACATGTTTATGACTGCTTACCGTTCATATTTAAAAAATAATAATAAAAACAGTAAACTGTATAATGCATTATCGCAGTTGAAAGCTGCGATAACAAAATAGCAAGTGTCATTCCATCGTTTAACCAGCTGATCGGCGTTGCCACACTGTTGGCGCAACAGCTGACTTCACAAATGTGAAATATTCTGCAATTGCATTTTGGCGCGCAATGATTAATACAGCTAAATATTTTGCATTATTGGAGAACTTGAGCTTTGAACATGCTTTGGGTAAGTGTTAATCATATGCTGGTACTTATTTACAACCTAATCTGTGATCTGTTTCAGCAAACGAGAATAAGACGACGCAGACAACGTTGCAGTTTCTCACTGACAATTTGCGGCACTTGGAGAAATTCGTGCAGCTTGATGTCCACCAACAATTGCGGGAACTGTGCCTCGCACTGGAACTAACCGAGGAATACGCTGCAACAGTTGACACGGAGAGTCCAGTCAATTGTTACATAGTTCGACTGCTGCACGTGCTGCACACGCTGACGCACAACATCAATTTCCACAGCGATGCCAAGGAGGATCTAATCTCGGTGTCGCATCTGAAGCTCTGCATCCAGGCGACACAGGAGCTATCGTATTATGCGCTGCGTTGCCAGCTGCACCCGGACTTCTATAAATCACCCGTATTCAAGGGCAGCAACTGTTCTTGCCCCTGCCAATCCCTTTTAATGCTGAGTATTCGCTTTTTCCTACGTTTCCTGACCATTCCACAATTCCACATCGCCAATGCCATGGAGCTGGTGCAGCGCGATCTTCTGGCGGCCATAATAAGCCTGCGAATCCAGACGCTGCCGTCGGAGCAACTTGCTCAGCTGGACACGGCAATTGCATATCTATGGGATAACCAGTCCAAAGCGGACTTCTTTCGCCATGTCCTGCTGCTCAAGGCAACTCCAAACCTGAGTGCTCCGCTGGCCAAGGAGCTGCACCAGCAGCTGTTGTCCAAACTGTCCGCGGCACATGGATTTGCCAGCCTGGTGGCTGCCTTAAAAGCAGCTGCTCCTTCAGATTTGGACACCACACGCAGCTCGGAGATTGTGGCGAACATTGTGGCCCAGCGTGGATTCTCTGGGCGATTGCAGCAGCGTCTGATCCGACAAATCTTTGACTTTTGTCGCCTGCAATTGCCGGACGTGAACAACTTGATTTGTGGCGTGCTGTGCCTGCGACGTCTCTACGAGCTGAACGAATCCAATCGCCAGAGCATCGATGGAATACTAGCCTCCCATTGGCAGCCACTGACGGAGCCGACGGACCTGATCAGTGGTCTGATCATCTGGGAGCAGGCGGAACTCGGCGAACGCCTTCGTCTCTGGCAGCAACTCTTCTGCAGCTCCAGCGTGGCGTGCCTGCCCAGCTCTCTACTGATTCCCTACTTGCCACTTCTCTTGCAACTCTATCAGCAGCTGCCGGACGATCTTCCGGAGCGTCATTCACTGTCATCTCTGGTTTCTCGCTGTCTGGACAACCGGGAGACGCTTGAGGAGTTGCCGGAACTGTTGCGACGTCTCTTCAGCTGGCAACTGGATGGGAATCCGCCTTGGCAGTCGCTGCATCAACGCATCTTAGTCGATGTCCAGGCGAATCCGATGAGAGTCAAGGTGACGCATGCCGAGCACAAGGATCAGGAGCACGCTCCATGTCGCGCGTTGTCCGCGCTGCTGATGTCCGGCAACAATCATGCGCTCACCTGCAAGATGTTTCTCTGCCTGCTCAGCTTCATGGTGCAACAGCTGTCGGAATCAGCTCCAGCGCTCCAAGCCTCCGACATGGATTTGTTGTCCACGGAAACGGAACTGGCGGATTTTCTGCATGGCAAGTATCAGCTGAAACTGGAGCTGCTGGTGGCTCTGGACCAGCTTGTGTGGCATGAGCCACTCAAGGCGCAACTGGCGGACGCGCACAGCAAGCAGTTTATCCAGCTGGTAACGGAGCTGTTGGAACAGCGGCTGTCGGGGCATCTGGAGGCCGTCGATCAGACGCTGGCTGTCATCCTGATGCTGCTGCAGGAGATCCTGGAGCGCAGCGAGCACTTGCAGCTGGCGGAGAGCACACGTCGCCTGGAGCAGCCACTGCAGCAGTTGGCAACGCAATCAGTTAATCCGTTGGTCAAGAATGCGACGATTCCGCTGCTTGGATTACTCGGTGGGAAGAGGTATCCTGGCCAGCCAACTGGAGCAGCGTTTCAAACGGCACGCGAACTGATCGAGCAGCATCAGCCGCATCTCCAAGTCTACGGCATCCAGATGATGCTGGAGGCGTTGCAGAAGAAGGATCCAGCATTCACATCGCAGTGCCATCGCATCCTGGCGCTGGCATTGAGCACCCTCAAGTCCAAGGAGTCCTACACGTTTCTCAACTGTGTGCGTCTCTTTGTCCAGCTGGTGCACACCATGGAGTCCGAGGTGCTGGACATGCTCGGCGATGAGTATCTGTCGGAGACGGCCGATCTCGACTACCGCCTCGTCGTGGGCGAGGCTATTCTGAGGGCGGCACACGAGATTGGTAATTATCGGACGTTAATCTCTGCACGATTCTATATGCGAATGTCGACAAATATTACTCAGAATACAAAAATTCGGAAAAGAAAATTAGGAATCCAAAATTGGGACTCGAATTATTAGGAATCCGAAATTAGAAATAAAGTTATTAGGAATCCAAAATTAGAAAGACAAAAATTGGGAAAGCAAAAATTGGGAAGGCAAAAACTGGGAAGACAAAAATTAGGAAAACAAAAATTGGGAAAACCAAAAATTAGAAAAAGCCGAAATCAAAAATATTTTATTAAAAATCGGGCGATTTTTAAAAAATTAGGAATCGAATTATTAGGAATTCGAAATCAGGAATACAGTTATCAGAAATCTAAAATTAGGAAGCGAAAATTGGGAAAAGAAAAATTAGGAAAACAAAAATTGGAAACACAAAAATTAGAAAAAGCCGATATCAAAAATATTTTATTAAAAATCGCGCGATTTTAAAAAAAAATAGGAGTCCAAAATCAGGAATACAGCTATTAGTAATCCAAAATTAGGAAGACAAAAATTGGGAAGACAAATATTAGGAAAACAAAAATTAGAAAAACCCGAAATCAAAAATTAGGAATCGAATAATTATAACAAAAATTGGGAAACAGACCCTTTCTATCCATTCATATTTTGATTGTTTTTTTTCGGGCCTATCTCCATTGACAGGAAAACCAACAATACTTTTCCCAATTTTGTATTCCTCATATTTTTTCCCTAATTTTTGTACTCGGAATATTTTTCTTAGTTGAAATTCCTAATTTATGATTCCAAATTTTTTCTTCCCAATTTTGGATTCCTAAAACTTTATTCTTGGTTTTATTTGCTTCTTTTTTAAAATTTCTTAAAAAAGTTTCGGAATTCGCACCTTGCACAAATTCAATACATTTTTTTAATGCCAATCCTCTGTCCCACAGGTCCATTGTGCTATCGCTACAAGGGCGTGCTCTTCAACTGCTTCCTGCACGGCGCCCGTTCGCCTCTCGACGAGTTTCGCACCTCGGCGTTCGCCAACCTGGCGCAGTTGTGCCGCCTGTTGGCCTACCAGGTGCACAGCTTCTTCCAGGAGCTGCTGCAGCTGATCGATGCAGAGCTCAGCACGGGTCGCTATCTGCCAGCCAAGCGTGGAGCTTTGCTGGTGCTCGCCGAGCTGTTGGCGGGCATGGAAAGCCTGTTGGACTACCAAGAGATGCTCCTGCCCATTTATCGACTCCTGCGCGCCATCGAAGCAGCCGAATCCTGGGATCCTCAAATGCGTCAGCATGCGGCCAACGGGCTGAAAACGCTGAATGAAAAGTGCAGAGAACTCTTGAAAACGGAGCCCGTAGAGCAACTGCAGCGGGAGATTAAAGTGCTGGGCATTAAGGAACCTGTTGCCTCCAAGAAGCGACACATTCTGGAGCTGAACTGACAAAATACAAAGCTTACAACAAAATATACATTCTTTTATTGGTTCAATATATAAAAATGCAAACAACAATTAACAGATTGGTCCAATCTAAGAGCTCTTGCCAATGGAGAACTCCGTCTCCACTTTGTCGGCCATCATCTTGGCAATGGCCAAGCTGCTGGTCGCACCTGGCGACGGTGCATTGCGGCAGTGGAGCACTCGCTTGGCCAGAGCTCCCGTGCCGACGCCGCGATCAAAGACAAAGTCATCCACCAGATTGCCACTGAGATCCATCGCCTGGGCACGCACACCAGCTGGACCGCGTTCGATGTCATATTCGGTGACCTCCGGTATGAACTTTTGCAGCTCCTTGACCTGCAGATTAATAAATGCCGACTTGGACATTTCGCTCAAGCCAAAGCCAATGTATTTCCTGGCCATCTTAAGGAAACCGGGATAGCGCAGGGCATCGAAGAGCTCGAGGAGATTGATGTCGCCCCATCTGAAACGGAAAACGTTTATTTGTTATCAGTTATAAGTTTAACAAAATCAAGTCAGTGTTAAAATAATTTAAATAAGGGGATAAATCTAAGATGATTATTGGATTTTTGGAATCAAATTTTATTGTAAATATTATTTTAAAATTGTTAAATTTCCAATTTTATTATTTAAACAACATGTTGGAATGTCTATTACGAGTATAATAATTAAATTTTTGTTTTAATAACAAAATTCAAATATTTTTGAAAAACAACTTCCAGTTCAAAAGATATTTAAAACAGTTAAATTCTCAATTTTATTATTTAAAAAAAATTGATGGAATGTCTGTTATAATAATTAAAACAATTAAATTTCTGTCTTAATAATAATATTCCAATAACATCTTCGAGTTCCAAAGTTTCCATTTTTATTATTTAAAAATAATTATGGAATGTCTATTATAATAATTAAACTTCTGTTTTAATAATAAAACTCAAATATTTTCGAAAAACCTTCGAGTTCCAAAGATATTTGCATTCACTTAATAATTTGTAAGTTTTTTTTATACAAATTTTGAAGTAAGAGATGTTTTTTATCGTAATAAAAAACAATTGAAATTGAGAGTTAATAATTTTTATAAAAACAAAAGAAAATCAAAATTATTTTTGTTTCGAATCTAATTTTTATTTCTTTTATAAACAAAATAAAGAAAAAAGTTAAAATTAATTAAATTCAATTAAAAAATATAAATTAGAAAATTTCTGACTGCGTTATTCAAATATTTTCGAAATTCATCTTTCAGTTTCAAAGATATTTGTATTCACTTAATATTTTTAGACTTCTCCATAGCATATTTGAAGTAAAAGATATTTTTTTATTTGAATAAAAAGAATTGAAAATAAGAATTATATATTATAATAAAAATTAAAAATCAATTTTACTTTTGAATTTCGTAATAAATGTTTTAAATTTAATTTTCATTTATTTTTAAACAAAATAAAAATAAAATCAAAATAAATTAAATTCAATAAATAATAATTTGTATTTAAAAAATTAAGGTTTATTACTCACGTGTATCCTTCGCGCTTGAGGGCCAGCACAGCGTTCGGTCCCAGCCAGACGGAGCCGTCCATGCGGGGCGTGAAGTGGACGCCCAGGAAGGGGAAGCGGGGATCCGGCACCGGGTAGATGTTGCCCCGCACCATGTGCTGCTTCTGCTTGGCCAGCTGCAGATATTCGCCGCGGAAGGGCACGATGCGCGGATCGCGCGGACAGCCGGTCTTCTCGGCCAGCAAATCGGACTGGAGGCCGCCGCAGGTGAGGACGTTGCGAGTGCGGACTGTCTGGTGAGGCTTGGAGCCGTGGATGGTCACCGGGTAGTCGGCACTGCCGCCGTCCTGCGTCTCACTGAACTTGGTCACCTTGAAGTCCAGGTAAATGGTGCCGCCAGCTCGCTTGAAGTCCTCGCCGTAATGCTGCGTCACCAATCCCCAGTCCACGATGCCCGTGTGCGGACTGTGGAGCGCCTTGAGGCCGCGACAGTAGGGCTCAATCTCTTGAATCTCGTCCCCTTCGATCATTCGCAGATCGGGCACATTGTTCTGGATGCCACGCTGCTCCAGATCCTTGAGCAGACCGACCTCCTTCTCGTCCGTGGCCACAATCAGCTTGCCCACTTTCTTGTAGGGTATCTGGTGCTCATCCAAGTACTTGTACGCCAGGTGCATTCCCTCCACGCAGAGACGCGCCTTCAGCGTGCCCGGCTTGTAGTAGATGCCCGCATGGATCACTCCCGAGTTGTGGCCACTCTGGTGCATCGCCAGCTTGGGCTCCTTCTCCAGCACTGCAACTTTGAGCGTCGGATGGCGTAACAGGATCTCCCGCGCCGAGGCCGCGCCCACAATGCCGCCGCCCACGACAACCAGATCATAATCACTGATCAAATGTAAATTTAATTAGTGTATTTTTAATGATAACAGCAATTAATCTTATCTTTACCGTTGTCCCCTGCCCGCCGCTGCGTTATGCTGCCCCCTTTGTTGTTGTCGCTGTCTTTGTCCATCCTCAATGGGGTTTGTCGCCCTCGCCGACGATCCTCCGCCCACCTGGCTAAGTCGCAGGACGAGGGGGGCGCCCAACTGTCTAATCAGCTGTGACATTTTCGTATTTACTTTTCACTCTCACTTTCTGTGTGCGAAAGACCTTGCTTGACCTTGCTGCCCGAAACTCAACCGAAACTGAACTGGTTAATCGCTGCCGCCGTCGCCTCGACTGAGTGGCAGAATTTCTAGCAGCAAGATGTTACTTTGTTGCTGGATTTGATTGTGTTCTGTGGGAGTGGGAGGTGGGCGGCAAAACA
This sequence comes from Drosophila recens, assembly GCA_037043495.1. NCBI lineage: Eukaryota > Metazoa > Arthropoda > Insecta > Diptera > Drosophilidae > Drosophila > Drosophila recens. Next base: position 322,820 of record JBAMBJ010003613.1, read on the forward strand.
GCTGTTCCAGCCGATGATAACATGGCCATACATTAACAGCGGCTGTTTGCTCCTTTTTGCGTTAACTTTGTGCATATTTAGTACATTTTCGATTTGAAAATAGGCAAATAAACTTGAAAACATTCTAAAAATGTTAAATGTTTATAATACATCACATTTAATATGCAAATATGTTTTTTTTTCGCTTAATTAAAATTTAAATTGATGTTATGATGATCCACAAGAGACTGCTTGTTCTCACTAGTAATGCACTTTTAACAGCATAATGTTAATAGCATTTCAGTAAATGTTAATGCTTTGTTGCCATAACAGCTGTTAAAAAGCGAAAACAAACCAAAAAATTGCAATATACAAACAAGATTATTTTGTGTGGAAACTAATTAAGAGACGAGTATTAATCAATTTGAAAACGAATACAAACAATGCCCAATGCCCGCTCACTGCGCGGTAATCAATTGCAGCGACAAATACGTGCATTCCAGCAGCATTTCCTTCCACAGGTGCAAATAGCAACAACAAATGCAAAGTACTCATTTTAAAGTACTCATAATAATGCGATTCTTATTGCAGATTTCCGTTTAAGCGCAAGGATTTGCTGCAGCAATGGATGGAGTTCACGCAGCGCAGTGTCCAGTGGATGCCCTCCAAGTGGAGTGCCGTGTGCAGTCGCCACTTTGCGGACGCGGACTTTAACTGCAGCCACAACCGCAAGACTTTAAAGAAGAACGCGGTGCCGACGCTGAGACTCCCCGAGTCGGAATCCGAATCCCTTAACGTCATCGTGGAGCAAGTGAGGCTGCCAACGACTACATCGGAGACAACAGGTGGCACCAAGAGCACCTGTCGCTTCTGTGGCACGACGGCCTTGAACTGCGTCTCCTTCGACAAGAGCTTCGAGCTGTTCGGCATGATCCAGAAGTGCTTTCCCACGCTGCAGATACTGCAGGACGACACGCTGCCGCTGCCCAAGGACATTTGCGGCGATTGCTGCCGGCAGCTGGAACGCTTCTCGCAGTTCTGCGATGTCGTGATGCTCGCCCAGAGCGAACTGCAGCGCAAGTATCGGCGGCAGCTGAAGATCAAGCAGGAGCCGGTGGTGCGGGTGAAGCAGGAGGCGTGCGAGAGTCTGGACAATCTGTTTCCCGATGAACTGGACATGGGACTGGATGAGCACGAGCCGGATGCGGATGCCGATGATGAGACCGAGCACAAGTTCCAGTTCGTTGACTTTCCCATGCTCAATGCCCAGGACATAATCAACAACTGTGATATTATGGAGATTATCAATCTGGACGATCCGTTTATCAACATAACGGACGACGCGGATGTGGCGCAGTCGCAGACCGTTAGCTCCAAGCTAACAGTGCCCGTTTCCATGCCCGTGCCCGTACCTGATCCCGTTCCTATCCCAGTCCTGCCCACGGTCAATGAGATGCTGCAATCGGAGCTGCTCACCGAGGAGCACAACTATGCCAAGGAGGATTGGCAGCTGCCCGTGCTGCAGCAGTACAAAACCGAGAAGGTTGAATGCGCCGACACACAGACCGCCGAGCAGACAACATCGGAGGCTCGCAGCTCCAAGCCAATTGTGACGAATGTCAGCCAAATTCCCAATCCCATGATATGCGAACTGCTGCCACCACCACCTGCACCACCAGCACCGACAACAACAGCAACCACCACCAGCAGCAAACCCAACATTGTGGTGCTCAACGATAGCGTGGTGAAGTCCTCCGCCTTTCGCCTCCACAACTGCAATCTGTGCACCACCAAGTTCTTCACCGCCGAGAGTCTCAATCAGCACTATGCCCACATGCATGCCACGCCCACAGCCCCGCCCATGCCCATGGTGAGCGTGCCGCCGCTCAACATTTTGTCGAGCGGCAATTCGCTTAAGCTGGAGAGCAGCCAATCCCTGCCAGCAGCCACGTTGCCCGCTCCGACCAGTTATTGGCAATCGGATTGGCTGCCATCGCTGCCGCTGCCCTTGCCGGCCAAGAAGAAGATTGACATTCTGGACATGCAGCGCAGCTTCTTGCATCACAACGATCTCATTGCACCCGTGATGTCTGGAGAGGCGCCACCCACAAACACATCACAGTCTCAGTCACCGCCAACAGATTGCGCATACGCCAAGCTGGCCGCCATCTACAGACGCTGCCAGCAGCAGAAGCGCCGTCAGCTGAAGCCAGTTGGATCCAAGCCGATCTCCGATCTCTCCCGCCTGCGGTGTCGCCAGTGCGCTCGGGGATTTGCCACCGTGCAGCAGCTGCTGTGCCATCGCCAGCGCCAGCGTCACTTTGTGCTGCCGCCGCGCACGTTCGCCGCCAAGTGCGTCGGCTGCCTGCGCCTGTTCCGCACCCGCCTCGGGCTGCGTCAGCACATGCGCTACATCTGCCAGTCGCTGCCGCTGCGCAACGCGCGCCTGCAGAGCTACAAGTGCCGCTGCTGCCGCAGCATCAGCTTCACGCACTGGCGCATCTATCGCCGGCACGAGCTCAAGTGCCGACTGCGCCAGCGACCCAAGCCAAAAGGTGCCGCCAAACGTCGCCGCACCATCGCTGGCCAGGCACAGGCACCAGCACAGAAGCGTACAGCCCACAGCTGCTCCGTTTGCCAGAAGTCGTTCAGCTCGCTGACGGGTCTGAAGCAGCATCGCATCACGCACTCGTCGGAGCGACGCTACAAGTGCAGCATCTGCGAGCGGGTCTTCAAGCGGCGCAACGGCCTCTCGCAGCACGTCAAGGGCTACCACCTGCAGCTGAAGCCGCACCAGTGTCCGGTCTGCCAGCACCGCTACGCCCTCAAGTGCGACATGCTGCGCTGCCGGCACTCGCAGCGACGCGGCACCAACGACACCACCGGAAAAACCTAACTACTAAGCAGGATCTTGCATCGAAATAAACTACTTTGTTACGCCATTTACCAAGGTCTTAATGGAGCTGGGAAATCTATTTATTTAGGCACTAAATGTCGAAGGAATCGATCATGTATATATATGTCTGTATATGTATGTCTGTTCTGTTTGTGTCAATTATAATCTGCAGCAGAAACCATCTTGGTAATTAGGCAAAAAATAAGCACAGTTTTGGGAAAAAATGTAATTTTATAAAAAAGAAATATCATTTTATACTGAATCAAATTACAGGGCAAACAGTGATCTATTTGACAAAGTTACGACAGCCTGAAGTTTTTGAGAAAGTTTTTTTAAATCAGTATGTTTTTAATGCAGAATCTAATACAGTCGGTCAATAAAGTTTGTATGCACCCTAAATTAGTCAAATTTTTGTATGAAAAAAAGTTTAAATGAGGGATTCTTAAATTAATACAATAACATATTCATTTAAATTCCTTTTCAGTGATACAAAAATTTCTTTAACCTATTAAGTACACATAAAAAATTTTGAATTTTTGTAAAAGTCTACTTTTTCAACTTTTTTCCTCGGTCTCGAGTGACTGAAAATTTTTTTTTTCAAAAATCTCTTCGCTAATATTTTTTTATGATTTTTTGAGGATTGCTAAAAAGCCACTTTTTGTATGAAAAGTAGGAAAAATGGGTTAAAATAGTCGTTTTTAGTTATTTTAAAAAATTAATTTTTTTAGGGTGCTTACAAACTTTATTGACTGACTGTAAGAGGTCCAACTAAGATACATTTGATATTTCTTATGGCAGTTTTAAGATTTTAAAAAAAGTTGTTCGGTCGCTTATTTAAAGTTTATTGACAACCTTATTTTATCAAGAAAATCGATTTAATTTCCGCATTACATCGTTTAAAAATAATGAAGTTAAAAAACTTCTACTCGAACAGATATAAATTTCTTTACTTTGTCAATTAGTCACATCCTCAACCTGCATATATGTTATTTTAAAAATATGTTTGGTTTGAGGTTTGATAAATACCAGATGACTTAATTAATAATTAATAATCTTTTAAAATACTATTCAAGGAAAATGTTACGCTGAATCCAAATAAATAATACACATTGTACATATTTTTTATCGAAACTTGCGAGTGATTTTTCACGTTCGTTTTTATTTGGACTATATACATTTATTGATAGTTATACGTGTTAATATATAGTAATTGCCGTTATTTCGTATAGTTTATAATATTGCTTTGACGGCTTAATTGCTGTGTGAAAATCCAGAGATTCTCAACTTAAATAATATTCCCATAAATTGTACACAATTTGAAATTAATATTCAACAGAAATATGTACAAAAAAAGCTGAGATTTACATATCAATTGGTTGCTTATGAACATAAAACATTTGATATTCTTTTATTAACAAAATGCACTTTTTTAACATAAAATCAAATAAAATAATAAAGAATGGCACTAAAATTACAAAAAATAAAAAAAAACGCTATTCAAAGGCAAAAATTAAAAAGTCAGAAAGATGAAAAGATTTAACAACAAAAATTAAAGGCAATACCATAAAAAAAGATAATTCTTATAGCTAAACACAAAGTTTTTAATATGTTTTCCTTAAAAATGTAACTAAGATTTATGCTTTTGGTATGCGTGTTATCTATGTATTTATGTATTATGAAGATATAGTAGTATAAATTGTGGATGATTAGTATGCTATATAGTATGCATGTGATGTGATGTGATAAGTATATCAAAGTCCTGCTCCGCTGTTTTCCCCTAAATGTGTGCTATTTTGCATTTGTTTAACCTACGCCACAAGGATTACGCGCTAGACTACAAATTATAGATATAAATGTATGCCCAAATGGGCTTCTTGCTGTATTTTTGTTGTTTGTTTACTGAAAAATGGCAGCTCGTTGTTGGAACTGCAGGCGTCGCTGGGCGCGCTCCTCTTCCTCGCGACGCCGCTCCTCCTGCTCTTGTCGGATCTCGTCGTGGAACTTATTTGTGCGCAGCTGCTGCTCGATTTTCGCCTCGAAGAAGTTCTTGGCCCCGGTGACGCCCACCTGCTCCACATCGATTTCGGTGAGGCGAGCAAGCTGATTCAGACCCGAATCATCGTCTAGCTCTCCGGCCTGCGCCTTGCGATAGATGAGCAAGAACTCGCGGAACGATATCTTGCCATCATGATCCTCATCGACATCCGCTATCATCTTCTTCAATCCCAAATGCGTCTGTGGTGCGCCCAGCTTTTCCATCATGTACTTCAGCTCGCTCAGATCCAAATATCCATCCCGTGCAGTATCATAGCTGCAATGAACCAAGGGAAAAATCGATTACCATATGAACAATAACAAAACAAAAAATGCAACAAGAAAATGTTCATGGATGTATTCTGGTCATTCACCTGGCTGCAAATCGATAATGCGCCAAGGTAACCCAATTTCAGGCTAAATTTACAATTCGCCCAACGCTTTGGACTGAAAATTCGACTGAGTTTCCCTTTGGGTCGTTATGACACGGCAATAAAACAAAACGGGCACAGGGAAAATTGGCAAATTTGTGAAAAGGAGAAAGGTAAATGAGTTTGATAAATGTACAAGAAACAAAACGAAAGCTAATCGAATCATTTACGATTTGTCACTAAATGTTTAATCATGATGATTGCATTAGTCAGTTTAAAAAAACAAATCTGTTAATAATGCTGTTTATAATCGGAAAAATGTTGGTAATTTATTTTATATTTCAGAAAAAAGTTAATTCATTTTTAAATATTTTTTTTTATTTTATTAAGTTTATTTCTCATAATAAATAAACAATCACTTGTCGAGATCATACCTGTTGAATAATGATTATTAATCATAGGCATTAGTAATTAGATTATTTTTGTTTAAAAGTCGAAGTAATGACTAAATTACCATTACATAAAATCTGAAATAGTCTAAAATTATTACAATTATACAAAAATAATCAAAAATAATCTTTTTAAGTTGTCGGATTATTTTTGATTATTTTTAAATTATTGTAATAATTTTAGATTTCAGATTTGTTGTAATCGACTCGAGATCAATTTAAATAATTTGTTTCTACTTTTCTTATTAATCTTTGCTTTTGAGCTTTAAACTATATTCGGTGTAGTTGCGGTTGAATGGCCAAAAACGGTAAGTCAAGAGTTCAAATGCTTGCCACTTCCCGAATTGAGTGGGACAGGAAATTGTCTGTGATAAAAATGCAAATAAAAATGCATTTATTAACTAATTACGTAATACATTAAAAAAACAGCGTGTGGCATAGTGAAAACGCAATGCCAGTGGCTGTTGTTGTTTTTGGTGTTGTTGTTGTTGTTGTGATGGCCAAATCGCGTGTGGCAGATGCGCTGGCAACAATGTTGCGGAAACCTCGACCTTGCCAGCATGTTGCCTGAGTCACTCTGAAGGATGCTGTCGAAAATCTAAAACGAGTCAAACTAGTTGGGCTAAAAGTAATGCAAGCTACCATTAAAGTCAGTATAGACAGCCAGTTAGGCATAGCCGGGAAAGGAAGCACTCAACTTGCAACAAGTTGCGTTGCTGTCGACAAATTTGATCATAAATAATAACGCAATCGCTAACATTACATTACATTACACTACATTACATACTTAATTCAATGGCATAACTTTCAATTTCGAATTCGATTTCGATCTCGATTTCAAATTCGATTTCACAAACATTAGAAGCTAAGAGAGACTCGCTGAATGAAATGTTGAGGAGTTTTCATGCTTTCGTTGTTAATTGTATCGACGACAAATTGCGTGATGCTTGTGTAAACACGATGAGAGTGAAAGTAATTAACAGTGACAGAAGCATCAGCATTAACAACAACAATCGCACGAAGGTGTCGCCACGCATTTAACGGAATCGCCAAAGATGACAATTAATTGTTGCTACTCGTTTGTCGCCTGCTCGCATTTAATTAACTTCAATTGCTTCTCATTCGTCGGTGTGTGTGTGTGTGTGTGTTTGTGTGTGGGTATCCATGTGTCGTCTGTTGCGTCAATTTGACAATTGTCAGACTTTTGCTTTGTAGTTGCTTTCTTTTCAATTAATTGGCTCGCTCCACACATGCTCATTATCGTTACGTTGTTTGTTTTCTCATGTTCTCTCAATAGACGACTCCTGTAACAGCAGCTGTTCAATTTAATTAATTGACTATTATTTCATTTCAAATTTATGACAACAACAACAACAACAACAAGAACAACTCTCGCATTCTGTTTTGTTCACAGTGTCCTGCAGTGTATTCACCTGCAGGTGGTCTGGCAGCGCTGTGCGGCCTCCCACGCAGTGTTTGTAATGAATTTAACCTAATTTCTATTTATCGATTACAAAATGATTTCGTCAGTGTGAGCGAACGATATAAATCTCGATAGATGCTTTATTGCAGGCGATTTTACTTTTCTTTACATACAAATAAATATGTTCACAAGTGTAGTATGTACAAGTTTCTGGGCTTTTTACACAGTTCAACAAATAACGGGGTCAGCTGGCCATTGTTTTTGTTGCATGCTACATTTGCATGTTATAAGTGTAATTTTTTTTGCAGTTTTGTTATTGTGCGCCAAGTTGCAATTATTGAACGTGTGTTTGTGTGTGTGTAATTGTAGTTGCCTTTTCTCTATTAGCAACCTAATGGGACGGCAATTGTTGTTGTTGCTGTTGTTGCCCATTGTAAATTTATGTTTCTTAGTCTATGGTCTATGGGCTATGCTCTGTGGCCCAAGCGGGTTAATGCCAACAACGCTCTATGCAGTCACAACGCGTCATGTTCTTGAACTTTTTGTGCATTTGGCTTTGTAACGGTTATTATGATACCACGTATTACACACATACATACATACATATGTGTGATGCAGTGCTTAAAATGCATTGCAGATTGCTGGATTTCAATTTGGTGGATTTCTTCACGTTATTGCGCACTCACTCGGGAGGTCTTTTATCTATTGTAAAGTCAACTGCAGCAACAAAGCAACGTCAAATTTACACAGTTGACGATGTCTTGCATACACAATTTCTTGTTTATTTCGCTCAACACGAACTCCACAACTGGCTAACTGACTAACGGACGGACTGACGGACGGACGGACTGTCTGTTTCCATTTCAAAACCAAACATGCACCTGTGTACTTAAATATGTATTCGTACTTTATTTTGAAGACATATGTATGTAAATTTGGTTGTGAAGTGCGTGAGCACAAAGAATCAGTATAAAAAATGAAATAACTAGTGGACGCTACAGGCGAGCATACTCGACTGTCGGAGACCCCGTACTTACTATGGAAAAGCAAACACTGCTTAAAATAAAATTATTTAGTCGCTATTAGTTCAGATATCTTAAGCAACAAAGAAGTTTCTCATACTCAGACTTGATGTTCGATTGATCGTTCCTATATGATATAGTGGTCCGATTTCAACCAAATTTGTTTAGAATGTATGGGAAATCCGAACAACAAAAAAGTGTTTCATACTAAGACTTGATTTTCGACTGATCGTTCTTATGGCAGCTTTATGATAAAGTGTTCCGATCCAAAATATAAAACAAACTCGATCTGCCTGCAATATAGACGATCCTACATACCAAGTTTGGAATATCTAGCTCTTATACAGGGGTGCCACAGAAATCGCTTTCGCTTGAATTTCACTTAATTTTCATACAAATTTTAGTGAAATTAAAGCGAAAGTAATTTCTGTGGCACCCCTGATAGTCTCTAAGATCTAGGCATTTTTTTGTCTGACAAAGGTAATAGACCCCTGTCCTTGTTTTTTAAGTACGGGGTCTAAAAAACGCATCTTATATATATGTATGTAGTTGCCCCCCTAGCCAACTCTATTGGCTTGGTCAAAAAATAAACGCCTCACATTTTGACATTACGAAATTGGAGCAACGCTAAGTTGTAAAAAGGAAAATCGTTGCGTGGGTCGTGTGTGTTTATTTTTAGTTGCAGCAGGAAGCAAAAAAAAAAAAACAACTAAAACAGAAGCAGAAGCAGAAACAGAAGCTGTGAAGCTCGATGATGAGTCAGTGATTACAACTAACTAGAGAACAAAGTATGCAACGAGCTGCGGCAGCGTTGATAAAGCAATTGGATCCAGCACAAATAACATAGCATGACATTCGTATGACTAATTGCAACAAGTTGGAAAGCACAATGGAGATGCTGATTACTGATGATGGTTCTATGTGTATTATTATTTAATTTGATATTTCCTCAATTGAGTGGCACGACATTGCCACTAGTCAGAGTGCACACACACATAAAAATATATGTACATATGTATACAATCTGCATGCGTTGACTTTTCACTGTCAATCAGCGAGTTGTCATTGTAATCAGTCTTTGACGCAGGCGTGCGCTGTCATCGTCCCACTGGCGGGAGAAGGGGGGATACTGGCCACTCGTTGTGGTCTGCCAACGTTGCCAGACAGCTGGTCGCCTGCACATTTGGCAAAGGTCAGCGACAACAAAACAAAACAAAGCAACTGCAGACTACAGTCTGCAGCATCAACAGCAGCGGAAGTAAAAAACCAGTCACAATGGATTCAAGAGAAGAGATAGCACACACACAGTGTTATCGATTGGCCAAAAACTTGTCTACTGCAATATTTACATTCGACTGCATTGCAGCTGACTAAGTGGTAAATGTGACGGGGGGAAACAGCAACAACAAAAGTTAAGCATTGTGTGTAATCGCAATGTAAACACCAAATGAAAAAAAAACTTTGATGCAAATGTCAATGAACCTGTCACATTCACGTAAACACAGTCGCAGTTGCCTAAAGTGAATATGCACTGCAAACACTTTATTATATAGAACAGCTTATCTTTTACATCATCATTGGACAACAGGGTTTTAAATACATAAATTGGGCAAATTCAATAATTTAATTTATTTGGAATTTTTGTGTTAAAATATTAAATCACAACTACAAATATAGCAATGATAAAAATTCCCAATTAAAAATATGAATACATATGGGCATTTCCACAGAAGGTCTACCTCGCCCAAAAATGTAAGATTGATCAAAAACTCACATCTTGTGAAATTTTTTTTTAAAAATGTATTCAAGCTTTTTACTTAAGCAATATACGCTAGAAGAAATTAAATAGGATGAATATATAGATTCTACATTGAAATAAATTCACTTTATCTATACTTTTGCCCATTTTCTTAATGATTGACTTTTAAAATGTACCGTGACACTAATAAAACTTGTAAAAAAAATAAAATAATAGTAATATATCAATATAATTCCTTTAAATGTAAAACTACATTATTTTATTGTGGTTTAAGAGTATTTTATTCCAAATTACTCACCACCTTTTATTTACTGACTTTTGCATTTTTCAAGATGAAGTCAAAAACGATTTCAATTCAAACGACAAGTCTTTTTTTTTTAATAAAAATAGTGTTTATAAAATGCATAAAACACGTAAAAATAAACATTTTAAAAAATGTTAATATTTGCCTTATTTCATTTAAAATACCCATATACATATGTATGTGCAACTTATAGTTTAGTGGTAGAAAAAATCCCATCTAGTGGTGGAAAAATTGTAATATATATTTAATAGTTGTGAAATTTAAATTTTAGAAATTCACTATAGAGAAGCTTGGCTGTTTATTATTTATGTACATACTGTATGTACTGCAGTTGGCCCCTTTAGCTTGCCACAGGAAATGAATGCTTCAAAGGCCGGCTGCAGTTATCCTAAAATGTGCAACAACAACAACCCTTTGGCGAAACTCATATGAAAGAGCATTAAATGGGAGAGGGTTGTGCTTCAGTGATAATGGGTGGTGACTGCGGCTTAATTAAAAGCTTTTGCCACAGTTGCCAGTTGCTGTAATGTAGTGTAATCGGCCCACACACGACAGCAACCCCTCAATTGTAAAGTGCGTGTGCGTGTAAGTGATTTTGCATATGTGTATGCGAGTGTGTATGTGTGTGTATGTCAGTCATTTGCCATGAACCCAATTTGTGGGCAGAATAAAACGACATGGCATTGACACCGCTAATAGAGGTGTGCAAAGAACGATATGTGAATACCGAAAAGTGTTAATTAAATTACATTAAAATTATTGAAGTTATTAAAAATTTGTTTAAAAAATATACAAATATTTATTTATGTATATATTAGATTTCTAATTCTTTGTTTATTATACGTAGATTAAAGTGTTTTATTTATTATAAATAGTTTTTTAATTTTATAATAAATGGTATTCAAATTAACGAATAAAGCACGACACGTGTCCATCTCTAATCAGAGCTGTCTGCACTCGTTGGGTTCAAATGCAAATACGGGTTGTTATTGTTGTTGTTTTGCGCTGTGTGAACAGATTCGAGTTGAAAATGCAATAAGTCTAAATGTTGCCCACATGCAAAATGGACAATGGAGAATGGGAGAGACACCCATGTAGAATGGATTGCTGGTGGTAGTTGCTCAATAGTTTGCTGAAGGATTTGCCGCCTTATCAGCACCAGACATATACGTACTCCCATCTGAATGATTTATGTACATACATACGTTATGTGGAGCGTCGCCATTAAATGCATAAAAAATCAATATCATTAAGTTGCGAAAATGCGAGCGAGCGTCTGCATTTTATCGCCATCGTCTTCTGAACCCGGAAAAGCGCAGAAGTCGCGACTTATGTACATACAGAAAATGGCGCATCCAAAAGTAAAATCACCGGAAACTAAAATCCAGCAATATCAACAAATAATTATACGCTACTAAAAGAAACAGAAATAATGAAAACATTACATATTGCGTGTCCGATTATCTCGGAGCGTCCGACCCAAATGGATATTCAACGCCCGACGCGTGGGCCGAACCAATGTTTATGTTTTGTTTATACTTTATGTTTTTCTCTTTCGTCTGTCTTTAGATTTTTTCCCTCTTTTACTTCTCTATCAATTGTTTTAATACGTACATACTTATATATAAAAAGCTTTATCTGTGCTAGGAAATGAATTGCAAGGGGCTTGAATTCTGAAAAATGTTTGTATTTGCAATATGTTATTTATTTGTTTTGTTTAAATTAAAACGCAAATTCTGATTCAGTAGCAACTTGTATTCTACAGGGCTACGTGACTCAGTTGGAACAATAACATTAACATCATGTTTTTGCGCTGCTTTTTAGCCGTTTGCTCGCTAAAATTTACAATATTAGCACAATAACTTCTCCGATTTTGACTTGGAGACGGTACAATGTGGCTTAAAATGCCAACAGCCGGTTTTTGTTATCAGACAAACAACAGCAAATGAAGACGTCGATTGGCATTTGCAACAGAACTCGAATCAGAAAAAAATAATGCTTATGGAAAACTGGTTTCAGTTTAATAAAAAATACAAATTAATTTTAGTATCATTGTAAAAACTGTACTTTACTGAAGTAGTTGAACTGTACTTAAATATAGTATAGAATGTTACTTAAAAATCTATTAAAATGTGAAATATATTGCTTATGAAAATAAAACAGGGTTCAGTTTAATTAGAAATATAATTTTACCTCGTTATTTATTACGGCTTATTAAAAAACTGTATGGGTTTCAAATACTTAAGTACTTTCAAGCTCAGTTTATATAAGAGAAAATAAAAGGGAAAATTAAAAGGGAATCTGTTCTGAAGTTGAAGTTTAGTTAAACAGTTAGCACTTTTATACTCTTTCTATACTCTTTTTTCTTGTTGTTTTTAGTCATTCCCAGACAATGTGGAGCTCTGTCTTTTGGTTTATATGCAGTATATGTTTACGATTCCAAGGCACGTTCGTTTGTTATTTCATGTCTCGTTTTACAAACATTTCTTTCGTTTTGACAATGTGCCAATTGCCAGAGAAGATTGACCCAAATGCTTGGGCGTGATTCATGCACAGGGCAAAGAACAGGAGTTTCAGGATTTTATGCTGCACATTGTGTGGTCTTTTTAGGTAAGAAGTGCAGTGCTACAATTAGCTAAAGGTGTTAATGGAAGTGTACACAGAATACAGCTGCTAATTGACAGAGATACTGGATTACCTGCTGCTGTCTCGACAGATGAATCAGTCAGGTTTAATGTAAATTCGTTGAGTCAGTTCTGAAAACGAGTTAGAGACAACGACGACGACAACAACAGACTTCCTATGCAAAAAGCGTAATCAGTGCGCAAAGTTAAAATTGGATGAGCTGAGATAACTTATCATGAATGTCTGCTGTATTATGTATAAGTATAATCATATATTTAAGAAAAAGCAAACTAGTCGAGATTACGCAACTCTTATGCGCCTCATTGGAGCGGGAATGTGATCGTTTAGCGATATGTAAGCTGAGCTAACCAACGACCCCCATATAATAAAAAACAAAAGCAAAAACAAGGAAATTCTAATCACTTGAGCGAGGTGTCAACCTGGCACTGACGTCTAGTAACAAAAAACCACAGTAACTCATATAAGTAATCGCGCATTATGCAGGTAATACTTGAGCATCGTCAACTTTGACTCACAGCCGAGTCGCGGTTTGTGGCGCGGAATTGAAATCTTAAACGGAATACTTTTGTGGCAAAGTCTGAACACACACACACAAGATGGTGTGAGTCATGCCCCATTGCAGCTGAGCATGAGATGCGAGTGAGTGGAAGTTGGAAGGTGGTTGGGACATGCAATTTACTTGGCAATTAAGCGCATTAGTTTCATACCTTTAGCTGGACGAATTGCCCGACGATAAGATACCTTATAGCTAACCAGGATTTTATTTATTTATTTTATAACAAATTGTCAGTGTTGGGTTAAATTAACTACTTATGAATTGCATTGGCATTGAACAAAATATTGGCATAATTTTTACATATTTCATTCACATTACACATTGAAAAAATTTAGACTAATGAAATAGCTTTTTACTAGCATTGAAAAATGAAATGTAGTGAACATAGTTTTTTGGCATTAAATAAAATATTGTCATTATTTTTATATACAGTCGAACTTCCCTAACTCGAATCACCATTATCCGAGAAAAAAGTTCGAGTTAAGGAGACTTCGAGTTAGGGGAGCAGAATTATATGAAATTTGCTCGCTATTGCCACTCGACTTTGTTTGAGTTAGAGAAAATTTGAGTTAGGGAAGTTCGAGTTAGGGAAGTTCGACTGTATATTGACATAATCGGAATTTTAATGACTCTAACTATAGTATAATATAATCTGGGGTGCCACAGAAATCTCTTTCACCTGAATTTGACGTAAATTTGTATGAAATTTACGTCATTTTTCAGGTGAAAGAGATTTTTGTGGCACCCCAGAATATATAGTATTTTATAGTGATTTGATGTGCAAATTTTCCTTAAATCGCCTTAGAAATTTTTTCAACTGTAACTTTTTACCCATGCACTCCAGAAAAAGTTTAAAGGTATGCCCAAGAGCCCTTGAAAATACCTTTCCAACGACATATAGATTATATCTGTAGCTTCTATCGCTTGGATATTATGGGGGTTTAAATTTTAGCGTGTTTAAGCGACTTCCCGCTAAACTAGCAATTTTTTCTAAAAAATCGTAGAACAAAAGTTTCTAGATTTTTGATCGGGTCCTCATTCAAACTTTTAAGCTACATATATTAACGCTTTGATAACAGACAAACAAACAAACCTACTTTTCATCTCATTTATGGAAAAATTTCAAAAATACCAATGAAATGACTATTTACTAGCATTGAAAATGAAATGTACTGAACATAGTTCTTCGACATTAAACAATTAGCATTATTAATAATAAATAATAAAGAAAATCGAATTTCAATAGCATTTATTATTATATTTTTATTTGTTTACATAGTCTGACTTGCTGTGTTGAAGTGATTTAATGGAAAAGTGCATCCAGAGACTTAAGAGTAATGATATTGCTTAGGAAAAACCACTTGCAATTATTAAATTTAGAAACTGTAGACTTACGTATTGAAGGTCTTTTGATAATCCTTGATTTGCTTGCGCGAAAACTCTTGGAACTCGGTGTAGACGTTGACCTTGTAGTTGCGCGGCACCACCGCGATGCCCGCCTCCTGCGAGTCCATTATCTCCTGCCGACGATTCAAAATGTGCGTCAATTCGGAGCTATCTGTTGTCGCAGTTGCCGATGTTGTTGTTGTTATGCTATCGTCAACACTGCCGTTGCACGATGCAGACGAGGCGTTCGAGGAGACCGACATGTTTAAAATTTTGTTAATTTCAATTTATTGCTCGCCTTTCGCTGATGTTCTGGAATTTTTCACACACCACACCCTTGCAGTGCGACACTGTGCAGAAGCGGGGGCAGCGAGGAAGCAAGGATACACACACACACACACACAAACACACGCACAGACAATGAACAAGTGCACGCCCACACAAAGTTGTTACTTTTCTAGAGTTAATGTTAGCTGTAGTTGGTGTCGGTGTTTAAAATAATTGGCGAATAAGACGCGCGCGAAATAAGACCGGGTTGTGATGTTTTACAGGTTGTGTTATTGCTGCTAATTTTCTGTGTCTAATAAACCGCGCAAAGCATCCAAAGCACCCGAAGTCACAGAAACGAATGAGCTGCGAACGAGGGAGACAAACAACAGCGACAAACAGAACGAAAGGTCTATTGTGAATGTGTATGGTGCAACTTATTTGGCAGATACGGCAACGCCAGCAACGTTTACACTTGAATGGTAAACAGCTGTTGATGTGGCAACGCTGGCACATTACATTTACATGTGATTGTCAAATTGAATCTAACTCATTAAAAAAGTTGCCTGCATAAATAATTTCTTAGCACATTGCACAAACTATTAAAACAAATTACGTGGCTTTTATAACTAAAGGTGACAGTTAAAAATGGGCAGCAAGTTCTTTAATAAATTACTACTTATCGCTGGCTTTGCGAGTCTGGCGCATGCCGCCTTTTCGGCCGCACATCGTGAGTGGAAAAAATGCAACCTTTGGTCAATCAGTAATAATTATGCTTAAATTGATTTTATTTGTTTGATTAGATCGCACCTACTTGCGTCTCACGGAGCAGGAGTGGAATCATCTGCCGCTGGACGTATGTATATGAGTTTATTATTTTGTGGAAGCACTTGACGAGGATGCAATAAGTATAAGGTGGTCTCGTCGGCAAGGGACAAAAGAACCAACGATCAGTGTTGCCAATTTAACTATTTTCCCGACAGATTTAGTGGGTTGCAGCTGGCAAATGCGGGATAAAGTCTAAAACAGCGGGTAGCGGGAATTTTTGCTACTTCAAAAATAATTTTAGCTTTTTGAAAACATTTGGTAACTTCATGCATTTATATGCTTTACGTACCCCTGGACAATATTTAAATTTTTTTTGTAAAAGTGTATTTTTTAACTTTTTTCCTCGGTCCCAAACAAAAAATATTTTGATGCAAAAAATTCTTAAAGCAATTCTAAGAGTGATTGTAAAAAATTTAAAATATAACTTCGCTAGTTTTTTTTTTATGATTTTTGGAAAATTGCTAAAAAGCCCCTTTTTGTATGAGAAGGAGGAAAAAGGGGTTAGAATAGTAATTTTTAGCAAATTTTAAAAAGTCATAAAAAATATTAGCGAAGAGATTTTTAAAATTTCTTTTTGCATTTACTCCTAGAATTGTTTGAAGAATTTTTTTGCATCAAAATAATCCAAAAACACTTGATTTAATCAATCAAAATATCGTTTTACTACTCTAGCGTTTTTTTTAGCTATCAACAAATTTTTTTTAGCTACTTTCAGCTTTTTTCAAAGGCTATTTTGGCTTTTTCATGTCCCGAAGAGTTGGCAACACTGCCAACGATAGACCACCTTATACTTATTACACCATGCACTTGACGAACTCAATGCGAATTTGACTTGATTGCAATTAATTGTTATATCCAACAGATTATACTGCAAACGGTGATTAGTCTGGTGATCGTGGTCTATAACATTATACAAATTGTGGGCGACTTTAAGGAGATCCGCGCCACCGTGGACCTGCAGCAACGGACGTGGGACACGCTGGGCAACTTTCCCTCGTTCTACACGTTCAATCATCGCGGACGCGCCTTGAGTCCCGGCTACAAGCCGCCGAAATCCAACGAGAGCGATGATTAATCGCCAGCCAGCCAACATTCAATCATTTATAGCCGGTTTACGTTTCTAGTTTAATGCAATTATTTGATAAATTATGCTAAACCAACACAGAATGTTTGTAAACAGTTTGGCAGCGGCAGATCTGGCGATCAGCGAGTGTTGCTCCCATTGGAGGCTGGGACGCAGCTGCTGTCCGGGCGTGGCATTGCAGCCATGGCTGTGGCACAGGCGACAGTCGATCCCGCGCAGCATGCACTCGTAGTACAGCTGTGGATTGGAGCGACAACCACGCACCACCTGCTGGCTGTGGCTGTCGTAATACTCCAGGCAGGCGGGCGTCTGATCCTCCGGCTCGTTGGCCAGCTGAGCACAGGGCAGCGCATTCTGGCCCAGCGAGACTTGCTCGCAGTTGGCGCACTGGTGACACCACAATCGCTGCTCCGGATAGGCGCCCTTGTTGCAGAAGCTGCCCTCGCAGCTCCGACAGCTGGCCACGTCCACCCTGCTGCAGTTGAAGTCCTGCCGCTGACAGCCCCGCTCGGTGGTGCCGTTCAGATAGTTGACCACCAGACAAGGTGCAGCCGGCTGAGCGCATTCCTCGATGTAGATGCCACCAGGTCGCTGCCAATTGGCGCAACCTGCGCCGGCTTCTCCAGCGCTGCTGCAGCGATAGCAGCGCGTAAAGTCGAGGACATTGCAACCCTGCTGCGCGTTGCCATCGCACTCGTAGCAGTTGTGTGTGAGGGCATCAGTTGGTGGCGCCCCACAGCCGCGTTGCACGCTCCAATCGTCGTACTCGCAGGCGTAGCAGGAGGAGGCCTCTGCCGATCCGCAAGAGCTGCTCTTCAACGAAGTGGCGTTGCTGCGACACGCCTCCTGACTTGCCACTGCCGAGCTGCAGCTGAGGCACTGTGGCTGTGGCAGGCAGCCGGCATTGCAATTGTCCCCCGTGGCACACTGCACCAGCTGATCCCGATGGGGCTCCAGCTCGGCCGGCAATTCCGATGAGCAGCCGCGCACGACGCGACTGAGGTGATGATAGCTATAGCAGAACTGCTGCTCCTCCTGGCCGAGCAGCAGTTGCTGATGGCACTGCTCAAACTGGCTGATGTTGCACTGGCTGCTGCCCAGCTGGAAGAGATCCATTTTGCAGCCGAGTCCCCGCTGGGAATCGCAGCTGACACAAGTCAGTGTCCAGGCGCCCTGGTCCTCATTGCAGCCATTAATCTCGCACAGCTGCGGCGCATTGGTGGCCGTGTGATTGCTTTCGGAGATGCAGCCCCTGTAGGCCAACGTGGCATTGATGACCTCCGTGTAGCATTGATCCTCCTCGTGGTGGTAGAGACAGGGACGCGGTTTACCCGCCGGCGCAGCCACGCAACTCTCGCCGGCGCAATGGTGGCACTTGAGTCTGCCAGGCGGATAGACTCCGGCATTGCAAAGATTCGATGAGCAGCGTTTGGCATAGGTGGCATCTGTGGTTGGCGTTTCGGCGCCACAGCCACGATAGGTGATTGAGTCCACTGCAAATGGAGGGAAATGATGGATAATTGATGGATGTCATTTGTAGATTTACTCACCAATGGACATGGCACACGTCAGCTCGCGGTCGCATTCCTTGAACGGCAGCAGGCCCACCTCACCCAGTGTCTGGGCACATTCGGGCAGCGCGATGGAATCGCAGTGATAGCAGACAATGGCCCAACTGGGCACAATGGGCAGAATTAGGCCTATTAATAGAAAAGACAATAGAAACGTTTAATCAAATATTGGAAATGCATTAGGTTCAACTGTATAAATATCTCTCCAAGCACGAAAACATTTGACCCGGCACGTTATTGGTATATTTTCGAAAAATTAGATTCCGTACTTAAAAAAGTGCAGGGGTCTATTGACTTTGTCACCAAAAAAAAAGTGCGTAACAGGCAGAAGGAGGCGTGGCAGACCTCATAAAGTATATATATTCTTGATCAGCATCAACAGCCGAGTCGATATTGACGCCTAGATGTCAGAGACTATAAGAGCTAGAGACTCCAAACTTGGTATGTAGATTCGTCTAGTATAAGAAACTTTTTTGTTGTTTGACAAATCTCCACCAAACCGACAAAACATGCATATGGGACAGTCCCATACATCCTGATCAAATTTGGTTGAAATCGGACCACTATATCATATAGCTGCCTTAGGAACGATCAGTCAAAAATCAAGTCTTAGTACGAAAAACGATTTTGTTGCTTAAGATATCTGAACCAATAGCGATTTATATAATTTTATTTGAAGCAGTGTTTGCTTTTCCATAGTAGCACCGTCCACTAGTTTATTATTTCATTGAGTTTTGAAAACTTTTCAAATTATGTGAAATCTAAGTAAGGGTTCTAAGTAAGGTTTCTAAGTAAGGATTCGAGTCGAGTCGAGTGAAGAACTTACATGAAATGAGCACCAGGATCAGCCTTTTAATGCTTGATTCACTCATTTTGCAAGCGACGGCAGCTAAACTTTAATTAACTGACAAATTGTTGGCGAATGAAATTTGTGTATTTATGACTTATCACTTGACATTAGCAAACAATGGCCATTATCAGCGAGTGATAAGAATTAGAGAACAAAGGCGAATGCAGTGGGATGATAGCTAATCGTAGGGTATTCAAGTAGTCTGCTTAATTATAGACTGTACGCATTGCATTGTGACGTGACTAGAATTGGAGTGATGTCCTTGATAAATATGTTGGTTCCCGTGCAGTGCTGGAATGTTCACATGATCAATAATTCAGATGGCTCGCATTGTGTGGCCAGGATGACAGCGAGGGATTGGAACACGTGGGGGCGCAAGGTGATTCACATATCGATTTCATTTAGAGCAGGATAATTGCGTGACAATCAGCGGCATATGGTCAACAATTTGTTGGCCTTGTCCAGTTGCCAGTGAGGCGACGACGAGCGCAGTACGACATTAACCTGGTTTATCTGCTTTTAACCAAAGTGGCAAAGTGGTATTTGAACAGCTCTTTGGAGATAACTTTTTCTAAATATTCCAGCTGCGATAAGTCCATTAATAATTAGGTCGAGTGGCAACTTCAGTTCAAACGCGCATCGCAAATCGATGGGATTAGCAATGAACGGAAAACAGTTGTGTCTTTGGTCGCTGTTGCTCGTGCTGCTGCTGCATGACAGTGTGGGCCAGGAGGAGGAGGTAGAACCGGTTACAGCTGAGGTGGAAATGACCACAGCACATGTCGTGCCATCGACAGTAGCGGCAATGCAGCAGGAAGCATCGGATACCGAAAATGCAGCTGAAACTGAAACTGCTCCTGAAACTCCAGCTGAATCCGCTCCTGAACCTCCAGCTGATCCTGCTCCTGAAACTCCAGCTGAGCATCCTTCTGAACCCGCTCCTGAACCGGCATCTGAAACTCCGGCTGAACCTCCAGCTGAGCCACCAGCTGAACCTGCTCCTCAATCTCCAACTGAAGACGCTCCTGAACCAGTCCCTCCAGGTGAATCTCAACCCACTGCTGAACTTGAACCAACACCCAAAAATTAAATCGAATCTTTGCCTGCAGCTGAACCCGAACCCGGACCAGAACCTGTGTCTGCCACTGAGTCATCTGCCAAGGATATGGCAGCAACTACAACAATGTCGGGAGATTTGGATTATCAAAATGATGCAGGGCACGATGTAGAAGATACGTCTGTGAAGTCAACCCAAAAACCCAGCTCAGAGGCACCAATGCCGACGAAGCCAAATCCAGTTGTTGACCCCAATTCCAATTCCGGGCTGAACTGTTACAGCTGCTCCAGCTACCAAAAGGGCAACTGCGATGCAAAGCCAATCGAAAAGATGCCGTGCAGCGGGTCCAGCAAAAACGGATGCTACACGCTCATCAAGCGTAAGTCAAGCTAAAACTAAATCAACTCCAAAATTAAATTAAAATTCTTTGCCAGGCGACACCAAGCTAATTATGCGCGGTTGTATATCTGAGCTAACGGAGGAGGGTGACAAATACTGTCGAAAGGAGCCAAAGCTCTGCAAGATGTGCTACGACAAACTGTGCAACAAGGAGGCTGCACCTCCCCTGAACTCAGGCTCAGCCAGTTTCTTTCTGGTCAGCCTTTTGATGTGGATCCCTTGGGTTATTGTTTCTTTTCAATAACTTCAATGACCGAATCGTACTTCAATCTTTTATTATGTTTAGAATCTAATCACAAATTAAACTGAAATCTGAACTTTTATCATAATTAAGCTATAATATACATATGTATATAAAAAAGTAATTAAATTGTTTTCCATATTCATTATATTTCACAATCTTTTAAAAACACAAATTTGATGACCTTAATCTATGCTGAATGGGAACTCCTGCCAGCATCCATAAGTCTGCAATGTCTAAAGTTGATTTTTTGTAATTTTAGAGCAGCATCAACTTACGCTTGCACATTTGGGATCAACAATTCCGTCAACAATCCTTCTTGCCTTACAATTCTCTTGAAATTTTCCAGCTCTTTGGGATTAATCATTATGTGAATTTCCGAACGGCCATTGTGCCATAAGTTGTACTATATTTATATTGTGATATGAAAGTATGCAAAAAAATAATTATTACGATTTAATTTACAAAATTCGTTAAGCTTGAAATTATGCAATGAAGTTTCAATTAAATATTGACTTCCCGTAATACGTTTGTTGTTATATTGAACGCAGACTTACTTGATTTGTATGGTTTAGCAGATTGTTGATTATATGACGCTGCTCAGGATTATTTATATAAACTTTATATACACTAAAGTTATCGTATCGTGTGGGCTTCTGAAACCCAGGGGACATCGAAGACGCTTTAAGAGCTGTTAGCAAAATTAATGCAATGACCAGACGCATTGTTTTGAAAATATTGCCTAAAATATACGCCAGAAGAAAAACTTTATATATAGTGGATGCATAAGTATTATTGTTTTTGAACAGCTGTCATATGTAGGGCATACAGTGAAACCTTTATGTGCATGCACAATTCACACATTCATTAATTAATAAAAAAACACTCTTTCATTTATGTGAAACTTTTTATTTTATTTCATTTTCATATATTTGTTTTTTTGTTGTTTATTTGTTTTTTTTTTTGGTTTGTTTTTATGTTTGAATACTTATTAAAATTGTTTTTGTTGCGGTGTGTTAGCTTCTGCATTTTGTTGTTGTTCGTATGTGTGATGGTGTGTGTGTGTGTGTAGTTTTTTTTTATATTTTTTTTACTAAATGAAGTTTTTGCAATTTTTTTTTTAAATTTTCTTCGTGGTTGCGACGGCAGCTAACTGTTACTATATAAGTAAGTTATTATAATATAGATGTACGTAGTTGTGTGTATGCGTGTGAGTATGTGTGTCTGTGTCTATGATCTTGTTGGCCTTAGCTTAGCCTTCATACTGAGCGTTTCTATCATGTTTATCATATCATTTTCATGTTGCTTATCATTTCATCAAAATTGTTTAAGTTAGGAATGGAAAAAATACAAGCAATAATTATAATCGAAAAGAACTTTACAAATTACATTTAAAAACTACAAAGAGAGCGTTTTATGTGTTTGGAGTGACTGAGTGAGATAGAGTAAGAGTGACAGAGAAAGAGTTAGAAATAGATAGTTAGACAGAGTTAGATAAGGGATTAGGTGGACCCGCCCACTTATTTACAAAAGTATTTATCCTCATAGTGCTGACAAAGGTCACAGATCAGCTGACAGCAGCGTCCATTGTTAAATCGGCAGCGACACTTTTCCACCTGCTTGAACACACGGGTGGTGTAGCCACGCCCACAGCACAAATTCGCACAGTTGTCGGGATGCAGACACTGGCGATCCTTGGTGACCGAGCAGTAGGTGGGCGAGGTCTCCAGATAATACAGTGTTGTATACTGCGATTGTTGCTGCTGCTTAAAACAGAGAGAGAGAGAGAGAGGGAGAGAGTTGGATATCAGTGAAACGGAGAAAGTGGTCGAAACTGATTCCCTTTAAGAACTAAATTTTAATAATATTGGGGAAAATTTTGTAAGGAATACAAAGCTTGGAAATTGGAATTTAAAAATTAAAAATTGGGATAGTCTTAATTAGAACATTAAAAATTGGATACAAAATTGGGATGACAACAGTTAAGAAAATCCAAAATCAACAATATTTTTTGAGAATTATGTTTAACAAAAAAAATGTATGAACACAATTTTTTTTTAAAATATTAATTAAACCATACCTGTTAAATAATGATTAGTAATCATAATCATAAGTAATTAGATTTTTTTGTTTAAAAGTCGAACTTATGATTAAATTACGATTATTTTTGGTTTTGGCCGATTATTTAATGATTACGATTACAAAAATCAAAAATAATCTAAAATTATTACAATTATTCAAAAATTAAAAAAAAAATTAAAAATAATCTTTCTGATTATTTCGGATTATTTCTGATTATTTTTTTGATTATTTATGACCATTTAGTAAAAATCAGATTATTTAAAATTTTCACAATCAAAGTAGGTAAAATAATCAGAAAAAGTCAGAAATAATCCGAAATAATCAGAGAGATTATTTTTGATTTTTCCTGATTAT
This sequence comes from Drosophila recens, assembly GCA_037043495.1. Classification (NCBI taxonomy): domain Eukaryota; kingdom Metazoa; phylum Arthropoda; class Insecta; order Diptera; family Drosophilidae; genus Drosophila; species Drosophila recens. The sequence continues at coordinate 346,378 of JBAMBJ010003613.1, forward strand.
TTTTAAATAATTGTAATAATTTTAGGATATTTCTGATTTTTTGTAATCGTAATCATTATATAATCACAACTATTTCAACATTTATTTCCAAAAGAATCTAATTGATTAGTAATTCTAATTTAAATTTAACAGGTATGAATTAAACATAAATTTTTTATGGAAAGGCTTTTTTCTTTTTGTTTCTTTTTATGTTTTCCTTTAGAAATTCTGGAGAAACTCAACTTACTTTCTTGCGTCGCTGTTTCGGTTTTTTCATGCGACTCGCTGGAGCTTGACGCATGGTTCGCTGGTTGGGGGCCTTCCTAATGGCCTGGTTGTACTTCTGGCGCAGCAGTGTGGCCGTGGCGTTAAAGTCAGCCATTTTCTTCCAGCAGGTCTTCATCGAACAGGAGCCAGAGACGCCGTGGCACTTGCACTTGTCCTTCATTAGCGTGGAGACGGCCTCGATGCCAACCTGTTTATTTAGATTAACATTAAAATGTCTTCCTTGCCATTAAATTGTGTTAATCGTACCTCAGAGTCATGTCGCAATATCTCGGTGACTTCGTCCCCATCGCCGCCGCGTAGATCGAGAAAACTGCGTGTTACTCGCTTGCCATGCTTCAAATTATCGTTACAGCCGCCCCACTGAAAGTCCTGATCCACACGGTTCTGTTTACGTGGTCCGCAGCTGCATTTGGTCATCCGACCCTCGGCACAGGCTCGGGCTATCGAGTGCGTCATCGCTGCCGCCGTGAGAGCGTGTACGAAGGCCGTCTCCTTGTAGAGCTTCTTGAATATGTTGCGCTTGCCACGTGTCTCGATTGAACAGTTCCAGCGATCGTATCGAAACTGATCCTCGCAGTGGGTGGTGGCCAAGCGTCGTGCCTCGCTGAGTGTTCCCGGCAGACCAGTCTCCTTGCGGCACTGATGATTCTGCCGTCGCGTGGCGGGCATATAACGACAGGGGCCACCCACCTGTCCTTGTGATGTGAAGACCGCCATAACTGTGTGCTCCGAAATGAAGTGCTCGCTGCAAAGACAATAAAAGGTTTTAAATATTAAACTTAATTATTAAAAATTCTAGATTAGATGCGAGCTTCCCAAATATTTCACAGTAATTTTTTTGATTCTTAAACGATGCGCCCTAATAATTAACGGCTTAAAATATAATTTAAATACGACACTTAGCACAGAAAAGATATTGATTTTTCAGAATCAATCGTTTATAATTTCTCTTACGATTTATTCCGATCAAATAAATACGAGTCGTTTGAAAAAAGGCTCATATTTAGTTAAAGACAATGCATTTATTTATTTTGTATTATATAACAAATTCAGAGCTTCTTTAGTCCTTAAGGACAGCTGGACCGTCATAGAAATCCACGCCAAGGTTGCCTGGCAAGGCAAGACCAAGAAGAATGCTAGCTATTACCGATACGAACTTCATTTTACTGAACGGGAAATTGGGCTGACGTACCTTATATTCCATTTATGGACCATGTAAGATGGAAAATTGATTTGAAATTGCTACGATGTGTTATGCAATACCAAGGGAATTAGATACACTAGCATAACAATATTAGTTTTGTCATAGGATACAAGATTAAAAGGGCAACAGTTAGAGAGAAAGGTCTCAAATGAATTTCACAGAAACACAAGAGCATTTAAACTGACCCACGTGGCGTATGCGCAATGCTTAGTTAAGTTAATCATACGTAGAAAGAATGGCTGACGTTTCCTCATCTTTAGTTACCCTTACTTACAATAAATACGAGTAGTTAAAAAAAATGCTCAAGATAAGTTAAAGACAGCGCATTTATTTATTTTGTTTTGCATTTCATATTCAGAAAACTGTTTCAGTCCTTAATGACAGCTGGACCTCCAATCCAATTCGCGCCAAAGACGCCTGGTAAGGCAAGACCAAGGAGAATGATAGCTATTACCGATACGAACTTCATTTTACTGAACGGGAAATTGGGCTGACGTACCTTATATTCCATTTATGGACCATGTAAGATGGAAAATTGATTTGATAGTTATTGCTACGATGTGTTATGCAATACCAAGGGAATTAGATACACTAGCATAACTAAATTAGTTTTGTCGTTGGAAACAAGATTTAAAGGGCAACAGTTAGAGAATGAATTCACAGAAACACAAGAACATTTTAAGTGACCCACGTGGCGTATGCGCAATGCTTAGTTAAGTTAAACATACGTAGAAAGAATTGCTGACGTTTTCTCATCTTTAGTTTACCTTACTTACAATAGTTCAACAAAATGCTTTTGATTAGTTAAAGACAGACCATTTATTTATTTTGTATTGTATTTTATATTCAGAAAACTGTTTCAGTCCTTAAGGACAGCCGGACCTCCAAGGCATTCGAGGCCGAAAGCGCCTGGTAAGGCAAGACCAAGAAGAATGCTAGCTATTACCGATACGAACTTCATTTTACTGAACGGGAAATTGGGCTGAAGTACCTTTTATTCCATTTATGGACCATTGAAAATAAAAAATTGATATTGCTACGATGTGTTATGCAATACCAAGGGAATTAGATACACTAGCATAACTAAATTAGTTTTGTCATAGGAAAGAAGAGTTAAGCAAAAGTTAGAGAGAAGGGTCTCAAATGAATTTCAAAGAAACACTAGAGCCTTTTAACTGACCCACGTGGTGTATGCGCAATGCTTAATTAAGTTAATCATACGTAGAAAGAGTTACTGACGTTTCCTCTTTGTTCATAGCTCAAGATAAGTTAAAGACAGCGCATTTATTTATTTTGTTTTGTATTTCATATTCAGAAAACTGTTTCAGTCCTTAAGGACAGCTGGACCTCCAAAAAAATCCACGCCCCAGAAGCCTGGTAAGGCAAGACCAAGACGAATGCTAGCTATTGGCAAAGCGAACTTCATTTTACTGTACGGAAAATTGGGCTGACGTACCTTATATTCCATTTATGGACCATGAAAATTGGAAAATTGATTTGACATTGCTACCATATGTTATGCAATACAAAGGGATTTAGATACACTAGCATAACTAAATTAGTTTTGTCATAGGAAACAAGATAAAAACGGCAACAGTTAGAGAGAAAGGCATGCAATGCATGACCGAGACAGCATTCTTTTGAAAAGGTCTGAAATGAATTTCACAGAAACACAAAAGCATTTAAACTGAACCACGTGGTGTATGCGCAATGCCTTTTTAAGTTAATCATACGTAGAAAGAATTGCTGACGTTCTCTCAGCTTTGGTTTCCCTTACTTGCAATAAATTCGAGTAGTTAAAAAAGGATCAAGATGAGTTAGAGACAGCGCATTTATTTATTCTGTATTGTATTTCATATTCAGGGAGCACCTTCAGTCCTTAAGGACAGCTGGACCTCCAAGGAATGTGATTTTCATAGCGCCTGGTAAGGCAAGGCCAAGGAGACTGATAGATATTGGAAAAGCGAACTTCATTTTACTGTACGGGAAATTGGGCTGACGCACCTTATATTCCATTTATGGACCATGAAAGATGGAAAATTGATTTGATATTGCTACGATATGTTATACAATACCAAGGGAATTAGATACACTAGCATAACTAAATTAGTTTTGTCATAGGAAACAAGATAAAAACGGCAACAGTTAGAGAGAAAGGTCTCTAATGAATAGAATAGAAAAAGTTACTGACATTTCCTCATCTTTAGTTTCCCTTACTTACAATAAATACGAGTAGCCCAAAGAAATGCTCAAGATCTCTGCGGACGGCAGTCTGCGCTAGAGACGAAAGCAGCATAAAGGGCTAAGTTAAAGACAGAACATTTATTAATTTTCTATTGGATGTTTTTTATATTCCGAGAGCTGCTTCAGTCCTTAAGGACAGCTGGACCTCCAATTAAAGCCCAGTGGAGCCAACCTGGTAAGGGAATACCAAGAAGACTGCAATCTATTACCAAATGGAACTTCATTTTACTGAGCGAAAAATGTGACAGAACAAAATAAAAAATAGCTTTGATACTGGTACAATTTGTTATACAATCCATGAATTTATCGAGCTTATTTATCGAGATTAGCAAACAGCCATTTATAAAATTAATGACTTTTTGTGGGTAAAAAAAAAGGATATACAATATTTTTAAAAATATGGTTTAATATTGATTAAAATTGTCCAATTACCTATAAACTTATTGTTCAACAAAACGATTCCATTTATTTTGAATTGCGCGGCGTGCTTTAAGTATCGATAGTATCGAAATACGTTATAAACAACCATGTTGCTTCACACACAGCGAGCTTGCTCCACACTTTACAGAGTTACTCAACACTTAACGGAGTTACTCTTATTATGTTTCACAACCCATATCTAATTTTCGCACCAAACGCAAAAATTTGAAGGCGCTAAAATTTGAAATGAAAAATTTGAAATGTTCAAAAATCAATTAAAAAAAATTGAGAAACAATTTAAAAAAAAACTACAAAATAAAGATTTTGTAAGATAATTAAGTTTATTTTTTAAGTTGGTTTGGTAGGAGTTGAGAAAAAACAAAAAAAAAATTGAGAAATAAAAAATATTAGAAAGAAGAGCTGCGCACCATGGTCGGGTAAGTGACGGCGACTCGTCGAGACTTGCAAGCCAACACGTCATAATCATTTGTTTTTTGCAGGAGGGAACGCTGCTGCTGTCTGCTGAAAGCCGCCGACGCCATCGACACCAGCCATGCAGATTGAATAGTGTTTGTGAACGAAATGATTTTTATTTTTTGGCTCTTTTTTAATCAATTTGGCTCATTTTCTGCTTGCTTTTGGCTCAATCGGATTTTTTTTAGTGGCAACCGTGACTACAACTGAAACCCATATTTAGTTTGAATTGTAAAACTCTAATTGTTACAGAAATAAGAAAAATTTTTTAATATATTGTATAAGTTCATAAATTCTTTGTGAGTGACTGTAGCACAATTGCAACAGCATTTAAAGTAATGTTACCAACTGATAAGGCTTCACACCTTTTTCAACCCATTAAAGGTAACTGTTGATGCAACATAACGTTGCCAAGCCCAAAAAAACCATTCCTTATCGGTTTGCTCATTATGCAGTTTCTTTGAATTGCCTAAAATTACCAGAAAATTTTCAAAGAATCTTTTACTCAACTATTTATTTATCTGGGTCTTTTATGGAAACCGAGGTCGTAATATACTCAGATTTTATAATGACGCCGCTGCCACACTTCCTGTCCAGCTTTGGGCAATGATCCGACTCTCCGTTTCTGATATGAGGGAAATCTTAAATTCTCATAAAATTTAAGTGCACCGTAAATTGGCGTATGAGTAACGATCATAGCATTTCTTGCCTATTTCCGTCTCCGTCTTCGTTTCTGCTTCTTTTGGTGCCACGGGGCATTCAACGCCACTGATTGCCTCAGTTTACCTCTAGCATTTCCCATTTCCCTTATGCTCTGCCTCAATGCCTTCCAATTCTCTGCCTCTACACCTGCTGTCCATTTTGATTTTGACTTTATGCCTCTTCATAATTTTTGTACACAATTTTTGTTGTTGGTGCGTGTGGGAAAAATCTATGGCGTTTCTAATGCGAAATTAATTTGCCAGATTTTCGCAATTAATTAATTAATCAAGTGCTTGCAATGTTTACAACTTGCTCGACTTCGCACCACATGAAATTTGTTTGTATTTCGGGCCGAGCAAATTTTTATCTATTTATCGCCCGCTGTTTTATTTCGATACTTGACGTAGTTTTCGATTTGATTAAATTATCATTTCCATTGGCCAATTGAATTACTCGTGCTCTTACCTGATTACGAGCACACTCGCACTGTCTTAGCAACTTTGTTGGCCAACTTGTTGGAACTGCTGGGTGGCCGCGTGCAAACGGAAATATTGCTCACTCAGTCTATAAAAATTGCAACGATTTTGTTTTGGTGTGAAAAACATTTGACGGCTGTCAAATCAACGTGCCACGCTTCGCACTCTCTTTTGACGCAGGAATTTGCGGATCTCCTAAATATGAGAACTATTTCTTGGCCATAAAATATTGGAAACTATTTCGAAGATTAAGTTTCCGAGACTTCAATATTGTGCTAAACTCGAGCTTTTCTAGATAAAATAAATAAAATGATGTGCAAAGTTCTTCCGTAGGTATTGCCCAATGAAGTGCTAGGTGTACGAGAGCTCGTAATCGTATATACAAGAATGAATATAAGATTCGAAATACAAATATCAGATTGACTGCTGATTTTCAATGTATATCTTTTCGAATACTGAAATTCTGATCATAAAATGCTAAATATACAGTTGCGGTCAAAAAAATAGTAGTGCGTGCAATGTAATTACATAAACTGAAAATTAACGGACTTTCAATTTATCCAAATTTTTTATTTATTTTTTGTAAGGTTCGTTATTATATTGTAAATCCATCTGAGGAATCAAAGATAGTGAAAATTTATTATTTTTTGACTTAGCAATTTTTTTCTTGTAATAGTCTGAAAAATGGGCGGTCAAAATAATAGTAGTGTTGAACATATTACAATATTTTAATGATGAAATCAAGCCTAAATTAATTTTTTTGTTATTTAAAAGGTTAGATATGTGAAAGGCACTTAATAATTAACAAATTTTATACATTTTTGTGAAGACTTTATTTTGAATTACCGCCTTACAACGACGGATCATGGAGTCCACCTGGCTTTGACATCGTTCTGGATGTATTAAGCTCCAGGGGCTCCTAGCGATCTACTTAAGATGAATATTATATTTTGTTTGATGTTTCGCAATATCCCTCTTGATATCGGACCACAAATTTTCAATCGGGCTCAGATCGGGGGACCGTGGGAACCACTCCACTACATTAACTTTTTTCTATGCAAACCATTCTTTCGCAGATTTGCTGGTATGCTTTGGGTCTATGTCCTGTTGGAACCACCAAATTATCGGCATATCATCTGAAAAATACGGTAGCATAATGTCCTGTAGACTTTTCACATGTTCGTGCCTATCCATTATGGTTTTGATCCAATATATGGGTTCAACCCCGTAAAGTGAAAATGCGCCCAGATCATTATTCTCGAACCACCATGTTTGACGGTCCTGCAGGTGAATCTGGGTTGATATTCGGATTTTTATGGATACATTATATGTTATCGAGATCCTTGACCACCAAATAAACAAATATTGGACACATCCAACCAATTGAAGTTTCCTTATTTCTCAAGGGCCAATTCAGATGTTCCTTAGCAAACCAAAATCACTTTTGGCAGGTATTTTTTTTCAATAACGGAATTTTTTCCGGACTTCTTTCTGCCAGATTATTATTTCGCAAACATCCAAGAATGTTTTCCACTTTTTGGTTCGTACATAAGTTCTTTTTTATAAGTGCTGCAGGAGCAAAAGGGTCGCGTTTCAAATACCTCACTACTTTTGTCACTAGACTTTTGGACATGGATCGAGGTCTTCCTCGTTTATCTTTTTTTGGAGAGTACTTAATGGCGTTTCTGATTATGGTTGGCAATTATCTAATCAAATTTTCCACTTCCTTAAACGTTATCCTTCTGGAAAGAAATTTTTTAATAGGAGCACGCTTTTCTGGAGTGCAATGCTTGCCACGCCCCATTGTAACAACTCTAAGCAAAAAATTGTTTATAAAATGTATAGTAAATTATCAAATTACATAAATAAATATCAAATCAAGTGCTTTTCCTGCTTAATATCCTTTTTATCCCACTTTTAATGCATTCACTACTATTATTTTGACCGCCCATTTTTCAGGCTATTACAAGATAAAAATTGCTAAGTCGAAAAATAATAAATTTTCACTGTCATTGATTTCTCAGATTGATTAACAATATAATAACGTATCTTAAAAAAATTGAATAAAAAATTTGGATAAATTAAAAGTCTTTAAATTTTAAGTTTTTGTAAGTTCATGGCAAGCACTACTATTTTTTTGACCGCAGCTGTATGTTCCTTACTATCAGCAATTGCTTAAATATCTATAAACTTAATAAATTAACTCAGCTGTAAAATTTTGATGAGTATTTAAGTGAGTGCAAAAATTATGAAATATGAAGGACTTCAAACAAATGAGTCTAGACTCTAGAGTCTATTAAAAAAAAAGAAAATTTGATTGAATAATTATTTTTTGACTGTTTTGAAATAAATCTAACATTAAACTATAGAATGTAAATAAAAAAACATGAAATTAATGCAATTAAATATAAATAAATTTTTGTATATGGGTTTTTTATGTAATATGATGAACTTTAATTTAAAGCTCCAATATTTAGTTTTAAAGTTATGACCTTTTCTAAGTCAGCTATGATCTTTTGCTTTAGTACTTGCCAGTGTTTCAATCAATCAATATTTGTATATTTATCTATTGTATCAAAGCTACAAAAATTTGACGCAACAACAGCAGCAATAATAAAAGCAAGAACAACAATCAAATAGTCTTAAATTACGGCTTAAAGCTCATGTAAGTCGTTGTGTAAGCTTACCCACTGTTGTTGTTATTGTTATTGTTGTTTACGTTGCTGCTGTTGTTGTTGTTGCAAGTGCAATGCAAAGCGCATTAGTCAAAGCCCACACATGAGAAGCTCCCCCTCTTGATCTCTCTGTTTCTCTCTCTCTCTCTCTGCCATTCTCCTCCCTCTGCCCTTGCCACGCTCATGTTACCCACTTCAAGTTGGTTAATGTGTGTCGCCTTATGGCATGAAACATGTGGAATTACCAGCTCAGCTTCTGCTGGGAGGAGGAGGTGCGTCACTTAATCCTTTTGACAAAACGTTTACATGCGAAATGAAATACAATTAGCTATGCAGGTGGGCGTGGCCATGAGACAGAGACAGAGACAGAGATAGAGACACAAAAACAGAGGACAGAGGACAGACTCGGGATTTGTGTGCACTTTAATTTCACAAATTTAGCTGCCAGCAATTTGTATCTTTGAGATACAATGTAGTTGAAAGCTATTAAAATGGCCACAGAGCAAAACAAACTGTAAAATTCTGTTGTTGTTGGTGTTGTTATGGCTGTTGTTGAAGTTGTTAGTGTTGATATTGTTGTTGTTGCTGTTGTTGTTGTTGTTGTTACTGAGGCAGGCCAAACAACAAATTGATAGGCAGACAGACGGATGTGTGCCAGCAAACATGCGAGAGCCAAAGGAAGGGGCGACTAAGCGGTACAAAGAGCGGGAGAGAGAGACAGCGATAGTGAGAGAAAGAGAAAGAGAGGGAGAGGGAGAGGGAGAGAGGCACTATAAAACAAAAGTGTTGATGGATATTTTCCTCGTGTGCTGACTGACTGACGACAACGGCATTGAAGTTGCGTCTAGCTGATGTTTCTATTATACCCTGTACTCCGAAAACCATTGCAAGGGAATGTAATATAAAATTAGACAAGAGGTTGAAAAATAAAACAACAGCTTCAATGTATATATTTGACTTTCATATATTTTCTTCTAGTTTTTTTTTTAATTTAGTTATAACCAGCAAAACGTTTTTTAAAATTTTTTTATTCAAAAGAAAAAATAAAAAAATATTGATTTTTATTTTATCTAAAAAATTATTGTTTTTAACATTTTCTAAGGTTTGTTTAAATAACACAGGGTATCATTTAGTCAAGTTCCAGCACAGTGTTAGACTCCATTTAGTCATAGTTATTGTTTTTGTTGCTGCTGCTGTTTGAGTGCTTCGCATTTGTACAGATTCATCAAATTTTCAGAAACGTAAAATATTCAACACTCACACACACATACTGAAAAACACACATACGTAGTATATGAAAAAAATCCCTTTGTGCCGTGGCAAAAGCATTTTATGGACTTACAGTTTAAGTCGCCACAGCAGCCAAAGAGCATAGCAAATGTGCAACATCAACTCCACCAGCAACATCAACATCAGCAGCAGCAGCATCGGAAAGCGATTTGAAAGTAGTTCGAAATTAAAATCAACACAGGCCCATAAAATCTTTTTTAAGTAGCATAAGCATATGAACTCGCTATGAACCGAACTGCATCTCTCTTTCTCTCTCTCTCTCTCTGCGTGTATATCTCTCAGTCTGTCCTTGTTTTATTCAATTTTTATGGACTTTTTACCATTTGCATTTTATTGCCAAAACATAAATGCAGCTGATAGCAGCTTCTACTCCTCGTTGCACTTTATTTATAAATCGTTGCACGGGCTACCGATTTGTGGCTATGAGATGAGTTTATATGGTATGGATATGGTTATGGATATGGGTATGGATATAAGTATGGGATGCTGTATATTATGGTATGGCGTTGTATGAAATGGAAATCTTCTCTGGTGGCGACTGTTTATTTGTTTGCTTTCTTTGGCCATTTGCCTGTCACATCATTTATAAGCAAAATTTCAATTAAAACGCCGAGTGCAATCAATGCAACGTCGAGGCAGTTGCATATTGAAAATTGAAACTTAATCGCATTGTTTTGTAATGGTAAATCGCAAATGCCTCAAAGGCGCATCCACTTTCTGCTCATGTGGGAAATTGCCAGACAGATCACGACAGACCCCAAGATATGCCACATAACATACAAATAGTCGAGTCGAGTCGAAACGAAAAGAGTCGCCTCGAAGAGTCTCCAAACTGAAATGACAGAGTTGATTACGATATTCGCTTGGGTTCGTTTAATTGATGGCTGCCTATAGGCAATGGCGCTGCAGAATCCATTAATTCCGAATGGAGGCTAATGAGGCGTCTGCTGGTTGAGCAACTTCTGTCAATAGTCATGCTGAATACTCAGTATCAACTTTATAGATATTAATGAATTCGAACAGTTGCTCATTTTTTATAGAGTAATTATCTATCTAACAAATAAATTGACATTTCAAATTGTGTCAGCTTTATCCTTGAACAACTATCTATTTATGAATATGCTTAGCAAATTCCCTATAAATTATTTTTACAACTTGATTTTAAAGTAGTTTAATTCGATTTTATTTTGGGGATGAATTGATTTAACAAAATCGATTTTTATGAAAAATTTACAATACACAGTAGTAAGTTCATCGTACTTCATTTGAAGCCTTAAGTTCAATAATTGGTTTTTTGAATAGCGACGATCTACAATTCATAAGCTTTAAACTTTTATAATTTTGTCAAATCATTGCCAATTTCATTGCGGATTGTTATTTTTATTATTCTTTAAAATTGTTTCATTTGAAAAATTATTTTACCATTTGACAATTTTTGAAATATTTCAATCTATCAAAAAGTAAAGAAAACTCAACATTTTGATTTTTATTTCGTTTCACAGTTTGGGTTTACATTAAATTAACTAAAAATAAGGTTTTCCGAGTCTTATTTAAAGTGTTCCCTTAAAAGCAATACATATTTTAAAACCTGTCTGTCATCTTTTTAAAAGCTTCTACGGAAGTGTGATTCAATAATATGTTTTAATTTTAATCTCATTCATTGCCCTCGTTTCGGTAATTGCCAGCGAGAATGTCGTTGATCATTGTGAAAGCATTTTGTTCATATATCATTTGCATGGCCATCTGTTTTTGGGCAATCCCCAATCCCCAACCCAAGCAGCTTAAGAACAACTTCCATTCATCCAAGTCTCCCTTGGCTACCTTTGTCTCAGCTGCAGTTTCCCCTTGGCTCCCCCCTTTTTTTATGGGCCAGTTTGGCGACACAGCAAAAAAGACACTGTGAAATGCGTTGTAAATATGCGCTTAAGCTGTTAAATTGCAAGCCGGCAATAACAGCAACAGCAGCAGGAGCAACAGTCGCTGACAGGCCAAGAATTGCAAGCGCGAAACCGCAAGACAAACGTCCGCCTGTGTTACGCCCCCCGCCTCCACCTCCCAGGGGGGCGCAACAACAACCCCACGTTACGTTTGTGAGGGAGGTTGTTGTTCTGTTGTTGCTGCTACTAAATGCTGATGTATGAGCTGTTGTTGTTGTTGTTGTTCTTGCTCGATTTCGACAGCGTTAAAACATAAAATATGCTGCCGCTCATAGTCGTTTCCGCCCCCTGCCCCTTCCCATCCTCCATCTCCCGCTCCAACTTAGCCCATGAATAATGTTGCAGCGGTGTGGGAGGGACAGCAGCAGCAGTTGGTGGTTGTTTGGCTGTTGCTGCAGCGGCGCTTCATCATAAAAAGCGCATCCTTGCCACCGTCCAGAGGAGTTGCGTTCAAGATTATGGTCATCAATTTTGGCATCAAGCAACGACGACAAACAGTTGTAACCGTAAACATTGTCAGCTGCTGTCCAACGCATTTTCCCCCCCCGGCAGCAACAACAACAACAACAAATGTGCCCCTCGAGAGTTTGCCAAAAGCACAAAACTGGAGAAGGGAAAAACGTTAAGGCATTTTTATGGGCTGGCTCATAAAATTTGTGCATGGGATTTGGTTGAACAGTAAGTAGACAATAAAATGACGTCGACTGCTTTTTTTTTCTTTTTTTGCTCTCGAATTTTTAATAAAAGCTGCGGCAAATGATTAAAACCGGCAACAGCAGCGATGGTAACAACGGCAACGGCAATAATGACAACAATATCGACTGCGCAGTAGCAACAGCAATCAATTTATGCCCACCCAGGCAGACTTACTCGCTGGCTGACAAAACGAGGGTCGCCTCAGCACTTTGCCATAGTTTATCTAATGCTCAAATTTCGCCTCTCTCTCTTTCTCTCTTCCTTTGTCTAAATTCTTGTGTTTTTCTTTCATTTTGTGAATTTATTTTCATTTTGAAGCATTTTTACGGCTTACTTAGGCAATGTTGTTTTATTGTTGTTGCTGTTGTTGCTGCTGCGGTTGCAACCTCGTCGTTTATTTACTCGAAACGCTTCTTGCGGCAAACAAATCCAAAATGCAAGCAACGTTAAAGTTTATCATTAAGCTGGCACGTCCAAAAATGCCATGTTTCTGCTACTACTGCTGCCGCTGTTGCTGCTGCTGCTGATGTTGCTGATGTTCTGCCTGCGTGTGCGCCATAAAAATGCAATAAAAATCTTTACGACATATTGCGTCCTGCAACCCTCGCACAGCATTTGTACACTTCACACCTTGCTAACGCATCTTGGTTGCTTCCTTCCTGCCCTCAAGTTGCTGCTGATGCTGCTGCTGTTGCTGCTGTGCTGCAATTGCTGCTAACAGCGCCGCATCTGGCGAGTAAATTTAATGCGACCACTGTTGCCAGCCCCAGTCCATGTATTTAACGCCATTACCGTAGCTCATTTGCCACGCCCACGCCCACGACCTGGTTGCAGCTGCTGCTGTTCAAGTTACTGTTGCTACTGGTCACCCGCTGCTTGTGTCATCAGCAACATTTTGTTTGTGCTGCATAAATTTGCTAGATTGTTATGCTTTTTATTGGATTCTCATGTATTTGACAGCTTCATTTTCATTGTGCGCTGCATAAAAATTGAATTGCAATTGCCAGCAACAGCAACGGCTGTTGCTTCTGCCACTAGCAGCAACATTGCAGCCTTGTCTTTGGCATTTCACATTGTTTACCTTCTTTACCGATGCTTCGCGTACTAATTTTAAGTATTGATTATAAGTTTTCAATTAATTCAAGTGCAACGCCAGCAATATGTGCTGCAGACTAATTGAAACTATTGCTTAATTTTATTTTTTGGTTAGTTCAATTTAACAGCAAAGTGACTAAAAGCAATATGCATGTGAAACAACAGCAACATTATCTATTGACAACAGCAACTTCGTAATTATGGCTTTCCTCAACAACATTTCTATTGATTTGAGAGTCAAGCTTTGCAACTTCTATAGTTGCCCCTGAGCAATATCTATTCACTTAGTGTAACATTTAAGTTAGTTGCTTTCCTTAGGGCTTCCTCTTGAAAAGAGTGCTCAAAATGCCAACAATTAGTTTTATTATATAATGCAGAGTCTCTCAATCTACATTTTCGAATGGGTTTGCCCTTTGGTTATTTCAACGCTTCCGCTTTGTTGTGGCTGCTTGTTGTTGCCATTGTTGTTGCTGCTCAGCACAGCAGCAACATTCATTAGCCTTTATTGCCTGCTGTTGCTGTTAGTGTTGGTGTTGGAGCTGCATTGAATACATTGCCAAACTATTTTTCAGCTAATATTAGCCATTGTTGTTGGCTGCTGCTGTTGCTGTTGCTCTGGATGTTGCTGCTGCGTACTCGTATTTGTTTCTGCTTCAGCGGCATTCCGGCCATTTGTCTGCATTTCATTTCCAGCAACCGCATTTCGTTTGCTGTTATATTCTTTCCTATAATTCTGTTGCCCTGCCACGCCTCATGCTGCCCCCTTCTCTCCCACTCTCTTCACAAAATATTTATCAGGTAATTTCTGAATGAGGAAGTTCTTTTCAGTTCTCTAATAAGCAGCCCTATTCTGCAACTGCTGCTGTTGCTTTTCCTCTTGAAAATATTTGTTGTGATTTAATATTGTCAGTGAGCATTTCAGTTATTTATGAGACCTTCTCCTCAGGCCACTTGACATTTTCCTCTTGCCTCGTATTTTTTTTGAGCGTATTTATAGAAATGTCATAATATTTTCATGCGCTTTTACAAGCATAAGCAATTAAATTAAACTGCTGGAATTTGGAATGGAAATATCTCCACCTCCCACCTTCCCATCTCTCAGAGCAACTCATCAAAATTGACAAAACATACAATTTAAATTAATTTTCCGTGTGAGTTTTCTTCTTAAGAGTATTAACGATATAATTTCTTGGACTGAGTTTGGCTTGGATGCTCAGACTAGGATTCAAAGACTTGGCCCAGAGAGAGAGAGAGTCGCATTAAAATTAAATAAGAGCATCAACAGCAACATCAACAACAACATTAACATTAACGCAAAACGCAATCAACATTAAAACTTTTGCTGCTTTTGCTCTTGGTTTATGCCTGCCCTGGATACCCCCCGTTTCCCCCCTGATTCCCCTTGTCTCTAGGGGTGTTAGGGTGTAGGTATGTAAGTATTTTAAGCGCACTTTTATTTGCCTTCATAAAAAGCCCGGCTACGTTGTATGGGCCAGCGATAAGAAGGCCAAAATGCGTTTCGCATAAAATGCGTTTTTATGACCATGACGAAAATGCGAAACGCACCCAAATATAAAACCGATCCCAAAAAGCTGACTAAAGGGCAAAGGGCGTGGGAGAAGGGAGTATTGTGTAGGGAGAAGTGAGGCATGAGGAATGAGGTGGGTATGTTGTAAGGGAGTCATCACGCCATTACCAATACATGGCAATGATGTATTAATGGTCGGTCACGTAGAGCACATAAGAGATGTCTAAAAGCAACCCTCGCAAAAAGTTGGCCATAAAGTCAGCAGCATCGTTGGCCTTGTCAATGGCATCGAGTAGTACTGAGAGATAGAGTGTAGCCAGTATGAATACTGGGTATGAATATGAGTATAGATGAGTACTCGTACTTGTGTGGCAGTTGTTGCAAGTTGAACTGAAAAAATGCCTCTTCAGTTGCTCATTGAGTGCTAATTAGGCAAATGCCCGCCTCACAAATTGGGGCCAAGTTGGCGCCATACACATATTTAAATATACACCCGCACATCAGCTGATCTATATATGAGTGTATGTGTGTGTGTGTGTGAGTTTGAGTGCTTTATTTTCTAAACAAATCAAATGCTGCCAGGCAAGCATTCAATCAGCCAAGTTGATGTTGCTGCTGTGAGGTGATAAAACAAGTTCATGTTGCTGCATGAACTGTTGCCACTTACAGTACAAGTGCCAGCAATCCATACACATACATTTCAGCTTATGTTTTGTTAAGTTTTTAGACCAAATTATTGGCCAATTAGCTAAAGACTCAACTCCCTTTAATTTTTCACTTCTATTTGAAAACATATTTCATATCATTAAATTTAAGAACTGCGATTGAATCGAAATATGAATTTTGTAAACAACTTAAAAACTTCAACTTCTGTTGAACTTCTTGTTTGGAATATTTTTTAATTTATTGTATATTAATTATGAGTTCAACACTCGAATATCTTTTGATGTTTGTAGATACGAGTACTCGATCGCATACTCGTGTTTCTACTCGAAGTTTGATATTTATAAGTACTGATGCAATATTATTACGAGACTGTTTGGATATGCATTCCATGTGTTAATAAATAGAGCTTCGACTGCATTCCTCTAAGATATAAAATAAACGCAAGCCATATATTGGAATACAACATCTTATCTCTTTCCTTTAGGAGAAAACAATTATATTTTGAGGCTCTGATTATATCTGTAATTTAAAATACATATTTAACTTAATTTTCAACAGAGATAAAAGATAAATATATGTATGTATTTGGATGAATTTGGGTGAATTTGTATTTAGAATATTTATTGATTATTATGATTATTAATTATGTGTATAAGATCAGTTTGTAATTGAATTGACAAGCATACTACTGGTAACCGAAGTTTATAACTATATGTATGTTATTCAATAAAATTGAAAATTAATTTGATATACTCTTAAAATATGGTAATTATTTAATTTGCATATATTAAATGTTTTAATTTTATCTTTATCTTTATCTGCAGTTGTGGCAAATTCTATTGGACACTTCCGTTATTGGCTGTCCGCTAAGTAAATAACATAAGTGCATAAATCAGCATTGAGTGGATGCCACAGCTGTGCGGTACACTCCGAGAAGAGAGTGAGAGGGATATGTAGTGAAAAAGAGAAAGAGAGAGAGAGAGATGTGTTGGCATCCCCAATCCGTTAGCAACTTCCGTTTGTTGTATGCCGCATTTCGACACTCCAACAAATTTAAGCCAAACAAATGGACAAACAACCGAAAAATGCAATCCAATTTGAATGTGGCACGCCTAGGGCCATGTCTCTAAATGTGTGTGTGTATGTGACTGGTTGGTTTGCTGACAGTTGCTGCAACAGTCTGTGGCCACACAGTTGACTCTGGGAGGTGGCTCGGCCAATACGAGTATTTGCTGCGCCTGTCAACGCCAAGATGCGCTTAAGCATTATTAATTGTTTATGAAATGAACTGCGCCGTCCACTAAACAAATGATAATGAGCAGCGAAATATGCAAAACTCTGCCTAAGCAAAGCAGCCACATCAACGATCTGTGGCTGCCACAGCAGCAGCAGCAGCAGCCGGGTCGCTACAAGGGGCACAGTCACATTCATGCCTCGTCTGAGCAGCGACTGGGCAACCAAACAGTCAGCAGGCAATTTTGCATAATTTCCGAAACACATGTTGCCTTCAATCATGCGCGAAGCTGACACAGCAAGAGGCAAGTGGGGAGTGGCAAGTGGCAAGAGGCAACAGGCTTTGGTCAGAGAGATACTGTAGGGGCAGAGACTGAGGCTGAGAAGGAGACAGAGACAGAGCCAGAGAAATGGATAGTGTGAGCCCTCGGGGCACATAGACAAATTGACTAACTGACTAAACTGACTGAGGCCCGCGACTCAAATGATGTTGCATGCGGCATGGGGCATGGGACCTGGGCTCGGGTCTGGCATTGCCCCGGTCGACTGGCAGCAGAAAATCAAGTGAAAATGTAGCGGAAAACATTTTAATACTAATTACAAAGAATTTGTGCCGCCGACGTTTGGCACTTTTCCTTTTTATTTTCCTTTCTCTCCCTCTCTCTCTCTCTGTTATAACCTTACACTTGACTTGGGCATAGCAACTAATTCAGATCGTTTGCAACCTGCGTTATGTACATTATGTTCATATTATTTTTAAGATTTTTGCTTCTACACATGATGAAGCAAAACTTAAATTGTCTGATTATAAGTAAAAAATGTACTGTCTGTAAAATGTTTACGAGTGAAGCCTAAAGAAGAATTCAAGAGTTGAACGCTCTCATGAGTCAACAATATTTATTTATTTATTTATTGTGTATTTTCATCGTAGCGCGACAATCAAATTAGAGTTATGAATGCTAATTTCAACTAAAAAAAATCAATGTAAAATGGTAAACACCAAAATTCTTATTCCTATTTCAGTCGGGACTATCGATTATTAGCCAACAACATCTATTTTCAATTTATAAGATATTAATTTAGTTCTTATTTTTAATTCTTATTTTAAAAGTCAAAAATAATCACTAAAATTCATTTTTATAATACGGAATAACTCTAATTTGTAACTTTAAAAATAAAAATCAAAAAGAAATCTGTTTTTTTTTATTTTTATTGAAAAAAATCAACAATAAATGTTATTTCTCAACTTTTAATAAAAAAATGAGTTTAAACTATTATTTATGACTTTTTAAATAAAAATTAAGAATTGTTATATCGTAACTTTAAAATAAAAGTTTGAAAATAACTTTTAATTTGCAATTTCTATTTTAAAATTTACAAAAGTTACGGTTCCTGATAAATACCCAATTTCTGGTCTTATATTAACTCTATGTAAAACTTACTATAAAGGTATTACATAAATATCATTTGAGCAGATTTTAAAGAGTGTACAAATTACAGTCTTCTTCATCTTGCAGTGAAATGATCAGTCTGTGAGTAAGGTAATAAGTCTTCTGGTTTGTTATTTGCAGCATTTCTACTTTATTTGTAAATATCGCTCTCTATTTTTTGTTTTTTTTTTCAACACATTTGCTTACTCAGAAATATTCATTTAAAACATGATTTTCGTATATTTTGTAGAGTCGATTTTTGAGAGCATTTCAATTTGTCTGTTTTGTCAATTGTCACTTTATTTTTTCGCTCAACTTCTGCTCTGCTCTTGATTCACTCTCACTTTCGGGGCATGCAACGTTCCCCCTTTTTTCGATTTCCGAAAATAAAATGTTGCCAGAGCGCTGGCGGCACAGGATGACATCGCTGATATATGCCGATTTCGACTTTGACTGCATTTTAATTGGAAAAGAGCGAGTCGCAGGCCAGAGTTGGAACTGGAGCTGATGCTCGTTGCACGTTGCAAGTTGCAGTATCAGCTGCTAGTTTGGGACTCTGGCCGACGCGTCGGCGTTTTTGCTTTAATCAAATCGCTTTATGACAGCTCTAGAAATGCCGACAAATGACACACAAGACACATAAACGTCATTAAGTAAACACAAGACTCGAAGCGATGCCCCCAACAGTTGGCAAATGAACTGAATGTGGCAGAGGGAATGGCTGGAAGGGGAGGTAGGCAGTTGGTAGTCGGTGCTGTGCGGGTGGCAGGTGAGTCGCTTGCTTGACATTAAACGCGTGTTAATTTCAGTTAATTTTGGGCGTGATTCCCATTTGGAGTGCGGCCCAACGATGGCAACTCGTCCATGCTCGTATTCATCCATCAACACGCGCCGCGAGCTCCGACAGCGGACGCATCACTGCATTTGTCAATCACCGCTTGCCTGGGTAAATTGAGGAGCGGCGGAAGGGAACGAAAATGGAAGAAAGAAAGAGAGAGAGAGAATGGTAGGTAATGGCATCGTTTGTCGCATTTTCATGCTTGTGTTGTTGCGGCCTCAAGGTCCATTTCCATCACTTGTCTCGCGCTTTTAGACTGATCTGATTCCGTTTCATTGCTGCTGCTTCAGCATGTGGCGCCTTTTTGCTCTTGAATTTCGCCAAGAGTTGAACAGAGACTAAAATGGATAGCGAAAAGCGGAAGGGGAAGAGTATCTTCAGCTAGAGGATCGTCTTGTGAAGTGCATAGTCATGTTGTGGTAGATGATCTAGAAAGTTGCACTCGTCTTCAAGTGGGTGTGGGATTGCGATAGTTGCCCCCGATGCGTGTATGTATATGTGTGTGTGTGTATGAGTGGGGGCGACTAATCGAAGCACTTGCGTGACTGAAAGAGAAATCTGAGAAATCTCTCATACGAAGGAAAATTAACCAGAGGATGTCTATGTCTATACATTATTTATCGCTGATAAATTACTCTCATTTTTTCTTAGAAACTCTTTTATATAAACATATTTATGCATTTAATCACTTTATATTATTTATATAGTGTTCTCTCTAATCTCTTCTGTCAATCAACTTACATAGATAAATTTAAATCAAAATATTTCTCTGTCCAAATTTATCTCAGATTTTGATGTTATTATCTTCTATGTACAAAACTAATTTCTCTTTATTATTTCTCTGTCTAAATAAAAGTTACTTTTTGATACTATTACCTACAATGTCTTTATATGTTATCTATCTGATTAATCGATTAATTTATACTCATGTATATATTTATCTGCTTGCACAATCAACATTTCTTAAATCAGAATCCTTTTGATTTACATCTTGCACTCTCAGCAATTGGGTATCTCAAATGTTTGCGTGTAACCAATTGCTGTATCCATTTCATCTTTCTCCGACACGATGACAACAAATTGAATTAAAATACCGAAAATGTTTTTCTTTCTTTTCGAGTTTGTCTGTAGCGGCATCTTCTCTTCTACTCACTTCTCACGCTTCTCTTTTCTTCATTTCCATAATTGTTATTTCTGTTGTCTGCAGTTGCTTTTGTGTCGCCGCCGTTTGTTGTTGCTGCTGTTGTTGTTACTGTTATTGTTGTTGGCATTTCCATTGTCGCCAGCTGTGTTTTCAGGGTCAAATTGCCAATTTATATCGATCTGAGGACAAGTCTCGGCCACGCCCACATGGCCATAAAACACACCCAATGAGAGAGAAAGAAATGCACATTAACACCTACGCAGCTTCAGTTGACACAGCAAGTGTGAAAAAGAAGTGGAAGTGGGAAGAAGTGGAGGACAGATGAAAGGGGACTGAA
The DNA here is from genome assembly GCA_037043495.1 of Drosophila recens. Taxonomy (NCBI): domain Eukaryota; kingdom Metazoa; phylum Arthropoda; class Insecta; order Diptera; family Drosophilidae; genus Drosophila; species Drosophila recens. Next base: position 367,034 of record JBAMBJ010003613.1, read on the forward strand.
AAGTGACTAACGCTTTGAGCATCAATTAGGCCTTAAAGATCTGTTAAAAGCTGCGACGCGTCTTGACTCTTGTCGCTAATTTGCGCAAATTATGTTGCGGGGCCTCTTAAAGTACCGCAAACTGAGCGTCAAGCCGTGACAACGAACGAGGCAGACAGAATGGCAACACGGCGATGCCACATGCCCAATGCTGCATGCCACATGCAGCCCAAGCCCAGCCAAAAGTCCAATTATGTCAACAGCAACCGCAACAGGCGCAACATCAAAGCTTAGCCAGGTGCCACTTCGGAGATGGAGATGGAGACGAAGTCGAAGTTGCAGCTAGAGCCTGCCCCAAGTGTCATTGCCGACAAAGCAACAGCGACAACAACAGCGACAGCAACACCGACAGCAACACCGACAACAACAGCAACAGTTGCTTGAAACGCCGCCAAGAACCTGGCCAAGAGTCAAGGATTGCGCTTTTTTTCTTCTCTCTCTCCGCAGCTTTTGTAGGTTAAACCGTTTAACAGGATGTGACTGCAATTTAACTGTTAACTGCGTGTGGCAAACGCTGCTGCGGCTCACTAAACTCAACTCCTCTCCCCTCCCTCTCCCCCCTTCTGTCTTCTTCACTCCTTACACTTGCTGCGCCCGCTTTGATCTCTTTGATGTGTGCGTGTGTGGAACGCCTCAAGGTCCGCAAAGAACTTCAAGGTCTCAATGTAGTAAATGCCACATGTGTGCATGTGTGGGTGTGTGTGTGTTTATGTGTGTGTGTGTGTGAGGGGAAATGTTTGTCTTTGATGCAACTTCCTCAATGCGGTGCCAAAACAGACGCAACTTTGGACCAGACCAGCAAAAGTCAGTCCATGAGATCAAAGGCAACACCAAAAGTCATCAGCAGCAGAAATGAAAGCAGCAGCAGTCGAAGATGCAACCGAAGATACAAGCGATATAATCTTATTTGCACTGAGAAAAATCAGTTAGACGAAAGTTTTAAGAGAAAACATCTTAAAAAAAAAAAAATTTAGTTATATCATTATTTTTCCAATTTTTTAAATAAAATCATAAATACCATTTTAATATTAATATAATATTGTCGCACTTTTTATCTTGTCCAAGCATTTTTCATGAGTTTTAAAAATCTAAAAGAGAATTTTTTTTTAGCTTGAACTAGATTTTAAGGAACCTTCCAATTTAATTACAATAATTACAATAGTCAAGTATTGCTCATGATTTTATTTTGAATACCATAAATATCAACAGTTTTATGTCATGTTTATTTAATTGAAATAAATTTTTAATTTCAATTTTTATAATAAAAATTAAAAAATAAGAGTTATGTGTAAATTTTTTTTTTAATAAAAATTGAACATAATAGTAAGGGCTAAATTTTTATATAAATATTGAAAAATAATAATTATTTTTGATTTTTATCATTTAAATTAATGCTAATAATTAAAAATATTTTTTTTTTTAAAATCAGCCAATAACTCTTATTTTTTAATTTTTTTAAAACTCATAACTATTATTTGCAGTCCCTTAAGTGAATTCTCAAAAGTTGTAAGTGTTGTGTTGTTTGCAATTACAATCAATCTTTAATTATTAATATTTACTTAGTATTCAGAAATTCGGCCTACGCTTTGTATTCATACATACTATTAAGTAATAATTTTTACCATATTGTTTCTCTCCGTGTAGACTCATTTGTAGCTGCATTGTAGTTTGTTTTACTTTTGACACCTTCAAAGATCTTTCAACATCGTTGTTTGATTTTCATTTTGCTACATGCAACGCTTGAATTGATTTGCTTCAATCTCAACCTGAGCTCGGGTTGAGTTTGATTTTTCTTCTTTCGATTTGCTTAAGTCATTTTTGGTTTTTTTCTACGCACTTTGCCACATTAATTACATGAAAATGCATTTTATGTCATGGGAACATTGGAAACATTTTCCCAATTCCATTGTGTGCTTTGGAATGCAACCCTCAGCAGCAGGAATCTTGCTTGTCTTCAACTTCAACTTCAGTTTGAGTTTGAGTTGCGTTTTATTAGATTCATCATAGCCAATTTACGATGCGATCTCTTTGGACTTCCAGCTGCTTTTCTATTCACTGTTCAGTGTTCACTTTATTTTTTATTTTCTTATTTTTATATTTTTTATGGCACAGCTTTGGCCAGGGCACAACAAAGGATGCTGCATAAAAGAATCTAACCCAAACGGGGAAAAACTGAAAACCCCAGTTTATCATTAAGACAAAAACCACCAGAAACGGAAACGTCTACAGGCAGCAGCTGAATTTAACCGGGCAACAGAGGGGAAGGTGTGCGGGAGGGGCAGCTGCCAGAAATGAAGGCAACGGCATCATAAAACGCAGCCATCAAAACGACAAAATTAAAAAGTTCAAATGGCAAATGGCAGGCAAATTGTTAGCTAGAAAACGGCTAGAAAAGCAAATTATTTGAACACAGCGCCAACGCCGAATGCTTGAATGCACTACTAATTGATGCAGAGGTGAGTAAATAAATTTAATTTTAGACCCGTCAATTAATTTAAATATACCATAATAGCTTTAAAAATATAATATGCTTGTAGAGAGAAAATAAAATAATAAAAGTATTTTATCTTTTATGTTTATTCGCAATATAAATACGTTCTTTATCAGCGCTTGACTTAATTTTCGATGAAAAGTTAATATGTTTATTTAAAAAATAATATATTAAACCATAACAAGGCGGTTTTAAAGATAAAGCTGAATGCTTTAGTTTTCACTTCAAAATCCTAGAAAAATTATGAATTACCATAACTAATACCCATATCTGTTGCAAATTCTCTAACTGTTTTAAGACTTTCTTCTAACTTCTTTTATTTTACGTTCTGCAAGCAACTTCTTTCATGCGTCACTAACCACTTGACCATGTCGCAATGCCCTTAGCACTACCAAAAAGTGTAAGAAAGAGAGAGTGAGAAGGAGAACTCGTGTGAGAGGGCAAAAGGGAACCAAATTAAATAAAAAGACCACAATAATACAGAAAAAAGGAAAAACTTTATGCCTGCAATTTCATTTTGCAGGAGAACAGAAGTCATTCCAGGCTGAAGCTGAGCTGTTGAGAAGCTGAGGAGTTGAGAAGTTGGGAAACTGAGGAGCACTAGAGAACTGTTCCTCCTGCCTGGCATCGTCTTCATTGTCGACGCTGTCGCCGTATTGAGACAAATAAATTTTTGGTGGTGCCACATGGCGATGACTGCAGCAGCCGCAAAATAAAGATTTTCCCCATTTCTTTTCGCAGGGATATTTTTAATTCAGTGGCAAAACGAAATAATACAAAACAAAACAAAACCAAAACTTTGCACATAATCGTTATCGTCAATTTGGTCGGAAGGGGATCCACAAGCGTCGCAATCATCTGGCAAAACCAAGACACACTCATAATTTGCGGCCTGTGTGCAACAAAAGAAGCTTTTCTTCTGTGTGGAAATTAACATTTTTATGTTTCCGCCAGGACGCCAGACACTATATAGATATATCTATATATACGTAGATACAAGAAGCACTATAACTACAGCAAGACAAGAGTTAAGAAGATACTCCCAAATGGAACTAGCATTGTTAACTTTAAGTTGTTCTTTTGTGCCAAAAAAGGACTCGGAAAGACAACAAGCCAAAGGCAGCCCGGTAAGTAAGTAAGTTTTAATTACTCTTTGACAAATATTTAACATGACTGTAGGCAGGGGCAGGGAGGGTTTCATTTGGTAGTAGACTTACGCACAATTAAGCAGATTTTTGCCGCTTGTAAGGCAAATGAAATCACAGCAGGCAAAAGGATTGACTGAACTGTGAATTCTCAATTGGGTATGAGGGGTTGTCTACTTTTGGGGTGGCGTTTACCCTGTAACAACATCATTTTGCGCCGTATAATGTCATAAATGTCTGTTAACAAAACAACAGACGACATACAGCGACAAAAGAGCGACAAGGAGAGTGATAGAGAAAGATAGAGAATGAGACGCTGTCAAACATTATTACATTATTTGCCTTTTGCTGAAATTGAAACCAACCCTGCCCAACTCCCGTACCCCCTGCCCTCTACACTCCAGCAGCGGCTTTAGTCAAATTTTCGGTTTGGTTTTTATTTTTCTTGTTTTTTGGTTTTATTTGACTTGGCTACTGGTTGTAGATGCCTTCTTGTATTACAGGCACACACAACCCTGGGCCGGAGATTAATTGCGACTGCCAAGGGAATGAAGATGGGAATGGGGCAGGGGCAGGAGGCAGGAGGCAGCGGTATGATGGCTTTGTCCATTGAGTGCCCTGATGGCAATTATTAAATTTTCATTACATCCCCTAATCAGCTTTTCTGCATATTGATTCGTGTAAACAGGCGTTGTCCTCGCCTGGTCTGTCCGTCTGTCAGACAGTGCGTGCCACATTTGCCTCAACTTGTATTTACATAACTGAGATTGCATTGCCCAGCTAGAATTGTTTAAGCAGGTGTTGAAGTAGTCATATCCAACTGAGCAGCTTGAGGGGACTATGCAAATATGAAGAAGTGCATGAAGAGTGGGACAAGAGCTTAATGCAGCTGCCTCATTCCATTACAAAACATTTTTTATATAAATTTCTACATTTTTCATCAATGTTTTTACTTTGTTGCTTGACATTTAAGATTGGTTTCTTAAATTAAGAAAATTTTTTTAAAAGACAATTTTAAAAAAATTATCAATCAATATTTTTTATTTAATTCTCAGAATTTTACTATACATATTAAAATTATTTTTATTTAATATGTAATATTTATAATATTTTTTAAACAACACGAAGCTAGTTTTTTTTGCAAAATGATAAACTTGATAAATGTAAATAAACTATATAAAAAAAATTTTGAAAAGCTCAAACATATGGAATTCTTCTTGGGAAAGACATGAACTTTAAAGAGAATTCTGCACAACAAAATTATTGTTTGGGTATTTCGAAGTAATTGTAGCTGCAGATTCAACTGCAATTCGCATGAAATCAAATATAATAAAACCATGTAAAGATTGGCAAATTCATTAGCAATCCAAATTAGGGTCATCTTCTCGGGCTTGGCATCGCTGCTAGTATCAGCCAATGGATCCCTAACTTAGCCAACAGTTGCTGACTTTGCTGACATTTCAAATCAATAAAGTGGCACGTTGCAACGCCAACTGCTCAGGTAACAAACACAAGGAACTGAGGAATTGAGGAGCTCATCAGCCAAATGGCAAATGGGCAAATGGCTCCGGTAAATAAGCCGATTAATTGTAATCAAACGGGTCTAACCGGACAACGGACAATGGACAGTGGACAATAGACAATGGACATTGGACAGTGGTCAAAGACTGTCTCTATCGATTTGTCTGGCCCCGACGACGACTCTTGGGTCAATGTATGAGCAACTGAAACACTTTCTACCCCAATGCGACAGGCAGAAATGCAAAAAAAAAAGTAAATACAAAATTAACAAGGAATCAAGCTGCAACTGTAAGTGCAATAATATAAAAACAAGGTAACAACAAATTGTGAGCTCTGAGCAGGACTAGGGTGAAGCAATTGCGACTGGAGATGGCTCAAACTTGGAGTTGGAGTAGCTGGCTTATTGTTGTTGCTTGGTTTTGTAATGACAAATAATAACCGTTGCCGTGTGGCATGGCCACCGTGCGCCTTCGGCCACGCCCCCCTCTCCGCCCGTTTTCTGTTGTGGTTGCCGCTGGGCAGGCAAATGAATGTGATGTGTAAGTAAAATTTACGTGGCAGCCGCCGCAACGTTGCTAATAATCATAAAAAACGCCGGCTCGCACATTTTTGGACAACTGGCAGGCGCGTGGATCGACCAACAATTTAACCCACAGCTCAGTCACAACCTCAACCACAGCCACAACCACAATCACAGCATCCACTAAACTCCATCCTCAAAATCTACGATCCTTGCCATAAAGATGGAAAATGTTTTTGGTTGACAGGCGCAAAAAGCAAAAGCAAAGCAAATATAAATAATTGTAGTTTATTGTTTAAACGCGCCTCCGAGGCATGCAACAGACTGTTGCCACACACCATTTCGGGTGGTCTGCGGACTGTTGCACAGTCTCCGCAGTTATTTATTTGACTTGAAGCAGAGTGATCCCTGTCTGCGCCACAATCTCAACTTCATCTACTGCCAAACAACTTCCCAAGTGTAAACAACCATAAATGCAACCATTTGCAATAATTAATAATACATATAAATTGTTTGACAAACATGCAAAAATAAAGAATTCTTTGAAAAACATTTAAAATCTTTGAGAAAGTCATTTGAGCGTTTGAGTTTTAATTTGTATTCTTCTCCGGAATTTGCAGATTGCTAAAGCTAGCAACAATTGCTATTTCCCTAGCAACCAGGAGAAGTTTAGAAAATAATTGTATGTACATATGTAGCTAAGAAATTCAATGAAACAATTAAGAAGAACTAAGAATGTTTTTTTTGAGGTTTGAAGTAGGAAATGCCTTGTGTATTTGGCATTAATTGAAAGCTAAATATGAAGCGTTAGTTCCATGCTCCAATTCTCGAATAAATATTAAATTTTCGAAGCGATCGTGCTTAAATTTTTAGAGTTTAATTATAAATATATCAAGCTGAATTTTGTTTGCTCTTTTATTTATTTTGAATTTTAATTCTCCAATAACCCTATGTCCTTAGTTATTTTAGAAATAATTAATAAGTATTCCTTTTGGCACATTGAATTATTTTAATTAAAATTCCAAAAAATGTTAGACATGTAAAAAAGTTAAATATTAAATTTTAATTAAAAATTTTAATCAAAGCTAACAATTGCCAATGAAAGTGTTTATAGTTAAAATATTTTACTTGATGATTGAAACATTAAATCTTATTTTTTATGTGAAAAAGGGTCAAGAGTGATTAGCTGGGTCAGACAAGAGTTTAGCAACGACTCAAGTCAGGCTAGTAAAAGTAAAGGGAGATTCATATGTATATAGCTCGTTATAATTGCAGAGTAAAAGTTGATTTGTGGATGGCTCAATCTGTGGCACGAAGCCACTTGCACCACATCGAGTCAATGGCAATTGGCCTCGACTCAGAAAATGCTATAAAAATGCATTGACTACCCCCTAACCGAACTAACCCCCCCTTTTATCTGGAATGGGAAGAGAATTTGACGAGTTGTGGCAAGTTGAAGATCTTCATCAATTGATGATAAGATTTCACTTGTGGCATGCTGACCAATTAAGCATATTTACAATAACTGTTAAATTACTCACTAAGGGCTTTGCATATCCATGCCTCCTCCTCCGCCTCCGGCAGCTGCCACGCCTCCAGTGGCACCAGCATTCAGCATTGTTGATCCATAGCCACCAACTCCCGCAATTGCGGACATTCCAGCCAATCCTTTGTTCACATTGATACCGAAGTTGGCCAGTCCGGACAACTGATGACCATGCAAGTGTCCTCCACCTTGTCCTTGTCCTTGTCCGCCTCCCACTCCGTGTCCACCTCCGTGCATGACCATGCCGTGTCCCAAACTCTGTCCCATGACATGTCCCGTTCCCATGCCCATTCCATTGGCTGCTGGCGCGCTTGCCGTGCTGCTTCCCAGGCCGCCCAATTGATTGATCATTGCGCCACCTCCGGGCATGGGCATGGCAGCACCACCGACACCACCAATGCCACCAATACCACCTGCTCCCAATTGTCCAGCGGTGCTGAGGAGCGTATTAAACAATGTGCTGTTAAGACCTGCATTGCTGTTGTGTTGTTGGTGTTGCTGCTGCTGCTGCTGTTGATTGTTGTTGATATTGCTGATGTGTTGTTGCTGTTGCACGTTCGGATTGCTTTCGATGCTCGACAGCAACAGTTGCTGCTCCTGGCAGCGTCCCAGTCGGCAGAGCAACTGCAGCAAAAGCAACGCGTTTATAAATGTCGTTTGCATATTGTTGTTGTTATCTGTTGTCTGTTATCAGTAATCAGTTAACAGAGATTTTTCTAAATGCTTTTCGTTTTGGTTGCGGCTAAAGTCTACTTTTTGGCTTAATTTGTTTGTTGTTTTGAATGCGTGTCGTGTAAGTACTCGTACTTTGTAATTAATAAATTACTAAATGCTAAGTTCTAATTAATTAAATATTTATTTATTTCTCTTTATATATTTTTAAATGCTCAAAAATGATTTTTAATTATTAATTACTGGGGACTGTTACGCTGTATCAAAATATGTAGTTTTAAATGCTATGATTTATGGTTTATTTTTATTGAGATTATGTTTATTTCATAGTCGCGATATATCGATTTATATGTATATTTTTTTTCCAGCTTTTCTCCAATTCGATTATTCCTGAACTTATTTGGACTGCTTAATACTTTTCGTTTGATTTGCGCGCATTTATTTTTCTTGGCTACTACATTTTGTTTTATCAAAAAATTTCTTTCCAAATTTTCATAGATTTTCACGTGAGCACTTCAAACGGATTTTCGTTTTGTATTTTGTATTTGTATTTGTATTTTTTGTAATTGTGGTTTTTTCACCTTATCGAATGTTGATTTATTTGGTTTAAAACAGCAGCCGCCGCCGCCTCCTGGCAGTTGGCTTCCTGGAAACGTTTAGAGCTGCTCGATGAACTTGCTGCTGAGGGCGCAACATCAAAAGGCCAACGAATCCACACAGAAGATCGAGCGCAACGAAACCCGTTTAAACAGACGACGCGCCGCGTCCAATGCCTCAATGCCTCACGCCGATCCATCCATCTAAACAGGCTTAAAGGTTTTCAGTTCTCCTTCTTATTGTTGTTGCTGTTGCTGTTGTTTTTTAAGCAGATAAAAAGGCGCCGACTGCGTCTTTAATACAACATATACAAGTCGAGTTGCACGCGGATTGAGGAGGCCGGCCGGCCGGCCACGTATCATTAACGCCTTTATCAATGACGGAATCGATCACACGGAAGTCGCGTTTCCGATTTCAGCGACTAAAGTGCAACAAAAACTCGCGCGATTTTCTGAAATTTCGTATTAGCTGAGATTTCGAGTTCGAATCTCTGTCTCAGTTGGTTGAACGTTTCAGTGTCTCAGTGTGCGACACACACGTGCGTTTCCCAGCTCGTTCGGAACTCGACTGACGACTGTCCGACGATTGTTGGGCCGCAGCAGGCTGCTTCGTGCTTCGTGCTTCGTGCATTTCGTGGTCTCAGATGCGTCGTGTTCGTTGCCTGCCTCTGATAGGCACATATAATGTGCTCGTTGTTGTTGTTGTTGTTGTTGCTGCTGTTGTTGTTGTTGCGCATGTTGAAGATATTTGCTGCTGCGCAGCTAGAGTCGATTCAGTGGTAGGCTGTCGGAGTCTCAGCGCAAAAGATACAAATGTATCTGTGGCCAGCATGTTCATTAATAATCACGACAACTTGTCAATTGCTTGCATACTTTTGACATCTATTTGTCTAATCATTATTTATCAGTACAAATGCTAAACTGACACATTTTTTCAACAACAAATATTCCCATTTTATTATCAAATTAAATAGCTCAAAGTGTTAAGGATGTGAAAAATTATAAAAAACTAATGCTATTAATATCAAATTAAGTAGCTCAAAGTGTTTTAGCGCGAAAGCTTTAGTTTTAATACATTTTTTAAATGTTATTTAAATTTTTTAAGCTAAAATTCCTTTTAAAAATGTTAAGTTATTATATTTATTATTTTAACTTAAATTAACTTCAAGTCATAGTATTCAAATATGTAAAAAAGGTAAGAGATAAGTGTGTTGTCAAATCAGTTTTAAATACAATTTAAGCTTATACTTTGTATGCAAGATCTACTTATATACTTTTGACCACTTTTTGGTGGCTAATTTGTATCTTCATCTAAGCGCGTAATTGTCGCTTTATCTAATGCTACTACACATCCCTTGGACAGACATTGCATTTGTTTATCTGTAGATAAACTGCATAGTTGTTGTTTGTTTGGCTTACTCAGCCGTCCATCCATCCATCAGTCACTCAATCTGTTGGTTACACACATTTCTCTTTAGGCAAACCCCATATCCCAACTACTTTTCCACTTGTTGTCTACAAAACTTGAGGCTGTTTGCTGTTTACCTTTTTTCTCCGCTACTCTCCTCTCTTCACTCTCTATTTCTTTCGCTCTTTCTCTATGTCTATCTACTGCGTCAACACATTCCCAAAAGGGCAAGGCACTCCATAATACACTCCTCTGCGACTCCGACTCCGACTCGGGATGTGTTTTATGGGCCTGCAAATGAGGCAAAAATTGCAGTTACAACTTTTGACCCAAAACCGTAAGCGCATTCCGTGTCCCATCTAATATTTGCTCAAGGTAATTACAAAAACAACAAGAAGCAGAAGAAGAAGAGAGGAAAGAAGAAGAATCATAGTCTTCGTTGTCGATCATTTGGCTTGTTTATTTGTCCAAACATTTGTCAATTTCATTGAGCTCTGACCAGGCACATTTCCTCATGGAACGATCATCATGTGCGTCGGCAAGTGCTTTGATCGACGTCGCTGTCGCAGCCGCAGTCGCAGTCGCTGTCCACGTTGACGTCGACTTCAGTTTCGGTTCAATTAAGATTCATTTTAACGTTGATATCGTATAGAAGTGTAGTGCGATTACTGCTACTCGGATATTTCTACAATACATGCCATGATTGTGCGTTCTCTGGCGTTTATCTAATTTACTTTTACTTACACTCAAATGTACGATTTCATGGAAATAATGTCGACTGCAGGGCGCCTCGTTTGCCAAGCTGATAAGTATCTGAAGATGGGCCACCAAATGGAATGGGCATGGTCATGGGAACACGGGAATACCAGATACTCATACACAACTCTAGTTAGCTTTTATTGGCTTGACAATGAGCCCGTGTCTCCCTCTCTCTCTCTATCTCTCACACTATCTCCCCATCTCTTTTTGAAGGTGAATTGTGAATGTTTCTTCAAGTGATTTCTTTTATTTTTTGAGCGCACTTTCAAACAGTTTTGTCTTTAAGTTTTGACTAATGATTTTCAATGAGCTCAAGCTTCAACCGCTGATTGGGAAATTAAATGTTTTCTTTTTTTTATTCTTTATTAATGAAATATGATCATTATATTGTTTGTGCTCAAGTCAAGAGATAAGCACCTAAAGACATCATCTTTAATATGCCTCGCAGCTCGTTTATTTTTATAGGTTACTTGCCGTTTAACGATCATTCATTTATTTATTGTTTCAAAAATAGATACAAATATTGCAGTTAGCTCGTAGATTGTCAGGTCATTAGATACTTTGAACAACTAAGTTAATAAAAAGCACTTTCAATCTTTAAAGTTCTGAATTTTGATGATTGATGTATGATTTCGTTTGTTTTTATTGCATACTTTGTGGAGCTATGAGTACCAATTTTAAAAGAATAAATGAGATATTTCAAATTGATTGCAAGCACATTAAAGTATATTTAATTTAATTGAAATCAGCTCTGCGAGTTAGAATTATTTTTAATATGATTATTCACCAGCCTTCATAAATCTCTTTATTTTACAAGAACCATTGAATCTGCAACTGCAATTATGAAAATGTCTGCATGCCCCTTAAAATATTGGCGACATTGACCATTGCCCATTACCGAATGTTAAATGTAGCGTAAAATTGCAATGTCAAAATGTTGACATGCAAATCACGCCTTTGCAACTGTTAGAACTGCCCCCCAAGCCGAGAGATTGTTTCTAATGCGTCAATGGCATGCCAGAGACCGTTTAACTTCACCTTTTTTTTTTGGCTAATTGTCGCCATCTGTCGAGAGGCCTTTGAAGTGGCCAACGCTGTCCCCCTTTTCCCCTTTCCACCACTTGAAATTTGTCCACTTGTGTTGAAAATTTGAAAATGTTGTAGCATATTTCCTGTGTTTGCTTTCGAAAGTTTTTCGAGAAATGGGAAGGAGAAAAGAAAATACTTAGTTCTCGAATGCAAACAGACATTGTTTTTCTCATTGTTTATGAAAAGTCGGTTTTTGGTTAAAATTTTTAAGTTTCGTGATTCGATAGATGCTGAAAAATTAACACAAATCAAACACTGGCCAAGTCTAAACATTTTTACAGACACCTGCCACTAATGACGTCTTGTTTTGCTGTCGGCTGTCGGTTCTAAAAATATACCCTGCATGGAAATAATAAAAAGGGGTAGGCCAGCTATGTAACAATTAGAGAAAAAAATAATAATGAAATAATAAAAATAATTAAAATATAATGAAATTTTTACATTAATAGGCAACTTGAATAAAATAGGAATAATCTAAATTTCTAAATTTTTACATTAAAAAAATTAATTGTCAGTTGTGAATTGTGATTTAAAGATGAGTGGTATAGTTTTTTATTTCTTTTTTTGAAATTTAATGTAATTGATTTTCTTTAATTATTCGATGTTTTCGTAAGTTTACTCTACTTATTTTACAGGGTAAATTAGAGTCGTTCAGTAGCATAATTATGCCCTATATTACCTGTTGTGTTGTTGTTATTGTCAGCTGCTGTTTTTGGCCTGAATCGCTCAATCATGTGAAGTGGTCAACATCTATTCTTAGTTCTTAATTGGCGACTAGGCGCCTCTTGATGCACCCATTATGGTGCCCCAAGACGCGGCCACTGCCATCTTTCAATTTATATATGTATTTATACGTAAAATATTTGTTTTTATATTTGGTGAAGTCGCCGTCACATCAAAGCAGAAGGAGCCACATAAATGCCTGGGATCAACTTCAAAGGGGGCCATTGGCGACGGGCTTCCTCCTGGGCACAGGTACAAAGCGAATAGTGAGTGCTGAGTGCTGAGTTCTGAGTTCTGAGTGGTGAATAGTGAATGAGTAGTTGTTGGTTCTATGCCACACACGTTGGGGCAAGTGCTGCTGCCTGGGTTGCGGGTCGTCGCGTTGCATGCGACATTAACTTCAGTTCCTGATGCTGTTCAGCTTAGTTTTTGCTCTCGAAATTAATTTCATAGCCAATTGCTTTGTGCACCATAAAATGCCATTAAATGGCCGGCAGGTTCTTTCTTCTTCTTCTTTCACATTCACATCCTCTACTCCAACTTCTTTTTATTTTGGTTGCTTGTTTTTATGGCCCCTGGCTCAATTGGGAAAGGCATAAAAGAAGAATTTGAAGGCACTCGCTGCAATTAGTGCGTCATTTATATTTTGCAATTCAAAACTATGTGGGAATGTACCCCAACTCCAACCCCAACCACATTCACATTCAATTCCAATTCCAAATCCAGTTCTCCATCTCCTCGTCTCCTTCTTAATTTCCATCTCTAGCTTGGTTACAATGAGCCCGCATTTAATATTAACAACGATTGCTGTCAAACTTATGACAAGTTATGAGCGGCAGCAGCATAAACAAAACGTTCAATCCCACTCATCAGTCCAGGGGCATCATGAAAACGATCTTCTTCTGAGGCAGCTTAATTGTGCCACAATTCTGGGGCAAGCACTCGTTGTTCTGTGTGCCTGCTAAGCAGGCGATAAGCTGCGAGGCTGCAAAGCTCTTTAAGCTGCTTATGAAAGTGCCTGCAACTTATGCGCAGGATTTTCACCTTGCAAATCACTTTCCATTCGAGATGGAACTGACGAGAAAGTTCAGAGCGACAAGTGTTTCACAGTTGGTGATGAAAGAGTATGGTCCAGGCTGTATACTGCTATAAATGTATGCCTTACATGTCCCTTAAGATTTTGAAATTAAAATAAAAATTGTTAAACATCAAAGAGATAAAAAAAATATCGAAAAAATTAATTTATTATAATTGAGCAAAAAATACTAAATTACATTATTTATTTTTATTTAATAATTTAAGTTGGAAAGAAAGTACTTTGTTTAATATCATTTTTTTTAGTCTAGGATATTTCAAGGTTTGTTTTCAGAAGCATCAACAATTGCTTTTGGGTTATTTGAGATTTCTAGAAAATGCCTGTATAAAAATCTCTGCACGAACACATCTCGAATTTTGCGTGAGTCCATTGCCAAGACATCTCCCATACCCACAAGCCACACATCAAAGCCGAAAAAGTGCTATTCAATAAACGCAAACATTTCTTAAAGCCTTCCCCAAGACCCCCGCCCATTCATGGGCACCGTTACCGTAACTGTTTACCGTTCGTGTCCCGTTCCTAAGGTCAGCTTGTTTATGCGCCAAATATCCATAAATAGTTTTACGCTTTTACGAGTAGCCTGCGAGTCGTAAGTGCGTCGGCAAGGATAAGGATGTGGATATGTATGTGGCACAAGGATAAGGCAGGCGCGGGTCCACTTAAGGTAGCAACCGAAGCAGGGGCGACAGCAGCAGGAAGGCAGCTAGACACATTTGGGCAAAACTTTTGGCTCCTTTCGCTGAGCTCTTTCTCTCAACTGGGAACAAAGGGAACCAACAAAGGCGCCTGCCAGCTCGAACTCTCGAGTACTCCCACAGTTTCGCAATTTAATCAGCCCTGTCTGAGTATGATGTTGTCAAATGGCTGCGCCTCTAGCCCCCTCGGAATCCACAGTTTGCTTGTGTTTAATGTGGCACAAGCGAAAAATTTGCTCAGCTACTTTTGCCTCATTGCCCGACGCCAACAGAATTTGTAATGCGTCCTGTAATATTGTTTAAATGTTGTTGAATTTTGATTCAATTAAAGCGGATTTCGAGTATCGCTGGCTACGCTTAATTAGCATTGCTGAACAGCCTGAGGGGAAAATGAAACAAAAACTGAAAACCAGCAAAAGGTTGAGAATCGACAGGCGCGTGCAACACTCAATTAATAATGGTTTCAAAATATGAGAGCCGTCATATTGGGGTCGGCTGCTAAAAACAAACAATAGGCCTGCATTTCGTATTGGAAACCTTAAAAAAAAAATCATTATACATAGGTGATTGTCCTTTTATTTACTGCTTTTTCTATTTAGCTAATAAACTAATTGTTATAGATTTAATTTCAGCTTTTAAACTACAGTCGAACTTCCCTAACTCGAACTTCCCTAACTCGAAGTTTCTCTAACTCGAACAAAATCGAGTGGCAATAGCGTTTACTGAGCAAATTCCATACAATTCTACTTCCCTAACTCGAACTTCCCTAACTCGAATTTCTCCCTAACTCGAACAAAAATACTGGCCCGTACTTCTGTAAGTCGAATTTTTCGGGAAAATCTCCAATAAAGTTTGAATTTTTTTTTCTTTTCTGCTTTATACTTTTGTTAACGGATCGTGTGGATATGTAATATTGATGTACATTAACATATGGTGATGTAATATGATAAAATATTGCATTAACAATTCTTAAGGCTTGTGAAATTGTTATAGGAAAGATGTTCGAAATGTACTTCTTTGTCAGCGCACCAGCTCAATAATATTAATCATGACACCATCACGTGTATTCAAATTTTTATCTCTTTAAGAAATTTTTAAACTTATTTGTTAAGAAATTGAAAAGTGGTCCACCTTAAATTATATGGATAAAAAATGGAAAATTAACTATGTCATTTGATTCGGGAACATCTTCTGGATACAGCATGAGAACGATAAAACCTATTTTTGAGAATATCGACAGGATTTGAACAAACTGAAATTTTTGTTGTTGAAAATAAAAGTATGCAATTTGAAATGTATTTATGAATGAATGAAATTGTAGTTTCATTTAAAAAACTAAAAAAAAAAATTCCCTAACTCGAAGTCTCCCTAACTCGAACTTTTTTCGTGGATAATGGTGATTCGAGTTAGGGAAGTTCGACTGTAGTATATTTTATTTTGTTTCTTAATTTCAACTTAAATTACTTTAAACAGTCGAACTTCTGTAACTCGAACTTCTATAACAAGAATTTTGTCTAACTCGAACTAAATCAAGTGAAAATAGCGATTTTTATTTATTTTTGCTATCTGAACTTGAGAAAAAGAATTCCATAAGTCAAAGTCTCGATAACTTTAACTTTTTCTCTGGATATTGGTGATTCGAGTTAAATTAGTTCGACTATACGTTGAATCGACTAATAAGCCTCTTCTAAATTTTTTATCCGTTTAGGTGTGGGGCTCTGCTAAAATTTTACTTATTGATAATTTTAATCTGTTGAAAATTATGCGATACAACATTCAAAGGGTTGTGTTTATTGGCCCGCCTGGAAGAATGCAATGCTCTGTAAATAAAATTTAAATTGACCTCAGCTTAATAGTATGCAACGGCTTTCCAAACTAATTTTAATATAAAGTTAATTAATTCACCAAATTTTGCATTTTTATTTTTTTTTTAATTGTTTTTATTTTAATTTTTAATTGATTTTTGAAAATGTGAAATGTTATTAAATTCATAGTATTGCATACTTGTCGGCATCCGTAAAATTAAAATGTTGCATAGTTGCGACAAAGGATCCACAAATTTGTAATCTATTGCATACTTATATGTGGCTTTCGTAAATCATATCTGTGGCAAGCTGTAAAAATTGAAGCACACTTTTGAGCTGCGCACACAAATTAAACAACTTCCCAACTAGCCGTACAGATGGCGCCACTGTTCACAGCAACAATGAGCAAATGTGAACAGCAAAGGTTTGAAGCTTAGCTAAAATGAATGAGTTAATGCTGTAAATAACAGAATAACTCAGCATTTAACAGCGTGTTCATGACAAACGTCTGTAGAGGAAGTGTCCACACTAGATGGCGCTAAAATGAAATTAAGTCCTTTGAAAAATAAAGCAAATTAATGGAAATAAGGTGTAAAAATATACCATAAAACAAAGAAGAGTAAAAAAGAGTTACAGTAAATTGTAAAATGTAGATTAAACTAATATGGTTCCATTTAAGCAACCCTAAAGATATATATTCAGCGAATTCAACCATTTTCTAAAATTAGAAATTACTAAAATTCGCTTGGTAATTCTATGCGTATAAAATATTATTGTATAAAAATGTTGCTACTTGCAAGACATTGCGGTGCCAAGCAATTTGGTTGCTGGCTTTCTGTGCGTCTGTTTGTATCCAACAATCTGTGAGCCGCAGCATCATCCATTTCAAGCGCACTTCGGACCATAACAATAATAATGACGAGGCTGTTGATGATGATACTGATGATTATGATGAGAATGACTGAAGTTGAAGGATGCGTGCGCCATAATAAGCCACAGTCACAGCCACAGCCACAGTGTGTATGTCCTTGTGTCCTTGTGGATGCTGCATGCAAAATGCGAAATGCCTGCAGGCTCTGCCAATGCAGCAAACACAATTCGGGTTGTGCAAATATAAGGTATAAGGCATATACAACATGGTATAGAGAGAGAGAGGGATGGAGAGCAAGTGCAAGCGTTGACTGTGCCCCGGTACACTTGACGCAATCTTAATAACCATGAAGCAGCGTGGCTAATTAGCACAAAAAGCTTGGCAATAACCATGCTCAATGAGGCAGGCCAACAACTGGGAACTAAACAACAATGCCCCGGCGAGGGCGTGCAACACGCGTCGTATGCTCAACGAGCATAGGCTGTGTGCCCCCTGTTGAGAAAGAGAGAGAGAGAGAGAGAGAAATGGAGAGCAAGATACGGGGCAATCTGCTGCACTCGAGAGCAACGTGTATTCCCCACTTCTCCTCGTCTCGCTCCCTTCTCTCCCTCCTGTGCGTCGATTTTTGGTTCTGCTTTCGGTTTACATATCAAAACAATTAGCTTTTTTTTTGCAGCAGCAACAGCAGTGCAACTGTGGGTAGAGGGGTGAGCGAGGCGAGGGGTTGACGCTGCTTGGAGTGCATTTTGTGCGTGGTTCTGTTGGCCCCAAGGCCACGCTCTGCCACTGATGAATTGTCCAGGTCGCTGTTGTTGTTTCACCATTTGTTGGCACAATCAGCCGCAAGTTGACTCCTCCCTCCCCCTCATCCAAATTGTTGCTCAATTGTTTACGTGATGTTTTGCCTAAATTAGAAACAGTGGCAGTTTCTAAGGGGAAACTTTAACGTCCACGTCCAGTTACATTGCGTATACGCCGAGTTGGGCTGCTCTTTTTTTCTCTCTGCTGCCATGCAACTAGAAACAAGTGTAACTTTTGCCAGTTTTTACCCTCACTCGTTTTAGACTGGAACCTTTTTTTGCACTGTGAGTCCTGGCCTCAAGCGTTTTGTGCACTTCCCTTGGCCCATTAATTGGCTCACATATTGCCAATTAAGTTGTTCGTGAAAAACGGAAAATTAATTTGGATTTGCTTCAGTTTGAGATACAGATTCGAGTTCCGATTCAGTTGATGTTGCTGTTGCTGTTGCTGCTACGTCGGGGGTCGACAGGCCGGGGTCGAGATGCGGTAATTGAAAACTGGGCCCATTCCGGAGGCAGCGCCATAAATTTTCTGAGAGCAACGCAACGACGCAACGAAACGCTAATGGTAATGGCTGATTGGAAACTCGTTTCGAGCATTAACATAATCGCTTTAAAATTGAAACTGAAACTAAAATGCAGTTATCAACAACAACAATAACAACAATAACCACAAGAAACGAACACACATCGCACACATTTGTTAACCGATAGCGGACTATTGTTTTTGTTATTTTTTTTCTTCTTGACCATATTTAAAGCTGAAAGCCCAATACAAGCATCCACAGAGCTCCACATGCCGAGGGCTACTTTAAGCGTTGGAAAATTAATATAAATAAATAAATGTTCTTTATAATATTCTTAGTTTTCATAATATATTTCCATTTAATTTCTAGCATTTTCTTTACTTTAATTTGAACAGAATTAAATCAAAATTAATTTATAGACAAATTTAAATTTTGTAAATGTTGTAAATTAATAGTAATTGTAATTTAAATTAATAAGCTAAAATAAAATATAAGTACATATGTTGTTTATCCAATAAAATCGTCTGAATTGTTTTAAAACTTTTTAGCTGGCCCTCGCTCATGTTTGTTTTGCATTCATATTAACATATCAACATTTGTTAAATGACGTTTGACTTTTGTGTGACAACGCGATATTAATTCAAAGTGGTTCCTCGGTGGCTGCTCAGTGGCTGCCTCCGTTTTTGGCCAAATAATTTATTTAAATAACTCAATTAAGCATAAAAACGCAACTGGTGGGCAACTCTTTGGAGCCCTGGAATTCCCAATGAAATGCCATGATATATGGCTAAATAACAATAACTGTCAACCAACATTTTTTAATTAGCAGCGCCAAGCGCCCAGTTCGATGTTCGATGCTCGCTGCTCGATATGAAAAATAATCGAATAAAATATGCAACTTAACTAAATAAATAAATAAAACAAAAACGAAGACAAAGACAAAAAAAAACCAAAAATAACACTGAGAACTCAACTCAATGTCTGTGTTGGCGACGGGGGAGAGGCCACCTCAAGGTGTGCCCACAAAGGTTGTCGAAATAGAAACCAAGGAGAGCTTATCAACATTTAGAACAAATTAGATACAACAATGATAATAATTAGGGTCATATGGAATAGATATCATGTTTAATGTCTGTTTTGTCTGGCAACCAGTGAAATAAATTATATATTTAGATATTACTCTTATATATATGTACAAAATGAATAAAGAGAAACTTGGAAAATAAAAAGTGAAATAAATACAGTCTTTAGTGAATATAAGCAAAGAAAACATTAATTTTGACAATACATACATATATAAATAATTGTATTAAATGGTAAAATATTTTTATCTAAATAAATCTATTAAATTTCTTTGTTTTCTTATCTTGAGTTATGTCGTTATTTTGCCGCAGGGCATCATCTTTACATATGTGGCCTAAACCTTATTTGTTAAGCTCATTTTTAAGATATGCTAACGATTATGGTCTTAGGGTAATCGTCAGCTTCATAACATTTCGAGCAAAGTTTAAAAAATTGCTTATTAATATGAAATTAATGCTTTGGGCCACCAACGATAGACGATAAACGCGACTAAAAGTTTTTGGCATTTACATCTAATGAATATGCAACTATCCAACTATGTAGCTATAACTTAAACATACATACAAACATTTACCATTAGATATATGTATGTGCAGTTGTGTGGGCTCGTTAATATAAACGGTTTGCATATATTTTGTGGGCCTGGATGCCAAAGCCAAAGTGGGCACAAAATGAGCGTAGCTGTTGAAATAAAAACATTTGGCATTTTATTTGATTTCGGATTATTAAGTTGTATGCATTTCATTACCTTCTCGCATCTGAATCGACAGCAGCGCCACCAACTCGGGGCAGTTTTATAGGGCCAACAGATACTGTGATACCAACTTGAAGTTGTTTTGCTTGTTCCTCTCCCAGATTTTTGTATTTTATGAATCAATTTGTGTATTTTTACGACATAATTTAGAGATGTTGTTGTGAGTGCTTATGTATTTTTAAATACAATTGTAGAATTTGAGAATTTAAGCAACAGTGCGTATGAGTAATTATTTACATTAGGGAGAATTTGATAAAATTAAAATTTCAATAGAGTTAATGTTAAATATTTTATGATCTGAACCTTTGTAGACAAGGCTTAGAATATATTTAAAATTACATAAGTTTCCTGTCGATAAACGATCAAAGTTTGACTTTCTTTCCCATCTCTATGCTCTTAAATAATTGCCATAGGAAATTTCAGTAGTTTTCTAGCATATTTATGTCATCGAACTGAACTGATCTAAGCTCTAAGTTTAGTCGAGTGACTAGAGCATTGCCATTTGGGATTAATTAAGTTTATGTAGATTTTGGTTTTGGCTGATTTTTTGAGTTGCCTTAAATTCCCACACACGGCGAGAGAGAGAGAGAGAGAAGAGAAGGAGAGACATTGTAAATAAATACTGAAAACGTTGGTTTAATCAAGTTATTAACTCGTGAAATATCAACACATACGACTAGACCCCAAAGAAGATTAAATTATAAATATTAAATGACATAGAAACGAAACGAAACAAAATGAAACGAAGCTCAAGAAAAAAGAAAACTGAAAAACAAATTGACAGCAAATAAATAAATATATGCGATATGAAGATATTAAGACATGAATAATTAATATCACTGATGAAAACTTAATGAAGAAATAGAAACGCAGACAGCAAGAGAAACAAAAACAGATACAGAAACAGATAAATAAATAAAGAGTGGAATCTCCGGGGGCAACTTGAAATATATTTGTCATAGTTTCAACGACGGCGCAAAATGCTAAAAACCAGAGGCCCACAATCACAAACAGATGATCAGATGAACCGAGTGCTGTGGACCACACACCGTTCAGAGCTGGAGATCTCCAGCAAGCAGATGAGCAAGTTTTTGTCTCTGTTTTGGGCCTGAGCTATGGGCAATTAATTTATTATTGCCAACTTGAAAATTTATCGAGCCACAAGCTGGAAAAGCAAAGCAAATACTAGAAGAAAGATACTACGAAAAAACTACAAAAAAAAGGTTTCAGCAATTTGTAGATCATAAAATTGGTGGACTGCTGCCGTTGCTTGAGACCCTTTCCCTTTGCCTTAGCTTTTGCCTGACTCTGGCTGTAACTTATACAAATTTGACATTTTTACAACTGTCCAGGTGATATGCGATGATAGCCCAGCTTTACGAGGGCGGGGGAAAGTGAAGGGAATGCAGCTTGAAGTCATTGATCAGCCGCAAACAATTTCAATCCATTAAAAGGCGCAACGCAGAAAAACTGCTGCCTCTAATCAGACGGCCAAATAACAACTTAATTAAAGGCCCTAAAAGCCAACAACACACCGTCTCTCTCTCTGTCTCTGTCACTGTATCCCTCTCTCTCTTACTCCGTCTCTCTGTGCCTCTGTCTGTGTGGGGTGCACCAAAAAAAGCATTTCCAATTTACACTTTGCTGCTAATTTGCGTTGACGCTTTTAGAACCGCCCGGAGCGATCCACAACTTCAACTTCAGCTCATCATCACAATACTCCCCTCGTTCTCCTGCTCCAGCTCCAGCTCTTACTCCTTCTGTTCATCCTTTTGCATTGCATTCCACGATGTTGTCCCCGCCATGTCCAAGTGTCTGACTGTCTGTCTGTCTGTCGGTTCATCTGTCTGTGTGTGTTTTATTATTATGATGCATGCGGCGGCGACGTCGCTACGTCGTCATCCTCGACGTCTCATAGCCATTGACATGTACCTTGTGCTCGTGCCCCATCCTCAGCTGATTGTCGATGTCATTGTTGTTGTTGCTGCTGTTGTTGCTGCTGTTGCTATTGTTGCTCTGCTGTTGTCATTCAGCGTCATCGTCAGCGTTGAAATTGTTCATTTCGAAAATGCCTCAATAACAATAACAATTGTCGTAAAACTGCACAGGATACTCTGGCCAAACAGAGCACAGCTTTCAGTCTGTCTCTGTTTAAATGTATGCGAGTGTGTGTGTGTTTCTGTGTGTGTGTTTGTATTTGTCTGAGATTGTGTGTGATTATCTATAAAAGGATTTTGAGCAGATTAATTGCGCGTGATTGAAGCGCGCTGCTTATGTTGTTGCACAGTGGCTCTTATACAATTTTAATTGGCCTTCAACTGAAAGCTGCTTGCTATGAAACTATAGTTTTTCCGGTTGCATTGGAGCTTAGTTGCATTTCAGAGCTTGTTTTTAAATACATTTTATTTACTTTTGTTTCAATTAGAATTTCCTGCTGATAAACAATAAATGTTATTTGAATGTTTTATAATTTCTTACATACCGGCCGAAATTCGACCATCCATTATTATTCTTATTTATTATTTATTAAATAACATTAATAAAATTTATTTCATTTCTTTTCATTATGTATTGTATTATAAATCTCTTTACAATTATTTTGATTTAAAAGAAAATACATCGGCGGTTTTGACTTGATCAAAATGCTTTGAATGTGTCTGATTAGTTTCCGTCATAAATCAAAATTTCCATAAACTTGGCTAAAAATTGCTAGGCCTCTCTCAAACTCTATTATCATGATTGGAACATTCTTATTGCCGCGTTTCAACATTTTCCGCTAATTTTACAGCACTTTCTTATCTGGTATATTTGGCAACCACTGTGCCCCCTCTTTCACTCTCTCTCCTTCCCTTTCTCTCTGCATATGTACGCACAGTGGTATGCCGTTTGTTTGTATATAAACTGGCATCGTATTGCCATATAAGTTTGTTGCCTGAACGCAGGAAAGTACAACGAAAGGCGGCCTGCAGGAGAGGAGGCGGATGGGGGGCGGGGCAGGGGCTGTGTCTGAGTCTCTGTGAGCACTGCAGTAATATGAGCAGTAATAAAATTTGAATTTATGACGAGATTCCATTAAAGCTTCTTCACCACACTCATCACACAGGAGCGAGAGGGTAGAAGACAGAGGTGGAGTGAGGGAGGGCGGCGGGGGGAGGCGATACAATATTTGCCTTTACTGCCTCCACAATGCGCGATAAACAACTCGAAGGGGACGAGGGGAAGCTAAAACAAATTCACCAAGCAAAAACAAAAATCAACAACAAAAGAAAAGCAAAGCAAGAAAAAAGCAACTAAAACGCAGAAGCAAAAACAATCAAATGCAAAGAAGATGAAGCAGAAGTAAAAGAGTGTGTGAGAGAGAGAAAGAGAGAGAGAGAGAGAGAAAGAGAAGTAGCTGGTCTGCAGCAGCAACAAAATGCTCGTAATAATGTGATTTGATGCGGAATCAGCTGCCTCCTCCCTCCGCCCTCCGCCCTCCGATTACTACCTCCTGTCCAGATGATGCTCACATCATTTGCACGGCAGCTGGCCAACAACTTTGTCTGGCTTTGAGTTGGACATGTTGCCAGATATACTCCGTATATACTTACATACATTCAATAACTGTCCCAGTCCCATTCCCAATCCTTGTGTGTACTGCAGAGGGAGGGGGAAATGACAGGCGGGGGGAGTAGAAACTTTTATATGACTTCCATTTCATTACGCGTAAACGAATTGAAATGAATTTTTATTGCGCAACAACAAAACAAGCAGACAGCATTTCGATTGCTCTCCTTGTTTTTTTTTTGTTTTGTTTTTGTATCTCTTATCTTTTGTTTAATGTAAAAACTTTGTTCAATGGAGCAGCGAAATTAGTCGTCGATTAATTTTAATTTTGCACGATTCGATTAAGTACGAGTAGTCGACAAATTTCAAAATAATTACCTCATCGTTTTTTCATTTTTAAACAATTAGCATGCGCTAATTAAATAATCACAGTCATAAATACCAACAGCTTGGAGATATCATGACGAGTTTTATATATTTTTTATTTATTTTTTTTTCAACTCCCACGCTATGATAAGGAGTCAGATTCAGAGGAGCATTACGGCTCCCACGCTACAGATACAGATACCGGAGTAATTGTCATTAAACATTGCACAGTTGAAACGATACTCGAGGGTTTGCCGCTAACGCTTTTCCAGGAATTTCACTCGTTTGCTGGAGAAAATGAAAAATAAGTCAACAGAAAATTCAAAAAAATTGTGGCTCCTTTTGCGGCATGTTCCCATCGAAATAATGTGGAAATAAATATAGAGAAAATACTGTGTATGCTCTGGCAACAACAAATTGTTTAACAACAAAATATAAATCTTAATTGAATTGTGATACTCTGACAGACTGTCAGACTGTCTGGCGTGGTGCCTGATAGACTGATATCACCACTCGTATCCCATTCCCAGGTGGAGCACAGGTTTGTCGCCAGTTTCGAGGCAGCAGAGGGTGGGGCAGTGGGTTGGGACATTGTTTTAAAAGTGGGTGTGCTCCACAATGACTTTTGTTCACCTCAGAGTTGTCTGTCTGTCGCATTCGAGCCATCGACATCCGTATCTGTATCTATAGGCATGTATCTAAGTATCTATGTAGTTAACTACGCTATCTGCCTTTATGTTTTATGGATGCTTGCGTTTTCAGTTTTATGACAGGAATACTCATGTATTTATTAATAACCATTATTGCTTGCACATACAACTCGATTGTTTTCTTGTTATTGTTACAAACAGAGAAAAGTTGCAAGTGGCACGAAGCATGCAGCATGGCCATAAATGACTAATTGCTCGACGATTGTGCGAAATAGTTGAGATCGATGGGAAAAGACAATATTTGGATAAAAAAACTATGTAGATGCAGAAAAAACATAAAAAGCAACTAGGAAATAAGTAAGGATACATTATTTATTTGCAATTAATTGCCATATTATGAATGTTCCTTCCCTTATATTTTAAAAATTTATTGATCAATTTATAGCTGATCTTTAAAATATTTATATTACAGATGTAATGTACACAACGAAAAGTCGACTTTCACAGTGGCGATTTTCAAGTACTTTAATTCGATAAACTTTTAACCATCAACTGAGTTCAATAATTAGATTTTCATTAAAAATCTCTCAACTTACTGAAGTTTGTTCAACGTAGCTTATTTACGTTAATTAAATGTTAATACTTAATGCCTAAAAAACACATAATTAATAATTATTAATTATTATACTTTGATTTACAGCAATAATTTATGCATTCAAAAAATTAATATATTTTAGATATACTGTTTAAATGATTTTCTAGATCTCTGGCTAATTAATATTAGATGCTTATCAACAATTTTACATAAATAGTAATTGAATGTTAGTACAATTCGAGCACCAAGCTAACATTGCGATCTGAAAGTACATTCATCATTCTCGCTCAGTTTATCACTTGTTTTGTAATCTTCGAGTGTTTTCATGTTAATGCGAAAAGTGAAGTAGAAAGGAAAATGTCAAGTTTTGCTGCTGTTGTTCATGACCTGCAAAAACATTTCATTTGAAGAATCGCCTACGGCTTATGCTTATGAATATGTATGTAGTTCAATTTTGAGTACCTCAAGCCCTAAGAACTGGCCCTAGATCAAAACAATACTAAATAGGGACTGAGAACCTTCTGCCAACAGCATTTGGATGCAAAGATTTGGATTTAAATTAAGCTAAATCCGCTCAAGCGCACAGATCGAGGGAATTGCTAGTTGATGTGTGAGCGTGTGTGCGAGTGTATGTACAACGTTAATAGACAACAGAGGAGAAGGTATAAGATATAGATACGGATGCTGATACATTTACATTTACAGATACAGATACAGATACAGATACAGATACAGATACAGATACAGATACAGATACAGTTGATGCTGCAAAACGGGTACCGCTTAAGTGGCAGAGTACAAGTACCTACAACAGATACAGCAGCTCGACAAGTGCCTTGGCTAAAACTGAGACTGAGCGATGACCATAAAGTAGGCTAAAACCCACTTGCATCTCTGCTTAATTTGCATAAAACTTAAGATACACGTTGCACGCTGTACGCTGTACGTTGCAAGAGTCGCGTGAATGAGAACTGGCAGCTGCGGCGCGCGCACGCCAGGCGCAACTTCCTGGAAAAGGACCGCCAAAGTTGTTGCCGCTTTTGTTGCCGTTGTTGTTGCCGCTGTTGCTGTTGTTTTTGTTGTTGTACCTGCCGCGTGTGAAAAAAATACGACGCAGGCCAAGCCAAGCCAAGCCGAGTACCAGTTTTCTGCTGAGCTGAACTGAGCCGACTTTTCGTTTTTACCAAGTGCAATCGATACTTTTGGCCTAGCTGAGAATTTCAGCTTGAACCCGAACTTGTTCGCTGCTTGTCGCATATGTCATTGGCTAAACGGAGGCAAGGCTCTCAGCTCATTAAATCTAATATCATGCTTATCTTTATGTATCTCAATCTGTAGTTGAGCAACATTGTCAACTCTGCCTCTGGATATTTTTATGAATGAGACGAGCAGCAAAGTAAAATAAAAAAAAGAACGATCGATCGATCGTAACAGCGGCGATCAATGCTTAGAGATAACCCGAAAAGATAAAGAGACACCAGAGTGAGGGAGAGAGAAAGAGAAAAATGCTGCTGTGTGTGTTCGCTCCATCAATCTGAGCTCAATTCTCAAATCTCTTTCATCAAAGTTAATCATTGGAAAATCACATCCTGTTCAGTCAACGATACTCACATACGAGTATCTGCACAGATTAGTGCAAATTTCATTTAAAATCTTTAGCCAAAGGCGCAGAGCTGTATCTGCTGAACAAAAGTATCTTTCGAGTGCTGCCAAGCGTAATTCGAAAATAAAAACAAGAAATGTATCTCTAGAATTGTTGTATTTCCTGGATCAACTTCAACTTGAAGAAGAGAACAACCACACGTAAAGTGCTTAGGCAAATTTGCATAGGCATCACATGATGGGATAAGGATACGGATATTTGGAGAACTCTTCCCCTTTCCCCCAAATTAAACGCTACGTTACGGTTCGCCACTTGACAGCTGTCAAAAGGGCAGGCAAATATTTTGTCAGCCAAAAAAATACAAACCAAAAAGGGATGCCTAATTAAGCCATTTACCAAAAAAATTAAAAAAAAAATGCATTCAACTTGTTGTTTTAACAAACTCTCAAAAAGGAAAACTTGTACATTTTGAATCTTTCGATTTTGTTTGTGTTTAAATTTGAGAAACTCACGAGAGCGCGCGCGCCACGTCACATCTTAACCCTATTCTGAGCAAGGGCTCTGTCTTTTTTTTTTTTGGTTTATTTTGATGGGATGGAATCGGGGCCAGGTAGGTTAAGGAAAAGGTTAAGAATGCAGTCGTATTCCATGAGTCGTATTCTCATTTGGGCCTTTGTTTGCATTTGGTCCAGTGCTGCACGCGTTCATAAAATGCATCAGCGAATTGGAATTGAAATTGAGAAATGTTTTTAAACAAACAACAAAATCGATGCTAAGTCGGCAAAACGCTAAAATCTTTAGCTCACTCTCTATCTGTTTGCTCACATTCATGGGAATATGGGCAGCTCGGCTCTTAGTTCTCGTATGTACTATTCAATATGTATGTAGTACCATGGCCCATTGAACATGGCCCATTCGATCCTCAGCGAGCCCAATCCACTTGCCACTTGCCACTTGCCACCAACACAGCGCGCTGTGCACTTTACGATATTTGATTTCCTCATTTACGGATTTAATTTTCTTTCAAATTTACCGATCGACACAACTCTACCCGTTCCTCAAATCCATCCACCATACTCGCTCTCTTGCCCAAGGCGAGTTGGTCTAGTCCCCTGTCCCCTGTTCCCAGTCCCCTGTCTCGTTCTGTTTGCTTAGTTTTGGATGTTTTATCGCTTGATTGGTTTGGTTTGCTTTGCTTTGGTTTGCTGCTTGGTTGCTGCTGCTTTTGCTTTTGCTGTCCATGTTGACCCAGGGGCACATTGCCAACCCATGAATTGAGCTGTGCCAGTGGAGCACTTAGCTGTCCATGAATTATGCACCCAGACGTGAGCTTAAGAACCTCTGTACGCAATTACCGCCTAAAAGTAGCTGCAATGCAACTGTAGATACTTTCAGAATATATCTAAAATTGCCCTTAGCTATACATATCATATTGCACTGCAATACACTTTTCATATAGAAATGAAATATTTACGTAAATATTATTTGCTTATCCTGCTTAAATTGGTAAAATTTTCATAAAGTAATGACAGTATAAAGTTTTTTTATGAAAATAAAACTAAATATTCCAAATAAATAAAATTTGGATGCGAGCAATGATAAAATTGATATTTCACAACGCAATCGGTCAAGTGTTGAAAAAGTTATGCGAGTTTGAAGTTTTTGGAAAACTGT
The DNA here is from genome assembly GCA_037043495.1 of Drosophila recens. Lineage (NCBI taxonomy): Eukaryota > Metazoa > Arthropoda > Insecta > Diptera > Drosophilidae > Drosophila > Drosophila recens. The sequence continues at coordinate 395,608 of JBAMBJ010003613.1, forward strand.
CAAGTGGTAGGTTTAAAAAACATGAACAATGTTGGAAGAAAATAAAATTTCCAAATTAATAAAATTCTTGTGCAATATCAAAAAAGAGAACAAATAATGACAAAACAGACAATTCGCAGGAAAATGGTATTACTCTTGACAAAGTTATGACAGTTTAAAGTTTTTGAAATAGTATCAAGGGGTGGGTATTGAAAAAGTAGACAAAATCCGCTAAATTTTCATATCCAAATTACTTTATTGAAGGATACATTTAAAATAAATATTAATATTATATTATATTATTATAGCTATATAATATACTGCAAAAAAAAAGCTTCCAATTTGTAAACAACTTTTAAAAAAATCTCCTCTTATTTCAAAAGTTCAATGTCCAAAGTTTTGCGTTCTTTTCACAACAGGTCTTAGCCAAGTTATTGACCTCGGTTCGACGATATGCTTCAGAAAATTGATTCCTTGTGCAAACCTTGCTCAACAATTCTTGGACAAACTAATTAATTAGCGATCGTCATTCTCGCTACCCCGTTGATCCCCACTCATTGATCCACACACATCACACAGCATGGGATCGTTTGATCGTCTGCCATCCTCATGTACATACATAACCTCAATTTGTCGCCACATGTCACACCAAAGAAGACGACGACGACGACGAAGATTCCGTTTCGCTTTAGGCGCCACCAGCTGCTCAACACCCTAACCCCAATCCCTCTCATTCCATCTCCCTCTTCCCTACACGATCGCTGTCAATGTTTCCATCCCATGTAAACGCAGTTGATGACATCTTTGGCACTGGCTGCCGCCTGGCGTTTCATTTAATTGAGTTCACAGCCCAAAAACAATAACAATAAAAAATTAATTCAAAAGCAACAAACACCCTGCGATCAACAACGATGAAATTTTGGAACCTTTTAACCTTTTTCCGTGTCGCAGTTCCCTGGCTCGGATCACATTTTAATAGCCAAAGGCCGAGGCGGCGCTGAAGACCGCAGAGGCCACTCCTTGATCACCGATCTTCAATTTTGTTGTTGTTGGCGCTACACCGACGCCGACAGCAGCTGCCGTTTCATTTTTGGGTTGTCAATTCAATTAAAGCCTAGCCAGCGCACACGAAATTCCAAAAAAAATAAAAAAAATCCAATGGGAGAATGAAGATTGCCTCAATTAGAACCTCTTAGAAGCGTGCGATCGCCGCACAAACAAATTAAGAGAAATTTAACCAAAAGAAATGTAACAAAAAATTAGCTCAGAAATTCTTGTGGCTTGCCGTGGTCTCTGATTTGTGGTCTGCGGACAGACGTGGAACCTAATGAAGCCAATCAACATCAACGCCCGCTGACTTGTTGATCTTTTGTCCATTGAATGGTGCAATTAATGCATTTGTAGATTTATTAATACGTAGCTGCACTTCGTCGCTCTGTTCGTTGTTCGTTGATCGCTGATCGTTCGCAGATCGCACGATGAAGATATTTCCTTTCTCACACTTTCCACAAAAAAAGAGGCAAACGAAAAAGAAAAGAAACATCAAGATGAAAAAAGCGGCATGAAAAAGCATTCAGCATACAAAACATGACACGATGACAAGCAAAAAGAAGCGCCAGGGCATCCAAGATCACTGATCGAGCTGAGATCGAGCATTAAAACTCAGTCAGTTCAGAATGTTCGGTACTGTTCTGTTTTTCTGTGGGCTCTGTTTGATTCGGTTCAGTTGGCCAATGAACAGGTAAGACAGGAACTGCGAGCAGAACAACAGCAGAACAGAGGGTCAAAAGCGATCGTGTGATCGGTTGAGAGATCGTGTGGAGTTAATGCGAGTATTAAAACCTTTTAATAAAAATCTTTAATGAATCAATGAAGCCAGCTCTCTCGAATGAATGAAGCGCGAATGCTGGAGCTGCATTTAAGATCCAAAAGAGATCGCTGCACAATGTAGCTGGTAGATGGTAGGTGCTGATTAGGCGCATTAATCGATTTAAGCCACAATCATTTTTCCCCCAAGCAGCGCTCAAATCCCAAATGGAATGTGGGAGCCTCTAGCGAGGCTTCAACTTCAACTTCAGCTTCAACATCAACTTACTTAGTTGTTGGCGTCTGGGCTTATCAAAAGGCATTCTTTTTGAATAAAAATTAAATGAATTAAATTAAAGGCATGCAACGGTCTCACAGCCTGACAAGCTGGCAACTAAAGAGCTGCAATAAAATTGTTTTTAATCTTATCTTCCCAAGTGGACAGCCGGAGAGCCTTTTAGTCCAAGTAGGAGTTCTCTCTCTCTCTCTTTCTCTGTCTCGTGCACCCCGAAAATAAAAGATAAATAAGACCCACTAAATATGCTCGACTTATGTCGCATTATTCGCTGTTGCAGCAGCTGCCAAACTATTCCGCATTGCATACTAATGCACTGAGAAAAATACTTAAAATATTTTCGGTGTCAAATCAATTTATCTATACTAAAAAAAAGTAGTAAACAAAATAAATTATTTAAGTCAGCAATTTCTCAACTATTTATTTTGACTTATTCACAGATATTTAAAATTGGATTTAGCACCAAATAAATGTATTCAAATATGTACATTAATATTTAAATAAATTTTATATTATATTTTCTTTAATTGATACTGATAGATATACTGATAGATATAATTATGCTGAAAGAATAATCAAAGTTATCTAACAGTTTAAACAGAGTTTAAAAATCTTATACAATAAATATTACCTACAATAAAATAATATAGAATAAAAAACATATTTTTTCATTAATTTGTTGTGATCTTTCATTCTTTCAGTGCGTTCCCGTAGCTGATATTGCATTCATATCAGTTAAAGTCGCTGGCATTTAGTTTTTAATACTCATTTGCTAACTTGGGCGTATTTTTTGTGGCGTATGCGGCGCCGGAGCCGGAACTTGGGAACGGAACGGAAGCACTTGGCCACTTGACGAGCAGCTGGCAATTTGCGATTACCCCTCGGCAGCCTCTTCCGAATGTCCCTCTACCTATAGGTCCATTTATCTAGTCGGGGCGACGACAGCTCTAAGAATGCCATACTCAACGGGCAGTCGCTTGGTCAGGTTTGGGTTCAACTTCAGCATCAGCTTCAGCTTCAGATGTTGGGTGGTCGCTCAGTTTGCTCTACTCTGTCGCTCTGTCGATCTGTCGGTCTGTTTGTTGCGCTGCTGTGCGGTTGGTCCGACATAGAGATACTCGGACGTACATATAGCTATAGTTGAACATACGCATATGTCGCTCTCAATCTACCAGCTACTGCCACACGCGGCATGCGGTCGTCAGTGGACTCAAAGATCTGATGGTCAAACTGCAGCAGCAACAGAGGCAGCATCAGCAGCAGCAAATGAAGTGATAAAGCTGCGCACGCCAGGGGATCCCAGCTAGAGATGTGCTCGTGTCACGATACGACAACTTGAGTGCATAAACATCAAAGAAAACTTCGAGAGTAATATTTAACATTTAAGATACTTTTTTATGAATAAAGCCTGCCCAAAATGTTAATTTATATTGGCATATATATTATATTGGCATTATATTGGTCTGTTGATTAGTAGAGACATGCAAGAGAGTTGAAACAGTTTTTCAATCTTTCTTTTTTATAGCTAAATGACAGAATTAGATCAGAATAAGTATTTTAATAATTTAAATTGATAAAAGTAAATATAATATAAAATGTATTGAGAAAAAGATAAAATATTTTTTGACATACTATATTTTATATATATTTCGTTATATACATAGCTCATCATTTTTAATTTTTATACTATAAATCAGTTTGTTAATAAATATTAACTTTTGAAACTTCTACTCATTTTTTTACCTTAACCCCCACTAAAATTTCGTGTCACGATGCGATCTCTAATTCCAACTGCCATCGCTTGTCGTCGTCGATGGTCGTCTTGTGCGACATTCCCACCGTGGACCTTCGATAATGTTAATATGCCGCCTCATGTTGCGGCATTTGAATAAAAATTGTGTCATGTCAACGCAGCAGCGGCAGCAGCAAAAGCAGCAGTTGCATTGCCTTATCAGAGACTCTGAGACAATTGTGGTGCGACAACAGTGGATATCGCATTGGTGGGTCCAACAATTTTCAACGCTGTCTTCGTTTGGGCCCGAAGACTGGGCTCTGTCTCTGGGCCAGGCTAATATGTGTAAACCATGTTAGTTACGCTTGAACAATAATGAAGACATTATTAACTTGTATTTTGGTTGAACTGTGAGCCGAGCCTCTCATTGGGCTGTGTGTGTGTCTGTGTGTTTGCGTTTCCTGCCGCAGCTGACAGGCATTTTACTTTCTTTCCTACTTTCACACACACACACAGCCACTCACATATGAAGAGAAGGAAACTCCTTATCGAAACTGAGGCTGAGACTGGGCTTCTGTGCCCATTCTTTAGCTGTCAGTTGGACTCTGCCTGCGGTCCTGTCTTCATCTTCAACGTGTGCGATTGAACAGTTAGTTCCTTTGTCGGTGATTCGTGTCGGCACATCCTTTTTGTGCCCTCCCTTCAATGAGGGTGGCCCCTGTTGCAACTGCAATCGCAATTGCAATTGCCACTGCCACTGCAACTGCAACAATAACTGTTTTTTAAACGTTTTGCGCCACGAGTGGCCTACGCTTAAATACATCTTCCCATGCAACCGAAAATCTTTTGTGTTCTGAATCGCATTCAACTTCATGTTCATATTTACTTTGTTATCATCCATCCATGACCTCAGTCAATTCCAATGAGATGTTTTTTGCATATCGTCGAGTCCCATTAGCCAACCAGATGACGTGCCACATGGCTCTCATATTTGTTGGGCTTATTTTATTCCTACTCCATTTCAATGTCAATTTTCATTTTCATTTACGGGAAATGGAAATCGCATTGGAATTGGAGGGAATAAAGTGGAGCTGATTACGGCAGCTAATGGTCCGTGTATCTGCCGCAATGTCTGCAATTTTCATTTGCTCCCCCTTCGGCCTCTTTTGTGGCTAAACATCAAAATGAGGGTCGGTTGTTGACGTGGCCCAAAAACAAGATATGAAATAATACCATTATGAACGGAAATGTGTAGAGATGCTTTCGAGTTGCGAAATAAGTAATGAAAGTTCATTGTTGAATTGATAAATGAAAAAAAAGGAATGTGTAGAAAACTGAATTAAAATAAACTTTTTAAAACTCTGAGTAAAGTAATTAAGTTCGACTTTCTAAAAATTTATATTTTTTAAATAAATAGTTACTTAAAATTTAACTATTTTATCGCTTTTCACTACAAAAAAACTTTGTTTTTAAATACTTAATTTAACTTAATAAAAAGAGGTTACAAAATATGATTTTATTTTATTTATTAACAAACTCAGGATAAAATATTTCAACATCTTCTTGAACTTTCAATAAAATATTAATAGACTTAAAATAATGTATGATTAATATGTGTGATGATCTGTCTGATCATCTTTATATATCTTTTACAATTCCATTCGCTCAAACTAATTGATATTTGATTGAATTTACGCATTGTTTCATGTAGTTGCTCTCAGGAGTGTCTTTCGATCATCGCCCAAATCCATTAGATGAATCAAAAGCGATTTCTCAGCAAGAATAACAACAATAATAACAACACAATAGCAACAACAGAATGTCGTTATAGAATGTGGAACCCTCGTTAAAAACGAATGAAAGCTTATTAAAAATATTTCTTTATTATTGTACAAAAAACCACGAGAGAAAACCAAACTTGGAATCAGCAAAAAGTAAAAAAGACCCGCAAAAAATTAACAAAAAATATGTTAAAAAATAAAAAGAAGAAGAAAAAAACAGGCGTACAAATGTTAAACATTTGCCACGATGCCATGACGAGAGCTGACTGCAAAGAGAGCTCCAGAAACAACTGACTGACTGACTGACCGTCAGTCAATGCGATCCGCTGATGATGATAATGACAATGACAATGACAATGACGGAAGGCATGAGTAAGGCCTGCATTTTGTGGATCTGCAATGCAAAACTTTCCGAAATGCCAATGAAATCCTTAACGAAAGAGATAAATCTCGGAAAGCTTTCTAGTTTTTGCTCCCAAAAACCTTCGGCCTGCGGCTGTCTCCGGAGAATTGCACGCTCCCAATCCGAAACAGATTCCCAGTTCTTCTCATTCTGATCCTCGACTGGCGACAAAAACTATGCCCAGTAAGGACTGTCAACCAAAAGGTGAAGCGTTCACAAAAATGCCTTAAGCAACATTTTTTTTTGGTTTTACTTCAATCAGATTTTTTACTGTCTGCGTTCTTATTTTTTTTAAGTTTTTTTCTTTATTTTTTTTTATACAAACTGTCACAAAAAGAAAGATTTTTTGGGTTTACGCAGTTTTTGCTGCCATCGCATATTTAAAATTATGGCCGAAACCATAGCTGCGACTTGTGAGTTGGTCTTGAACTTGGACTGCGTCTCAGCCATGGCCATTTAAAACGTCTTCGAAATTAATATTGGAAGCAAAAACTTTGAAATGCTGTGAAAAGAACGCCAAAGCGAATCCCAACTGAAACTGAACGTCTTCCACAAAAACCAATTTTTGTTAAATCTCACAAAAAAGCATGCAGATGATCATTATGATCATGATGAGTGTATCGATGATGACGATCGTCATGATCACGGTGATCATTATGATGAGGATCATGGAGTTGATGGGCACTGTGTGTGCGCAAGACAAGCGAATGACGAACAGCCCATGGGCCGTCGGAACGAATGGGAAATTTACGGAATCCGCGACGTTCCACAATTCTGCAAGACGACAATTAAGCACGAACATAGCCCAAAGGCCAAAAGGAATTCTCAACTAAAAAATATATACTAAAAAAAAAACAATCCAAAACCGACAAAACTCCCACGGGCCACCCAGTGCTACAATTTTCACTCTTTCCGACACTTTCCCAGCCACACCCAGTTACAGTCCCTGAATAAAATAAAACGTGACCCAAAAAACACTCTCCAAGAGTGCTAGAGTGTCGTGGGCAAAGTCAACAGTGACAACAAAAACAGCAACAGCACAAAACAAAGAGTCAAACACAAAGCAAAGACAAAAGATCGAAAAAAAAGAAACTATAAAATTCTGTAGCCAAATGAAACATTTTTATGTGCTTGTCCATCCGTCACAAATTATTTAATTATCACCTGTATATTGGATAGGCCGCTTATCGTTGCTGTGAATCTGCCGCAGTCGCAGTCGGCGTCGCTGCTGGTCGAAATTTTCGATTTGTGACGCTTTATGTCTTAATTTTGTTAGTGTAGCGTTTATCTTGAATGGGTTGGCCTAGAGCAGCCCATGCTGACCAGGTGTAGCAACTGTTGACGGTGTCCTCTCTTTGGGCTCAGCCTGTCTGCCCCTTATCTTTCCACGAAATGCCACCCAAAATGTTCATCTTTATAAGCGCCGACGAAGTCGCAGTCGCAGTCGCAGTCGCCGTCAATGGGGAGCAGAGAAAGTAACGCTGCAACACGATGCACAACTTTCATTCAAGAGAAAAGATCAACAACAGCAACAACAACAATATGATGTCCAGCATGTAACTATCTTAAGGGATTCGGTTTGCGATTGCAATGCAACCATGAAACACTCGATTGTTCCCTGGGAACTTGAGCCTGGGAAAGATTTTAGGACGCGTCGAAATTGGTTCCTGAGAATCTGTCTAAAAATGCTCTTATCATTACCATTAAAAATTAGAAATGCTTGATAACAATTGCAAAGCAAAACAAGACAATAAATATTTTAAGAATACTTATTAGCTTAAAAGAATTTGTTGACTTTTCAAACACAAAACTTTTCTAGTTTTATTCAAATTAAAATATGAAAGAACAATACATAATTCGAATTTTGTTATACAAATAGAAATCACAGAATTTCCTATTAATATTTTAAAAATACTCTATAAAAACTTAATTTTTTTCACAACAAATTAAATATTTTAAAAGACATCTTAAAATTCTTTTAATGATGATAAATTCTCATAAAGGCATTTCGAAATCTCATGAAATGCACAACTTTGACATAATTAGGTTTAATTAATTATAGCACTAGTAAGCGCTGACTTTATTCATTTTGTTAATTTTTAGTTGAATCATTTAGTCGCTGACTAGCTAGTGCTAGTGACTCTTTGGCTCGAACCACGCCCATGTCATTCGTCAACTGATTTGATTGCCATACCACGCTATCCGTTGACCAGATCTCGGACATTGGGCTTGGTGTACCTTCTTCTTCTTCTTCTTGTCTGTCATCTCTCGAGCTTGAAACTGGGCGTGGCACTCATCAACGCTTCGTTTTTTTTAAATATATTTTTTTCTTATTGGCGCCATTTTTAAGGCAATTAATTTAAATATTTCTGCGCGTTAATTGCACAATGACAAAGCTGTCGTCGTTTGTTGGTCGGTAGCCAACGGCAGCCACCGCCTCATCTTCATTATTTGCTGTTTAAACAACAGTTAAAGACAAGTTGCTGACGACTGACGACGCCGTCGATGTCGATGTCGCCGCCTTGGCATGCCAAAAGCACACAAAAAACAGGCAACTGTCGACTTAGTAGCAGCATCCAAAAAAATTAAACAACAAAATACTAATAATAATAAAAAGCAGAATGGTCTAAGACGATGCTAAAATACTCTTTCGGGAGAGTTTTTTAATGAGCATACATACTTTTTAATTAAATAAATATTTGTATTTAAAAAGAAATAATAAAATAAAAATAAAATTAAAAAAAAAAATTGTGTGAAAATTTTTAATTGCAAAATTAAAAATATATTTCGTTGCGAATTGTTCTAGAATTTTCCCACACTCATAAATTAATCATAACTCAACTGATATTACCTGTTTGGAATTTTCATTGTGCTCTTTGATTAATTCAGCATACACATATATTTAGCAAATATTTATAGCAACAAATTAACAGCTATACAAAATTTGATAAATTAACGATTTTATCACTTTTTAGCACACAATAAAATTATCTACTAATTTCCTATTGACATTACGAACTGACTGCCAAATTCCTGCTACTCTTTGCTAAAGAAAGTGTGTTAAAGCACCAGACAAAAAACAACAAAACAGCAAAGCTTTCTGTTGTTGGTGTTGGCCAAAAGCCACTCAGCGTCGTCGTATTAGCCAGCGATAGCGGCAGCGACTGTTTGTCTATTTGTTTATGGCCTTAAGCCAAGCGGCCTGTCAATAAGTGTGGGAAAAGCCAACAAAAGCTAGACGCGCCTCACGATCGTCACGAGATCTCAATTGATCACACACTCCAAATGAAGAGAGTGAAAAGGGAACAGAGAGAGAGTGAGAGAGACAGAGAGAGAAACGTTTAATAGACCACCCAAAAGAGGCTTTGACTTCCTGGAAATAGGACTATGCGATTAGATGGCCATGGCTAATTAATATGTGACCGCTTTTTGGCACAATTGTTGTTGCGCTACCGATTGTCGAGTAATTCCAGGAAGATTACACAAACACACAAGCAGACAAATAATTAAGTTGTTTTCGGGGTCATTATTTTTCACGGCTTTTGTCGGCACAAGTCACACAACAACAGCAATAACCAGAGGAGTAATATTTGGAGAGGATCTCCCAAAGAGCAGCTGTCCACTCAAAATCGATTTTCGTATCCTTCAGGCGCAACGAATGTGGCGTTTACAGTGATTTTTTGATCGAGCGTCCTTGTACGTGGCTCGCATTGTTTGGTTTTGTGGCGGCCCCGGGTCAAAGGTCGGGCAGCTGATGACTCTGGCAACTGTGGCAACGTGAAGGCGGCGGCGTCGTGAAGTCGCGTCGAATTGTTGGCGCCAAAAAGTTGGAAAATTTGAAGAAAATCCGATTCGCACTTCATAAACTGCATAACTTAATGAGGGCAGCCCCTCACCCACAAAACCTGCCCCACCAAAAAGAACAAAAAAATTAATAAGCATTGAAAATGCAGGAAATGCAACACAAGCCACACACAGAGATATTAAGAGAGATGTTCAAAGGTGGCGCCTAATTTGATGCGAGCCGCCGCCTTTTGTAGTTGTTATTGTTGTTGTTGTCTGACGCAATAATTAAGTCATTTAAATTATTAGATGACAACAATAACAACAACAACAACAAGAGCAACAACTACAAACAAACACAGAGACAACGCGTAGACGCCTCAAAATTGATGACTTTTGACTATTTTCGGCTCGCCAAATCCTCGAGAGCGTTTTTTCCGAGATTGTTTTTCGTTGTGCTGCCAGCAGGTTTTTCACACGTTCACGTTTTTTCCCCCGCTCAGGACACGGCGACAACTTGACAGTGAGACAGAGAGAAGGAGAGATTTGAGCATCAGTTAATAAGTTTCCACATTTTATGCAAGTGTCGTTAAAATGTTTTCATTAAGCGTATTTTTCCTAGAGGCATCTGGAAATTTTACTCGCTTAAGTGGTCGTTCGAGGGGAAAAACTGAGACTCACATATTCATGTACACGTGCCCTTTAAGCCATCAGGCAACGGAGATCCGGTTCCGGCGTGCATTGACTTTTGCCAGACACTATACCCAATACACTATACTTTAGGTATATTATGCTAAACAACACAATCGTCCTTAAGTAGGGCTCTTCACTAAGCCCCTGTTTGGTTACTTTGCGAGTTACTTTAGTCCTCATCCTTGAAGTCTTCTTCTCAAGTGCTGAAGCGTGTGGCAGCAACGACCAACTTGCCACACAGAAAGTGAATATGCATCCTGATGCATTTTAGTTAAGCAAGACTGAAGTGAAAGCATGTAATGTTGGCATCCAGTTACTCTTAAATTTTTTACTTTTACAGTGCGGACAATTTCAAGGATCTTAAAGTGCTTAGCTTGCTTTTAGGTTTGGTTTATATTGCATCATTTTGATATTAAACTTAAAAAAATAAATAATACAAAGTTAAAATAATGTACTAAAATAATAGATTTAGTAGTTTACTGATGGAAATCAGGAACTCCAAACAATGATTATTTGTTACATTTTTTAATTAAAAAATCATTCACTTATAGTAACTTTAAGAAAGCGATAAATATTATAACAATATTCAAATTTAGGGATCTTTTATGCATTTTTACCAAGATTTTAAAATTGTATATTTTTGCTAGAAAATAATGATTATTGAATATTTTGTCAATTGTAAATAAAAAAAATCATATTTTCGGTAAGTAAAACAATAAAAACTAAAATTAAACATTATTTTAAAATTTTTCTAAATTTGTCTTATTATTTTCACTTTCAACTTTGACTCTTATCACTACTAACAATTTCAGACTAGTAACCAACATTGTTACCAAACAAAATGGCTTTCACTTAGCTGCCACCACCACACGCTTCGCTGCCCCTAACAGCGCCATGTTCCCTACAATTTACCCCTCGCCATGGTTGCAGTTCGCACTTCCGGAAGCGGAGACGCCGACCGCCAGGGTTGCCACAGCTGATGATAATGCATTATGCATTCCGCTTCGGACATTTTTAATTGTTATTAAAAGAGTAAAATAAGCAACCCAAAAATTAAAAAAAAATAGAAAAGCACTTTAACTATGCAGCAGATAAAGAGAACTTTAACACCTCTGCATTCACCTTAACCTATTGCCTATTGCCTATTACCTTTACTTTTACCCTCGCATTTGGAAACGTAGCCAAGCATGCGAAGATAATTTCAACATTTTAAAGGCACTTAACGGCTCCAAAATATAAAAAAAAAATGTGAAGAAAGAAAAAAGAGAGAGAGAGAAAACTACGACAACTAGGCAAAAAAAATGCGCGTTCATAATTTTTTGAAACATACTTTTTCGTGGCACGGGAAATATAAATTGTCGAAAAAATTCTACACTGTCATCAAAGCGTAACTAAACGCCCATTTTTCTCAGCTGCGATCCGAAATTGAGAAACATGGAGCGAGTTTTTGGCCGCCGTCCATTTTCGGTAGTTATTAGTGGCATATTTTGGCCTAAAGTGCGTGAACCATGTCGAAAAAGTGGCCGAGCAACAAAATTTATTGTTTAGAGCAGTGAAGTTAACAACAAAATGGACCTCCCCATGAGTCGGAGTCGGAGCCGAAGTCGAAGTCACAGCAGACACGCAACATTCGGCGAGGCAGGCAACACACAAAATATTAACGCCTCGAGCAACAGCAACAGCAACAACAACAACAACAGATACAGCAACAAGAGCAGTTGATCAGTGGTAACTGTTGTTTTTGGTAGAAGCAAAGGCAAGTAGACGACGCAGAAGAAGAAGAAGAAGCCAAACCTCTTACCTTATTGGCCAAGTCGACCACCATCATCGACAAACGCGAGGCAAAGAGGGACAGGGGCAAAGACAGAGGCGGAGGCAGAGGCAGAGGTAGAGGCATCGAGCCTGATGATGATGGCGTTGATTATGGCTTATTTTCAAATCTCTTTTCATACCTCCTTTCTACTTCTTGGAAGTGGCCAAAGCAAATTATGTGGAGTCATCAATGGCAGCAGCCACAACCTGAGCAAAAGCAACTCGCAATTCGAATGGGAGCAGCAGCTGGTAAACTTGGGTAACTTGGCTAACATGGCTAACTCTGGTGGGTGTGGAGAGTGCTGCAATTTTAAAGATTCCCCAGATTATTCTGCAACTAAGTAAACAATCTAAGATGCAGCAGGATGGTCACTAATAGTTTAATATCTGACATTTTCTTAAAGTGGCAACCATAAAAATTAATTTTATTTACCTAGATTACAGATGCCACAAGCTAGAGTTGGCATTTTCTAACAATTTTTAGAATTTTGCCCAACTCAAACTTATGTTATCTCTCAAGAAAAAGAATTCTACTGAGCATTAAAAATAAAATTTAAATATTTCCTAAAATCTAAAAACTTAACTTAACTCTCGAACTCCTACTGACAATCGTCAATTTTTTTTTGTGAGTAGAAAAGTTTTTATTTTTTTTAACAATTTTTTGATCTAAAAAATTTCAAGTAAGATTGAAATAATTTAGAGTAAAATCATCTCAAGAATTGTGGTATCATTCATAAATTTACTTTAAGCCAAAATAAGTAAATTTAAACTCCAGAAATTACTACGTATAACCTTTTTATTTAAGCTTTGCTTAAAATTACTTGTAAGTTCATTAAATAAGAGATTACCTAGCTTATCTGATGCTGATCTATAGAATAGGCCAACAAAACATTTACAATATGCCAGCCATAATCGCCTCATGTCATGCCAATTACAGATGCTTCCACTCCCACTCTCCAGCCAAAACTCCGCTCCAAACTGATCTCGAATCTCGCATCTTGAATCTGGCCAACAGCAGATTGAAGCGTAAAATCGAGTGCAATAAAATGTTGCCTCTCTCAGCAAGTGCCCAACTGTTTTGAATCAACAAAATTGGCTGAGGCAACAAAGACGGCGACACGCTCGCTAAACGGACAAAAGGAGGGAGGTGAGGAGAGTAGAGAAATGGAGAGTATAGGAGAGAAGATGGTCTTGGACGCGAGCTGCCCATGATCATAGCAATGATCGCAGCAGTTGGACAGCAGGACTTGGCCGAGTCGAAGCGGAACTAGCTGCATGTTTGCACGGCACATTAGCAGTCAGATACAACAACAACAGCAACAACAACAACATTATGGCCCAAAATGAGATGGGAGAGACATGGAACGAAGCCTCGAAGTGTTGCAAATTTTTATTTGGAAGCAATTTTCACACCCTGTGCGACATCAGGCAAAATCAGGAGGACAACAACAGGACAACAGGCAGCAACGTGGCTGTAAATCGAGCCCGAAAATCCCGAAAAACTGAAACGCTGCAGGACACATTGAGGCTCTGCTGCTGACAGGACACCGCGTGGCGAATCCAACTGTTGACAACTTCATGGAGCGCTCGACAGTTGCAAAGTTGCAAGTTGCAAATGATGCCAAATGATTGCAGACCATATAAATTTCGATTGTAGCAACTGATTAGCAAAACTGGCTTACCTGACTTTCATCTCGTTGCACGTTGCACGTTCACGTTCACGTTGCAAACGCTGCAACGCCTACCCCCAGCAGTCAAAGAGTCAGTTAGCTGCCCCGTTGACAGAGTCATCATTTTAGTTGCGCTTACCCAGCGATTATTTGCAATTATGAGCTGAGATCTGCACAGTTTCTGGGAGGATTCACTTGCAACTCCCACTTGGAATATTTTACAGCACCTTAAGTGTTAAAATTGTATTATTTAAACTTTTATTTAACTACTTAAGCCCATGATTTGGCGTAAAATATCGAGTTATTGTAATCATTAAGTTTGATTAAGTAAAAAATGATAACAATTTTTATATATTTGACAATATAAATATATTACAATATTAAATACTTTATATATAATTTTAATAAATTTTGTTCTTAAATGTTAAATGGTTTAATCAAATTATTTATTTATATAAAGTGATTTTTTCTGTGTGATCACTTTCCAATACTTTTAAGTTTGACTTTCTGACTTGTTTCATAATCACCTGCAATCTGGCCGTAAAACCAACGTATGACCTTGCCCAAAAATGGTCCAAGGACATAGGTGCGTGCATATTGAGGATGACCTTCAGCCTGAAAGTAAGCCTCGGGGGGTTTGTGGGCGCTGGTGTGGTTGCCCTATGTTTTGCTATTGTGTGGCGTTGCTTTGGTTTAACACTCAGCTGCCGTTGTTGTGACCTTAGAAATTTTGATGGATTGCTTACCATTCTCACTACCCAAGACAACAGCAACAGCAGCAATAACAACAACAACAACCGCTCAAGGTCATTAGCTGAAATCGAATTCGCTACGTCTTGTCTGCGGCTAACCATATCGCATGGTAATACCAATTTATATAGCCTTCATTATGAGCAAATTAAAACAGCTCATCGGCCATTACTCACATAACTCGTACTACCAAATAGCGCGCCTTTATGAGCCCCGCGAGTTCAGCAACTGATACAACTGATAGACAGATCTGTGGAACTGTGGAATTGTGGACTACCTACAGAGGTTTTATGATTTGTTTACTCGACTGCCGTGCAGTCCAGTTTGGTCTGTACTGGTCTCGGGCTTGCAATATGCTGATGGCTCATCAGTCTGGGAGACTGTGTGTTCGTTCTCATCATTTGGATTTTCCGCAGCAATAAAATTAATAAGAACGCGCTAATTTTGCAGCTACGGCCCCTGCCCCGCCTGCTCGCCTGCCCCGTCTTCCGACGCTCCGACATCCTGTCTGCACCTAAGCAAATAGACTGCGATCTCGCTCATCTAACTCTTTTTTCTGTCCCACTGTGTGCCAGACTGTGCCAATATTTGCACAGGCTTGTGGCTCAGACCTCAGCTGGAACGCCATTTTGTGCGACATCAGCCTCGAGAAGGATCGCAACAGCGACAGAAACAGGCCTTAAGTCCTCAAATAATGGCCCATTAATAGACTGATATAATCTTTAAAAATACATTTAATTCATTGAGAATGCAGCGACATCAGCAACTACAGCAACAACAACTACTAGGCGCTAGAATGCAATGGCAATATGGGAAATGAGATGTCTTCTCAGGCATATTTGCCTTGGGTGCAAAGGAGCGCGAGAATGCCCAAAATGCAAGTCGACTTGTCCAATTAGTTGGCGCAGCCAAGGTAGAAACTGTGCTCTTTAGTGTGTCTTCATGTGAGAGAGAGAGAGAGAGAGAGAGAGAGAGAGCTGTGTGTATGTGTGCGAGCGAAGAGCGTAAATGTTTGTTCTACCGAGTACATAAGCAGCGCACACTCCGAAAAAAGATACTCCGAATAGTAAAATGTGAATAGATTATTTTCTTGTACTGGGATTATGTACTTACATATTGGAATAGAATAACTAGTATTATGTCATAGAATCAAGCAAAGTAAATTAACTAAAAGAAAAATAGTCAAGGCATTTAGGTCATAAAGAGATAAAAATACTTCCTTTAGTATGATTTTCAAATTATACCTACTTATCAAATTAAATATGTATTTGTGAATATTGCAATCATTATTAAGTCTATTGTACAAATATTGATATTAAATATATTAATTATGGATATTTAATAAAGTATATTAATTTAAAACAAGTTTAAATCCAATCTTTCATCTTGAATCATATATAATGTTAGTTACATTTTTATAAATATTAATAAAACAATGTATTCGAATAATTCTTTTGAGCTGTCAGTCACTTCTTGACAAAAAAACTCACGCTTTTACCCAGGATATGCAATACAAAAGATACAACAATTATACTAAATTTAATAGATTGCCGTACCCATATTAATAATTTAATAATCGCTTTCACTTTACCATACAAATTATCAATATTATTCAGATTTTATGGCAATTACTATTACTAATCTCATTTATTTACCCATAACACACTTAGTTGTGTAAAAGTTAACCCAAAAGTTCCAAATACTGAACTCTGTAAATAAAGTGTGTAAATAACGCCTAAAGCTGTTGATATGGTAATAAACCGTTATTGAAATTTGTGTGAAATTGTGCCAAATAAGTGTAATTAAATACAGTTAGTGCACCCATAAATTACACAGCTAAAATAAATTCCAACTATCAGGCAAGTTCGATCGCTTCGCCGTAATACCGAAAACTGCAATCGCAAACATTTTCCAATATTTCCGCCATTTCTTATTGGGCGCAGGCCAGAGTATATACCACACAAACATATGCATTTACACAAACACACACAAGCATGCACAGAGAGTATACACTCTCACTTGGCAGCTGCTCCAAACGTTTGTCTCTCAGTTCGATCAAACAGCTAGCTGCACTCTTCACACACACGCTGAAGCAAAGGCAGGCGAGAAGAAGCAGCAAATTGCTCCTCCTCCACGATCGTTAATCGTTTCGGCGGACAGCAGAGCGACGGCAATAGCAACTGCGAACCCAGCAGCAAACTTGGGCATGCAAAATGTAGTGAAAATAACCTGAAATGCGCGCAGGCAATGAATAATACGTGTTTTATATAAAGAAATCATTTTAAAATAAGTTTTTGATGTGTTTTTCTTTGTTATTAAGGGATCTTTTAAATAAATTAAGCTGTTGTCAGAACAATATTTTTGTAATTTTACTAAAAATATTGTAGTTAATTTTAAGCAAAATGTATCTACACATAAATTTTCGTAAAAAACATAGAGAACCTTTAATATTTTTCAAGCGATCTACAAACTTTTCGTTGCTAATGCTATTTCTAAAACACATCCTGTTGGGTAAAAGAAGCTATGTGCATGAGCACACGAAGCAACAGCTCGGCAGACAACTCGTGTAACGACGACGACGTCGACGACGACTGCGACTGTCATGTCGATGCTCGAGTCTCTAATTTGGAGTCTCTGGTTGGTTGTCTTCGATCCGCATGTTTGGCAGCGCGTCTCGTCCGTCAGTGTCTCTCATTCGCCTCTCGTATTCGCTGTCGTCAACACACACGCGCACGCAACGACATCGACATCGACAACGACAGCGACAGCTGAACAGGTTTAAATCTATTTGTCGAGTCGAGTCTCTGATCGTTCCCCAGGTAAAAGAACGCGCCGTGTGTTTCAGTTAAGCGTTGGCACTGAACCGGGTAACAATCGTTCACTCCTCCGCTCCGACTTCGTATAATATACAACAACCGTATCGCGTAAACTGTCTCTACTATGTAGAGCAAATGGAAAGTGTTCAGAGTTTTCGAGTTCTTCATTCATAAAACTGTTTTTGTACAAGTGAAACAACTAATAAGAAAGCAAAAACAAAATTTGTGCCAAAAATAAAAATTAATAGAGGAAAATAAAGCGAACCGTGTGATCACAACATATATATAACAAATCGATGTCAATAAAATGCAAATCAAATTGAAATCGATAAAAGTGCGCATGCTAATGATGATTATGCCCAATTTATAGTGCGCTAATTGAATGTGAAATTGCCATAAAAAATATTTAGCTAGGGATATAGCATACTAAATAAACGCAACAATTGACAAGCGAATCAAGCTAAATAAATACCATACTAACTGGTCAGTTATACTACACAAAAACAACAATCAGCAATAAACAACAATAAGTGAAAAACTTAGCCATGGATTTAAGTTATATATTTATCGTCTGCCTTTTGGCGCTATGCAGCGCCGACGCCGAAAGCAAACAGAAATCGGGCAGAGGCCGAGGCTCGATGTGGTGGTAAGTAGCATGGAAAAACTAGGATAACCCAGGGGGATGGTGGGGGGTGGTCCAACATGACATTGAAAATACATAGTAGCTGATAATGCGCCCACGCAACATTTGCATAAGTCAACAAATTCGAATGGGACAAACAGTTCAGGCAATTAGCGAACGGGCGAGAAGAAGAAGCGCAAACAGGCAACGGGGGCAGAGAAGAGTTGAGAGAGCCGAAAGCCAAAAGTCAAAGTCAACAACAACAGCAACAGCAACAGCAAACTTTGAGGCACGCGCCGCACAACAGCAACAACAGTAACAACAGAAACAACAGCAACCGTTAAGAAAGCCACGAAAATTAACGCAAGATTTGTATAAAATTTTCCCAGCCAAAGCCCAAAGGTCTTGGCTTTTAAATGACCAAAATCTGGTTGCTGAGATTGCTGTTGTTTTTCTTATTGCTGCTGCTGCAGCACGCACAATGCGGAAGCCACAAAACGCAGAAGCAACTTTGATGAAAGCAATTAAAAATTCTTAACGCGCCTGCAACTTTTACCCAAGGGAAGGAACAGCAAACAGAGTGCGTGTGTGTGCGAGTGTGCGAGTGTGTGTGTGTATGTCAGAGATGGTGACACACTTATTGTTATTGCCAAGAAATGCTTTTGGGAACAGGAAAACGGAAAAACAGCAGCAGCTCATCAAAATCAAGTTCGTTGCCTAAGTCTTTTGTTTCTGAACAAACAAATAAGTTCAAAATTATAATTGAAAATGTTGTTAGTGCCCTAATAACTTTTTATAACGGCATAAATTTGTTGTTAAAATTGTTGCCTGCTGCCGACGCATAAATCTTCTGCCATCGATTTTAATCCGCCTGGGAATTGAAATCGAAATCGCAAAACCGAATCGACAAAATCCAACGCAATCGCCGCTGCCGTAGCTTGTTGTTGTTTTTGCTTTTATTACTATCGAAATTTTTATCGAAATAATTTCGTATGTTTTTTACGCGGCTCAACGAGTTTTTTCCTCTCTCCAAGCATTACGCAATTCGCAATTGTTTAAAAAGCAACAAAAACAATGCATAATAAAAAAAGTAAAACAATGAGCTAAAAAATATTAACTTTCCCACCGTAATCAACGCGGCAATTGAATTGGCAATTAATTTGCATACAGTCTTGCTGTCAATAAACATTTGTTTATGCGCGTATTTATTTATTGCTGTTTAACAACAATTTGTAACGAGAGCAATAACAGTTTAAGAGTTCGTTTCTATTATAAATAAAAACATTTTTTTTTGCTTCAAGCAAGGCCGCCGCAATACAAAAAAAAATAAAAAAAACAAAAAAGATGACAGCAAATGGAAGCGAGAGCCGACAAGTGTCATCAAATATTTGTTAGTGTATGCGGTCGTCTATGATTGTGTGCGTGTGGTGTGTGTGTGTGGTGTGTGTGTGGTGCATGCATGAGTAACGCCGGCAATTGACGTGCTCAACAAAAAGGAAAAGCCGCAAGTGAAAAACCAAGAAAAACAACAACACAAGACTTAACTCAAGTCAAGTGGAAATAAACATAATGCCAAAAAAAAAATTTACAAAAACAACAGCGAGACAACAACAAATACGCATAGAAATACTTATAATGAAAATGTTGATCCGTCTTTTGGTTTTGCTTTGCGTGTCCAGCTGCCAGAGATTCCCACTCTCCCACTCCACTACATCTATTTGTAATTAGGCGCAAAAAACCAAGTCAAGCATTAAATAGTCTTGACACGCCCAACACTCCTTTTTTCCCCTCTTCCTCTTCTCGGCTGCCTTATTAATTTTTTGTATCTTTCTTCTATGTCGTTTTGCAGGGGAATTGCCAAGGTCGGCGAACCGAACAATATTTCACCCATTAGCACTGGCATCATGTACATGGATCCCGCTATACACTCGACACTGCGTCGCAAACAGCGTCGTCTGGTTCGGGACAATCCCGGCGTGCTTGGTGCCCTGGTCAAGGGCGCCAACATGGCCATAAGCGAGTGCCAACATCAGTTTCGCAATCGTCGCTGGAACTGCTCGACGCGCAATTTTCTGCGTGGCAAAAATCTATTTGGCAAAATTGTTGATCGAGGTAAGTGAATTAAAATATGTGAAAAGAGGAAGAAACTGAGACTTTCATAAAAAAAAGGATGGAAGTAGAAAGGGATTTGTCGGCTTGGAAAAATTACACTTAAGTGTTGTCAGAATTTTAAAAAGTTAAAAAAAAAAATAGGAAAATTTAAAATAAATTAAACAACAGAAAATTGTGTTCTAAAGTCAGTCAAAAAAGAAGACAATTTTGTGTTTTAATTGTATATATTATATGCTGAGATCTTACATGAAATGAGCTAAAATTGCCACACTGATTGAAAATTGTTTCAATTGTTATCCACTTCAATATCATTTACTATGACAACTCGTATCAAGGAATCGGGAAATTATACACATCCTATCGTATACTTTATTCAAGAGCATCTCCCAACTGCAATATGATATGTGGTCTGTTTCTTGACGAACCCAAAAGAAAAATATTGTTGTCAACGCCTCTTTGTCATGGCTACTAGCCAAATATACAAATTGTTTGGGTTTTTTGAGTATATATTTAATTTTTTTTGGGTACTCTCAATATCTTGTTGTTGTTCTTATTTATGTTGTGAAATGTTACTCTGTGTGTTGTCTCAGTAATATGATCGGGCACTTGCCGCATGTTGCAATGCGGCCCGGCCACTTTCGCTGCCTGTCAACGAGTGTTGGAACAATGGGTTTGCCTTGTTTGGCGTTGCTTGTGGCTGTGGCTGTGGCTGCACTTGCTCCACTTGCATTTCAGCATGTTTATGCTAATTGGCGCAGGTTGGCAGCACCAAACTCCAAGTGGAAGACGAAGTCAGAGTCAGAGTCAGACTCAGAGTCTGAGTCTGAGTCTCTCAGCTCGCATTCAAATCAATCAAAAGTGCTTGTTTGTTCGCCTGCTGTGACAGTTGCCAGTTTTCAGATCCCAGGCGACCAAAACCCAACACTTTTAGCTCCCCGGTGACAGTCTGTCAGTCGTGAGTCGTTCGTCAGTCAGTCAGTCAGTGAGTCTGACTTTCTGTCTGTCTGTCTGTCTGTTGTCAACAATAATTTTCATATAAATGTAAACACTGTTGCCTTGTTGTCCTGCAGTTTCAACTGAATTTGACTTTGGCATAAAATGCATATCCTGCAGTTTTATTAGCTACTGTTCTGACTTCTACCTGGCAATCACTTTCTCATAGTTTACCCAGTGATATATGTGTATATACGTGTATATTGTAACATATACATGGGCGTGCGCAGCGTCGCGTGCGTTTGTCTCTTTAGAACCTTTCACTCAACGGCAGCTGACTTTTATAGCTAAGGCTCTTGACCTTATCAACAAACGTCGACGGACAACGACAACGACAGCGATTAACAACATCCTTTTTATGAGTTGCACTCTCTTGACATTTTATGGATTGTTCGGGATTATTGGACTGGTGACAGCTTTTTATCGCAGCACTTTCATCGCTTACTCAATTTTATTTTTTTTTGTATTTTAATGTGCCCTTGGAACTAATTAACACCTAGGCCATTAACACTTGGGGTTGCGTCTGCGGCAGTGGCTCTCAAACTGTGACTGTGTGAGTTAATACCCAGGAGACAAGACACAGACAAGGGATCAAACATTGTCCAGCCAGTCAGCAGGGTCACTTCTCATCTCTATCTTCTCTTCACTTCACTTCTCTTCTATTTCAAATTCAATTTACAGACGAGGGCAAGACAAGTCAACTAACTTGTTTTCTAATTGGTGACACCTTGTCAATTTGGCATGCTACACGCTTTAATAGGCTGACTCCTAGCACTGATATTTTTTGCGCATTCTAATCATGAAGGATGACGAATGGACACAGCCACCCCAAGGACTGCCTGTGGCTTTTATATCAATGTCTAAACTATTCCTGGAACACTGCAGATCCTCTGGGTCTAAGCAGCTTACCTCAACTGTGTACTGAGCTACCTGAAAGGAGATTTTGTGCTTCTGCTCTCAATTTCATCAGTTGCTTGCCACGCCCAGCAGCAGCGGAAATCCGTTTAGCAATTACCCAAAAAAAAAGGAGTCTTCGATAAAGCAGGAGATGAAGAGAAAGGGAGAAAGGGAGAGAGGGGACTGAAAGCTACTCAGATTACATACGTAAACATTTAGTGGGCGTTGTTCCTGTGCACATTTGTTTGCCTGGGCAAATTAAAGAGTACCTGCGACACACCCATTATCCAATCCAATGTGAATGAGTCTCTCATGAGTCCACTCATTTCTTTCACCACTTAATTGCTCAATGTTCGCCGTTTTATTGTCTTTTGTTCGACGTTGTTTCTGCGAAACATTTGCCAAGCTATTTACACGGCGTAAAAAAAAAACCCACAAAAGAGAACACACCACACACACACACACACACACACCACACACAACTACACCACTTGCGACGCAATGTAACGCGAATTCTTGTTAAGCTAATCACCAAAAGTCAGAGTCAATTTGTTGTTATTGTTGCTGTTGTTGCTGTTGTTGTTGATGACGACGTTTGCGCATGCGCCGAAGCGACGCGTCGACCGCCTTCTCTTATCACAGATTAAACATCGCACATATTTACCTTTTACGTGAAATTATTTAAAGACAACAAAACCAAAATGAAAACGAAACCAACACTCTTACACACACATTGCAGCAACAAACAAACATTAACCGGGAATTGAACACAGCATAGCTAAAATACAGGGTGACCAGAAAAAACGGAGACAAACTTTAATATGTCCGTAAGCAAAAGTATGTTACCGGATTTAATTAAATGTTATTTTATCGTATTCTTCATTCTTTTTTGTACTAGTCACAACATTTTTTATCCATTGCTGTTAAATTTTCCTGTGGTTTCAGAATGTCAAGTAAACGTTGTGCAATTTTAGAGCTGTTTCATCAAGAAAAACGTCAAATGTGAATTTGTTCGTTAGCTCGAGGTGCCTAGGTAGACTGTGTCCAAGGCCACCCGCCACTTTAATGAGATTGACCATGAAGGCTATCGTCCGGGAAGAGGAAAAAAAGCACCGTCAATACTTCTGCCAATCGTCAAATCATTCGAAAGCGGGTGATGCGAAATCCGAGGGTCTCCATGAGGAAAATTGCCCGTGAGACCGGAATGAAACGTGATTCTGTTTGGTAAATGGCGAAGAAGCACCTTGGACTTAAGCCGTACAAGCTCAAAAAATTTCAGATCCTCACGGATGAAAACAAGCGCGTGCGACTGCAAAGATGCCACCAACTCAAGCGTCGGGCCGCAGGTCAGCGATAGGAGCGCGTCCTTCTCACGGATGAGAAGCTGGTAACCGTCGAGCAGGCTCACAACCACTAAACTGCAGGATCTGGTCCGCCGAACCATCGGGTACGTCGGCCATTGTCAAACATCGCCAAAATCCGAAGTCCGTTATGGTCTGGGGCGGCATTTGCGCCAGCGGCAAGAAACCCCTGGTTTTCGTGGATCAAGGGGTTAAAAGAAACCAAGAAGTGTACCGCCACGACATTCTCGACGCCGTGGTAATTCCTTGGGCCCAACTGCACTTCGGCGATGCGGACTGGACTTTTCAACAGGACTCTGGCCGGCTCACAAGGCGAAAATGACGCAAGACTGGTGCAAAACCCATTTTCCGGACTTCATCTCGTCTGCTGAATGGCCACCCTACTCGCCGGATCTCAACCCGATGGACTACAGCGTGTGGTCGATATTGGAGGCCAGGACCTGTGCTAAGCCTCACAAAAGTTTGGAGGCGCTGATGCAATCGCTTCTCTTGGAATGGAACCGACTGTCTCCCGAGGACCTGCGGCCCATGGCCTACAATTTTAAATCACGTTTGGACCTGTGCATGTCAGCTGGAGGAGACCATTTCGAAACCGGCTGAGAATCTTACTACTAGTGATCCACTTTATCGTTACTAATTGTTGCTTTGCTAAATTTCTCTCGTTTAGTAAAATTATAGTTAAAAATGTTTGTCTCCGTTATTTCTGGTCACCCTGTAATATAAGAAAAATACAAAAAAAAATAGGAACGCAATTCCGGGAAATCGGGAATTCAAAAGCGGCAAAATTAGGCGGAAGTTGAGAGCGCTCACAGTTTATAGGCTGACATTCCCCCGCTGCTTGTCAATCGTCACCTGCACCTGACAGTCAATCACAGCGGCATCAATCAACAGTTTCAGTCACCAGTCGAAAAAGTTAAGTCAAAGACTCCGTTAATATTAAAGAACAATTA
This sequence comes from Drosophila recens, assembly GCA_037043495.1. NCBI lineage: Eukaryota > Metazoa > Arthropoda > Insecta > Diptera > Drosophilidae > Drosophila > Drosophila recens. The sequence goes on from JBAMBJ010003613.1 coordinate 420,063, forward strand.
AACTGCATATGAAAAATACTTTGACTGACCTTCTAAATTTAAGCTAGTGATGTTTTGTATCTTAAAGATTTGTTCAAAAGTATCTGAAAGATAAAACTGCAACTATGTCCGTTAGAAATTGCATACTTTAGATATTTTTGCAGACACAAGTAACATTCTGTGCTGCAGAAATTCCTTAGGAAATTCCAAATAGTTGTACTCGAGTACGAGCATTCATTTGGCTACTGCTTGTACTCATAAATATTAGTATGAGTGCACATTTTGCTACCTGACTGCGCTCATGTGTCATCTAGATACTCGTACTCGTACTCGTCGCCGAATGAATTTATGTATTTGTATCTGTAGCTCTTGAGTTGCAGCTCGCTGGGCACTTGAAAAATTATCTGCAACATGTAAATTCAATTTTCATTGTTCTTTATCTGTGATGGTCGCTCTGTCTCCCTCACTCTCTTTAACCCTCTCTGTCTCCCGAGACAGAAATCGAAACGGAGGCAGTTACTAATAATAAAAAAAGAAGAAAATAAAAACAGACAGATAAAAATAAAAAATAAAATCAAGTCAAGTCGAGTAAAGTAATGTAAAGTTTTCTACAAGGGCCACTCGACTGGACGATGGTTTTGTGGCCGTACTGTAGATGGGGCAAAGTGTTAAGTTGGAATTTATAGTTGAGCGTTTAATCTGTGTCAGTTTCTGCGTCAGTTTGCAGCCGGGCCTCGGCTCCAATGATAACTTGAAGTGTCATAATTGACCAGACTTTGGAAGACAAGTGCCATTATTCATAAGAAGAAGAAGACGAAGAAGAAGACAAAGTAGATGGAATTTAACTGTTGCCCACGTCGCAATCGCAATCACTTGAACAAGATTGAGATCTTGTCTTTGGGGGATCGTCATCTGCCCCCAAGTGGAACACCCAGAAGGCAAACAGTTGCTCATTCTCTCTCTCTTTCACTCTCTTTTACAGGCTGCCGTGAGACGGGCTTCATCTATGCGATCACGAGTGCCGCTGTGACCCATTCGATAGCTCGTGCCTGCAGCGAGGGCAGCATCGAGTCCTGCACCTGCGATTACAGCCACCAGTCGCGCTCACCGCAGGCCAACCATCAGGCGGGCAGCGTGGCCGGCGTCCGGGATTGGGAATGGGGCGGCTGCTCCGACAACATTGGTTTCGGCTTCAAGTTCTCGCGCGAGTTCGTGGACACCGGCGAGCGTGGACGCAATCTGCGCGAGAAGATGAATCTGCACAACAACGAGGCGGGCCGAGCGGTAAGTAAACCAATCAAATGAAAACTCGATTCGATACGAATCGATCGAATCCGATCCGATCACATCCATCCCATCCAATACATATATATCTAATGGCTGTCGCTTCGCTTTGGTTGGCTCGCAATTTACGACTTGCCTAATAAAAATCAACGAATGCTTTTTACCGATTTCCGCCCCAATTGGCGACTCTGTAACTTGTTCAGCCTGCTGCCAACTTAAGCAGGGAGGAAAAGAGAGATGCGGTAACCAGACGGTACTGCGACTGTCTCCTCTATGCACTCGTTTGCGCCCATGTAGCTCGTATATTAAAATCGTTGACAGCTTCCAGCTCCGGAGGAGAGCTAAACACACAAAATATACTTATATATATGTATATAAAAAAAAAGTAGTGCGCAGCTGCTGCACAGTGGATGAAATTAACTATGAGATGATCATTTATCAATCAAATGGCCTATTGGCAGCTAGAAAAATGGTCAACAGGCTGCACAGCTTAACGTCAGCATCGTTAGTTATCGATCAATTAATTAGAGAACGAAGTTTTTGAGCTACGCTCTGAGTGGAGAAAGTTTGATGGCAGTTTATTGTTTTCTTAATATCGATCTATGCAATCAATTAATTAAGTTTTAAATATGCTGGCAATTTTTTTGATATTTTAACTTAACTTTTGTGCTTTTGAAATAAAGAAATTGGGCAACCAATGTGTTAACATAAAATATAAATATATATATTAGTTAACTAGGACTTGTTGAATTTTCTAACATTTATGCAATCTTCAAATCGAACCAAGTTATTGATATTTATTCCCTTTGTTGTCGTTAAAAAAACAATCTCCCAGTTCTTAGCCTCATTTATCATTTGATACGAGTGTTTTTCACATTAACTTATTGATTGCATAAACTGTTTGCAGTTTGTCCAAAATTCCCAGCATAAATCTTCAGTTAATTTCCACACACATTCGCACATTTTATGAGTGAGTGCAACCCACTGTGCACCATGTTGCTGTTGTTGCTGTTGTTGTCAGCAGCTCCTCCTGTGCCTCCCCAGTTGCTAGCTCTTTCGCATGGGCCATAGAAAGTAGCACACTGAGTGCTCAACCCAAAGCTCCCAAGCTAGTCAGACTTGGACTTGGACTCGGGACTGCGATCTCTGGAGCGCCAGATCTTTGGGGCCACCATCTGTGTTATTATTTTATTACTTGTTATGGGCTCCATCCATGATGATCATCATGTGCTGTGCCGTGTGCCGTGTGTTGTGTGTTGTGTGCGCCTTGCTGGCTGCCAGGGCCCCCAACTGCGTTGATTTCTTACTTTTGGTCAGGCCAATTACAACAACAGCAACGGCAACGGCAACAGCAACGGCAGCAACAGCAATAACATGCAACATGCGCACAGCAAGTTGCAACAACATTTATTGATTTTTAATAACTGCAACAACGTGGCAGGCGGGCCGCCAATCGAAGCGAGCAAAAAACGGCAAAATAATTAAGTGAAAAAGATATTGGAGAAGCTGCAACAGCAGCCTAATAAAGTCATACTAATGAAGTCTTCTCCCTCTTCCTCCTTGTCATCTTTGCAGCACGTACAGGCGGAGATGCGTCAAGAGTGCAAATGCCACGGCATGTCCGGATCTTGTACAGTGAAGACTTGCTGGATGCGTCTCGCCAATTTCCGTGTCATAGGCGACAATCTAAAGGCGCGCTTCGATGGCGCCACACGCGTCCAGGTCAGCAACAGTTTGCGGCAGAGCAGCAACGCCGTCGCCGTCGTCAGTTCAAATGCGGCGGGCTCCAACAACGTTGTGGGTGGCGTCTCCAACAACGGCAACGGACTGCCCGCCTCTGTCAACGGCTACGACGATGAGGAGCGCATGCTAAATGATCATATGCCCGAGCTGCTGCTGGAGAACAATCATCCGAACAGCAAGCAACACCATCCCAATATGCCATCGCCCAACAGCTTGCCTGCGGCAGGCACAAGATCGCGGGGTCATGGCCGAGGTCGCCAGGGACGCAAGCACAACAGGTAAACTTTAATTCAAACTCTTACTTACTTAATTATTATTTATACACCTTATTTGCCTATTCAAATATTTATTTTTAAAACATCAGCTTTAGACTGAGGGATTTTTACTAAACTAAAAAAACTAAACTAACTAAAAAAAGATTTTAATTTATGAAAAAATAAAAATAAAATTTAAAGAATGATCTATTCTTAATTCTTACTATACAATTTTTTTAAAATAATTATATGTATATAAGAGAAGTCAACTTAAAAAAGTTTGCTTTTTAAAATAAATTTTAACTTATAGTTAAAGGTCAAAAAAGCAAATTGTCGATCCTAAAAAGTAGGCCTTCAAAAAATTCTAAATATGACATTGAAATGATCCGCCACTAATTCACCTCTTTTTATTTTATTTTCTCCCTTACAGATATCACTTCCAGTTGAATCCCCAGAATCCGGAGCATAAGCCTCCAGGTCCCAAAGATATTGTCTATCTGGAGCCTTCGCCCAGTTTCTGTGAAAAGAATCTGCGGCAGGGCATTTTGGGCACACACGGGCGTCAGTGCAATGACACCTCGCTGGGCGTCGATGGGTGTGATCTGATGTGCTGTGGGCGTGGCTATCGCACACAGGAAGTTGTTGTTGTCGAGAGATGCGCCTGCACCTTCCATTGGTGTTGTGAGGTCAAGTGCAAGCTGTGTCGAACCAAGAAGATTATACACACGTGTCTGTAAGATGTCCCACTCCCCTCCAGCCCTCCCTTCAGCAGCTTGTAATCCCCCCCTTTTCCCCCTCCCTCTGTGTATGTGTTATGTATTGTCTACGCTTAGCCTTTGTTATTAGAAATTAAGAGCCTAGACTAAAGCCTAGTTAAAGTCCATCACCCGCACTTAGCCTACATATACCTATAACAGCCTTCACTCACCTTTTTAGCAGTATTACATGCATATATGTACATCTATATACGTATATACATATATAGCAAGGACACGAGTTCACAGCCACGACTTCGTTTTGCCCAGTTTTTAGTTCTATAATTTCAGCAAATTTTTGTAAATTACGTTGCTGTTCCATAAGCCCATTACGAGTACTTAATTGTAGACATAGTTTAGTCTTAGGTTTTTTAATTTGAAACGCGCGTTTAAACCTTCCCTTTTCCGTTTCCGCCCCCTCGAAAAAAACAAAACGAATAACATTGTACGAAATCATTGAAAACAAGACTGAAATTCAATTGCGCGCAGCCCTCTCTTTCTCTCTCTCTCTCGCTCTCGCTCTCTCTCTATCTCTTTTTCTAACTGTCTCTCTCACTGTCTAACAGCAACAATAGCAACTTGGCAATTCACTAGTTACTATTGTTGTTGTTGTTTAGTTAGCAGCGACTTTGACGCTGGCAGCGCTGCTTGCATTTCGCTTTGCCCCAAGCTTCAAAGCCAATGTTAAGCATACGCCATGTGTGCCCCTTCCCATGGAAAGCGGAACTAGTTCGTCAAGTGAATCATCACACTTGGAGCACTTGGAACCAGCTTCAATTGAAATCGTTTTCCATACAAATATTTGTGTACATAAAAATGCTTATGTTAGTTTAATGAGTGTGTTTAGTGCGTAAGTTAGTCTATAAGTAAGTACAACAAATGCACGCTAGATGGCGCCACACAAAAACAATTATTTTATTCTGTTATTTCTGCTTAAAAATTTATAAAATTTACGCACAAGAAAATGAAAGCGAGAAAGAATTCTATTTTCTAAATAAGTTTTGAAAATATGTGTTTTTTTTGTCATCTGTTTTTTCTCTCCTCAATTTAATTTATGTACTTGTATGTTGCCTTTCGGTTGTGCGTTCTAGGTATTACTACTAATTAATTAATTAATTAATTAACTGATAATAATAATATTAATGACTAATTAGCATACTAATTCAACTAGTTTTAATTAATTTATATTAGCATATAGACAACCTACAATTTTGTAAAGTATTAAAAAGATTTTAAATGATGAAAAAAACAACAACAAGAATTGCGAATGCAATGCACAAATCAATAAAAAATAAAACAACAACAACAACAAGAAAAACTTATATACGAAAAAATAAGAACAACAATGTGGAATTTATTTTTGTTGAGCAATTATTTGGTTCAAGTGTGCGGCAATTAGTTGTGTCAGCCAAAGCCGGACACGGGGCAGCTACATTTGCTGGGGACGGGGTAGAGGGGGAGGGGAGGAGAATGCTGCTTGGGTCATGGCTGCTTCAGGTATTTCAATATTTGATTTAAGCAGCTCGGTGGCAGTTTCCCAAGCGCATTTTTGTTGTGTTGCGGCTGTCAGGCTGACCAACAAAACAACAACAGCAACAACAACAAACAACAAACAACAAGTAACGAGTGAGCAGCAAAAGCAACAACAATAAGAACAACAACGACAGTTGCATCTTTTGTATATCTTCAACTGCTTCTTCTTCAGCTGCTTTTGCTCCTGACAATGCGAACGACAATTCCGCGCTGTCAGCGTTCACAGCGCCGAACGGCTTTCAACTTTCAGCGACAATCAGCAGGAGCAGGAGATGCAAGAGAAACAGGGGAGGTGAAGGCTGAAGATGGAGGGGGCAGCATATTGGACATGCAATTGCCTTGGCAACTATGCAACTGACAGCGACAGATCTAGACGAGGCGGCTTTGGCATCGGAATCGGTTTCGGAATCGCCAGAGTCAGAGTCCGAGTCCGAACCAGAGTCAGAGTCAGTCTGTTGGCCAAGCTGTGGCTCGGCTTACATTGATCCTGATTCCAGCTACTGATCTGCCAGCTTCGAGTAGTTGTACATGCATACATATATAAAAAGTGATCGTGCTACATGTGTCCGCTTCAGTTGACAGTTTTGTTTCGCTCTTTGATACGCTGCTGCAATTCCGAATCATTAAATGGGTGGGAAAAAAAACAAAACAAAATAAAAACAAATGAAAAGCAACGAAAGGAAACATCCGGAATGCGATTCTGTTGTGAGGAAGTCATCCAAGATTGTCCTGATTAATAGTGACTGCGACAATATGTTGACATATGAGTCTATTTTTGAACTAGTCCTTTTTTATAACAAATACATTTTATATGTCTACGGATAATCCTATATTTATATATATTTAATCGATTGGCAAGATACAATCTAGAGTTAAATTCTATAAAATTTTGTGAACTCCTTTGAACAAAACATTATTTTATATATTTGATACAAATGATTTAAATTTTATTTAGAAATAAAACTGTATGTATCTATAGATACTTAAATAAATATAGATACTGACGCGGGTAGAAAAATGTATTGTATTAATTGCATAAATTTATAGCCTATTTATTTCTCCTTATATGCCAAAAATCAGATAAATTGAATTGCGGAAATTGTAAAAAAATGGCCCTATTAAAATTATTGTCAGAAAATGAATGGAACAAGTATTTTCATAAATAAATTCATTTCATTGAAAAGACAATGTTTTATTATAATTATCGAAATATTTCTTAGTACGTCTCATATAAGTATTGACAAGGCCAATGGACCTTGTCTCTCCGCTTTTATTTCCAAAACTCATCTCCTTCAGTCCGCCGTTCTCCTCTGCCATTATGTCATTTGCAATTAGAGAGCAGCGTCAAATGCTTGGCAAATGATTCACAACTTGGAACTCATAACAAAGAGCGCTGAAACGCGTCCAAATGGAAGTGAGGGCTGACTATGTGAAAGGGAAGAGGTGTTGTGGCTTGGCCATTATCCATTACCATTACTATTACCATTACCATTACCTATTGGCCATTGACCATTGCCTATTATCCATTACACATTATCCAATATAACCCCACGGGGCACATAGTACGCCTAGTTACAACTGCAGACGAGGCATTGTCTGGGGCAAGCAGCGATGCCGCAAATATGGCACAGCGAGGCGACAATTGTTGTCTCCAAAGAGTCGTCTGCACATCGTCGCGGTCTGACATTGCTCCTAATCAATAAAACTAACGAGCGGATTAAGATTATGTTGCACTCGGCGGGATCCACAGAGGCGGCCAAAAGCGGCGCACGCGCATCCAAAAATGGTCTGGCGGCCTAATGAATTGCAACGTGCAACGTGCAACACGGCTGAAAACTGGAAACTGGCAACAGGCAACGTGCAGCATACGAAATCAAAATGCAGCATCACATCTCTTGTGCTCAGTTTGTTGTGGAGATGTGACAATGACAGTTGTTGTTCGTCATGTTTGGAGCATGTTGCTCGACTCGACTCGAGTCGACTCGAAACTCAACTAAAGTCGCTCTTTGTGTTGTAATTGCAGACGCCACACGTTTGCGCCGCTGTTTGATTTGGCAAAATGCAACGGTTCGACATGGATATCGATCCATGTGGCAAGACATTGAGGCAGCCGCCTCGCCTCTTCAGATCTCCTCCTCATTCTTGCCTCACACAATCACTTGTCATGCGACTCACGCGCCACTCTTGGCATGACAAAACTTCCAGCACTGCTCCCTGTCTCTTTCTCTTTCTCTGCTCCGGCTCTCCCCTCTCTTTCTCTTTTCCCCAAAGCAATACAATACAACTGTGCAAAAGGGCCGAAATATGTATTTTCGACACATTGGCCCCGAAGTTGGAGTTCGTGTTAATTAAGTGGCAATTGTTGTGCTCGAGGCGTGAACCGTGAGAATTTAATGGATTAGACAAATATCCACAAGTACACTTGGAGAAACAATTATTAATATGTGACAGCATTAACAGAACAAAGTTGATTTACTTGCTTAGTAAATTGGTTTTTATGTTGAAACAAAATATAACAAAAATAGAATTACCAAATTTTGTATACATATTTTTGAATTAAAACTGAATGGAAAAAAAAAAAAATTTTTAAAAATTCTTAAATTTTGCATATATATTTTTATTCTGTTTACAATAAATTGTAATTTGAGCTGACAATTAATAGTTTGAAAGCGATTCTCCACTTTTATTTAGTTAATCACCTCCATGTCAATTTACATTTAAAATATACTTATTTTCTTATACTTCTATTAATTTCAAAATACTTAAAGTATGTCAGTAGAATAAAAACAAATCAATAATTGGATCAATCTTTTTTTTTCTAGTCTTCTCTCTTGAGTTTAAATGAAATTTTATATCAAATATTACATTTTTGCATATAACCCATTAACCCATATAACCCATTTCAAAATCTATGAGACCTTTTTTTCAGAGTGTAGCTTAAAGTTGGCCTACGTTTTCGAGTACTGCCCATGCGTATGGCTATCAATCATCGCGAGCTGCTGTAGCCGCTGCTGTTAACTGTTTACAACTGGCGACAAGTTGAACTACCAGGAAGCAATGACCAAGCAGAGACCACCAGGCGAGAGGCGCAGAGAGCCCTCAGAGACCACAGCGACTAGACAAGAGAGTCCGCTCCCGCTCTTGATCCCGCTCTGGCTCCCACTTCTCCATAATACTTGAGTGACTGTCCGCCCGCCCGCCTTGCCATGGTCATGTAATTAACAGCACGCAAAAAGTGTTGGCCAACACATACATGGACATTGGCACATCCAATGGGGGCCCCATATCAATGCATGCCACATTTTGCAGGCAGTGCGACACGCATGTAAACATTACCATTTTTGGCTAAAGACGCGACAGCTGTTGAGGGCCCCGAAAGAGGGGGAAAGGAGCCGAGAGGAGTTTGTTGTGCTCACTGGGTGGCCAACTGGTCATAATTGAGTTACAATCGGGTTCAAAGTCAAATCGAACAAGTACTCGACTTTCATTTAGTCTCGTTTTGTTTTGATTTGTTTTTTTTTTTGCCTAATTAGTTTTAGTTTTTATCTTTTTCTCTTCGCTTTATTCTGCTATTCTGTTGTTGTTGTTGTTCTTGTCGTTTTGTGAGTATTTCTTGTGGCTGCGTAAAAGGTTTCCCATCATTTGGCTTCCATTATGCAGCGTTCGCGGCCACCGAATTCCAGAGGTGCGCGCAATGGGCGTCAGGTTTGCCCATGTCAGCCTCTGGGTAGAGAGGGCGAAGAGGGGAAGCGAGGAGAGGTTCGGTATGTCTGCGCCTGGGTGCCCACTACAAATTCACAACGGATGCGAAAACTTTCTGCTCTTGCTGTTGTTGTTGTGCGATCAGCGACTGTGGATGAGGATGAGATTTTAACTGCTCAACGATCATCTCATCGGGGCGCTTTTGTGTCCATGGTGCGTCTCTTGTCCGCTGTTCGCTGTCCTCTCATCGACATCAACGCCGTCCTTTGTTTGCTTGCCCTTTAAACGAACCCGTTGCCCCCTGCCCCTTGATATTCTCTCTCTCTCCCTCTCTCTCCCTCTCTCTCCTTCATTGACCCCGCTGCCGTCTCTCACCAGCCCTTCCCAGGGACAACAACGCAGGGAGTTGGGCTTTTAGATTTTGGTCTTGTTGCTGCCTCTGCGCCAACTTTGTTTAACTTTGCTTTATCGCTCGCTGTTGTTTTTGTTGTTGCACGATGTTGGTTTTTGTGGCCTTGCCAAAAAAAAGAAGTAAGGAAAGGTTCAAGCTCAGAGGTCATTAGGATTCATAATGACATTTATAACGCCATTAGCGCTGGAAATGAATAAATTAACAAATCAATTTGATTATTTTTTGAGTGCTTAAAGAAAACTATTATTTGAATAGCCGAAATCTAGAATTATAATTCTAGATTATTAAGATGTAATATTGCTACTGTGATAGCTTGAGAAATTGTTTTATGCTTAATTATAATTTCATAAATTTATGTGTATTTAAAATTATTTAAATATATGATATTTTTATTAATAATTGTTCAAGAACAACAAGAAACCAGAAATCTTTTCTATAAATATAAGGGAAAGATACGTACATATAAGCTTTTTTTCAACATTTCGTATTTGAAATACAATTTTGAAGATTATATTATTGAACAATCATTAACAAATCCTTGATGCTTTATAATAATAGCTTTTTTTGATACGACTTCTATATATATAAAAGATATATATATATTAAAGATAATTACAACAAAGAAGCAGAATCTTCAAGTAGTTTATCTAAAGGCGACTCTTCCTTATGAATGCAGTTTATAATGCTTTCAGCATATCCATACTCAACTTGACAGAACAGATAATGATCTGTACCGGGGACACGCCCCCAAAAAAAAAGAAAAAATGAATGATAGTAAAAAAAAGAAGGTACATTTCAACTTGACTACAGGAAGTTTAACATATCTCAAACAAAAAGCTCTCTCATATCTGGGCACTTGCCAGATCCATGCGACGACTTCCTTTCCTTTCGGTTTGGGTTTGGGACACTCCACTCACTCCGAGGCACTTGAGACAGTTTTTTGCACTTGTTGGGTGCACAAAAAACCAAAACTTGGAAATGAGACTGCGGTGGCGGCGACGGCGACGGCGACGGCGGAGGTGAAAGTGGAGGTTGAGGTTGTGGCGGTGTTCGCATATTCTTCTGCTCGGTGCACCTTGATTGTGAGAAAGATAACAACAACGCGAGGAGACAACAACAACAACAACGTCAAACAATGAGAAGGCCGCAGGAATTTGCGCGCTGAGATTAAGCCAGTTATGGCGAGGACAAAGAGCGAGAGGGAGGGAGAGGGAGAGGGAGACACTGAGGAGGGACAAAAAATGAAGCCAGAGGCGAGGCACAAACAGGTGCTGAGCAAATGGCAAACTATGCCACAAGGTATTGGGGCAATTAGTGCTCAACTAATTGATTTAAGGCATTTCCTTTCGCTGCTTCTACGACTTGGCTTCTACACAGAGAAAAGAAATCAATGTTAAAATTACATTAAAATTTTGCGATATAAGAATCTAATTTCTTAAGAGTATGTTCAGATCAAATGTCAATGAATGAGTATCAAAATTATTATTATTATTATAATTATATAGATAATTAAGATTTAAATAATAAATTGTTTTAATTACACCGATGACATCAATCAAGAAATTTGTACCCAATTTAGAAAACTCCGAGATCAGCTAATATTTGACTTGATTTTATTCCGAAATCCCTGTATATTTTTTCCTGTGTACTCGTAGTTGAATGCAATTGGACAATGGGACACGGCGGAGAGCTGAAAAAGTTGCGATTTCCGCATGAGACAAAAGTCGTCGCCTTGTCTCCCGCTCAGCGGCATCTCAGGCATTTGGCAAAGTTGCTTTTGTCGCAGCTGTGCTGATTCTTCGCTCTCTCTCACTCTCCCTTCTCTTTCTATCTCACTCTCTTTCTCTCTCTTTGGGGCAATTAAAAGCAGCCGCTGCACTGATTGCAACAATTTCAAGCTAAATGAACAGAGGCAAACGATCAGCTATCTGACCAGGCTCAGACTGCAACTCGGACTTCGACTCCGTCTTCGACTCGGCATCATCCTGTTGCAAGTTGCAAAGCTGCAAGTATTTAGTTTCAATTTGTTGCTTTGTTAGTGCGGGTTTTTAGATTTTTCATTTCAAGTCAAGTTGCTTCAGTGCACTCTACGTAGACTCCTGTCTACAGTCTTCCCACTCCACTCCACTCCTCTCCCCTCGATTCCTCAGTCTTCCCCTCTGCCGACTGATTAATTTTTGCGCTATTTACACGCTCGTTGGGCAACTTCACTCGGTGTGCTCCACTCTGTGTGCTGGCTTTAATTTTCAAAATTAGTCACGCGATTTTTATGTACTCCAAGAGGAGGCGTTCAACAGTTGAATGAGGCGAGCAGAGACAGAGGACAGAGAATAGAGGAGAGACACTGTAGTTAACTAGTCGAGATTCAGTCGTATGACAAATGATTTTATTAGCTTAGTTGAGTTAATCAATGTTGATGGTATTTATTAATTATGTTGTGTGTCTTGCGTTATTCGATACTCGTTGAAGGAACGCACATGAAGTTCTAGGTTGCAAGGAAGGAAGTGCAAGCCTGGCTAAACTGCAACATGCAACAATGCCACAAAGAGCTACCCTCATTCCTTTTTTTAGTGTAGATAAATAAATCTGTAAATATTTGTTTGGCTGCAGCGGCGGCGCAGCAAATTCGTATGCCAAATTCAAGGCAATGGCAAATTACACGCGCCAACAAAATTGAGTTCAATAATAAGCATGAAGTGCAGATTCTGAGGCTGGACACGGGACACTGGACACTGGACACCAGCTAAAAAAGCCGACACAGTCACGAAACGTCTTCATTCGCTGGCCAGACCAAGACCTCCGGATGCGTCTGCCAGCCCAGTTCAGATAGTAGTCATCAAAACACACAAACACACACACACTCAGCGATCCAAGGAAGAGGTGAGCGAGTAAAAGATACAGATACATCGCCCTGGGCGTTGATTGGCCATGCAAAAAGAAGAATCTCTCTCTCTTCGGGCTCAAGCCTCGACTCCAGACCTCAGGTAGTCACGGGTGGCATATGCTAAACCTGTAGCTGAAAGTAAAACTGCAACTCAACTCGCCCCCGCAACGTCCAGTCTCAGGCTCAATTCAAATCCCAATCCCAGTCTCCATCTCCATCTCCGTCTCAGTTCCAATGCCAATTTAACACACTTTGGCGCGTGAATTAAGGCCAATTTGGGAATTAAGTAATCTTTGTTGTTGTCTTTGGCCCCACCGCGTCTTGGGGCTCTGTGGATGAGCAGCACTAATGTTAATTAGAGACACTTTGTGAATCGCAGCTAATATTGGAATTAATGCTGTAATTTCAGATTGAGATAGAAGTGAACTCGTTGAAGATATATTCTGCTGCTGTTTTCCTGGGATTGTTGTAAACAATATCGTTAAATACCTTCTGTATTTATTAAATAAACATTCAGAATTCAAACATCTATTTATTTTAAATGTTTTTCAGCATTTAACATAGCAATAACAATAGTTTTAAGACTAACTTTTTTTATTTACGGTAATTATATTTGGCTGAATTTCTATTTATATATGATATTTATTTTAAATAATTGATTGATTGCATGTTCTCGAGCTACTTCAGATAAGTTCAGAGTTTATTTTTCAGTTTTTTGATTGCAAATATTAAGATATAAGCCCAGTTTTATGTAGGAATAACTGAATAATCTTGTAATAGGCTAACGTCACTTTTAGATACTCCCATATCAATTAAAAGTACGCATTACCATCTGAAGAAACTCGATAGGTAATGCTCTTAAATTGATATTGTCAGTTCGTTAGCAAAGTTTGGCAGCCATGTCAAGTAAGTCTATAGATGACTTCATCCTGTGCCGTTTGACTAAGTGCAACAAGTCAATAGCCTAAAAAAAGGAAGATGAAAAGAATTGGAAAGAAGAACTGTTAATGAGAAATGTCAGTTGTCAGTTTTAGGTTCTTAGCTTTTTTTCGGGGACACAACAACAACAGGACGAAGGGATGCGAGTTGATGTGAGATGCAGGCAAAGCTCATTTCGCTAATCGCATCAATAAAGCTTATCAAGCTCAGCGGCCGTGGAGCAGGAGCACTGAAAGAAGAGGCAAATTAAAGCCCTCAATGTCATCACCATTTGTGATCGTCATCGTTGGTTGTCTGTCGACTGCCCTGAGAAATGCGCTTAAGCGTGTTGATCGATAAATTGGCACTGCGAACAAAATGCGAATGAAGTCATCTGCCAGACGGATCAACCCTACCTCCCTCTCTCCCTTCCTCCCTCTCTCTCTTTGGACTACCGCTTGAGGAGTTTCAGTTCCAGTTCCAGTTGCAAAAACGCTTTGTCAACCGATTTCGTATGTAGTTCGAGGCCTAAGCCGACATTGGATCGAACGGAGGATCGCCCTAGACCGATCGGACCTCTCGTTGTCGAATCCAGCCCCTGGCAACGACAGTTGAGCGACATTAATGCCTACTGGCAGTCGCCCTGCACAAATTAACAAAATACAAAAAGCAAAAAATCACAAAATTATGCTTCGATTCAAGTTTTTAAATTTTTTTTTTTTATTTTATTATGATATTCATGTGGAGTTGATGGGCTATCTCGACGATCGCTTATAATCGCTTATGTTTCTATGATTCAGCAGCCAGATTTTGGTAGCCATCCATCCAGTTTCAGTTTTGGGTTCGTTCGCTGATGTCTGTACGAGTGTGTGTGCCCTTTTTGATATGTCGACTTTGGCATTGTTTGTTTGCGGTCGCCGCATCATAATATTTTTGAGCATGGCAGATCTAATCTTTGTGCCAGTCCGCAAAGGGTTCATCTGCGCATTTTTTCGACATTTTTATGGGGAAATTGTAACCCAATCTCACACAGTGTCCAAAGTGACCACAGAAACCTCGCATTGCATTTTGTCCTAACGTTGACGGTTTTTATTTTTTGCGGTTTTCACAATACGTGTATTTCAGCGTGCATTTCAGTTAAATGTAGACTGACAAATGCAATCGATAAATCGAATATTGCTAATAAAAACGTGCTCGATTTTATCCCCACACATCAGTAATTATATAGGTTAAATTATCAGCGCATAATCTATAATAATAATAATTATCTACAAACAGTTGTTTAAAAAAATCGAAAAATCGACTGCTTGATTTTCACGAAGGTGATTTTTGTACTTTGACTCGACAATTTTTCTTTTAACAATTGAATTAATTAATAACAGAGATTTTCTTAAGCAATTTACATTTAAATGGATTAGTTCATTTGCAGAAATTAGTTCAGTTAATAATGACATGAGAAGTTGATTAAATTTAAAGGCTTAAGATTTCTTTGCTTTAATTGTTGCAAAAATTGATGAAACCCATTACTAGTGAAAATTGACTGCAAAGTAAGCTTAAATTTAATAATTTGTATGAATTTTTTTATAAGTAGAATCATTTTACACTTTCTTTGATTAAAGTTAAATTCAGTTCTTAACTGCGCATGCGTCACAATTTCCAATATAACGACGTCATCAGGCAACAAGGCGCTGACTCATTTCGATTCATTCGATTTCAAAGATTCACGAAATACTCAAAAGCATTCCACGTGCCGCTGCCCTTGAATGTTGCCACAGATTTCTGACTAATACTTCCTTCCGTTGCTCGCAGCTGTAACTAATTGCTGCACGAAGTAGAGCAAACCCTCAAAAAAAAAACAGTGAAAAGATAAAAAAAACAGAAATAAAAACAAAAAAACAAGTAAAAGAGGCAGCTAACTTCGTAGCTTTGAAAAGAGCCGCAAACACATGTACAACTCAAATGGCAACATGCCACACGCACCAGGAGAACAACAGCAAAAGCAACAACTGTGTCTTTAAATTCAAGTCCAATTCAAGATCAAGTCGAGACGCGCTCCTAAAAAAGGCAAAGGCCGCCGTGCGATCAACTCAGTTCAGCTAAACTCAACTCAACTCAGTTCCACTCGGCTCAGATCTTCGCTTGAAGACCGACCGACCGCAAAGCCGCAACAGAAGCTCGAAAATTTTTGGTAATAGTTTGTTGTTGCCTTTGCTTTTGTTATTGTTGTTGTTGTTGGCTATTGTTGCCTGCGCATGCTGACGTTTAGTCATAAAATATTCCATTTTATTTGAAAATAAATGCTCCCCAATTCCAGCATCAACTGCGGGTCATCTCAGCAATGATTTTCACACAACCTTCAGCGACTTTTGATGCTGGAGTTGAAGCTGCTGGAGTTTCCGGCTTTGGGACTGGCACTTTGCGTGTGGTCCCTCCCAACAGCCAACAGCCAAAAGCCAGCAGCTCCCGGCCAGAAACTCAATTAAGTCGCCCCGTTAGACACGCGGCGTGTCAAAACAAACGTTTTGCCAAATATTGTATCACAAAAAATAAAAAAGCAATCCCAATCCCAATCCCAAGCCCAATTCCAAGTTTGTGAGTTCAGTAAAAATGTTGTTGATCTCAAATGGAGTATGGAGTATTGGGCATGAGGCATGGGGCATGGGGCATGAGGCATGCGGCACAAGTCGATTTCGTTTTCGATTTCAGTCTGCTGTGGGGCCTTTGATGTCATAATTCATGTATATTAACTCATAAATAAACGAATGCAACTCGAATATGCTACGAGTATTTGCGTAGCATTTCAACGTTCCAGTTCAATGTCTGTGGCCTGTCTGTGCCACAAGACTTTTGCTCTAGTGCCCCATGTTGTTGTTGCCGTTGCTGTTGGTGCCACTGCTGTGGTTGCTGCCTCTTGCTGCTGCTGCTGCTGGCAATGGGTATTTAGTGCACTTAATCTACGCCAAAATACCAACTAAGCGAGATAAATAGCTGCGAAATAAGAATCCATAAAACTAAGCACTGCTTAAAAGAGAGTCAGTCCAAGACTTCATACTTGAGTCTTCAGGTCTGTGGCGCTCCAGCTCCAGCTCCAGCTCCAAGTCCATTCCATTGGCATTCGTGCCACAGCGCGTTGTGTTGCACACTGACCAGTAAAAATGGCTATAAAATCGGCACGACTTTTCAATAAATGTTGACATCGGCTGCGAACGGCGAACGGCAAATGCAATGCGCCAAGTTTTATGATATCCTGAAGGAAGTGAAATATGATATTATGAATCGCTGGGCCAGCTGGCGACAGTTTCCAGATGTACGCGGGAGGGTTACTTCAACACAACACAGCACTTGAACTGCGCCTGCGGTTGTTGTGGTTGCTGTTGTGGTGGTTGCTGTTGTTGTTGTTGTTGTTGTGGCGGCTCCATCTTCCAACTGCAAAAGCTTCATCAACATCGTTGAGTCCTCCGCTTGTGGCCTGTGACTTTGTGGTTGCTTAACTTGAAACCTGTTGATCTCTTTGTTGTTGTTGTTGTTGCTATTATTGTTGTTATTATGGTAGTTGTTGTTGTTGCTGTTGTTGTGTATGTCGCCAATGTTGTATTATGAGTTTGCGGCTTGTCATGTTAAAGTTAAATGCATGCAGCACATGCCCTGCATTCAGCGACTGAGTGCCATTGACAGGCAACAGCAACAACAACATCAACAACAATAACAAAAACAACAACAACTGCCACAAGAACAACAACAAAAAACAATAACAACAACAGAAAGTCACTCAAAGTTAAAACTGCCTAAAGTCAGTTTTTAGTCACTCTGGTGTTAAATCAGGTCACATAATTACTATAAATTAATTCAATTAATTATCAGCAATTAAGCTCAGCTTAATTCAGTTGATCAATATTGTTGTAATGAGAACTTCATCTCAGGCTGCATATTAATGAGAATACCATTTTATGGTATTTAATTTATGTGAGAATATTATATTTGACAATAATATTGAATAATAATATGTGAGCAGTAATTAAACGAATTAAAGTAATGTGATCCTGAAGGCTTAGAAAATAAAGTGGTTATTTTATTTAAATTATTGGAATAATGAGTAACTGTAAAGAATACTAAAAATGATACATGTAGAAAACTGTTTAAAAAAGAGCCTAAGATATATAAAAAAAGTAAACATATTTGTACAGTGGAGAATTTATGTATTACGTAGAGTAGGTGACACAATTAATTCCTCTCACACACAAGACCCAAGGGAATATTGTGACCATGAAAAACAAAACGTTAAAAAAGTTAAAGAAAAAAATAAGACAATGGATGGACAGGTGAGTAATAATAATATGACCATGGAGTGTAATTAAGGGTTGAGCAAGACTTCGAAGTTAAATTAAAATTAAGAGGAACATAGAGGACAACAGCAAGATAAGTTAAATGTGAATAGGAAATACCAAGAGAGAATTACTGAAGAGAGAGGGAAAGATAGAGAGAGATGAAGAGAGAAAGAGAGAGAGAGAGATGTAGAGAATGTAATTGTGAATATATATATTTTGTTTTATTAATAATAATCGTTATGTGCAGAAATTGTGTAAAATTTTATAAAACATATTCATTATTAAAATACAATTTTTAAAAGCTTAAAAAAAAAATTATTTTATTAGGAACACTTCCGGAATTTGTATTAAAATTTTCAGCTGAGTATTATTCATTAAGAGACTTGATACTCTCCAAGAAAAGAATCAATAAACCATTTACAACTTAACAACTGCGAGTGACTCAATTGCATATGAATGACCCATTTCAAGCACGTGACACATCACAAGAATATCCAACAATTAGTACAGTTATAAACGTAGACGAAGTTAAAAATCAAATCCATTCAGAGACGATCAATGACTGTCATATGGTCAACTAATTAGCAAACTAATAAAAATAAAAATAAAATATATCACATGAATGAGCACGACAACTTTCGCCTTGATGACTATAAAATTGAAGTTTAAAGTCGGATCTTGTGAATTCTTAATTAGTATCAGTGATTAGGTAAATGCAGGTAACTTGTGCCTGGCAACACGCGGCGTATGCGCAATATTTACAAAAGTACACTCACACACAAACCGACGCCCGCTATAAACTCACATGGCGCATACGCAATATCAACTTTTGGGGAGGTAGACATAAATTTGTTAACAATTGCCAAGCAGCAAAGTTGCTATAAATTTGTAAGTTTTGCTTTTGAAATACCAAAATACCCATTTGAATTGCAACCTCAGCCTCGAGGTGTATCGTAAATTTGCGTTTTAATGAACTCCGCTGCATAAATATTAAAATAAATTTTTCGGCATTGCCAATACTACAACTAAACGCGCCAACTAATGCTACATAAACAAATCGTTAACAATAATTATAATTGCCATTTGGGCCTCATAATTTGTGGGCGCCAGGCAGGAAAAGCGCTGCTCGAACTAAAAACAAATTATGGGCTGACAAAATATAAACAGAGCAGCACACGCCTCACAAAGTTGAGGGGAAGGCACCCTGTAAGAGGGTGTCTGAAATATCAAGCAGAACGAGGAAAAGAAAAGACAGTAAATAAAAGGAATATTTAGAGAAAATTACTGAGGTACGTATAATTAAATAAGATGTCTTAACGATCAAAAAAAACTGAAATCAAATGTAATGCATTAAAAACATTAAAAAGTATTTATAGATGTTGCCTAAAATACGACCACTTAATATCCAAATAATAATAAATTTTAACTGCAAAAATTATATTTCAAGAAACATGCACATAATTTATAGCACCTATATCTGGATCCGGTGCAGTATATAACTGAAGGCATGTGACATAATTTAAGTTGACGCCATAGCAGGCAAATTTTTATTAATTTTATGCCAATCGACGCTGTGGTGGGTGCAAAAAAGTGATTTGTTTTAATTTGTTTAATCGCTTAATCCGGCAAAGACGTTGCCAATGGCCAAGGCAAAGGCTCAAGGCACTGGCTGAGGGATCGAAGGAAGCGAAAAAGGTGAAGAGCATGCAGAAACCTGTTCAGCAAATTAAATGAAGAAGCCCCCCAGCAGACGATCGATACGACTGGGGGAGTCTTCGGTGGTCCTGCTACGAGTAGAAGGCAAAGTAAGGCAAGTCCGGCATCGCGGCCTTTTGTTTTTGATCGGGCTTGCCGACTCTTCCGACTGCTCCGACTCCGTCCGACAGTTGCAGCACTAAGGCCAATTTATGATGAGCTGCGCAGAAATTTGCGAATTTTTCCAACTCGGAATTGGCTTGGCTTAATTAAACTTTGGCACTTTTCGTCAGCCTTTTTTTTTAGCTTTCTTTGGCTGCGTTAATTTATTGTGGCCAGTAAAATTATGCTGAAATTCATAGAGTTAAAGCCTAAACTTGACTTCACTTTCCTTCTCTCTATCCCTCTCGCAGACAAACTGTGAGTGAGCAGCCGCACAGCTGACAAAATGAGCATAAATCTCTTTTAGCACGCCGCCGTTGACTGTCTGTTTCAACACGCCTGTCAACACACAAACAACACCAACTATATACACACACACACACACAAATGTGTGTGAGGAGCACCCGAAACTGCCTCTGACAGGGGGCTGACTAGTAAATCAACTGAATCGCTCGTAAAAAGTCGCCCAGTTGTTTTGAATGTTGTTTTTGTGGCTTTTGTATTTTGTTGCTGTATTTTATTTTTAATTGTTAAAGCAACAATGGGTGCTAAAGCAGATAAATAAATAATAATAAAAGCCCGAATAATATATAAACTAAGTTTTTACTCTCCTCATTTTAATTTTTTTTCCAGAATCATTTCCTGCGCACTTTCTACTTGGTCTCAACAAAAAATAAATAATGAAACACAACTAAAAATCCAATTATATTAATATGTTTTTATGGCTACTAACGCAACGCACAATACACAATAAAAACAATTGAATTATGGGGAGAGAATATTGCGTAAATAATTAAATTGAGGCGAAAAAGTACCATTGTTATGGTTGTTGTTGTTGCTGTTGCAGTGGCAGATACTGCGTTATTTTTAATTTTATGCGTTTTTAATTACAATACAAAAGTTGATAAGCAGAAACTCTGAGAAAGTTCCCCCGTGTTTCTTGTGCAACGAGAAAATGTGGCAAAGATTTTGGGAGGCGCCTCCAAATGATTATTTGACTTGTGCAACAAGTGTTGCATATTTCCGGGCTGATGCAAGGCATGCTGTGAAAAAAGTCAGTTGCACAAAAACTGTGTATTATTTTCCTCTTGGTTATTAATCATTTACAATGAATTTCCATATTATAAGCAATTATTGAACCCTTCTATTTTTTAAACTAAACAATATTTTCAAAGAAATTGTTGCAATGTTTCACTATGAAATCCAATTTTTAATACTTTTATTTTTTGCAAATCGTTAATTGGAAGACCTAAGAAACAAAAGATTTAATAGAGTTTCTTACTAATTTCGATCAAAGAAATCTTTAAAAAATGTTTAGAAATTCAAGTTTCTTGATAAATGCAACTCAGTAGTATTTCTGTAAATAGGTGTACCCAATATTCCTAGAATTATAGCAATCGACTGTTTAGCTTAGTTTCACCTTGACTTCACATTTTTCTAAAAAATGTCTGTTCTTAGTAGAAATTAAAGAATTATGCATTTGAGAATTAGTTATAAATTTGACTGAGTAAAAAACCATATTTTCCAACAAATTTTCGTTGAAATTAAGATTTGTAAATAAACTGTTGGTAAAGTCAGAAATTCAGGAAAAATTCTGGAAAAAAAACATAATAATATTAAATTAAGAATATCAAATAACATTTTACACGATTCTAAGTTACAAATTACGAGTAAGATTTCTTGAATATTAATCAGAAATTAATTCAATACAGAAGTACAGATTAATTAACCCAGTTACCATAGAGTATATTTTAGCACCATCTCAATTCTAACTGTCATTTGTATTGAATGGCAAAGTGCCTCTGAAGTCATAGAACTGGGCCACAACAAATACGCTCCACTTCTTGCAATGCCATTTTCCAATTACGATAATTGCTCATAACATGACGTTTTTGTTTGTTGTTCTTCGGTTTGAGGAGCTTTTGTGGCACAATACGAAATCGTTTCCCCGAAACACAAACACAAGCAACACCCCCACACTTATACAGATACATATAGATACTTTATACATATGTACATACATATAATCGTTTATATAGTAGAAGTGAAGAACAGATCTCCGTCATCCGTCCATGTGAATCGCTTGTGGCTTATTTTAGCTGACTTTAAGTTTATGAAGAATTACGAGGAAGGCACTTAAACGAATTGTTGCTGCGTATGCTACGCGTATGTCTGGTCCATAAAAATTTTATGACCCATTGATAGTGCGAACAAATCTACAAATCTACAGCCCGACCTCCCTCCCCACAAACACACACACACTCTGTCGATCTGCAGTCATGTCTGTTACCCTTTTGGCCGCCCACCTGGATGTTGAAGCAGGTGAAGCAAGTTTGACAGTTGATTTTGAATTTGATTGAAGCCAAGTGCAATTGTTGGACCAATCGAGGGGTGTACGTGTAGTATGACTACAGGTACATATGTATGTATAAGTACTCGTATATACATTGTTTATGGCATTTCACAAGCGTTGCGTTTGGCATCCATTAATCATGACCAGAAATTGCGCCGATGCCTTTCGGATTTTTATTGTTTTTTAAGCAACCAGCAACATTTTCAGCGCTTTTCCAGGTTCGTCAGTGTCTATTTTCATTTAATAGACATTTTTGCCTGCCTCGGAAAGTTTTGCGCTTTGTTTATTTGTTGAATCAGCGCCGTCAAACCCAAAAGCAGCAACAACAACAATTCACATTCACATCCATATCATACATGTCAGTAGTGTTGGTAATGTGTTAACAGAGCAGATAAGTCGAGAGCACAAACATTTTGACAACTTGTGAACTTTAGAACGCCAACCCAAAGAAATCAAACAATCCGTTTTCATTCGCACAGTGGTACAAGTACAGCCTAATAAACCATAAATACCACACACTAAATAAAATTAACAACAACATCAACAATCACAAAAATTTATGCCGAAATCTCCCCTTCATTTTTTGTTGGCCACTCACAAATTCAACGAAAAATTACTTTGAAATGTTCTATAAACAAACAAAATGTGAAAAAAAAGCGCCAAGGCATCAAGCAACGATTAGCCCATATACGTAACACTAGAGAGCTGGAAAGCTGCAGTGCCCATAAAGCTAATCGAGATCATCCAGCCAAGGCCCAACCAATGACTGCTAGTGGGTTGCTTAAAGAGTTCTAAGCCAAACAACAACAAGTTTCTTTAAAAGTCTGAAAATGTAATACAACTAGGACAATGAATATTATAAAAATGATTTAATCAGAATTGAAATACGAGTTAGTCAATTCAATTCTCTTCAGGAACTGTGGGATTTTCTTAAACTTTTTCAAATAAAGTTGACTCGATTGATATTTTTGAGTACACCAGGACATTTAAATTTTTAATCAAATATATTTATATATTTTATTTTTTAATGTTGTTTAATTTTTAAAACTATGTAAGAAACATTTTACATATTTAATTCTTTGTATTTCTATTTACATTTTATTTTATTAAATCCTTTAATTGACTTTTTCCAATTGCAACTCTTTGCTAAATCAACTTTTTTTTAGGAAGAGCATAAATGCGTCGTTGCAGCCTCTCTAAACGATCCGTCTTGTCACATGTTGAGATTCGTTTGCTGGAGGGGTAAGGGTAAGGGGTGATGGGGAGGTAAGGGCGTTTGTTATGTGACTGAGGCGCCGTCCGCCCGTCAGCAGCACGAGATTAACACGCCATGCTCTAAATTCTGCTGACTGTTGACTGACTAAGCTTTTGGTAGCAATTGTTGCTGCTTCTGCATCAGCTTCTGCCGCTGCTGCGACTTCTGCTGCTGACGCAGACGCAGACGCAGCGACTCGACTCGTCTTGACTCGAAATGAAATCTGTTTTATTGTATTTGAGAATGATTAGCCGGTGAGATACGAAGACGAGGCGTTATTACGCGAACGTGTGTGCCCAGTTGAATACGAGTATGAAGTGAGATCGAGAGATGGCGATGTGATCCACTGTAGACTGGAATGGAGTGTATGCAAAGCAAAGGCGATGACGATGGCGATGGCACTGTGGCAACTGTGGAGTACAAAGTGGCACAGTTTTTACGAGCCTGTGACTTTTGGGTCGACAGTTTGTTACCTGCTCGCTGCTCCGGCTGGCCTAGCCCAACAACGAGAGCAGACGGCGGACAACGAGACAAAGTCGCTAACCTTTTTTTGGGGTTTTATCGCCAGAGAAACACTTATAAAAAACATAACACAGCACAGATGACAAGTTTGTCGCGTGTAAACAATTTGCGGCTGCCCAAAAAGGCGGTGCGGGTGCGGGTGCGGGTGGTGCAGCGTGCGAGCGAGTGAGGGATAGAGAAGAGCAGAGGAGGAGAATGAGGAGTGCTGGGGAACACGATATCAGTGTGACGGATATCAGGAGAAAAATTACCTTTTGGTAGGTAGGCGGTGTAGGAGTTAACAGTGACCGCTAATATTAATGCGCTCAGGCAAATGTTGAGGTAGGAATAAAGATGAGCAATTTATTATTATTTTTTTATTATTTATTTTTTTTATTATTTATTTATTATTTTTTTATTTTTTTACATAAAAAATATCATTTATTGTAATTGTAGGCCTTAAAAATTCTCTTAACTTTTGGTAAATAGTTCCCAAAAAGGTAAAGCATAAAGTGGATTGAAATAAAGTGAGTTTTTAAAATTTATTTTTTCCGTTTTCTGTTTCTGTCCCTCTTTTATTGATTTAATTTTCTGTAAGGTACATATATAATTGGCTGCCACTGTATGCCTAGTGGGCAGAGCACACAACCAAACGCAATACATTCACATATCTACAGATACATTAGAAAATATCTCAAAAAATCAACAATATAACAGCGACGTCGACGGCGACGGCGATAGCGACTGCGAGCAGCGAAGTCGTCATTGTTGTTGTTTTTGCTGCCAATGTTGTTGTTGAGAGCACAGAACGCGCATGAGTGAAATAAATTTTCACGCTTCTAAACAGAGCGGCAAGAAGAACAAGAGCAAAAGCGGCAGCGGCTAAAGAGACTTTTTGACTACGACAAAAACAACAACAACAACAATAATAATAACAACAATGCCTCCGCGTCCGATTCCGAGTCCATTCATAGCCCATTGCCGGCATTTGTTGTGCTCCCGATGCCAAACGCAGACGCAGATCAGTCAAGAGTCAGAGCAGCGTCGTCGCAGTCGCAGTCGCAATCGCAGTCCGGACGGAGACGTTGACGTAGACGGCAGACCGAAGATCAGACAACGGACACAACGTATGTAGATCGAAGGCGGAAGGCACGAGAGATGCCGTAGATTGTTATTGCGAAGCGCTTTTCGCCAAACAAACACGAAACACGAAAAGTGTGCGCCACTATTTTCAAATCCCGCAGAGCGTCGCGAGCTGTGGCCGGCAACGGAACAGAACACGAGTGTTTAAAACACACAAAAAAAACCAAAAAAAATTAAATTATAAAAAACAAAAAGAAATAACCCGAAATTCACAGCAAACAGTGCAACACAACAACAACAGTCAAGCAACAACCAAAACAACCAAAACAACAACAACGCGAGTTTGTGTTTCCCCCGTGAGTTCGTTCAAAGTCGCGAGTTTTTGTTTTTGTTGCTCTTGTGCATTTTTGTCGGGTTCCCAGGGCCAGAGGAGCATGGGAAAAACTGGCTAAGGATACGCCAAAAAAGAAAGAACAAGAACAACTAAAACAACAAAGCACGAAAAATAAAATACAAAACTGAAACTGAAACTGGAAGCTGAGCTTCATCTTTTAGCCTGAGAGACTGCGCTTTGATTAAAGCGCGCGTTTAATTTCATTTTTTACGCTACTCCCAGAAGAAGAAGAAGAAGTTCTGAGCACCCCTTTGTACCCCCCCTGGGCCTATCAACACTATCTACCCTCCGCGAGCCTTCTGCTCCATCTACTCCTCCAGTGATCGTACATTTGGACGGGGCTCCACCCTTCCAACTATTTTTCAACATTTTGCGCTTTGATTCGCTGTTCACATTTTGGGCTCTGGCTAACTGGCTGTGAGGCTCTTTTGGCCTGGCCTGGACAACGACGACGACGACGTCGACGACTCCTTGGGCGCAGCTCAGTACGCCGCCAGCTTTCTCCGTGTGCGTACGAGATCACGCAGCATCTGTGCTTAAACATATCAAATTAAATAAATAAATAATAATAATAAAAATATAAAAGTGAAAAAATTCGAAAGATCAGGCTAAATCATCATCATCATTATCATTAACTCGTTGTGATCTTGAGATCTGTCTCTTGTTGATCGTGAGGCTTCGTCGCAATGTTTCTGTTGTCGCCCGAATACATCAAGTGCGCCTGTCTCACCTCCAGCTTCACATTATGCTCACTTCACGCCACGTCGAACTGAACTGAAAGTTAACTCAACTCAACTCAACGCTTGATTAATTCGCGCGTCAGAAACTAAAACTTTTTTTGGTTTTTATTTGGTCGGTTTTCTTACATTTTGCCTTGCAAAAAATATTCAAATAAGCAAATCTCGTACTCGTACTCGCGCTCATTGTGGTCGCAATAAAACGCCTTTAACTACCTGCCCAAAAAGGCAGCAAAAAGCCAACTAAAACATAAAACCAAGAACAACAATTCCAGAGACTGGGCCACAATTGTTTGTTGCCGCTGTTCGCGGCTTCGGAGCGATATGCGGTTATTCATGGTAATTGCAATTTTAATATTTGCAATGCCAATGACGGGATTCGGCTGGTGAGTTCACAGTTTAAGTTCGAGCTTTATTAGAAACTAAGTATGTACGTAACGGAATATTTTTGGTGCATTGTAAATATATGTATGTTCTTATTCAGTTTAAGAGCAATATTTTATTTTTAGAGATAGTAACTTAAAAATTTATTTTCAATGAGATCTTAACTGCCTAATTTTAATTTATCATCATTTTTATACAATTTTTTATTTAATTATTTATTTCTTTATCAATTCAAATCGATCGAGTAAGAAATATCAATAAGATATTGTATTAAACGGAATATAAGTAATATTTATTTACTTATTTTGCGAAATATAGAAATCTAGAGTTTATGTTCTCAGAATGAACAGTTAACGATAATCAATGTTATGTTGATAACTAACTAGATGAGTTTTATATTCTCAAAATTTCGTGGGGATCAATAACTTAGATCATTTAAAAAGCTGTCATATTTTGAAGTACCGAGTAGCTTTTAGCTAGATCATAGAGTGGAAAGCCAAATTCTTTCCGAACTCATAAGTTTCTTTTATTTGAAATATTAATTATACAGTCGAACTTCCCTAACTCGAAGTCTCTCTAACTCGAACAAAATCGAGTGGCAATACTAGGCAAATTTCATACAATTCTACTTCCCTAACTCGAAGTCTCCCTAACTCGAACCTTTTTTGGTGGATAATGGTGATTCGAGTTAGGGAAGTTCGACTGTATTATAATTTTACAATATTTTTTAATTTAAATTTATATTTAAGACTCAAATAGAGATAATTACCATTTGACTCTACATAAAAAGCATTTGAAGCAACTTGCCCCGATCCTCCGACTTGAGATCAGCCTTATTTATATAGATTGGCAAACGACAAACCCGTTCAGGCAAAATTTATGTTTCTGTGCGTTGCGTAGCGTCGAGTTCAATGCCAAAAAACCCATTACAAACGCTGTTCTACAGTGTGTCAGATCTCATCAATATATGAGCTCGAGAGATTGGCGTAACCGTTTCCGGTTTTGGGTATGGGAATGGGTCGCTGACGACAACAAATTGCAAAATTTAATTTATAAAAAAAAAACCTCACAAATTGCAATGCAATAAGTGGGAAATTGCAAGCGACAGAAGTTCTACGGGTTTTGAGGTGAGTCAAAGCCAAAGCCAAAGCCACAGCCAAAAGTCAAAAGAAAAATCAAAATTCGGGCAAAGCCAATCGAGCGGACGATGTCGCCCGCGAGGGACCTTCAAAATGTGACGTTTGATTTAGATTTAATTACATGGCAATTTTTGTGTGGGGACGAAAACGTGGCCAAAAATACGCAAAGCCCAAATGCAAAAAGTGCAGCCAAAATAAATAAATAAAAATGAAAAAAATAAAAATGAAGAGCGGGCGGCGATGCGTTTGAATTTATGCGCGAAATTACAGGCCAAGATAAATAAAAAATAAAATAAATAAAGAGCATGTTAGGAGCAGACATCAAATAGAATGAAAAGTGTCGCAAGACAGGGCGTGAGGTGAGGTAAGTTATACACTCTGCCAAAAGTATTTGCCAGCAAAGTGGCATCAATGAATCTGCAACTGCAACAGCAACATCAACATCACCCGAGGTAGAAAAATTGTCGCTGTCAGCGCCAACGAAATTTGCAATGTCTTGACTTTTGCCAGGCGCATTTGTCATATGGCTTTGCTTACGGACAAGGGGCAGGAAGGGGGTTAGATTCGGAAAGGGAGGGGGGCTGCTTTCGTTTATTGGGGGGCGTGGCATGGCTGGGTGGCGTAGGCGTCGCGTGGCGTAGACTGCATGACGGGCAAACAGTTTGCATTAATTTTATTTTATTTGAGTTTTGTGCAACTGGGCGAGGCAGCTACCAAAAGCCAAAAGAGGCCACCTGCAACATTAAAGAGCTGCCGTTGATCACTGTGTGTGTGTGTGTCGGGGGGGAGGGGTTCCACAGAGGGGAGGGGCCGCTTCCATCGACACATTCAATTCAATTGAAAATTTTTGCCATACTCGTAAATTAATTAAATAATTAGAGCTCAAGTTCAGTCGTTGTTGGGCTTTTGGCGCTTTTGATGTCGCCTCTATGATGATAATGATGACAATCATGTTGTTGCCACCCCACAAAAAAGTCGCAATCGAACGAGTATGGGAATATATATATATATATTTGCACCATTTTTACGCTTCATCTGTGCCGTTCAAGGGCGACAAAACAAAACAACAACAACAAAAGAGCGAATGCGTTGACAACTCGC
This sequence comes from Drosophila recens, assembly GCA_037043495.1. Taxonomy (NCBI): domain Eukaryota; kingdom Metazoa; phylum Arthropoda; class Insecta; order Diptera; family Drosophilidae; genus Drosophila; species Drosophila recens. The sequence continues at coordinate 448,656 of JBAMBJ010003613.1, forward strand.
GATCCGCAACTACACAGGGACGGATTGGGCTTTGGAGCACAGATGTTGGGATAATACTTGACAGAAACAAAAAATTGGGTCGTTTAGAAACTTCTGCATATTTTCGATAGTGAATAATAGACGATAATTTTGATTACGGCTAATAAATAAATATTAAACTTCAACAACTTAATGCGTATCTTAAAATCGATAAACTGTTGATTTGGTACATATTTATATATTTCTATCGATGTCCGCTTATCAATTATTGATTAATAAGATACCGATTTCTTGCCAACCCGAAAACAATGTTGATATTTAGTACTTGCACTTTTTGCAACAGTTGCAAATCGAAATGAATTGAGGTCTCATTCTCGCTGGGTCTGAATATATAGACCGATAATCTACTCAGATATTTGCATGTTGTTTTCCAGCCAAAAGCACTACATCAAATGATCATATTGAGATGATAATCAACGAGTACGAGTAATGCACTCGATGTGCCGTTAAATGAATGGAAATTCCATTGGCCAGCGGCAGTCGAAACCAATTACAGAGAGCTTACAACAAATTGCTGCAAATGCGCTTTGCTGATGTGTCTGGAATTTAATTAAAAGCAGAACAACGTCTCCGAGATGATGATGATGATATTGATAATGATGGAAATCTCAAATTTATGATCAATTCATACAATTTGATTTCAAATTAAATGAGCTCATTTCCGTCGTCGAATCATTTGACATTCTGGTTGAATCTATTTTGGTGGCCATTTCCTGTTTTTCATTCACTCATTCAATTCATTCACACACACTGAGATATTCAGATTGGGAGGCTCTCATTCATTCAGAGGGTTCATTCATAGCACTTTTGGCACTCGCAGCATGTGAAATTGCAATTAAAACCCGCCAGGCTTTAATGGGTTAAACAGCACTCACTACACACACACACTCTCACACACACATGTATTGTGTGGCAGTGGCACTTAGTCTCAAGCTGTGTGTTGGATGCGTTTGTTGCTCCAACATCGTCGCCCTGGGAGGCAACATCAACAACATTGCGCATACGCCGCGTGTGCTCTCTGTGTGTCAGTAGAGCAAAGCCATCTCAAAAAAAAGTAGGATAAAATGAAAATTGGCACACTTTATGAGGCACAAAAAAAAACACCCCCAATATGATTAGGTTGGCCATACGTTTGGGGGGCTAACGAGCGTACAAAACTCGGCCAATTGCCAAAAATTAATGCAGATGACTTGATTATGATGCAGTGAGGAGAGACTGACAGGGAAACTGCAACTGCAACTAGGGGATAGCTGAGAAAGATGTGCGATAACATCTAAATGGGGCCTCTCAACAGTAGCTAGTTATTGTATCTAGTCGAGATCTTGATGTCTGCATTTTGGCACGGGTTCTATACATTTTTACCTCGGCAAACAACTTTTTGCTTGTAATTAAAAGTCAGGCGATTTGTTTATTTTGTTAATTTGTCTCTGCGCCTCTTGTCACATTGTCAGTTGCGTGTCTCACTCGCTGCATCATAATTAAAACGCATGACCAGTGACAATTGAGACATGGGTCAAGTTGAAGGACTGACGACTGACAAGCTAAAGGGTCTAGGTAATGGTCTTGGTCTTGGTCTAGGCCCTAGTCCCCATGGTAACTATCAAATCTACGCGTCATCCCGCAGATAGAAGGAGCAAGATATTCTGATGAGTGTCCTTAGTGTCAGTTGAGATAATCAAAGTCAGTTCAGTGAAGGTCCAAATTTAATATTTGATACAAGTTACAGTTGAGAAAGTCCTGGAAAATCAAATGAATCGTTGCCGATTAGATTATACTTACATTCTAAATAGTTTTATAAAATATGGTAAAGTATTTTAAGTTGTTAACTTTTGCAAATTACTTTTTATCATTATTATTTATTAATACTACCTTGGAGGCTAGGACATTTGATAAAACAATTGTCTATTTTTATTTATATCTTATAGTAATTTTATAGAGTATCTTGTTATATGCGACTCCTTCTCTTTCATAAATATTCGCTGTCAAATCACTTTCCCAGCCTTTGTTCAAGCACATTTATCTAATGTCACATAAATTTGTGGCATAACTCAAAAGAGGAACCCCAAATTCTCACATCTGCTCACAAAAAGCGACTGGACACGTGATTTAGCTAGCTTGCGACCTGGACATGGTCATGTCCAACGTTGCAACGGTGTGGCAACGCCTATTTGAGCTATAATTAAGTTAAACGTTGTCGCAATTTGCGCGCCATGGCACCAAAAGATTGATGTCGTCTTTGTCTGCGACTCTTTGGGGTCCTGAAATGGCCGGCTGGATGTCAGATCTGTCTTCCGTATGCCGTCGCCTTGGACTCTCAGCTTAGGCTTTAGCTTGTTAAAGGCCTGATAGTAAATATGCGTGAATTATTAGCTAGCCTCGCTTCAATTGGACATGCACATGCCCCAGGGCAGAGCCTGGGAACGGAAGACGCTGCATTCCAAAAGTGTCAAACAGGATGCAATATTGCACAGAAAACATTAATTTTTAAAGAGGTTCATTTCCCAAATGATTCAAGATTAAAATTTATGAATTTCCATAGATTCTTTAAGTCTGTAATTAATATATAATTTTTCAACTAAGACTTATTATTCTTACACTTTTAATTTTTATCCTTTTAGCTTAAATTTTAATTAATATAATTCATAATACTTTAATATCATATTAAGTTACCTACTTTAATTTTACTTTTGATCAATTGCTCTTAGTTGACATAAAATAAATTAGTTAATTAACAAAGTGAGTAAAAATATTTGCTAAAAACACGTACACTGTTAAAAAAAAAATGCACTCCGAAATCTCGTGTATTTTTTCCCGTGTATGATCATCATGTCTACATCACAATATATTTTAGTCTCGATGAAGGCGCCAACATGTTAATTTGCTAATTGCCAAATGACAAACACTTTTTGAGAGAGGGATAAGGTGCCAAAATAAGGAAGGCAGCGTGTCGCACGCTGACGCCCACACACGTTGCACGTTGCACCGTGGAAGTTGCTACAAACTGAGCCGCACCCAGAGCTGGCCTGCGTCAAAGTCAAATCAACACCTTTTTGGTTGCAGGCCGCTGGCTGCTGCTGTGGCTGTTGCTGTTGCTGTGTTAGCTGGCTAATCAATTGTCAACGCTGCCGCCCACATCAAACGCCAGCCTACCGCGATACCCTCTCCCCCCTTCGCGCTTATGCGCCCGCTCCTTCACTTGCTTCAATGCTTTTGTCCAGTTTATGTTTTTTTTTTGTGTGCACAAGAGATCAGCACTTGCGCTGAGGCATTCTGTGGACAAATATTTGTGCGCGTAAATTGAAAACTGACCAGCCACAACAGCACTTGACTTGTCTTGGCCAGCGCAGCCCAAAACGGGCCCAAACGTATCGACCAACTGAGCGGCCATTCATTCACTTGTCAACGCTTTGTTTAAATACTTTGCCACTCGCATGTTGACAAGTGGTTTAAGTCGTTGATTTGTTTACACTGCAACGCACTCAGTGGCGCAGTGGCAGTCCAAATGACGACACGAGAAAGAGAGAGAGGCGTATAGGGAGGAGGGTATGTGGCAGAGATGCCAACTGCCAACTGGAAACTGACAACGATCGCAACGTTGACGGCAACTCACGAAAATGAGTCAATCAATCGAAGTTGCATCCATTGTGACTGTCTATTTACATAGAAAATAAGCAAGAATAATCAAAATACTACTGATACCACGAATTCTATATACTCTGCTGCAATAAAAAATATTAATTTGAGAGTGAACTCAACTATAACTTTGTCTCTCTAAATCAGCGAAATCTGAATTCGAGAGCACAACAATAACAACTATAACAATAGGCAGAAAAATAGTTGGGAGCAGTCGCTGCTCCCGGAGCCACTGCGTGCCCATCGCTGCTCGAAATAATTGATAGGATTAATGCTAGCTTAATGATAGGATTAATATTAATTTTATTCTAAATGTTAAGCTGAAATATATAATAATGGATATTAATTTATTGCATAAAATTCCATATTAATTTAAATAAAATCCTATGTAATGTGAAATGTGTCATGCCTTGCATGCTAATCGCTAGGATCCTTAAGTATAGAGTATAGCACAGCTGAGAGCACTGGACTGTGATCAGATTGGCGTGGCATGGGTTGGGTATGGGAAATTTCAACCACTTGTCAGGGGCTACCAACAAACCGGGCACTTTGATCAAAGAAAAAAATCACTGAAAATCCATTGAGGCCTATAACGACACCAACACAAGCAACAACAACAACGCTAACAACACCCGAACATCAACAGCAACAACAACAACAACAACTGCAATAGGGCACACTTGAAGAGTTGGAGTTGCTTCTTTTCTTTCGTTTGTGTGAAAGCAAAATAAAGATACGTCGCGGCCAAGTGTTGCCTGTTGCCAGTTGCCAGGTTGCCTGGACTGGGATCTGGGACCTGAAACTGGCAGACTGAAGCTGTTTTTGCCGTTTCAAGTTGCCGACAGCTGCGCTGCTGGCGTCGCTGCTTACGGCGACGGCGACTGCGACGGCAACGTCGACGGCGGCTGCTGCCAAGCAAACTTCAACTTCAAAAACCGAAAAGTGTCGAACGGTTTGCCACATCGGCAGCATCATCGTCATATCATCGGCCTCGGCTATTTTCCGCTTAACCAAAAAAACTCCCCGTGTTTGTTGTTGCTAGTGTTGTTGTTGTTGTAGTTGGTGTTGCTGGCAACTTGTGTGGTTACGCGCTGTGCACGCTTGAAAGGTGTTTGAGTTTTGAGTTCTTTAGATCTCTCCAGTCATCTGCGCATCGACTTCGAGATCCGAATCATTGCGATCTCATCATCATCATTATCATCATCATCGTTCGCCAGCGAACTTCAATTGTTTTTACTTCTTCTTTTCCCTTTTGTTGTTGTTGTTGTTTACAAACGCGTCTATCATTTATGCTCTTGCTGTTTGACTTTTGGCGGTTTCAGTCAACTCACAATTTGGTTGAGTTGTTGGTGTCTGCTCTATTTGTTTTTTAAAAATTTTGTAGCTATTAAGTTGTCATAATCTCTTAGCTCGCATCGAGATCAAGTGATCGCCACAGGGCCACCACGACTTATACAAAATAAAAGGAAGATAGAGAAAACGATTGAAAGATCTAAGACAAGGGCATGGCCACCTGGTGGTCAGAGCGCGATCCAGGTGGGCAAATTGGGGCAGAACTTTTGAAGTATATTAAAAGTGTGTATGGAATAGATTCACAACTGGATGAGAAGAGTCACAGTCACTAATAAAAAAAGTGTAAGTGATTGATTTTTAATAAGATAATGATCACTTATTAAGTAGATAAAAACACAAATACTAATTTTTAATAAAATTATTTTGTGTCGTTTAAATAGGTCGAAAAAATTGGGCGCCCAGAGAGGAATAATTATTTAAGACTTTATACCTCAGGGAAAGAAGTATATGTGGGTGAAGTTATTCAAAAAAAATATACTTTTGACACATAAGATTTGATGCAGATTTCCTAAAATAATCTTATCATTTAGTTTTCTTTTGAATGGCACAAAAATTTTCTTAACCCGTGGAAAATTTAAAACTTTTGTAAAAGTGTTTTTTTTTTCACTTTTTTCCTCGATTTTTTGCAAAAAATAATTTGGTGCAAAAAAAATTCTTCAAACAATTCTAAGAGTGACTGCAAAAAAAAATTTTCAAAAATATTTTTTCTTTTCTTTTGTGTTAAAAGTATATTTTTTTTGAATAACTTCACCCACATATACTTCTTTCCCTGAGTGTAGTCTACAAAATTAATTAATTAATTATAATTTTTTAAATAATATATATATATGATATTACATTTCAATAGTTTTATTCATTGTACTTAAAAAATAATGACCAAGGAGGAACAAATAACATAAACAAACAAACATGTAATTCATTAAAAATTTCATTCACCAAAATAATTTAAAAATTTCAAATTATACTCATATTTCTGATTTTCAAAAATTTTGTGATTCAATCGTTGGTATTTTACATAAAACATATAAATCTGCAAGCAAGTATGGCGAAGATTATTTGAATTACTGGAGTAGAAGAGTTATTTAATTAATTATGAGATCACACATACACGATTTTACTGTACTTACCTAGCATATATACCAAGACAGAGTTGGCCACAGCAATTGGCATAATAAAGCTTATTAAAAGACCAGGAATATAAATGAACTTTATGTTCTGATCAAAAAATTTATAAATCAAATAAAACTAAAATTACAATAATAAGACAAAACTTACTTTCAAGACGCCTATCAACATAAGTATACCTGACACAGTATGAGTTAAAGATAAGGCTATTAATCTGAATTTTTCTACACGTTCCTCCTTAAAATCGTTTTTGTTCCATTTGATGACTGTGATTCAAAAAAATTAATACACATTTTTTAGCATTCCGTATTTTGACTTATACTTACAACTAATCGAGCAATGGACAATCATCAAAGCTGCGCCATGACATATAGTAAAGATACTAAAATAGATAGCTTGCCGTCGCAGTGTACAAGAACCACTGCAATCCATGATAAATTTTGAAATCGAAGTATGTCGGGGCAATGTTTTTGACAATCAATACAATCTGAAGTTCATTCTTGATTCTCACGTTCCGGATTGAAACGTTTCAGATTTTACGAAAATTACATTTACGAACAGGATTAATCAATGCATACTGGATATTTTCACAAGTTTCGTTTCAGACTTAAATTCAATTCCCAAAAATAGCTGGTTATCTGCGTGATTCATAACGGCATACAAATAATCAGATCTGTTTCTATTTTTACTTTCATCTATGCATTGCTGTAGCTGAAACTAATAATGGCAACAGGTCTGACTATTCAGACCCAAAGATAGTTTGAGATTAAATATCTTTAAACATATTCTGAACTATTCTGATCACAGTGAATTTCTGTACTATAGTATCTGCATGCGAATATAGAGAATATAATCTGGAATACTGAAAGCAGAAGAAAAATACGATTAGTGACAAATGTACTGCGTCGCAACTAACTATGGAACTAATTTGCTTAGTACGACAACAAACATGAATTCGTCTCTTAAATTATGAAACAGGGAGAACGAAAAGATTTTATTAAATCGTAATGTAAGTCATCACTTACCCCTTTAACTATCCCTTTTACTGTCAAAATTCATACAGACTCTAAACCAAATTGGTTTCTTTTCAGTTCTGTACTATAGTATCTGCATGCGAACAAATTAAAGACAATTTGGAATACTGAAAGCGGAAGAGAAATACGATAAGTGACAAGTACTGCATTGAAATTCATTGAAAACATACCAGCCGGATAAAAATTATAATGAGAGTGGAAGAATAGCTCGATGACAAAAAACATAGGATAAATATTGCTTAGTACGACAGCAAACATAAATTCTTTTCTTAAATTCTGAATAGGAAGAACGAAAAGATTTTTTTTAACTCAAAATGGAAGTCATCACTTACACATTTAACTGCCAAGAGGAGCAATATTCCAGCAATAAACTCAATTACAGATACCAAAAAGCACAACGACATGTACGGTCGTAATGGATCATTACGTGACATATCTATTCGTTTGATAAAAAGGTTTACCTTATTTAATGGAGTCCTCGTGATATTGCATAACGTTTGCAGGAGCTTACCAAAATAAACCCAATAACTACCAGGGGCAAACACAAGACCATGTATTAGAGTCCACCAACAGAAAATCAATATTTTAGTCCGCAGTGAAACGATACAATTGTCAAATTTGGAAAGTACTTCGCAATGGCACATATTGCTTTCTATATTTAAAAAAAACGTCAAAAATGCACTAGATGTATAAAATATGATTTTCTTAGGTTCATTCAATTTGTCGCTGCTTCCTTTTTTTGTAATAAGTAAATGTTTCTACGATCTATTTATCAATGCATACTGAGTATCTTAAATTGTAATCTTCTTGTCTGTTAAGCCTAGATTATTCTGTATTTTTCAATATCTTGATGGAAAAACAAAATTTGTTTAAATGTTGACAATTATGTCAAATTTCAGACAGGCTCTACACCATATTGGTTTCTTTTCATTTCTGTACTATAGTATCTGCATGCGAACATATTGCAGAAAATTTGGAATACTGAAAGCGGAAAAGAAACACGATTAGTGACAAGTGTACTGCACATAAACTCATTGATAACATACCACATATATATGTCATTTCATGAGCAAAAAAAAATATCATTATGCATAGGTAAATAGGAAAAAAATTGCTTAGTACGACCCCAAACATAAATTCTTTCCTTAAATTCTGAATAGGGAGAACGAAAAGATTTTATTAACTCATAATGAAAGTCATCACTTACACATTTAACTGCCAAAAAGAGCAATACTCCAGCATAAAAATGAATTACACAGGACAAAAAGGACAACGCCGTGTACTGTCGTGTTGGATCATAAGGATCTTGAACTATTTGTTGGATAAATAGATTTACCTCATTTAATGGAGTCCCCGTGAGATTGAATAACGTTTGCAAGAACTTACTACTATAACCATATAACACCGAAGGGCTTAACACAAGACCATGCAATAGAGTCCACCAACAAAAAATCATAATTTTAGCCCGCAGTGAAATGATACAATTATCAAATTTGGAAAGTACTTCGCAAAGGCACATAATGCTTTCAATATTAAAAAAAACTTTTAATTTTCTTAAATTTTCTGAATTCTTATTTCCTTAAATTCATTCGATTTTTCGTTGATGTGATTCTACGATCTTTTTATCAATGCATGCTGAGTATTTGAATTTTTTGTCATCTTGCTTTTTCCAACAGAAAATCATAATTTAAGTTCGCATCAATTATCCAACTTATCACATTATGTACAAAAGCACATATTGATTTCGATATTGAAATAAGCCAAAAATCAACAACGAGCATGTCTGAGAATATTGTATTTCAACTATTTCTCAAGGTGTACTAAGTAATTGAAATTTTTTATGCAATTGATAAGACTATTGCTTTATATATATTTAAATTTATTTATTTATAAATAAGAATCATTTTGCTATACTATAGACAGCCATAGCTTTGTATCGATATTATTGCCCATTTGACTACAATATATGACTCTATTAGCTTGACTAATCGCTGGAAATTATTTTTCAACAAGAAATAGATAAGCTCGATGACAAATGTATATTATTCGAAAATATATGACCAACTTTAAGGGCTTGTCTTTGGCCATATCAGTCTTTTGTCATCGATGATTAACAATCAGTTTAACAGTGATTTTACTGTGATTTCTCTTGGGCTAATCATTTGACTGAGTCAGCTGTTGCTCAGCGCTGTAAGTCACCTCATTATTTGCTTAAAATAATGCAAATTCCTTGAAGCAAAACACACAGACGAAGTGGGTGGGAAGGGAGGCAGAAGAGGTTGGTCGGCCAGAGCCAGACACAAATCAATAGACTATGGCCGCACATCAATCACAAAACCTGAGACGTCTCACTGTGGCAGTAGCCACATTGGGGCCCTATTAAATGCCTGGGATGCCATTATTTACCCAATGCTCTCAGTCGAAACATAAACTTGCACTTAACTGAGAATTGCGCAAAGTTCACGAGCGGAGCAAATTTCATGCGAATGTGCAATGTGAAGAGCGAGAAAAAATGAAATTAAATATATATGTATATAGTATGTGTACATATAAAAATAGCAACAAAAATGCGAACGAAAAACAATTGAGCTATTAAAAAGTCATAAATCTGAAATGGAAAACCATAAATCAGCGCCAGAGGCGCGCACACAAAAACAATTTAAACGCCGCCGCCCAGTGGCTCGACACTTATAAGTAGAAGTGTATGGGTGGCGAAGGGGGGTCAACTCGAATCCGAACCCGATCCCCTGGGCAACCGTTCATTTGCCCTGGAGCGACGCATGCTGCACCCACATTGTACGCTGCCAATAATAATTATTAATAATTATTAATTTTCCAGCTAAATTAAATTTTAACGCTGCAGCTGAAATGAAAACGAAAATTGCATCGATTGAGAAAATTGCTAAAAAGTCAAGTGGGTGTTGTGAGTACTCGCTCTGTTTGTATCTGTATGTGTGTGTTTGCGTGTTTGTATTTGTGTGCTGGCAAATTTGATTGAGCGCCGCCGTTGTATTGCTTTAAACAATAAACAAAAACAATTGGCAACTGTGTGCCACTGTGTGTGTATGTGTGTGTCTCTGCTGGATGTGTTGGGAGTGTGTGCAGCAGATGAGTGTGCGTGTGTGTGTTTCTATGCACGCCCCATTAAATATTGCGCCATATTGCGTATACGCCGCATTAGCCGCTACTTTGAATATTTAGTTCAACTGCCGAGAGAACCATTTAGACGCCGTGTTTTCCTTTTTCTATGCAAATAAACGGAACTCTTTGCTATTCTTTGACTTGCTGCACAAATAAATGCAACTATTTTGAATGCACTTATCCACTGAGTGAAGCATCTACTTTTACATTTTTGCTACTTTTACATTTTTGGGCGCCACACAGCTGATAACTTACTCGTAGAAGCCAACTTGCCAACTTGCCAAATGCAATATTATTATTTACTGAATTTTCCTGGATTAAGATACATGTATTTTAGGGCGGGTCAATTTTTTTTCGCAAAAATCGTCCATCAGAATCGAAATCTACGATGAATTCTAAGATATTTTCAGGAAGAAATTATATGTCTAAAATCAATTCCTAGCCTCCGCTGAGAAGCATGAAGATTTCAGGTTAAGGTATTTTAAAGTATTTTGAGGTATTTAAGGTATTAAACAAAAAATAACACATTTTCCAAAAATGTTGGGCCTTATTCTGATTCATCTTTTTACAACAAATTTTATAAACAACTTTTATTTTTAATTAACCAAACAATTTTTTTTTAATTCGTTGAAATTAGCGGAGCAAGCCATGAACAGTGGCTTTTAAGAAAATTAGAGGCAAAAGTCTGTAACTTCTAACGAAGTAAGATATCGGTCTGAAATTTGAAATATATATTCTTGACGTTTGAACAAAATTAGACGTTAGACAATAAAATAAGTGGGCGTGGCATCCGAATGGGCGTAAAAACGATAAAGTTCGATTTTTTCAACATTAAAAAATTAAAAAAAATTGGAAAAATAAAATTTTATTTTTTATATTATTTTTTTTTATTTAAAAAATATTTTAAATATCTTTAGTGTAAAATTATGTCAAAAAAAATTTTTTTCATCAGTTATGATTTCTAATCCCGTTTGACAAAGCTCTCCGAGATTTTAAAGCTAGAGCCCATTACCGACCCCATTACCGAATTTAGCTTATAGTAATGACAGTTAAATTCAACATTTAAAATATTTTTGTTTCATTTTTAGAAAGCAAATAACAAAATATGTCAAAGAAAAAATAACTTTTCCGTCAGTTTTTGAAGTCCTTCTTAGACTCGATTTGATGATATGTGGAACGACTTTCTTTCTAAGAACGACTTTAACAAATGAAGAATAAGTTTTTTTCTTTGACATATTTTGTTATTTGCTTTCTAAAAATGAAACAAAAATATTTTAAATGTTGAATTTAACTGTCATTACTATAAGCTAAATTCGGTAATGGGGTCGGTAATGGGCTCTAGCTTTAAAATCTCGGAGAGCTTTGTCAAACGGGATTAGAAATCATAACTGATGAAAAATAATTTTTTTTGACATAATTTTACACTAAAGATATTTAAAATATTTTTTAAATAAAAAAAAATAATATTAAAAATAAAATTTTATTTTTCCAATTTTTTTTAATTTTTTAATGTTGAAAAAATCGAACTTTATCGTTTTTACGCACATTCGGATGCCACGCCCACTTATTTTTTATTGTCAAAATTTTGTTTCAAACGTCAAGAATATATATTTCAAGTTTCAGACCGATATTTTACTTCGTTAGAAAGTTACAGACTTTTGCCTCTTATTTTCTTAAAAGCCACTGTTCATGGCTTGCTCCGCTAATTGCAACGTATAAAAAAAAAATTGTTTGGTTAATTAAAAATAAAAATTGTTTATAAAATTTGTTGTAAAAAGATGAATCAGAATAAGGCCCAACATTTTTGGAAAAAATGTGTTATTTTTTGTTTAATACCTTAAATACCTCAAAATACTTTAAAATACCTTAACCTGAAATCTTCATGCTTCTCAGCGGAGGCTAGGAATTGATTTTAGACATATAGTTTCTTCCTGAAAATATCTTAGAATTCATCGTAGATTACGATTCTGGTGGACGATTACCACGTTTTTTTCGACCCGAACAAATTGACCCGCCCTAATGTATTTATATTTTTTAATTAAGCTTCATCAATAAATTCAAACAGTAAATATATCTAAAGTCATAATCTTATCTATAAATTTTGCGCAATGTTTGAGCATACTTCTTAAACTCTTACTTTAATAATTACTTATATATTCTAGGGCCGAGGGCACAAACATCTTACTCGATCCAAATCTAATGTGCAAAAAGACACGTCGTCTACGTGGCAAACTGGCCGAAATCTGCCGCCACGATTCGGCGCTGCTCAAAGAGATCATCAATGGGATTAATCTGGGTTTCCGCGAATGCGAATTTCAATTTCGTAATCGCCGCTGGAACTGCACTGTGCTGCGAAAGAGCATGAGAAAAATATTAATGCGTGGTAAGTGCGACTAAAAATGTAACTACTACATGTTTATATATGTAGATACTGACACAACCTTCTTATATGCTTATGCCTTGCATTAACCAACAACAACAACAACAGCAACACTAACAACAGCTACATTAACTGGCGACAAAGGCCAAACGGCGCTGCTTTATTATGCAGCTCAACTTGGCAGCCTGTCAACACTTGCTGACTCAGTCACAGAGACAACTGCGTTCAGTGTTGAGCACTTTAGGGAGAGAAAAAAGCCAAGCTTCAACTAGTTTATTAAATTATAATACTGTAGGTAACAAATTATTTCAAGTCTTCAATTTTATACAAATTTTCCAAAAAATATTGTTTGATTTTCATTTAAATAACCAAAGATAATATTTGCATAATTTCTTTCAAGTATACCAAAAGAAAAGAATTTTAAAAATAATGGTAGATTAATATTTATATATTTTTAAACATTTTCTATATTTTGCTCCCCGTTTCAAAGTATGTTTCCAATTGTTGAAGTACATTTGAAATATTTCTATTTATTTCGTACGAATTGGCCAAATAAGCTAGTTTCGAATTGGTAAAAAACAGCCAAATGGGCAACACTGACAGGAACTGAAGATGCCTTGCACTCATCGACTGCCCCGCAATGCTGCCTAATTACAGCTGAAGTTGCAGCGTCTTCATGGCTGGCAAAAGCAAAAGCTAAAGCCAAAGGCAAAGGCAAAGGCAAACTGTCAGATGGCAGGCGACCGCATCATCCATCAAGTTGCATAATAAAAATGTTGCGCCCGCTGATGAATAGTGCCTGAAATGAGCCTACAAAGCTGTCAATTTTAATAAATTATTGCCCGAAATGGTCAAAAGATATACCCCCAGTACTCAACTCCTTGTTGCCGTTGTTGTTGTTGTTGTTGCTCAGCAATCTGCACTTAATGACAACAATGCGCAAACAAAACACATACCAAATTATGTGCAATAAATTCTATACACAATCCACACTCCACACACACACACACAAGCGCTCGCTGGCGGATTAAAAATCAGTTGTCAAGCTGTCAGTTATCAAGGGAGATCGAGTATGAAAGACAGAGAGAGAGACAGAGACAGAGAGAGAGACAGAGACAGAGAGAGAGAGAGAGAGGTGAAGTGGAAGTCTTTTCTCTCGCCAAGGCTGTGCTGACCATGTAATGATGCCCTTCCATTTGGGGTGGTGACTGTCCGAAAAAGACAAATCACCTGTCCAGATCAATCCTCCTCTCACCACTTCACTCCACACTCCACACTCTCAACTTGACTCAACTTTGCTCGCATTACAAACAACTCGCATGCAAATCGTTGTCCGTTTTGCGATTACAACTGCGATTTTCGATTTCATTAAACGTGACTCCGAGTACGATGACAAGGCTAACTTCGAGTCCATTCGCACTTCTGATTTGCATAGAGACCCAGTGCAATCAGCGATCGGTTATCGTGACAACAATATATCATTTTGTCACCTAAGCTGACAAATTGACATCAATCAGGCGACAACGCGTGTTGTTAACAGCTAATCAGCATCGATTATGCATAAATCGATGTAGATATTGATTGATATTGCCATCATCAGTCAGTTAATCTGCATTTAAAATCCTACTCTAACTCAATTGTCATTTAATGACCAAGCTTTATGGGGCTACTTACAGTCAATAGCTGTAAATGTAAATGGCACTTAAGTTTACAAACTGGTTTACGTGTTAATAAACACCTACTAAATGGGCTGTAAATACTTAATCCTAACTTAAAACTCAACTTTAAACAGAGTAGATTGGTTGCACATGAAGTCAGTGGGAATAAGTCTTATTTTAAATTATTTATACTTATATAATTATCGCTCATAGTGATTATTCTTTACAATTGGCTCAATTCTTTATCAATTTAAAAGTACTTAAAGATCATTATTCAATATCTGATGACGCTATCGACATCTTAAGCTCTTATTAAATAGAATGTCATTCCCTTTGCCTCCCACAGACTCCCGGGAGACGGGCTTTGTGAATGCCATCACAGCCGCGGGCGTAACCTATGCGGTAACCAAGGCCTGCACCATGGGGCAGCTGGTGGAATGCTCCTGCGACAAGTCTCACATGCGACGCAATGGCGGTCAGCCCCAAATGGTGAATGCTGCCACGGCCGAGGAAGCTCTAGAGCGGCAGCAGCTGCGTCAACAGTTGCCACAACAACAACGCAGCAACAGTAACAACAACAGCAACAACAACAGCAACAGTAGCAACAACAGCATGACGGATATTATGCTGGGCAAACAACGAAATAATCATAGACCAGGTGGCAGGCGAGGACGTCGCAAATTCTGGGACAACATCAAGTTTCCACAGGGCGAGTGGGAGTGGGGAGGCTGCAGTGACAATGTCAACTTTGGATTGCGGCATTCGAGAGCCTTTCTGGATGCCAAGCAACGACAGCGTCGCAGCGATCTGGGCACACTGGTCAAGCTGCACAACAACAACGCAGGGCGGCTGGTAAGAAAGCTAAGAAGAAGAAATCCTGAAACTAATTAAGCTAATCAAATTAAAAATACATTTTTTCTAACAAGCTTAAATATTCCAAAAATATATGATTAATGCTAAAAGAAGTTTTAAATAATAGCAAAGCATTTTCCTCCATAATAGTTAATTTTTATGCCCCTTTTTTTTAAAAACAAGTCAATGGGTATATTGTATTCGTTGAAATGTATATAACAGGGATTAGGAAGCAGTATATATTCTTGATCAGCATTAACAGCCGAGTCGACATAGCCATGTCCGTCTGTCCGTCCGTGTGAGCGCCTAGTCTTCAGAGCTAGAGCAACCAAATTTGGTACACAAACTTTTATAAATCCCACGCAGATTAAGTTTATTTAAAATCACGCATCATTTTTAAGATTTTATTTTGGTAATTAACGTTACCTTCTGTTATTAGCTATCATCCTAATAAATCGCAAGAAGATCGAACAAATAGAATGGTGGCAATGGCCGATTTCATATTTTAAGCACTGTAAGCGCCCAAAATTATGAAATAAAAATATTTTATGTATATTTAAATAAGTAACGGGTATCCTATGGTGGGGAACTAAACTATAGCCTTTTCCGCTTATTTTTTCTAAAGTTCACAGCTTCCCAATTAATTTTGAAATATTCACTTTGTAACCATACTAAATTTCCGTCATTAAAGCTGCTTAATTGTAATTTAAATAGAATTTTCTTTTCTGATGGCCTTTCTAATTCTAAGCATTCTGTATACTCCATTTTCAGGCCATTCGCGATGCGATGCGTTTGGAGTGCAAATGCCATGGCCTGTCCGGATCGTGCACCGTAAAAACCTGTTGGCTGAAGATGCCGCCATTTCGTGAGATATCGGCACGACTGCGCGATAGATACGATGGAGCCCGCAAGGTGGCGCTACGCAATGATGGCAACAGTTTTATGCCCGAGACGCCGCACACGAAGCCAGCGAATAAATATCAATTGGTCTATGCCGACGATTCGGCCGATTTTTGTACGGCGAACGCAAAGACGGGAGCGTTGGGCACCCAGGACAGGGAATGCAATGCGACATCGACGGGCCCCGAAAGCTGTGATCTGCTGTGCTGCAGTCGGGGGCATAAGCATCGTGTTGTTGCCGAGTGGACAAACTGCAATTGCGTCTTCAAGTGGTGCTGCGAGGTGACGTGCGAGAAGTGCCTGGAGCATCGGGAGGTCAACACATGCCTCTAGATCTGGACTTTGGGTTTTGGGTTCGGCAGAGTCATGAACATATTTGAAAGCTTTCCATTTCGCGTGATAAACAACAGTTTAAAAACACAACGTTTTGCTGCAGTCCAATTTTAAGTATTAACTAACACTAGTGAACAGGGTAATCAAAATATAAAAAATATATGCATAAAAATATACAAATAAAAAACAAGTTGATTTTAGCTTGGCTGTAGGCCGATTTAGTTGTAAATAAGTATCATCCATAGTATGAACCATGTAAGCTTGTAAATAGTTTTAATAAAAACGCAGAAGAAAACTCAAAACTTTATTATTATACTTTCAACTTTTATTTATACTTTCAAGTAATTGCAACAAATTGAATATCAAGTAGGTAAAATCAAATGAAAATATTTTTGGTTTAATGCCAAACGGAAATGTATCTCAAGTCGCTTCGGCCATTGATAGAAATCTGCATAAATGATTAAGCGTAATTTAATGAAGACAAGAGCAAAAGCCGATTGAGAAACAAGTTCAGCATTGATAACTATAGCTCTAGCTATATCTCTATCTGTAGCTATAGCTGTATCTGAATCTACAACCTCTTACGAGTAAGTATTGTCAGCGCATATCTGTAGCTGTATCTGTATCTGTATCTTCCAACTGCCAACTACCAGCTACAGCTACAGTGGCAACCAATGACTTTCCCATAAATTAACACAATTTTATTGTTGTCGACACGAGATAAAAATCTACAGAAATTTGCCTAAACAGCAACAAAACTGAAACTGAAAATCGCATTCGAACAAAACTGAAAATTGATTTGCTTTTTGTGCATAAATTATCATCGATTGTCGACTTTTGACTGTCGATCGTTGAATTGAATGCATAAATTATAAAATCAAATAGATGTCGCTAAATGCATGTAATTAAAACTATAATATAACGATTTTATGAAGTTATCCCAACAGAAGCCAATGAGTCGTATTTAAATTCTCTTCTTTGAAAACGTAAACAACTTTAAATCAAGTGAAGTTTTTATTAAGAAGGAGATTTCTATAGAAGCTTTGGTAATAAATTGTCACAACTTTTATGGGATATGTATTCATATTTTGGTAGAAAAGGAAACTCATGTATTAAAAAACTTTATTAGTTTACTTTGCAATATCTAATTGTTGATACTTATAGCTAGGGATGGCAAAATAAATTTATTAATCGATTATAGAATCATATGATTAATTTAAGCTACGCGATTATTAATTGCAATTAATCGACGAAAAATAAAAAAAATCGATTAATCAAATGATTATTTTTTGTTATAGTTTTTAAAATATTGTGTAATGCAATGCCATTGTATAGCAAAAAAAATTAAGAACAATAATAAAATGCACAAAAAGTATAAATACAGTGGCTCACAGCATAAAGTATGCAGGTCAAGTTTTGACATTTAAGGCTTATTTGAGCCGTTATCGTTAACATATTTTCATCAATGGAAAGGTCATTTAAATTCCGTTTGAATGACACAAAACTTTTCTTAACCCATTGAGAACCCTTCGAAAATTTCAAATTTATGTAAAACTCTACTTTTTCAACTTTTTTCCTCGATTTTTCACAAAAAATATTTTGATGCAGAAAATTTTGTTAAACAATTCTAAAAGTGACTGCAAAAAAAAATTTCCAAATATATTTTTGCTAGTATTTTTTTTGGAAGAAAATGTACATGTGTGTTTCCCTGAAAAAATGTTGGCAACGACGCGATTATTTGATCGAATAATCGATTAGTGTTTCAATTAATCGCAACACATTTTACGATACAATTAAATCGCCAATGGAAGCAAAATAATCGATTATTGTGTATCATATGATTAATCGTGCCATCCCTACTTATAGCTAAACTATAATTCAATCCTAAGCTTAAGCGATTCTTAAGTAGAGCAACTAATTAGAATAGTATTGATAAGAGTTTAGAACTCATGCATATGCAAAGACTTTAGATCGTTTGAGCCAGCTGGATTATCTCAGCTTATTTTGTGATATGCGAAGACCGCAATGAAATGCTTCAGGCAGATGCCCAACATGCCCAAATTCCATTCCATTCCATTACCAACTGCCTACTGACTGGGCCAGGTCAATCTCGGAGAATGAGTGAGAATGCGAGAGGAAGAGAGAGAGAGAGGGACAAGCCCATGCAACGATAAGATACAACTACAACAACAATAACAGCAGCTCTACAGCAACAACTAATTAACAATCGCATTCATTTTATTTATCGTACAAATGCAAACCGCTTGACTTCCAAAACTGTATCTGCATGCATTTATAAGGCTCGAAATGTGTCGTCGTCGTCGCCGTCTCTGGCTTTTTGGACTCTTCTCTGTTGAGCTCAGCTCAGAGTATCTCTTCTTTTACCACCGTTGGGGACGGATCGACGCGTAGTCGATCGCATCGAACGATCGCATCTCAACTCGCATCGCATCTCACATCGCATCGCCATCGTCATCGTCTCGTACACTTGACTGAACAAAATGTATATATGGTGAGATACTCGTCGCTGGGGCATTCAGATTCAGATTCAGTGGCTTTATCTTGGGCGCGTTAATGAGATTTGCTTGTATCTGGAGCCATTCGGTAGATGCATATCAGTGGGTTTCAATTAATTGTGGCGACGCTTATTAGTCATCCATCTAACAAACTAAACTGAAACAGAAACAGAAACTGGCGCTGGCGCTCTGAAAATCTCACTATCTGCTCAACATAAGTATCAACGTCGTTGTCCAACCTCTCCTAGTGTTATGCCATTGACCCCAAACTGACCTTGGCCAGTTGGGAACTTCTGTCTGACTGTCTGTCTGTTTGTCTATCTGTCTGACTGTCTGACTGTCTGAGCGTGTGTATTTCTTCCTGGCTGCCTTTTCAGCTGCCTTATAAATGTGCATTTTATGTTAATAAAAATGCATTTTTAGTGCCGTTTCTAGATCAAAGTTCTTCTTGGCGGTATTTTCTTTCAAGTGGCGCTTAAAATGGCGCCGTATACAAAAGTGTATACGTTTCCCATACGATTTTCGGCAAACTAATGGCTTAATTTTCAGACTGCATTGAATTGCGAGGACCTGCCTATGCCAGCTATCAAAGAAACTGATCACAGCAAACAATTTTAGCCAAATTACAAGTCAAAAGTCCACACAGCGAGTGTGAGAAAGAGGGAATAAGAGATGCCAAGAGAGTGACAGAGTGAGAGAGAGCAATACAGATGGGGCGCTAAAGGAACAACTATTAAGACGACGGACGCGACGGACGCGACGGTCTCTCGCTTCGTTTTGGGCCGAGAACAAAACCTGAAACATGAAATTCCTGCGTAATTTGTAAGGAAAGGCGTGAAGAACACCAACGAAGGCAACACCTTAATTAATGTTATTAAAATGGAACGAACGACCGACCGACCGACCGACCAGCGATTGGACCTGGGCCTCAAACTCAAAACTCAAACTCAAACTAAAACCGAGTCCAAGTCCGAGATCCGAGACCTGCGACTGAAACCCATTGGACTGCAGCAGGTCCAGGCGCAAAAAAAAGAAGAAGACACACACACACACACCACACCAGAAAGCGATGCAGAAGTAGAATGGGGCAAAAGGAGAAAAAGGTTCGCTTGATCGGTTCGTTTTTGGGCTGGTTGGTTACTTGGCTTGGCTTGGCTTGACTTGGCTCACTCCTCAAACGCTTTGGCCATGCACGTTCCGGTCCGAAAGCAGAATGGGAATGAGACTGAGACTGCGACTAGCATTGGCAATGGCAATGGGAAATGGCTTGTTGTCTTCATTTGGGGCTTGGCATGGACTAAACGCTTTAGTTAAAGTTATTGGAAAGTGGCCTAAAATTTTGCTCTTGGGCTGGCCACTTCAAATGAACTGTAATTTTTTGGTTTATAGAACAATATAGAAACTTGAACAATATACAAATGATTGTAATTGTATCAAAGTAAATTGAACAATATACAAGCAATTATTTTGTATCTCAGATGATTTAATACTACATTGAAATAAAATGATGAGCATTCAAATATTGATAGCTAAAAGACTCTGTCAAAATAGTTATGATTATAATAATACTTTAAAATTTTTTTAATGTTACATTTCCAAATAATTTAACTTAGTGCTATACGCTTAAAAATATCGTTGAATTTAATATGACCCTTTGACAGCCGATTTTCAAATCAATGGGCAAAAACTTTTTTTTTTAATTGTAAAAATTTGTGTGTGTTCAATAATAAAAAAGATCTTTCACTGTTTATTTCGAGTCTTAAATTTTTGTCTATACCAAATATGTGGAAAATAAATTAATATATTATGTACACAAATCAAAAAAAATTTAAATTTTTGCTTAATTTTAGAGAATGAAGCCGTAACTTTTAAGATATAATTTTGAGCATTTTGCAATAAATTTCATTTTGTAATGAACATTCAGAACAATCATAATGATATAGCAGACAAAACCCAAGAAAAAACTCATGAGCTGTTGATAATCTTTTTTCTTTTTGGCTGCTGTTAGTTCCCAGCCCATTCTAAGTCGGCAACAGATTTATCACTGGACACTGAGCGTTGACTACTTGACATATTCATTAAACTTGCCACATTGTTGCAGCAGCAAAAGACGCGAGCAGGGCCAAAGAGAGAACAGAGTTGGGCATCATTTTGACACCTTAATGCGGTAATTAGGGTTTTCTCAGCACTAAGCCAGACAGCAGCAACACCCTGGACATGCCCTTGCCCTCGTCCCGCCCGCCCGAGCCGGACCAGACTGGACCGGACCGGCCATCCTTAAAAGCCGATCATCATGAGCAAATATTAACACAACGCAAAGACCAAAGGCGCAACCAGAACTAAACAACGGGCCATGGGCAATGGGCAAATGGTCAATATATATCTCTCTCTCTCTCTTTCTCTCTCTGCATTTGTGTGTATGTGTGATGTGCCGTTAACGGTTTACGCCGAATTGGCTTAAATTATTAAAAGATTACAGCCAAAGATCATCAACGCCAACATGCACGGCGATCTATCAGCCAAGAGATCCTTGCGAAGAGTCTGCGATTTGGGTGTGAAGATTATGACACAGCACAAAGTAAAACACCAGAACGACCCAAGAGGAAAGAGGAAAGAGTAGAGAGGAAGAGAAACGAGTCAAAGGAGCAGCAGGCGCAGCAATTAATTTCAAATTTTTTAACATCTCACAATGCTCACGGAATGAAGAGAAACAAGCGCAGCAGCCGAAGTCGCAGACGGCTGGCCAAAAGCAACAGCCAGAAAGAGATCCGAAGGTGAATGGGAGGGCAGAAGAGAAAGAGAGAGCGAGCGAGCGAGCGAGGGGAATATGACAAAGGAGGGAGAGAAATTGCAGACAAATTAAGATAAATGAATTGTTTAATTGATGCATGTGGCGTTCATTTCCATTGTAGAAACTGCTAATTTACCTTGTAAAGTAACCGCGAAAAGGGTTATTATTTTGTGAAGTTACCAATTTATTTTGTCAACAGTCAACAATTTTGGGTTTAAATTATCCATATGGCTTACATATACATCCTACTTGATTTTCTAGGTCGCTTTTACCCTTTTACTACAGAATTTCAAATGCCAATAAGTAACAACATTTTTTTTTTAATAAAATTGAACAATTTTTAATACACTTTCATAAATATGCAAACAAATGGGCAGACTCTCTTAATTTGACCTATTACTCTACACTTTCACTTCATATGAGCTTTGGCACACTTTTTTATGTACTGAGCAATTAAATTTCACTGCGTCACTCACAAAAAACGAAAGAAAACTAAAATTTGAGAGCCGCTTGGAAAAAAGAAAATGTTAAAAATCAAGTATATATGTACATTTTCTGGAAAGTTTTAATATGTGAATTTTTTAATTTTTTAAAACAGTTACTTGACTAACTGTATATAAATTTGTGTGCCTGGTTGTAAATATGCATGTAAATGAAAAGAGAACTACAAATGCCTACAGCTACTGTAAATATTTAATATATTATTTTTTTAGCAATATTCTTATTGTCAATGCCCATCAAACACACAGTGTGGCCACACTGCCAATAAAGATTACGATAAATTTGAGCTCAGCTTGAAATGTTATTAGTTGCGCATTAACACCCATACAAGTGTATATAAATGGCACACATACTGTGTTCCAAGACTCATCAATCAACGTCCTGATGTCTAAATAACACAGACATACACACATACATTAAGGCAATCGCCTGTTGCTGTCTGCCACAAAGGACTACCGCACTAATTAATACTGCCGCCCTGACTGAGTGATGGCCCAAACAGTTTCGTGTTGCAGCCACACACAAAAACACAAACAAACACCATCAACAACAGCAACAACAGAAACAACAGCAACAACAACAAAAGTGTTCTAAGCTAAATAAAGTTATTAAGCAGTCAAGGGCCAAAAGGGAAATGTTTTGCCAAAAAGGAATGAAACAAAAGCACCAAATGAAACGAATTGAAAGAAATGAAAAGGAAAAAGGTCCAAAACGCAGCATGTGTTAAAATTATATAGAGAGTGCGTGTGCGCAACGGACCCCCCGAATGGGGACCAGAGAAGACCCACAAGGATGGCCAGCTCCGAGCAGAGCAGAGTTAATAAAAACACATAATTGCGTATGTTTGGGCCAAGGCACATGAGTTCCGTGCCAAGTCAACTCAAGTCCCAGGTACCGCTCAAGTTGAACGATTTAGCCCCGTTACTGCCCACACTCCACACTCAAAACTCAGCCGCAACTCCAACTCCGACTCGATCTCCAAGTTCATCTCCAACTCCATCTCCATCTCCAGATTCAACATCCTCTGCCCGCCGCGTGCTCAAGTGCGAAGTTCTGCGCAAACGCCAAGCGCCTGTGAAAATATGATTTTTGTTGCCATTTCGTGTTTTGCCACTTTGGAGGTCTTCATCATTTTTTTTCGTTCGTTCCCTCTCTCTCTCTCACATGTGTGTATTTTAGTGAGTATGTGTTTCTTTTTTTTTTTGTGTTTCCCATAAAACTGACCCCATGGGCAGTGAAATTAAGTTGATTTTTAATGCAGTCAAGGTGGGTCGCCCGGCAAGGTGGCTTCCTCCAGCTCAGAGGCATCCAAATTTCAGTTATTTTCACTGATTCTCGATTTGAGACTGCGAAATGGAATATTTCAGAATATTTTCTCAACTTCTGCGGTCTCCTTACATTCGCAACTCTCTTTCCTTCGATAAGTTTAAGTTTTCTTTTTTGATTGATCCCTTATACATACCCTTAATAATAATAATAATAATATTTTGTTTATATTTTCTTTCTGTTGCGTCCTTAAAGTAGAAGTATAAGAAACCAATTTCCTACTTCCTCTTTGAAAATATGAAATAAAGATTATATATTTAATTAGATATTATTATTAATATAACTTATTTAATTATTTATAATTTTGCTCCCCTTTCTACTTTCTACATATTTTATTTGGTGTCTTATTTTAAAGCATCCAGAATTATTAACTGTAATGTCTTTTGCATTTGCAGCCCACGCTCTGGCATTCCGGCTGCTCATCTCTTGTCCAAAACTATCGAATACTTCCGCGCTTGCTCACTGCCCACGTTCCACGTTTCCCAGAACGTTGCCATAATAAATTTCAACTTGTCTACACCTATTTTTACAAACATTTAAAAATTATTACACTGACTTTTTCATTATGCTGCGAAAGAGACCAGAAACCAGAGACAGTCCAAGTCCAAGTCCAAGCCGAAGCCGGAGTCGGAGTCTCTCAGGTCTGTAGCCTCGTCCCGTCCAGTCGGCCGGCCTGATGACCTTAAATTAAATGTGCAGCACATGAATTATGTAAGCTGTTTAATAAAGTGATTCCATTTGCATGCAAGAGCCCCGCACGCATGCTCAGCGGGCAGTCCCCCAAGTGGATGCAGGAGTTGGAGGATGAAGAAGGAACTGCAGATGGAGTTGAAGCTGGAGCTTGAGTTTGAGCCAGGCCAACAACTTACTCAGAGAACTGGAGCCCGAAGCGGAGGCATCGCGCAGCGCGCGCTGATTGTCGCTTAATAAAAATGGTTATTGTGTTCGGACCAGGCCGCGAAGAGAAGACAAAGGAGAAGGAGAGAGGAGGGGTATGCAGTGTGGAGGCAGCGCAGATTGCAGCGGCTATTTATGTGTGGCTTTTGTAAGAATTATTAATGTAAATCTTTCATAATTTTCTTAAGCTGTGCGCGTGCGCAGCCAGAAAACCTGGAACTCCACTCAGTTAACGTGGAACGTGAATTCACAGTGATTTATGGCGCCATCTGGCAAGGTTGTGTGGCATCCTGAAAGCTAAAGCAGCAAAAGCTTTAAGCTTACACTGCTGTAAAAGCTTAAAGCTTAAAGCTCTCCCACTCCATCTCTCTCTCTCTTTTTTTTCTCTCTTGCTGTGTCGTGAGTTCATTTCGATTTTGGCTCCACCCACACATCGCGTTCATTTTGTGTGCCGACGCATGCGTCATGCCTCAAAAAGGGGGATGCCAACAAAATGAAGTTGCAAGGAAACAGAATGCACATACACACACATATACACATATGTACACTTGTGATTACAGCTGACAGCAAATCAAAGCCCATTGCCACATTTGTGCCCTGCGTCCAGCTTTGCTGTTGCGGGCGCCATATGGTGTGGCAACATTGCCTTGTGCCCCAATGAGAATGTGCCCAGCTCCTTGTCTCCATTGGCAATGGCATGCCACAAGAGCAGCGCCAACTGTTGCCCGACTGTTGCTGTTGTTGCTCGTTGCAACTTGTTGTTGCCTGCATTCGTCATCTGCCCCAGCGCCACATCAACGTCATAAACAACAGCAACAACAACAGCAGCAACAACAGCAGTGGCAGGTACAACTCCATCTTCAACTGCAACTGCAACTCCAGCTCCATCTCCTGACACTCCACATCTTCTGGTTGGCTGACAAGCTCAAGATGGCCGCCAGAGTCAACAATTGAGTGTTGGGCATTTTTTGATTATCTTCTTCTTGGTCGTCTTCTCGGCACAGGGTTGCATTCTAAAAAATATTTGATTGAATGTGAATGCTCATCATTGTATGGGATCTGTGAAAAATTGTGGAATAATTTGATAGAGTCATAGATTAAATATGTAAAATTTAATATAAGTTCGAACACTCATTAATTCCAAAAACATAGATTTAATAAGAACTTGAAGATATTATAGATAGAAACTCAGACTTAAAGTTGAAATTTCGCATCAACTTTAAATAAGATTAAATAAAGCGAAATAAAAAAAATTAAAATAGAAGAAAGGAAGAACAAAAATTACCATACGTTTGTTTAATTCAATGAAACATAATTGACTCACAAAAAATATTTCTCGATGATTTAATATTTTATGAGCTTTTGAAATGATTTAATTAGATCAAAAGCTCGATTTGTTTGCAATGAACCTTTTAAGCAGAACTTAAATATATGTTTGAATTATGAATAATATATACGCTAAAAACCAAATTACTATGTTAGTATGACTTACACATTTGATTACTAAGTTTTTCTCATAGCAGTTGCTGAGAAAACTGAGCATTTAAGAAAATTTAGTGAGTATATACTTAGTAGGAGTCTTTCCGTTGTCTATGACATATATGAAGCTGATTAAAGTGTGCTATTATGATTACTTTGAATTAGAAAAATAGTGAAAAAGTCAGTTTAGTTAGCCACTTCAGATTAACATAGCAAAAGCAAAGCTATTCCATTTAATTAGTAATGTGGAAAATTACTCAACTTTTCTTTTAGGCCTATTTTAATCTGAACTCAGATGCTTCCTAAATATAAGCTCGATAAAGTGTAAAAACTTAAGTAATGTTCCTGTTTTGAATTTGAGGATTGAGAATCTTTATAAATATTTGCAATTTTCTTGACTTGAATTTACAGATTTTGCCCAGCCCTCAAAATGTTGCAGCTTGTTGTATATTGGGTTTTATGCACGCTGTGTGCGTGCTGTGGTTTGTAAACCACTTGAAACAATTATAAATTGTAATTTGCGCAAAGCAACGCCCCCCGAGCGCACCCTGCCCCACTACCTACACTCTCCCCCTCTCACTCTGCGTAGGGAGATAGAGAGAGATAGCTGAGCTGGAGTGGTTGCATAGTTTTAGACGGAGGCATTGCTGGGATGCCAGCCGCGGTTGCGACGTTGCCAGGAATTTTCATAGAATGGCGCGTAAGGCATCCAGACGCTTTGAGCCAACAGCTGGGCGAGATTTGTAGGTGGGCCAGGAGCTAACAGGCCAACGGGAACCGTCAACAGTCAACAGCCAACAGAAACTCACAGACTCGCCTCTTTAATGCACAGCTTTCAGACTCCTTTAAATTTCATGCTGTCTGTCTGTCTGTCTGTCTGTCGTTGTGTTTGGGCCTGGTCAAGTGCAATTAAAAATGAAAAATTTTCCCACACATTCGGTCAACTGTTGACTGGACGATAAGGAGAAAGACAACAAGCAGAAGAAGAGGAAGAAGAGGAGCCATCCCCAAAAGCAAAAGCGATTGCAACCCATCCCAAAAAGCGAGCCCAATGCGTTTTGCACTGATTTCTTTTTCATGTCAGAGCAATGCAAACTGCGTCCACTGATTGGAGGCCAACGGAATTTTTCCCATACTGAGAACCCAACCCGAAGCGACTTGAATCGACTTGACTGGACTTGACTTGAATCGCATCGAATCGAATCGGGGCTTGAAATGGTAGCCCTTTGGGTTTGGGCTTTGGGTTTGAGTTTTGGGTTCACCTTGTGCCACTTTGGCCCCGTGGAATGCGTCGAGTTATGTTTGTTATGTCGTCAGTTTGGCCTCCACCTTCTGCCCCTTCTCCACCTCCTTCTCCGCTTCCTACTTGTCTCATCTTAACTTTGATTAATTTTCGCTTAATTTTTATTTTTATTTCTTACTTTTCGCAAATATTTTCAGCGCAAAATTTGCGTCATTTTGAAATGTTTGTCGGGATTTATGAACGTCGTCGTTGAGTTAATTAAATTCAACAACAGCAGCAGCAACAACCAACCGAAAATTAACTAAATTATGGGTCTCTCTCTCTCTTTGTCTCTCCATCTCTGTCGCTGCCTTGCCTTCCTGTAACCCTGGGCAACGCCATTGAAATGCTTGTTTTTCATCATTTTTTTATCTCTTTTAATGAGCACAAATTATTTTGGACTTTAAGGCACACCTGCAAATGTCAGTGAAGTGCTTGAAAAACTTATGAAAAACCAAATGAAAATCAATGGAAACTATGAACATTTTCATGATTTGAGCGTGGGAATTGTCATATTATGGAAATCATTTTGATTAATCTATTGTAATATCTGTTGTGCCTAGACAGTCCTCAACCCCTGTGCTAATTAAGAGGACAATTAAATTGCAGAAGAAGTCGACATTTGAAATACTTCTCATTTTGACTATGTCCTTACAATGTGTGCTAGCTAATATACCCTTAAATACCCTTTAGACAATACTCAAACCAAAGCAACCCCCTCGTTAGGCCCTTAGGCAAACAATGATATCAACACTTGCCCCGGCCTACAAAATATGTTAATATCTGTGAAATTGATCTGATTTTAATTTCAATGGCATTTTCACCCCGTTCCACATCCCTGTGTTGGGAATCCCTTACAGTTCACTGCACATTTATCATGCTGAACAACATCAACAATTACAACAACAGGGGCAACAACAAAAACAACAACGACAACCCTTTTGCGATTGCAGTTGCAGTTGCCAGTTCCATTTCCATTTCCATTTTCAGCTGTCTCGTTGGTTAATCCTTTTGGTAATTTATGCGCACTCCTCTTGCTGCCACTTACCAAACTAATCATCATCATGATGATGCTGCATGCTACATGCTACATGCTACAGGCTATATGCTGCATGCCCCCTGGCCCCGCCGTGTCACGTGTCCGTCTGCTCAGTGCCTCATCCGCTATCATTATTGCCGCTTCTCCGGCTGCCGCTTGTCGTGGTTGTATTGTTTATTGTGACAATTCTTGTCAACAGCGCAGCAAATGTCAACGGCACATTGATGGATGTGTCGCCAGAGCCACAGTCACAGCCATAGTCAGAGCCAAAGCCAGAGCCAGAGCCATAGTCAGAGATCGGAGAGCATAAACAGAATGAGAATTTCAGAGCCAGAGGCAGCTTAACCTGAAGCAACCACAACCAGGTGATGGTGATTCATGGCAATTGCATGCGGTAAAGAGATGCTCAAATTTGTTGTGGTTGTTATTTTTATTGTTGTTGTTGTTGTTACTGCATTTGTTGTCAAAGTGATTTGGTGGTTTGTTTGGCTATACAGATAATGCCAAACTTCTTAACGCAAGTGTTTTTGTGCCAGCTTACTGAGGAAAATGGCGGCATAATATGTACATACATATGTTAGATAAATCTGGAATATATATATGACCTTAATAATAAACAATTTCAGTTCAATTCACGTCTACCGACAGTTTAAAAAGAGAATGAGAACACTCAAGCTAAATGCTCACACAAGTTTTAAGACAGTCAATATCGGTAAGGTATTTTTAAAAATCCTGCCAGCCTTTAAAATTGTTGATAAGGTTCAATTTGATGGCTTAAAATATAGAAAAATATTTAAATTTAAGTTTAAAGCTTAGAAAATAGGAATGTTAGTAAAATAAAACGATGGTAATAGGGTTATGTGAAAATAATTGTGCTTAGTTGATCAAGTTCTAGGAAATTTTAAATGATAATTTAAGATTTATATTAAAAAGCTTTAATAAATAAATATAAGCTTCAATAAGTGTAATAAATAACTATACACCTTATAATTTTCTAAATAATAATATTTAGTTTGTAATCGAATCGAATTAAATTTAAATTAACTTTTTAAGTTATAA
This sequence comes from Drosophila recens, assembly GCA_037043495.1. Taxonomy (NCBI): domain Eukaryota; kingdom Metazoa; phylum Arthropoda; class Insecta; order Diptera; family Drosophilidae; genus Drosophila; species Drosophila recens. The sequence goes on from JBAMBJ010003613.1 coordinate 477,994, forward strand.
AATCAGGCTTTTTATTTAAAAACAGTTGAGTAGAGCAGCATGAATTTAAAATATAATATACATATAATTGGAAATAATTCTTAAAAATAATTTCTTTGATATTTTACTGTCCATGAAAAAATACCCAATATCTTAAAAACTCTATAAAAAATAGGATAGTTTAATTTGCTATAATGCCATATTGCATATGTTGCAAGCAAAGACGTTGCCACAATTTGTGGCAAAAGCAGCTGGCAACAAGTGTGCCTCTTGCGGCAGTCGCATCCTTTGAAGTGTAACAAGTGTAGCGCAAGTGAAAAGTCAAAGAGGGTTAAGTTCACACACACACACTCACACACATAGGTGTACACACACACACACATACTTTCATAAACACGACCCACATTCGAGGTCGTTTGGGGCTTCTTTAAAACTAGGAAGTAGACGCGAATCAATTGCTTTTTCCTTGGCACTTTGTTGTTTTAAGGACGCCGCCACACGTAAATTAGCATTTTCAAAGACAACAACAATGATAACAGCAACAACAGCAACAACAACAATAGCAATGAATGCAATAATTGGAGTCCTTGAGCTGCGCCAGTTTCACTTCTGTTCTTGTTGCCGCTTTAATCCTTTGATGTTCACCAGAAGTGGCACTCGGTCGCGTGTCCTTGCGTCCTTGCGCCCTTGCCCCCTTCAACAACAATGCCACTTAATCAGTTTTCATTTTCCCCCCGTTTTTTCTTTCATTTTTTAAAGAGCTTTAAGCAAACAAATTGGGGTAGAGCAGGTGACGAAGGCGAGACACTAAATCCTTAATCATTGAAATGCATTTGTGTTAATTAGGCCGCAAGTGCAACAAAAGTCAATGGGGCATTAACCAAGGGGGAGCATCAAGGAGAGGACAAAGGGGGGAGGGGAGGACTCATCGGTATCTCGCATGCGATAAATGCACACGAAATCGCTTCGGCCCTGCCTCAATGTGGCTGGCTGTGTATGTCCTTTGATGTATTGTACTTTCGCCAGCCAGTCGCTGTGCAGCCCACACACATACACACACGCACAAACACACACACATATATGGACATAGACAGGAGTCGCAGCCACCCTAAGGACGGGCGGACATCAGTCAAGGCACGCGCATAACGGCATCATCTTCATCTCCATCATCACCGATATCAACAACATCATCAACATTATGATGAACGTTGGCTGGCGCTGCAAGGATAACAAGGCACACGCACAGCACACAGGACTCAGGCAGGACTCAGGCTTTCAAGCGTTTTCAGCTTCAGCTTCTGTTTCAATTTTTGATTTTAATTTGCATTTAGAGGCTGTCGCACTCGGCTCTTGCCTCATAGTCGTGCGACGCGCTTCGGTGATAGGACGTTTTGTGTCCTGGGTCTTGCCTCCGTGTCTTCCGTCAAATTGGTGAAATAAATTTTATTCGAAACAAACTAACAATACTCTGGATGTGCAATAAATACTCGTAGTTTTATGAAAATTAATATTTAATATAAATATATAAATTTATACCAAAATAATGTTAATCAAATCAATTGTTTTATATTTATTTAAAGCAATTAAATGAAAATGTGAGAATTTAAAATTCGGTTCAGAGTAAATAAAACATTTAATGCAAATGCAAATTTAATAAAATCCCAACTATTTAAATTAATAATAAATATAAATTAAAAGTAAGGTGAAAAGAATAAAATTGTTTATATTTTTGCATATTAAATAAAAAAGTCGAAAAATAAAGTACAGAACCAAAATATTTATGTAATACATAAAACAATTTTATAATCTAAGATATTACAATATATAAATAATATTAAACACATTCAGAATTGAGTGAATGAATGTAAGTTAAATAAAAATAATTTTTTACATGCATAAATACAAATGAATTTAATTTTAAATGTGTAGATTTAAAAATAATCAAAAATTCTCTATAAAACACAATACATACATCCAAAACATGAATGCTTAGTATGAAAAAAAAATATTTAAAAATTTCGAAAATTCACAAAGTTAAACTATCAATATTAAGGAATAAAATAAATAATCCTAAATAAATATAATTGAAATGAAAATCTGAAAAATTATAATATTTACTTTAAAAACTATGTAAAGCCACACACAATTAAATGATTCCCAATAGGCATAAAAAACCCACCCTGAACTCTGACTATGTGTTAAAGTTTCCCATTCATCAATACTACGAGAACTTTTCTAAATAGCGCAATGTCGACAGAAAAAAATGCTTAAAAAAAAAGCCACCCAGAAGCATACTTCGTGTGCCATACAAAAACAACAAAAAGTTAAAAGCAAACAACATATATAAGACAATAATAAAAAATGCCGAGAAAAATGCAGCAAGTTGCCAACTGCGGACCAATCAGACCAGACTTAGACCGTAAAGCGCAGTAAAAACGATTGTAAATAAGCACAAAAAAAAAATGAGAATATAAGAAAAGAAGGAAACAAACAAATATTACAAGAAGACGGCAAAAAAGGGAGTTCCAGCTGGCCAGTAGCCCGAGAGCCGAAGCATGAGCTCAAAAAGCCAAAGCTGAAAGATCAATGTTTATTGGCGCTTTGGTCACGATCGCTACGGCAATTGAGCCGATAATGTGGCTCTAAGACAAAAAGTGAGAATATTTCAAATAACAAAAATAGTGGAAAAAAAATGTATTAAACTTAACAGAAGAAATAAAATAGAAATCAACGAAAAATCTAAAATATATATTAAAATGTATCGTGTGTTGTGAGGAGTTTTCCAAATTTCTTCAATGTGTCCTACAAAATGTTTGCTGTCGCTTGGCCTCAGCAAGCCAGCCCAACAACAAACAAATCAACAACAACTTTCCAACTAGCTGGTGTGTATAACAACAACAGCAGCAACAACAACAACACCAAATCCGCCAACAACAATGTTCAGCAATTAAAAAATAGGCTTCAATTGTATGAAAATTTATGCAAATCAAAGCCGAGCGATGACTGCGTGGCAAGCAACAACAACAAGAACAACATCAACAACAGAAGCAGAAGCAGCAACGACAGCGACAACACGGACACAGTGCAACAATAACAGCAACAACAACAATGGAGGAAACAACGTTGTTGCCACACAACCGCCGTCGCGTCATTGCCATTTGCATTTAATTGTTGTGATTATCTTGGCCTGCTGCACACGCTGGTAAGTGAGGCGAGCGTATCTTATAGATACATCCCATGTACGAGTATCTACGACTATACGTATCCATCAACACGCTCTCCAGCTTATGTAAAGCAAAATTCAAAAGGTGTAAATCGCCTGTCAACAAATTAACTCGAGCGTCGCCGTTTGTTGTTGATGTTGTCGTTGTTGTTGTCAGTGGCAAGTTAATTAATTAAACGACAAACCACAACAACAACTACGACATCAGCAACAGCAGCAGCTACAACAACAACGACAACAACAGCACTTTATGTTGTTGAGTCGACAGATTAATCAATTCCAAGTCTTACACGTCGTTCAGCTCCGGAAAACTGTCAGCCAAAGGTGTTGGCATAATTAATATTGATCTAGCATTTAGATTGATCAGTTAACCTATCCAACTTCAACTCCTCTAGCAAGTCTTGCTGTTATTGGGGTGGCTTTTAAAAATGTTATTTAAAAATTATGTGAATTAGTAACGATATCGTTAATTGCATTTTATGGTTAAATTAAAATAACATATAAGTAAAAAGCTTTAAGGATATTGTTTTATTTTTCTTTTTTTAATTCTATTATTATTATTCTTTTTTACTGTTTTTTTGATACATTTTGAAAACATTTTCTAAATATGTAACGTTAATTTTAGGCATTTAGTAGATAGTCTTCTAGTCAAAAAGATAGACACAGCTTTAATGAAGGAATATTTGTGTATTTTTCTTTTATATTGGAAATATTAAATAATACCTATTATTTAGCTACTAAAAAAGCGATATCCAAATAAGTATATGTGGCTTTGTTGGTATTAAAGAATTTATTAAGTCATCTTCAATATAACTTATTTATTTAATTTAATCTCTTTGGTAATATTTCGTAGCTTTTCAAGGAAAATAATCCACAATATATTAATTCTTTGACTTTTTAATTAATTTGTTATAATAAAAAAAGAAAAGAATGTAATATCTACAAATAAAAATTTTGTGCTACAAAATCTAAAACAATTAATAAGTAGACAGCTCTAGTTTGCCAATTGATTCGTTTGCCAATACAAATTTCTCTTAATAAACTCTTAATAGAAATAAATATTTAATCATATTTCTAAATTGAACAATGCAATTAACAAAAACGTTATTTAAATCTGTAGACATTCTCTGATTAACCAATTCCAATCTTATTAGAGGCATTTCTCGAGTTTGCCAGCTTAAATGGCAACTTAACTGCTGAGTTTAGACCAAATTGTAAATTACCTGGCAAAGCAAACAACGCCATTTTGAACAGTTCATGGCCACTGCTGGACATGGTATCCAACCAGAGTTAACTTGCAACTGCCAACTGGCAACTGGCAAGCTCCCTTTTGACTGCTGTTGTTGGCATTATTGCATCTCGTCCTCGCGTTGCCTCAGCCTACACAATTGAGTTGATTTCAATTGCAGGGTGGTCCCTGGTACTGAGGCCTTATAATGCGCCTGGCGCTGTCAATCTGCCTCCGTCTCCGTCTCCAGCTACAACTTTGGTTTTTGTGCGCAGTCAGGCGGACGAGAGAGCTGTTGTCTGTCTGTCTGTCTGTCTGTCCAAGTTCCAAGTTCCAGGTGCGGCTGACTGACTGCCTCGTTGGCTGGTTGGTTGGTTGGTTGGTTGCTGGCTTGCTTCACTTGCCTAGTAGTTGCAGCTTGTTAATCTCGTTGTTGCCGTTGCTCTTGTTGTTGTTGTGTTGTCAACAAGCAAAAAAGTATGTTGACAACCCTATGCAACAACATCAACAAAAAAGCAACAACAACAACAACAGCAACGTGCATTGCAGTCAACTCGAGAGTGCAGCAATGCAAGTTGAAGAGCAGCCTGCAATTCGTTGTCTTCCTCGTTGTTGCAACGTCATAATTGCAGCGCATAATGAGGCAACTGCAACTGCAGCTTGCCACAATTTTTCGTTTGATATGCAAATGAAGCACACACACACACTGCCACGCCCCCAAATGTGGCTGGCAAGTGCAGTGCATAATGTGCAGCAGCCAAATCCTAATTGGGTGCAACAACAACACACACACTGCAACACACACACACACACTCTCATGCAACTTCAAGTGTTGTCTTGTCGCCTGCATCACATGGCGTATGCGCAACGACTTGACTTGAATTTATTTACGAGTCGCTGCTACTTTAGCTGCCCCAAGATCTGAAGCATAGGTATATACATTTGCTCATTTAATTACTTGTTAAATTTTCAGCATTTTCTTATCTCCCGGTAATGCGATAAACTTGCCTCAATTGGTTGCAAAATGATCGGCAATCGACGAGAAAGTTGCCCCATGCGAAATGTTCGATTCTTACTTAAACTTAACAGCTCAGTTTGAGCTGCAATATCTTAGATAAGAGTTGATTAAAGCACTTACAAGTAATCAAAAGCTGTTAAGTAATTTTATCTTAATGAAAAGAATTAAGAATACTTAGATTGTGGCTATAATATGTGCAACAATTTAACACTTACAGTTAAGAAGTTCTTGAATTATAGATAAATAAAATTAATAAAAATATAGATAAAAAATATAAATAAATAATGACACGAGAACGTTCACATATATCTGTATTGTCTCAGCTAATTTGACTACAATATGTGCAACAATTTAACACTTACAGCTAAGAAGTTCTTGAATTATAGATAAATCTAATGAAACGAGAACGTTCCCACATATCTGTATTGTCTCAGATTACTTCACAATGCTTTGCAAAAATATTCCACTTGTAATTTGGCTTAAACCTTTTCAATTTCTGCCCATCTCCCAAGCCATACCATGAATTCGATACTCTATCGCAAGCTACAAATCAAACAAACAAAACTGCAATTTAAAGAGCCGCAAAAATAAAAAAAAATAAAAATAAAGCGAAAACCTAAAAAAAAGAAAAGAAAACTCTGTGGCAAAATGCATTTTAATTGGTTGAAAGATATGCAATGCAGGGCATCGCTGAGAGCCATCTGCCAGACGTCTTTCAGATAAAGAATTTAAACTGATGCACATTTTGTTAACAGCTTTATAAAGCGTATGGCTTTTAGTTGCCGTCTCTGGCAACGTTGTTGTTGTTGTTGTTGTGAATTCAATAAAACTGATAAGGCAACAAAGTCAAGGAACCGACGTCGCTGACTCATTCAGTTAGCCAATTTCAACTTCAGTTCCAACTGGAAGATCAAGTCTTCGATCGGATCCTTCGATCCGATGCCGATGTCGATGTCGATGTTGAGACTGTGCGTATTTCACGCGATGCGATAGCAGGCGCAATTGATTCGCTTATAAAATTTATCGATCTGTTAGCCATGGCTTAAAATGTGGCCAACATTTGGATAGCAGAACAAGGATGTTGCTGCTTATCAGAAAGGCAAAAGTGTTGCCACGATAAACTCAAATCTGAAGTTAAAAAAATTCACAATGTCTGCAAAAATTTCAATTTTATTTTCATAATTTCAGTTTCTCACGCTCAGAGTTGTCGAGTTCTATTGAAATGCCATAAAAAGATTGAAATGTGTGGCAAAAGGCTTTAAGAGGCGCCGCCACAAGTCGCTCTCAAGTCGAGGCCTCAACTTGGGGCCTGTCAAACGGTAGCCCATGCATAAATCAAGGATTTTTGTCGGTTTATGCCACGTCCACATCTGTATACGAACTATATCAAATCAGTTAGCTATCTAAGCCAGTTAGGCATAAACATTGTTTCCCACACACGCACACACACACACAGACATGCACACATACAGACACAAACACAAACACAGAGTCAGTTGGGTTGAATAAGTTTGGGCTTTCGGTCGACGAGACGAGATACATTCCAATATACATGGCAGGCTGGCAACGGAGCCACGGCAACAGCTAGGAATGCTTTTGATCTGTGGCGACCATTCAAAATATACAGGGTGCCCACTGTATTGTAGCATTCAATTTCCATAGCTCACTGTAATTAAATAAATTTATCACATTCTCAATTTTTCTGTTTGTCTACGCTTTAAATAATAATGAAATGAGCAAATGTTGTGCTGAAAAGGAAATGCCTAAAACTTGACCAAGCGCAAATTAATCTCATCCATTGTAATCTAGGCAAGCGTTCAGCTTTAAGATTACCCCGCAAAAATATACACAATTTAACATTTAATTGTTTTCACTTAACGCTGTAATCGTAAGTCTATGATGTCTATATGATTTTGAATTGCTCAATTTTAAATCTATTATTTAATTAGGTATTTTCTAAAAAGGCTAAATGAGTCATAAGATTGTAGTTTATATTTTAATCTTATATGAAAACTGTTTCAGATCTTTTTATTTTAGCAACTGACTCAGAGCATTCTAAAATTTATAATACATATTTTAATCTTTGAATAATAATATAAAAAAACATTTATTTAAAAATGTACTTACATTTTTTACTATTTCAATGTGTAATTACTTTTACTAGTTAATTCAGATTATAAAATACGTTACTAGCAAAATGATTTAAAATTGGAGAGATATTGTTTAAGAATAAAGGAGATATGTTAAAACTTTTGGGATATCATATCATGTCGGTGCTTTGTTACCGTCCAATCATATCATATAACGTTAATGAAAAAAAAACAAACAAGTAAACTAAGCTTCTTAAATAATATATAATAAATGCACATTGGCTTTCTTAGTCTAACATTCGCAATTTAAATTAAGAGATTATTAATCAAATTATTAGCAATGCTAGTGAAATGTTCAATACAAAAATATATGTTTATTAATATATTAACCAGTTTAAAATACTAAATTTTAAAACCTTGCCTCATTTACCTCATTTACATGGCTAAAGTGTGTCGCAACATGACCAACTCCATCAACAACTGCTGCTGTTGTGATAGAGTTTTTTGCAGGACTGAATGCTTCGTGAATGGCATACCAAATGATAGGCTAAACCTCAAGATTAAGATGTGATGAGAGATCCTCAGATCTGCAGTTGAGTTGCAGTTGAAGACGTGTGTGAAAATGGCACGTTTCTACATTTGAGTATTTTGTACATGCGCTACGTGCTCCAATTAACAACCCCAATCTTCCCCGCCCCTTCCTCTTCCACTCGCTAAGCTTTACGCCCTGCACGCAACTGGGATTTAACATTAAGAGAATACACTGCAGACGCCATCGTGGAGCGCAACACGTATACGCGCGGTATGCCAGGCTGCCAGGCTGCCAGATCTGCGTGTCATAGATCAACGCGATGCGATGCGATGTGATGCGATGTGGTGCGATGTGGAAGTGTATCTGTATGTGGCAACGATGAAGTTGTTCAACGTCAACTGCCACTCGCAATACTGAATCTGTATCTTGTGGCGCAAGATCAGAACACCTCTCCGCTGACCTTGAATGCGATGGCGCGCTCTAAATGAGTTCAATGAGTGCCACAATGAACCACAGTTCTTTGTCAGCCCTCTTTACGCAGCCCCGCTGTCTAGCCTTTCAGCATTTTATTCTTCTGTGAGTCATAGACCAAAGATTTGACTTGAGATTTATGACATTGCTGGAATTTAATTTAGCTACTGTCCGTCCGTCTATTTGCTGAGCTTTGTCTTCGCGCTTGCTGATTAAATCAGCCGCAAAGCTCAAATTAAATTTCACATAAACAAATAAAATGAAATTAAATTAAATTTGTTGCCAAGCAATTTTTATTCTTTTTTTTTCTTAATTCAATTTTTATTTTGTCTGCGGTTTTTTGGCGCTCAAGGTTAATGGCGAAGTTGTTGTTGTTCTTGTTGTTGTGGTCATTGCTGACTGTGTGCGGGACAACAAGCTTGGGTTCAGTTTCGGAATTAAATTTGGGATTTGGAATTCGGACTCGTAGTCCGATTTAATTGTTAGCTGCGGTTGCTGTAATCACATTTTGATTTCAACAGGGAAACAGAGAAAATCAAAGCTTAAATTACGATTTCTTTGCAAACTAAATGTTTGCTCTTCACATATTAAAAATTGATTTAATGAATAGCTGACAAAAATATAAGGAAGACAGGACTAATGCCGTCATGGCAAAAAAAAAACTATTAAAAGGTTTTAAAAAAAAATAAAATAATTTATTTTTGGAATAATACAGACTTTATGGAAAATGTATCTGATTTCCGAAATCCTTAATTAATAATAGGGGGAGCCTGCACTGCGACACTTTTGGATATAAAATCTTAAATATTTAAAAAAAAAAATTAAAATTAAATCATTGAAAGTGGTCTTGGAATATCAGATATCTATATAAATATATCTAAAATCACAGCTTAATTTTAATTGATTCAATTTTTAGAAATTTTAAAATTAATAAATTTATATTGTTTATTTATTTGCCAGGTTGTATGGCTTGCCGGACGGACGTGCCACATGCCGCTCAGTGCCTGGTCTGACCAAGGATCAGGTGGAATTGTGCTACAAGGCAAGTGATGTGACGGCTGCAGCGTTAGAAGGCCTCGATATGGCCATCAGAGAATGCCAGATACAGGTATAGGCAGTTTCGAATTCGAAAATGCTACTTAATAATATATTTCGTTTTCATTTGATATACTGCTTGATAGTCGTATTACCAGATATAGTATCTGCTTTGTTTACTTTTGTTTATTACTCTACTAAGACTTTATCTGAAATGACTTTGTTGGCCATTAAGCGATCTGAAATTGCCATCAAATACTCGCTAATTGCTGCTGTTGATGCTGATGTTGTTGAGTGGCATTTCTGGTTCGACATGCGAAATATGTTACTTGTAGAATTTCAAGATTTGTTTCCATTTAGTTTGTTGCATCATTAGCTAATCATTTCTTCTCTTCTACTTTATTTATGCTTTTTATGCTGATGTAGTTTCAGTGGCATCGCTGGAACTGCTCGTCGCTGAGCACAAAGAGTCGCAATCCGCATGCCTCCAATCTGCTCAAGAAAGGTGAGTTCCCAAGTTCCCAAGTAGCCTGGCCCAAAAGCCATTAAGCTGACACTAAAATTTGCAGTAAGTGTGGCTCAGCTTTCACGCAAACAAAATCGCTTTATGACCAACTAACGACAACGACAACAACAAGAACAACAACTACAGCGAATACTTATACAACAAACTGTCAACGAGTTTGCGGTTTTCCATAGAGCAACGGCCCACACGCAAACCGCTAGGAAAAAAGTAAAAACCTTAAAGATAAACAATCTAACGACTTGCCGCAATTGGAATACCCTAACCAATTAGAATATTTATAAGTAGTTGTGACATTATGCTCTAATTTCAGGAAATACTTACTGAAATTTTATAGGAATTTCGATACCTTTATCATTTAATAGTTGCTGATTTGATTATAGAATTTTATTATGAAAGCTCTGAATTAGTAATTTTCCAACAAATTGTATACTTAAATTTAATGTATGTCCTGCTTAACATGCAGATAGATATGTTATCAAAGTGTTTTTAAGTACAATAAACTTACAAAACTGTAAAATAAAATCAAGTACAGGCTTCTTAGATAAAATCAATATGATCCGAATATAATTATTCTTGATTTCTTGATACTATTTATAATAATTAGAAAGAAGAAATTATATTCCTTTCATATTTTATTTTATCACAATTCGATAACAAAATGTTCATACCATTGGCTAGAGCATACAAAAAAGTCTAATTAAATGTGTGCAGCACTCTACACTCCCCTCTTTCAACCTAAGTTCCCCTGATCAGGCAGCCAGTGTCCGAAGCTATTAGCCGTCGCATTATTAGACACGCCATGGAACAAAACCACAGTGTATGCAGTGGGAGCTGAAGATGGAGATGGCGATGGAGACGGGAGACGGGAGACGAAGTTGAAGACGGAACTGCACCAGATGACTGACTCTCTAATACCCCGGTCCAGTTGATGCGGCTAGATCATGTTTCTAAGTTTTGCAGCTAGTAAGAGTGTTGCTTTGGGCCATGTATTGTAAACTGGGCACTGTAGTGGACGCACCTTTGTCACAGCCTAGTGCATCTATCGCCAGGCAACGCGGCAGTGCGAACTTTGACTTTGATATCTTAATCTGCTGTCGAGGCATTATATTACACTCGATTCCCCGACTACTACGGCGTGTGCCTTATGATGACGTTCCAGCTGACCATCTACAAAGAGTCGCCGCTTTCTTAGCAGCTTTTGTTAGCCAGGTAGCAAATAGCGGTAACTCGGTGATCACAGGCGCCGATCTTTAACTAAAAACTGTATCAAGCGACTACTGTTATGATTCATAGGGTCAGTGTCTTAAGTTCTCTAAAGAACAATTAGATTTGAAAACAGATATGAAGTTAAAGAAAAATAATAATGGTATATTTATTTTTATATATTAACTAAAGAAATTTTAAGTTATTCTGGTGGGCCATAGAAATCGCTTTCGCTTGAATTTCACTTCAATTTCATACAAATTTGAGTGAAATTCAAGCGAAAGCGATTTCCGTGGCACCCCGATTAATATGTACAAGTACAAGTACTTTTAAACGATAAGGGAATCTTTTATATATTGTTCAAAATATTAATGATCTTCAAAAGAAAAACGTTTAACCCAATCAGTAATTCTCAACTTGAATAAGTAATCGCAAAACTTTGTGATCGAATTCTGGAAAGGAACCCAGTACATATGCTTTGGGTGATTTTCCAGGTATTTGAAATAAAAGAACGGAGGCATTTTTAGCCTTAACCATAGCAATTGCTCAGGTGGCATGTTTGGGGCGCGTTCCCAAGCGCTTCATTAGTTAAATTATGCGTCATCCAATTGCTGTAAAAATGCCAAAACAATGGGGCAGCAACAAGCAATGATCAAAATGGCGGCATTGCAATGCAGATGCAAACGATATCTGCCCACAGTGGCAATGTTGAAAAGATTTCTCACAAATTTCAATGCGACTGCAATAAGAAAGAAAGAGTTGGGAGGAAAGAAGTGAAGTGTAGTGAAGTAGAGTGAGAGGGGGGAGGGGGGTTGGATGAAGAGAAACCCAAAGAGACAGGCAAACAAGAGAAGAGTTGCCTGGGCGACCGACGAGTAAAAGGGAAAGGCTAACCTCAACCTCAACTCAAGTCAAGTCGTCCAGTCAAGTTGACTCGAGTCCGGCGTAATTTATTTGCATTCATCGTATAAATTATATTGTAAGCAAACCACTTCATTCAATTTCAATTTAAAAAATTGTTATCTCTCTTGACGGATGCTGCCGCGGCCACTGACAACGTACTGCAAAACGACAGCGAGACATTTCCAGAGACAAACGAACAAACCGAATCGCATGGGAGCCGACATGGCTCCATGAACGGAGAATGAGACGGAGACGGAGACACAGATGTGAAGACCCGAGCTGGGAAAGACGCCAATAGCCAACAATTGACAACAGAACAATTTTTTTATAAGATGAAAAGTGTACTGTGGTGTAGTATAAGGATCTAGCTATGAGTTTCTAATAATTGGGATAATTGGAACACAATCCAAAGAAACTTTATATTGGAGCAACCACAATTAAAGAAAGAAAGCATTGTTGTTATCAAAAGATAAAAATTGTAAATATGAATTAGGCACAAATACTAGAATGGAGGATAAAAAAGGAGTGTTAGGAATTAAATGTATGTACGTTCAATATAGCTAAAAAACGTGTCAAAAAATAAAAAGAACTTTGGATTTTTTCCAAGTAATATCAAAATAAAGTTATCTAAACTAATCCCTAGACCACGAGTATATTATAAGTAGTATAAGGTTAAGTATTTGGACAATATTAAGAATAGCTTTTTGTGTCGTTAAAGATCCTCTTAGAGGTGGATTTTGCATGTTTGAGACTCTGACAAAAACCAAAAAACAAAAAAAAACAAAAATAAAACACAATGTTATTACAGCATATCTACATATAATTTGCATTTGGCCATAATCTTGAGGCTGGCATCAAGTGCAGGGGAAAACTTGATCAGGCCAAATGCGCGTGCACATAAAATGAGCCAGGTTAAAGTTAAAGCTTAAAGTTAACAACATTGGCCAATATAACAATGCCAAACCATAAATCTCCAAATGCATGCCACACCAGCAGCACTTCCAAGTAACTTCTCTCTCTCTCTCTCTTTCTGTCTTGTGTCTCGACTAGCCTTCAGGTGAACCAATATGGTAAACCCAAGCTTATGTCAGTGACATGTCTGCTGATCTGTCTGTCTGTCTGTCCGTCTGTCTGTCTGTCCATTAAATAAGGAAGGAAACAGCGAACTGAACTCTGCACATAACGAGAGTCAATATTGACAGGCAACAGCGACGCGTGCAACGTTTTGGTTTTGGTCGACTGGGGCGACATACATATAAGGGCAGAGGCAACCTGAGCAGCCCCCAATAGTGAGAGGGAGGGGGATGGACGGCGGGAGGGAGGGATCAACGATCAACGATCGACGATCGACCAAGTGAAACGAAACAAATCAAGTCCGAGAGCCACAATGACTGACAATCGAATCGGCGCACGGACAGGTCAACTATTTTGCATACATCTACTATAACTTATGGAACTGGTCGCCGATCGGTTGATCGTCGGCGCAGATCGTTGCTGCTACTTCGCCATGCATTATTGTCAATCAACTGAGGCTGGGTTTGAGACTGAGACTGCGACTGGGAGATTGGAAGCAGCATGTACAAAAAGTAGTAAAAGGATTACGTACGATCGTCGTCAGCGATCGACCTTTATCTTAGTCTCGGTTCAAGCAAATGCATGTGACAACAAGCGAGCGACGTATGTCGCAAACAATTACTTGGGATTGCAACACACAGAACAGAGCAGACTCGGAGAAAGACAGGGACTGTGACTGCGACTGTGACTGGGACTGAGACTGTAGACAGGTCGTTGTTTGTATGGGGCCAGTGGATCGATCGACGATCGGTTGCCAATTTATGCGCAGTAAGAAGCACGTCACATCGAACCAGCCCCAAGGCATTGTCAAATGTAACTCTCTGGCAATGATGTGATTTGGATTTGCAAATGGCCTGTAGGGGGGAAACACAAAGCGTGCATAAATCAAGACTCCAATCGACGATCACAGATCTCCACAGATTCGCGAAATGGTCATGAGATTGTTGCAAGGCCTGTGATTGTGATTGTGATTGTGACTGTGTTTGTAACTCTGACTGTGACTGTGGAGTGGCTACTGTGCGCATTGATGCATTGATTGATGGCGTCTTAATCGTCAATCAAATGCGCGCTACACTTTTGCATTGCATTTCGATCGATCGATCGATCCATCGTCTTTCTCTGTGCGGTGTAAGACAACGACAACGACAACTTGTCACAACATTGACATTTGCATTCGTGCGCATCCTGAGTGACAGACTCGTACCAGGTTGACCGTCTGACTGATTGTTTGACAGCTCAGCCCCATCCCAATCCATCCCATCCCATAGTTACGATCCTACCGTGATGCACGCTTGTCACATTGACATATGTACTGTCGCCGTTTATCGATTGGCGCTGACAATTTGCATGTCAATCGATTGACAAATGTTGCCAACTTTGGTAACGTTCAATGACGTTACATGTCGATCATGATTAACGTCAATTTTGACAGCCGTTTGACAGCTATTGCATAACCACCTGGGTGGGAGTGGTCTTTCCTCTCCCATCTATCTCCCTCTCTCTCTCTCTCTCTCTCTATCTCTTGCTGCCCACAAATTTTGCATCATTAAAACTTGACTGATCTGGCGATCGATCGATCGATCGATTGCAAGCTGGAGGCCAAGTTGACTCTGTGTCGTTCTCTGCCCACTTTTGGGGCTTGGCGGCTTGTCCAGGCTTATGTCAAAGCCAAATGCCGCACAATTCCCCATAGTCGAGTCGCTGGGGCATTCAGTGTTAAAAATAACACCGCATAACTTGCCAATAGTTTGCCAATGAATCCCCAAGGAAAACATACTCAATTTCACAGCTCTAATTCCGAAGACTTCTTCTCCTTCTTCCTTTCTCACTCCCCCTTTGTAAAGGTTATCGGGAGAGTGCGTTTGCCTTTGCCATCTCTGCAGCGGGTGTGGCACACAGTGTGGCACGAGCCTGTAGCCAAGGACGTTTGATGTCCTGCGGCTGTGATCCGACCATCAATCGCAAGACCCTCAACAAGAACCTACGCCAATCGCTGGACAAGGAGAAAAAACAGTTTCTTCAATATCTCGAAACGAATCAAATACTCACACCCGAGGAGGAAAAGAAATATGAACGCTCGAAAATTGCCAGCCGCTGGAAATGGGGCGGCTGCTCCCACAACATGGACTTTGGCGTCGAGTACTCGAAACTATTTCTAGACTGTCGCGAAAAAGCTGGCGATATACAGTCCAAAATCAATCTACACAACAACCATGCGGGAAGAGTGGTAAGTGAAGAAAAATACTAGATCCAATTAAGGTTTGAAATTATGTCGATTAGAACCTTACCCTGTTTTTGAAATGTTGTATGTCTATTATAAACTCAGTCCTTAGAAACATACAATTTTTTCTTTCCAACTTTTTCTAATAATATCCTCTTTAATTTCAAATTGAAGTTTTTAGTTCTAAACTCATGCTATCTCTCAGAAAACTATAGAGTGATATAACAGCTTCAAGAATATATTTAGTAATTCCCAATATTTTGCTCATTTCGACTTCTAGGCCGTTTCTAATAACATGGAGTTCCGCTGCAAGTGTCACGGCATGTCGGGTAGCTGTCAGCTAAAGACCTGCTGGAAATCAGCACCAGATTTTCATATTGTTGGCAAAGTGCTGAAGCATCAGTTCCGCAAGGCCATTCTGGTGGATCAATCGAATCTCGGCAATGGAGAGCCTGTTGTGGTCTTAAAGCGGACACGCAATAAGAAGTCAAATAATGGCAACGGGGCTGGGCAGTCATCGGATATGGTGGCCGCCGATGCGTCTGGCATCTTGGAGGGTCGTGAGTCACGACGTGATCTGGACACCGAACGAGGCACGCGACAACCGAATGCTGATAAGAACGCCGCTCGCATGGCGCGAAAGTTGGAGACGTCACTCTTTTACTATCAGCGATCCCCGAACTTTTGCGAACGGGATCTGGGAGCAGATATACAGGGTGAGTAGAAGTACTACTAATTCCAATTGATTATATGTAAATAAAACGAGAATTTAAGTAAGTTAAAAGGCTTACAAACTTTGTTTGTGGAAAGATTAGGGGAATTAATTCAATATTTTTTGAGCTGTATCCTCCAATACATTTAATCAAATTCAATCAATTATTGAGTTAATTATAGTTAAATATATATTTTTAAAAATGTTATTGAGAAGATAAAAATTATTTAAAAAAAAAAACAGGAAGTACCATAGAAATTCGGCTAATTATGAAACATTTTAAAAATTCGGTCACACTGCAAAATACGAGATAAACTAATTAAAAATGATTTATTGGCATAAGTGAAGCGATAAATTTGATTAGCCTCTAATAAATAAATCACAAATGCAAATTAACAACAGCCAGGTAGTAACAACAACAACAAAACGATAACAACAACAGCAGAAACTGCAAAATTAAAAAAAAAATCCATTTATAAACGGAGCTACCAAACATGCCACATAACTCAAAACGCGCGACGACAAAAGTCGAGAGTTGCGCATGCGCACGGCACGTACTCAAAACAACAACAACAACAGCAACGAAACAACAACAACAACATTTTAGCAAGCCAACAACAACGTTGCAAGCCAACAACATGAACGTCTAACTGCCACTTGCAATTTTCGTTAGCCATTTTGTGGCTGTTGTCGCTCGTTGTTGATGTTGCTGCTGCTCGTTGTTGCTGTTGTTGTTGTTGCTGTTGCCGCTGTTGACACATTTGCAAATTATCAAAAGCTGCTGCGACTGCGGGCCAGTTTAAAGTGTTAATTACGACGCAAATTTATAATTAATCGTTGACGGTGGCTACTGGGGCTGCTGTTGTTGTTGTTGCTGCTGTGACCGTCCCCTTTAGCAACCCCCAAGCCCCAGCGGCAACTCTCTCTTCACCATGCAACAGACGCTTGATTCATGCGCCGTGTCTAGGCAAATGATGGCAATTAACGTTGGCAATTAACATCTAACAATTATGATACTTTGCTTATAGTTGCACTTAATTGTTTATTTATGGTTTTTTAATGGCCACAACGTGAGCTCTCTTGGCCCGCGACGTGATGCCGAGAGTGCTGTCGATAGACGTCGACAGTTTAAATTAATAAAGAAATATTTAAACTATCGATTGATTAATGGGCAAATTTTTAAATTATTTTTTTATGTCAACGCCTGAGATTTACTCAGAAACAGGAAAAAACAATTACCTTAAAAAATTACATTTTATCGATGAATTCACAAAACAGAAAATTGGCATTGATGCCCAACTGAAAATTGGCAACGTTGCCTAGCTTTCATTTGCTTACCTAGTCCTAATCTTTGTTGAATTTTTAGGCACAGTGGGACGAAAATGTAATCGAAATACGACAACCAGCGATGGCTGCGCCTCATTGTGCTGTGGGCGTGGTCACAGCCAAGTTAAGGAACGACGAGCGGAACGCTGTCGCTGTAAATTTCAATGGTGCTGCAGTGTAGAATGCGATGAATGCCATGTAGAGGAATGGATAAGTGTGTGCAATTGAAGAACTGATGGCATTCAAATGCGAACTGGATAAAAGACTTCTGCTCTTCAATTAACAGCAGCGGCAGTTAATTTTAAACCCAACATATAATATAATTAATTAATAAAAAAATATATATATTTAGTTTAAAATATTTCATATCAAATAGAACTACTATTTATAGATCTGATTATACGAATACGTCAGCAGCATATTGATCGATTAATTAACGATTTGTAAGTGTGTGTACATTTTATGTTTAGTTTCGAGATTAGTTTAGTTTAGCAATCGATTCCCATATTCGAATACTTGTAAATACAAATAAATAAGATAAACGATTGGTCCGTCAATCAGCTGACTTTTATTCCATTTCCTCCTATTCTCTTTTTCTCCCTCCCTCCCTCTTATTCTATCGCTTGATCCCCCAGATTGTTTTGGGCTTGAATTCACGTGAATGCCACTAATTCAATTAGTTAGGTTAAATAATTACCCAAGGTGCATTCTTCATACCCCTCTCTTTAGCTGCCTAGGCGACCTTGCGGGGCTTCTTCAGTCTAGTAAAAAGCCTACGATTCCATTTGCACAACTTTCAGTTGGCTTTCTGCAGCGATACGTGCTGCAAGCGTGCGGTCGGTTCGGTGTTATATTCAGACAAGGACAATAAAAGACTTAAAGGATAACTAAAATAGTTTTTGGCGTGGTAATTACTACAGAGCAGAGGTTGGTTAACAAAGGATATTATAAAGTTGTTGCTGCAAAAAGTCATCAGTCTATTTCTAAAGAATAAACTACTAAATATTAATGCTGGATGAATTTTGTGCACTTTGTGCGGGAGATATATATAATTTAAAAAAAATTTATTTAAATTTAATTTAATCAAATTTAAATTTATTAAACTTTTTTTTGATGCTGCTTAATGTAACGACGAAATTAATTGTTCATAAGAAGAAAATCTCCAGATTCGTGAAATACCTAATGACATCTAAGCATTTTTTTAAATGAACGAACACAAAATCAACCTTTAGCTCAAACTAATGACGTCCTTAATCTTTAAATTATTTAGAACTATATATCTTAGAGCCTTAGTCCCTAAAACCAAAGAAACCCAATGAAAAACCTCTTCACATTGAGCCCATTTTTTGAAGTTAACTTTCTGAGTACTCTATGTTTTACATATATTGTGTAAGACTTACTGTCAACATCGTCTTCTGATTGCATAACAAAAAATCAGCACGAACTAAAGTCTTTCACGGTCTTATAATTTTTCAATTCACGTCTTCCAAATCCAGCCCCCAAAAATTCACCCAAATCAGATGAAGCCCTTGCAAAGCAGTTAGAGAAAATGTTATGCAATTCTTCCATTGTTAACGCGATTTGCAGCAACAGCAGTGACAGCCCTCGCAGATGCTCCTTATCCTTTATCCTTAATTAAACTACAATAACATACCAATAGCTTTTACATACTGTGAATATCCTGGTGAGTGAATCAAAATGTATTTGCCGTACTCGCAATTGCCGGATCCGACGGATAAATTCGAGATCTATGAGGAGATTGCGCAGGGTGTCAATGCCAAGGTGTTTCGGGCCAAGGAGCTGGACAATGATCGCATCGTTGCCTTGAAGATTCAGCATTACGATGAGGAGCATCAGGTGTGCATCGAGGAGGAATATCGCACGCTGAGAGATTACTGTGCGCATCCCAATCTGCCCGAGTTCTATGGCGTCTACAAGCTATCGAAGCCCAATGGACCCGATGAGATCTGGTTTGTTATGGAGGTCTGTCTTAGAATCGTAAATTAAACTAAATCCTTAGTTAATTAGTCCCTTGATCCTTTGTAGTATTGTGCTGGTGGCACCGCTGTGGACATGGTCAATAGGCTGCTTAAGCTGGATCGTCGCATGCGGGAGGAGCACATCGCCTACATCATTAGGGAAACTTGTCGGGCTGCCATCGAGCTGAATCGGAATCATGTGCTCCATCGGGACATCAGAGGCGACAACATACTCATGACCAAAAATGGACGCATCAAACTCTGTGATTTCGGACTGTCTCGGCAGGTGGACTCGACGATGGGTAAGAGAGGCACCTGCATTGGCTCCCCCTGTTGGATGGCTCCGGAAGTCGTGGCCGCCATGGACTCGAGGGAACCGGACATAACTGTCCGTGCCGATGTCTGGGCTCTGGGCATCACAACCATTGAGTTGGCTGATGGAAAGCCTCCATTTGCCGATATGCATCCCACTAGGGCCATGTTCGCGATTGTGCGGAATCCACCGCCCACTTTGACACGCCCCACGAACTGGTCGCAGCAGATCAATGACTTTATTTCCGAGTGTCTGGAGAAGAATACCGAGAATCGTCCCATGATGGTGGAGATGGTAGAGCATCCGTTTCTAACGGAACTCATTGAAAACGAGGACGAGATGAGATCAGACCTCGCCGAGATGTTGGAGCTAGCACGAGATGTCAAGACGTTGTACAAGGAACCCGACTTATTTGTGGACCGCGGATATATCAAGCGCTTTGAGCAGAAACCGGAACGCATGTATCCCGAGGACTTGGCTGCTCTGGAGAATCCTGTCGATGAGAACGTCATCGATTCATTGCGCAATCGCATGGAAACTGGAGAGTCGTATAGTTTCATTGGCGATATACTGCTCTCTTTGAACTCCAATGAGATCAAGCAGGAGTTCAGCAATGAGGTGGGTAAGAGGAAAAAGCAGTGGCCACACTTTGCTTATGAGTAGTTATATTTACAATAAAATATTGATTCAATTGGTAGAAGAGTATGTAACAGACAGAATAAGGCATCGGAGAGACCATAAATATTTATGATCAGCATTAAAGACAGAGATTTCTCTAAATTTCAGAGAATTAAAGAGCTAAAACTACTAATTTTTAGTGGCAATTCTCTCTTTAAGCTCATACAGATAATGTTTGTTTTAGATCCTCGAAATATCAACATTGACTTTTAATGTACATATCTATCAATAATAGCAGGTATTAAGCCTATATTTGGTAGAAAAGTCATCTCTTAGACCAGATACAGACAGAAATTGGTTACAATAAACTTATTGAGTGCAAGACAAGTTTGGATTTAAATTACAAAAGTTGAATTGAAACTATTGATTAGAGCAGCGGTGGGCACGAAATCTGAATGCGGAAGCACTACAACAACAACCCTATTAGAGTCTACATAAGTTGAGAACAACCGCTGCTCCCGAAGCCACTGCGTGCCCACCGCTGGACTAGAGCATTAGCGCTCTTATCAAATTTTATTAAATCTTGTTTTGCTCTCAAAATCTGATTAAATTGGCATGATAAAAAAGAAAGATATTCAAAAAACAAAAATAAGTATTGAGGCATCTCACTGTCGAGCACACTCCCACTGTAGCATTCCTACTTGCTTTATCTCTCACACAGTTCCATGCCAAGTACCGATTCAAGTCCAGATCGGAGAATCAGCCGCATATTTTTTCCACGGCGGATATTGCCTACCAGGACATGTTGCACCACCGTGAACCACAGCACGTGATCTTCTCCGGGGAGAGTTATGCCGGCAAGTCGACCAATGCCCGGCTATTGATCAAACATCTGTGTTTTCTCGGAGATGGCAATCGTGGCGCCACGGGTCGTGTCGAGAGCTCGATCAAGGCCATTCTGATGATGGTGAATGCTGGAACTCCGGTTAACAATGACTCCACACGATGTGTCATGCAGTACTGTCTGACCTTTGGCAAAACCGGAAAGATGAGCGGCGCCGTCTTCAACATGTATATGCTGGAAAAGCTGCGCGTGGCAACCACCGATGGCACTCAGCATAATTTCCATATATTTTACTATTTCTATGACTTTATCAATCAGCAGAATCAGCTGAAGGATTACAATTTGAAGGCGGATCGCAACTATCGCTATCTGCGCATTCCACCAGATGTTCCTCCAACCAAGTTAAAGTATCGTCGTGACGATCCCGAGGGCAATGTGGAACGTTTTCGGGAGTTCGAGGACATTCTACGTGATCTGGACTTTAATCACAAGCAGCTGGAAACGGTTAGGAAAGTACTTGCAGCTATCCTCAATATTGGCAACATCCGCTTCCGTCAGTCGGGCAAATTTGCTGAGGTGGAGAACACGGACATGGTCTCAAGGATCGCGGATCTACTGCGTGTGGATGAGAAGAAGTTTATGTGGTCCTTGACCAATTTCATCATGGTTAAGGGTGGCATTGCGGAGAGAAGACAGTATACCACAGAGGAGGCAAGGGATGCCAGGGATGCGGTGGCTTCCACACTTTACTCGCGTCTCGTCGACTTTATTATCAATCGCATCAACATGAACATGTCCTTTCCACGCGCCGTCTTGTAAGTTATTCTTCTTAATTGATCTCTGCAATTACAGATTATTGTTCTCTATTCTTTTAGCGGTGATACGAATGCAATTATTGTGCATGATATGTACGGATTCGAGTGCTTCCATCGCAATGGCCTCGAACAGTTGATCATCAATACGCTGAATGAACAGATGCAATATCATTATAATCAACGCATTTTCATCAGCGAAATGCTGGAAATGGAAGCCGAGGATATTGATACCATCAATCTGAACTTTTATGATAATAAGACGGCTCTGGATAATCTATTGACTAAGCCCGATGGACTGTTTTATATTATTGACGATGCTTCGCGCTCATGCCAGGATCAGGACTTGATTATGGGTAAGTTTAATACAGCACAAATGAATGAAAATACAGTAGACTTCCTGAAGTTAGAATCGAATGGTTTTTCGGGTAGTTCGAACTTTTATAATTTAATTTTTATTAGACCATAAAATATATAAACAAAAATTTTATTACATTAAATATATTATTTTTTGAGCTCTCCAAAATATACACTTTATGAATCTTCGTATATTTTTTTGAAAAATTATCTTTAATTAATCTTTTAAAAATATTATTTTATGTTTTTATTATCTAAAATATCTTAGTAAGTAATTTAAGTATAAATAATTATTTATTTATAGTAAAATATATTTCTTATATCTACCCCATTTTTCTCTCTTGTCGTTGTGTAGATCGCGTGTCGGAAAAGCACAGCCAGTTTGTGAAGAAGCACACTGCCACGGAGATATCGGTGGCCCATTATACGGGCCGAATCATTTATGATACTCGCGCCTTCACCGACATCAATCGCGACTTTGTGCCGCCCGAGATGATCGAAACGTTCCGCTCCTCGCTGGACGAGAGCATCATGCTCATGTTTACCAACCAGTTGACCAAAGCTGGCAATCTAACCATGCCCTTTGAGGCCGTCCAGCATAAGGACGAAACCGAACGCAAAACCTATGTGAGCGAAGACTTCTCCTCTAATTTTAAAGAATAGATTTTATTTAATCTTCATCACTCTCTTAGAATCTGAATACGTTGAGCGCTGGTTGCATCTCCCAGGTGAATAATCTGCGCACCATGTCCGCCAATTTCCGTTTCACCTGCCTGACGCTGCTCAAAATGCTCAGCCAGAATGCGAATCTGGGCGTGCACTTTGTGCGCTGCATAAGAGCCGATCTGGAGTACAAGCCACGTGCCTTCCACGCGGACGTGGTGCAGCAGCAGATGAAGGCTCTGGGCGTGCTGGACACGGTGATGGCGCGGCAAAAGGGCTACTCCACACGTCTGCCCTTCGACGAGTTCCTCAAGCGGTAAGTACGGAAAATCAAGGACTGAAAGTAACAGTCATGGATCTAAAATTAAACTCAGTAGATCAATGTGATGGATAAGTGCAACAGTTACAAAGTTTTAATTTTTTTTTTAATTATCATAAACCAAAAACATGTTTTTTATAATTTTTATAAAATAATTTTTTTTTTAATTTTATTTAAATATTTTTAAATTGTAATAACTTTTTAATTTTGACTTTATAGTTACGGATAAGGATTTCTTTATCTATTTTTCAATATTAAAACTAAAAAAAAAACATTTGTATATTTTTTTCTTAAAAAAGTTATATTTAAAAAAGAAAGTTAAAATAATCGCATTTTATATAAGGCAATAAATGATAACAATAGATTATAAAGGTCTTTAATCAAATTTTCTATCTAATCGTCATTGTGATTCTCCTTTCAGCTATCAGTTCTTGGCCTTTGACTTTGATGAGCCTGTGGAGATGACCAAGGATAACTGTCGTCTATTGTTCTTGCGATTGAAAATGGAGGGTTGGGTCCTGGGCAAGAACAAGGTCTTTTTGCGCTACTACAACGATGAGTTTCTGGCCAGGTGAACTTGCATTCCAAACATTGCCAACTTTTCACTCAACATTCAATCTTTTTCAGGCAATACGAGCAGCAGGTGAAGAAGGTCATCAAGGTGCAGTCCATGATGCGAGCGTTGCTTGCACGCAAGCGTGTCAAGGGTGGCAAAGTTTTCAAGCGTAAGTGGCGCCATCTATGCGTCAATTAAACACAATTCAATTAATCTGCCTTTCTCTCTCCCTCTCTCTGTGTTTTAGTGGGCAAAAAGGGACCGGGACAGCATGATGAGGCTGCTTCAAAAATTCAAAAAGGTAAAAAAACTCAAGTCGATAGGCTTAGGGAATACGAGGAGGAGCACATCGACATAAGTGAGACGCCATCGGAGGCGGAAGAGCTATTTCTGGATACACGCAAGGACGAAGCACTCGCCGCCGTGTGCATATCGAAATCCGAACAGGCCTCAGTCGATGAATAGTCCAGTCCCACTCCCCCAATAACATAATCAAACTATGCCCATGTGGGCGCACTATATAAGGTGGTTTAGCACCACCACAAAATACTACTACTACTACTACTACAACTACATACGAGTACTTGCAATAAAATATCAAAAGTAACCACAACCACAAGTCTAGGTGTTTCCCTTCGGTGGTGCTGCTGCTGCTGCTGGACAACCACTTAAGCCGCTTAGGTGGTGTGTCATCTTTTCCCACCCACTGATGCAACCAATCGGCTTAGCACCACCTGAGACATTTGACTTGACAGAAGCCAACCACCCACCTACCTCTCACTCCCCGTGTGATGAATTATAAGTGCTGCATAGAAAATAAATGAAAATTTAATTAAATTAAGGTGACTCCCCTCCCCACCTCCCCACATACTGACACCAATTCTAACCCGCTCTGGTTCACTCTTTCTCTGTTTCTGTCTCTATTTCTGTCTCTGTCTCAGCCTATCGGGGCTTCCGCGACCGCGTACGCTTGCCTCCCTTGGTGAATGAGAAGTCCGGACAGCTGAATGAGAACACGGCGGATTTCATACGACCCTTTGCCAAGAAGTGGCGTGAAAAGTCCATCTTCCAGGTGCTGCTCCATTATCGTGCCGCACGCTTCCAAGATTTCGTCAATCTCTCGCAACAGGTAAGCTCCAAATTCATATATCTAAGATCTCCTGCTTTAATCTCTTTCCTCCTGCAGGTGCACATCTACAACCAACGCATGGTGGCTGGCCTCAATAAATGCACTCGGGCCGTGCCCTTCGAGCGGATCAATATGCGTGAGGTGAACTCCTCGCAGCTGGGACCCTTGCCCATGCCCATAAAGAAGATGCCCTTCCGCCTGGATCAGATTCCCTTCTATGATACACAGTATATGGTCGATCCTGCCAATTCCATTTCTCGGCAAACCTTTCCCAACCATTTGCTGCTGCAGCAGCAGGAGGATGATGAGCCCTGGGATAGTCCTTTGCAGCGCAATCCCTCGATGACCTCGTGCCTGCTCACCTACAATGCGTATAAGAAGGAGCAGGCCTGCCAGACCAACTGGGATCGCATGGGAGAGAGCGATAATATTTATAATCAGAGCTTCTTTCGGGATCCACAACAGTTGAAAAGGTCAGTTTTCTACTGTCAAAAACTCGATTTGCGTTTACATCACTGCATAAGATCAACGATATTCTTTCCCCAATATTCGACAGAAATCAAATGCAACGGAACATGAATGCCTACAACAATGCTTACAACACTTACAACAACAACAACTATCAGAGCAACAACAACAGCAATTGGGGCGTTCATCGATCCGGTTCACGTCGCAATTCCTTGAAGGGTTATGCGGCGCCACCGCCGCCACCACCGCCAATGCCCTCGTCCAACTATTATCGCAACAATCCCAGCCAACAGCAGCGTAACTATCAACAACGCTCCTCCTATCCACCCGCAGATCCGGTGCGGGAACTCCAAAATATGGCGCGACACAACGATGGCGATGTAAGTACAGTAGTGGCTAGGAATATAGGATTCTCACGAAGTTAGATTTGTTCACAAAGCAAAGTAAAATGCTTTATGTTTAGAAAGTTGTTTGTTTGAAATTGTTTGTTCTACTTTTATAACGAATTTAAAATAACATAACTCAAGATCGGTCAAACTTTGATTCTAATTTACTAGAGTTATGTTAAGATTACCTAAAAAGCTATTAAACTCTTATTTTAAAAATAATTAATAATATGGGACTCTACAGTATTATTAACTATTCTATGCAGGAACAGTAAGTTTTATAAGTTCTAAAATAAAAATTGCATATTAACAATTATTTTCAAATTTTTATTTTAAAGTTACGAAATTACAATTATTCTTAATTTTGTTTTAAAAAAGTCAAAAATAATCGGTAAAAACCCTTTTTTTTATAAAAGTTGAGAAATAACACTTATTTCTGATTTTTTCAATATAAATAATAAATAAGAGTTATTTTTGATTTTGATTTTTATTTTGAAAATTACAAAAAAGAGTTATTCCGTAACTTTTATTTTAAAAATCAAAAAATATAAGTTAAGTTGAATATCTTTTGAACCAAGTGGTTTATTACAAAAATTTTAAATTATTCTTCATCTGTGACTCGAGACCTTTCATATGATACATGACATGTGCTTCAAGAACGAATATTAAGGATCCGATTATTAGAATATCAAAGCTCCAATTAATCTAATCCTGCTTAATCAACAGAACTCGGAGGATGCACCATTTAATTTCAAGGCCATGCTGCGCAAGACAAATTATCCCAGAGGCTCGGAGACGAGCACCTACGATTTCCACAACCGCCATGACAACGACAATGAGCAGCAGCATCAACACACATTCCAGGCGCCCAAGTTGCGTTCCACGGGGCGACGCTTCGATGAGGATGAGCGCAGTGGTGGCAACTTTGGTGTGGCACGCAACTTTGGCCAGCGGGCACCACCGATGCGCCAGATGCCAGCCAGTGTAGGTCGCAGCTTTGAGGACAGCAATGCACGCTCCTTTGAGGAGGCCGGATCCTATGTGGAAGAGGAGATTGCACCAGGTGTGACACTCTCCGGCTATGCCGTGGACATATAAAGAATCATGGAATGGAATCTTCAATCTAATTGTTATTGTTATTTTGAAATTGAAATAGGAAAACCCACCATTAATGCCTTAAATTACAAATAAATCTATGAAATACTTAGCTTAACAATTTAGGCAATAAATTTGAATTCAGCAAACAATATATGCGATTTATTTAAACGAGTGAAAAGAAGTAAAATACATCGACGATTACAGTATACAGTTTACAGTTTAGAGTTATAATCTTACATTGCTTTTGAAAAGTTGTTTCACTTGTAGTCCTAAAACGCAACAACAATACTCCTGGTATTACATAGACACTATGCATAATACATTTTATATTCACTTATATGTATGCACATATATATAGATGCATATATTGTATATTAATATGTATTTTTGTATATGTATAAATTTTAATAGCTACCCAAAAATTTGTAGGAATGGTAAGAACAAACACTTGTCTGCTCGTCACGACTTTCGTTTGCTGCGATTGTATTTTAAGAAGAATAAGGATTTTAAGGCTAGAGTATATATATGTTTGTATGTAAGGGTTTTAACTGCACACCCAATAGAGACATAGTGCTTTAAATTCTTGAACATGATAAAACCAAGCCCAACCATCTCACAATCGACAGCCATCAATCATCCATGCCTGGTTCACGAAGTCCATCCGAATGCATTGTTTTTCCAGCTATTTCCAGCATGGCACGATCCTCCAGATTTCCATCCAGCACCGAACGTTTCTATAGTTTGAAATAAAGAATTTAATTAGAATAATTGTAGGATTAATTTGGCTTAAAAATATGCTCTATTGGAGAACGATTTGACTGATCATATGACATCTTTTTTAACTTATTTATAGCAGTTTTAATGTGGTTTTTTATATAATATGTTACCTGTTCAACATTGCCCTCCTCGTCCTTGACTGGCAAATCGCCTACAGCCCAAACTTCCAAGTTACGTATCTTGAATTGCTTACGTTTGCTGTTGTATAAAATAAAATAACAAAATATTTATTAATAAATTTAAAATAAACAATTCCAAAGTGATTATCTATACGAATTTTACATGGAGAAGTTGGACTGTATTTTATTTATAACGCACCTGAGCTGCACGTAGTCGGCATATGTGGTGCAGCTCTCCACACTCTGTCCCTCGCCAAACATGCAGTCCAGCCACAGACCTGAAGTAAATTATTCTCTATAGAAGATGTTAGATAAAAAGCTTTCATTGTTACTCACCCCAAAACTCAAACTGTCCGCCCATTCCCTGTTAAGATATAGCATTAAATCGATATATAATATGAAGTGGGTAAATAGTACTCACTAATCCATTAGGCATTGTTTGCTGATTCAAGTTAAGATACTGATAATGATCATTGTAGCCCGTGGTGCTGAAACAGCGCATGGCCGGGCTGAGCGTAAAAAGCAATGAGGTATCATCTCCAGCAAATTGTGGCTTGAGGGCCCAAGATTCGGGCGCATAGCCACCAAATATGTATTGATCCTCGTCCTCAATGAAGAACAACGTTGGGCCCTTGTCCAACAGCTTGCCAAGCATTGTGGAGAAGCTTTCTCCGTGGATCTTCGATGAGAACAGGAAACGCCATTTGTGACGCATCTCGCGGGGCAACTGTGCATTAATATAGATCACATGGGGCAGCTCTATGATCGGCCTGTAATGACTGCTGTGCGGTGCATCTATGTTTGTTTTTAAAAAAGAAAGATTTACGATTGTATAGATTGATATCCACAAATAAAATATGACTATATACATACCGCACAGCTGTGGCAGAATACAAATTTCGGCCTCTTTGATGTGTGACCGCTTGCTGCCGCCGTGACGTGTGTAAAGTTGTGCGTAAACCTCGCGCCATAATTGCAGAAACTGCGGTGTCAAGTGCAGCCAACGTTCCAGTGTCTCATTGGGCATGGTGTGGTCCAAATCTTTGCCAATATTACGCATCAAGCCCTTGGCAAACGCACATGACGAACGCTCTGTGGTAATAAAGCCCAAATCTTGCCAATCCTTAATGCCTGAACCCTTTGCGGTACTTTCCAGCATAAGATAGCTCTTTATAACCGAGTGTACATACTGAAAGAAATTTAATTAAATTATTTTATTATTCAATTCAAGTGGTAAAATATACTTACATGCTCCAGCTCTTTGATGTTGAAGCTTTCAGTTTGAGCACGTTGCATTGAGGTTAACAGAAAGTGCATTTTCATGTCAATGCTGCCACGTTCCATTATATAGTAGGGTTCTCCAAATCGCCTTAAGGGTATATTCATGTTATGCTGACCCGGCTTTGTTGGCATAAACAAAAACTGAGCTGTGCCAATGGCTAACGCGTGATCGATTGTTTGAGACCATGATTCCTAAGCGAAAAAGAAAAAAGAAGATGAATAGAAGAAGAACGATTAATTTTGGCACACCGAAGATTAGATACACTTGCAGAGTTCCCATGACAGATACACAACAGAGTAGTCCGATTTTGATCAAACTTGAGATGGTATATTATCTCCTAATTTTATATTTATTGTCAAACTAAAAGCAGCCGACACAACAATGTACGTTAAAATTAAATAACAAACTAAATAAAGTTGAAAATAAAACTAAAAATATATGGAAGTATCTAAAAAGAAAAATAAATAGTTTTGGTCTAACATCTGTTGCTAGGATTGGGGAAAACCCAGTAAAACCCAATCAGACAAAAATAAAATTAGATTAGTTAGACATGATAATATAGAGGTTTTCATAGTAAGCGGAGAACTAATCGAATAATAATTATAATCAGTACACGATGAGATTAATGCAATTTTCAATAAATGGCGCATTCCTGAAGATACAAAGTATTAAAGTTGAAAGTTATTTCATCCAACAAATAAGCAGAGTCTATCTGGCAGTCAAAGTTATAATGCCCTGTGGAAGGGTATCGAAAAAATAAACAAATTATGCGATCGTTTGCAAATTCTTTGGCATTGAGCGATGGTCGGCAAACGTAATGTTTATTATCAAAGTGAATTCAATTCAATTTAATTTCGTTGCCATAATTATGAGAACCCTTGAAATCACGACTAATTCGTTAGCAAGCAAATTAAACCAAACCAAAGCAAATTAAAACAAAGCAAAGCAAAGCAAACAAAACAAAAATCAGCCGCAAATGCGCAAAGCAAACAAATAAGACACGTTCAGCCTAACGCCAAATAACGAATAACACTCGGATATTGTCAACTAAGTTCCGAGTACGTTATTATTACTGATAACACGCTGATAACTTTCACCATTGATATTACTCATATATCTATCATTCATTCACGTTTTGTGGAGTCGCATGACACCGAATGCGGAGCACAGCAGTAAACCTTGAACTTGTGACCGGAGACAACACAGCGTGGCAACTGCAGGCAGCTGCAACATTGATTTTTGGCTAGCACAAGTGCAACGACCTAAAAAATAAAATAAAAACACACACACACAAACACATACCACAAGTCGATCCGAGGTTAATTTCTCCAATGAACCGCCGGATGCATTGCGATATGCCGTCTCTAAAAAACGTAATTCCTCCGATGTGTACACATTGTCCGTGTCCTTTTTACCACTTGCATTGCCCATGATTATTTGTTATTATTTAATAGAAAGTAACAACGCGACTGACGCCTGCGATTTTAAATTGAACAAAATGGTAACACAACAAAGGCGAAGCACAGCTGTTGTGCTCAGTGATGTCATTTTCGCTTTTTTCCCGTCAGATTTGGATTTTTTTGAAGTATGTTTGCGGGAAAAATTTGAAAACAGCGGGCAGCGGGAATTCTAGATTTTTTTTAGCAAATTTAAACAGCTTTTTTAATTTGTGCTTTTAATCAATTTTGAGAACCTTTTTAATTGAGTTTGACGGTTGAAATGTTAAAAATTTATCTAGAACTTTTTATGAATTTTTAATAATTGCTAAAAAGCCACTTTTTGTATAAAAAGTAGGAAAAATGGGTTAAAATGGCATTTTTCAAAAAATCATAAAAAATTCTTGCGAAGAGATTTTTGAATTTTTTTTTTTGCAGTCACTCTTAGAAATGTTTTAAGAATTTTTCTGCATCAAAATATTTTTCCTAAAAAATCGACAAAAAAAATTTAAAATAGCACACCAGCTCTATGGAGGGACAGAATAAGTGCTGTTTTATTTACCAATTACCCCACAGCTGCCTATCCAAAATAGTACAGCGAGGCTATTATACAAACGATGATGAAGAAAATATTAAAGATATATTATGTAAACTCTAATTTTCGATTAATGTTAACATTTGTATATTTTAAGTGAATTTCTTTTTTTGTTATATATGAAAATAAGTCTTTATTAATGAAAAACAAACAACAAATTATTTTATAAAAAACAGCTTTTTTCTGGACCTTTTTTCCTGGGATTCCGCTTTTTTAGCTTTTTTTTCGTTGATCCAGCTTTTTATGCTCAGAAAAAAATGACATCACTGGTTGTGCAGTGTGACCGCAGCTCGCAAGCAGCGAATTACTGCCGACTCAATTCGCCGCATCGCTGCCGCACTACGTTGTTTCGGCGCTAGATGGCGCTTTTTCGTGGCGCAAATTTTGAATATTAAAAAGTTTTTTGAACTTAATTAACACACAAAAAAATTTAAATGTTGTACACTTAAAAAAAAATGGAATCAAATATAAAAAAAAGTACATATTTTAAACGGAAATTTAAATAAAATCAGGGAGTATTTTTAAAAATTAGTTTTACTCTTAAACCCCTTTAAAAATAAAATTTATTACAAAAATGTACCTGATTTTGGCTTAAACACAATTTCATTAAATTAGTTACTTCCGTAATACATGTTTCAATGTCTTTACTGTACTTTTAAGGCGCGAGAATGTACAAACGGCGAACAAATAACAGTATTATTGAAACATTATGCCAAAATAATAAAATTCATATTTTGACATTATCAGAAAAATAAATAAGCAGATTTCAACAATACTATTAAAGTCTGTGGCTGTCTGTTATTCCTTTTCCAAGAACTCTATCAAACACTTTGCTTGATATGAACGTCGAGTGCTTTAGTAAACAATGTTTTATTTTGCACATAATAATATACGTCATAATGATCAACTGCATATATTTTATTTAAAATGCAGTATTATGTCTGTAAAATACTCCTTATTATAGAAGGCATTGTCCAGTAGACAACCAATTGAAATCTATTAAAAGACTAGGCTACTAAAATATTGATGACATCAGTGGAGTTGCCACTGCTGCAAGTTGTTAATGCATTTTTGATTATGCGATAAGAAATGGCTCAAGTATTATCAAATTTTTACACTAATAGAAAACTAAACATGTCGTTACTGCTATGAAAATTTGTAACTACCTATCAGGTTAGTCAGCCGGGAGAGCTCGTAACAATCGGACATGGCGTCCAGTGTGAACTTTTGTGATATAGAACTGCACGAGGTAACGCTTCAAGAGACATCTAATAGAAAATACTAAAAATCACATTATACAGGAGCTCGGAAAGGACAATTACTCTATCGTGAACAAAGCTGAACTCCTATTTCCACACAGAACGATTGCGTTGAAACAATATTCTAAAATTGGCATTGTTTCGGAAGAAGATCTTATAGAAGCGTATTCGGAATTGTTATACGTCAATCATGAAAATATTTTACAATTTTTTGGCACCTCAATGTCCCTAAGTAATTGTCCTTCTTTACTAATGGAATATGCGGACTGTGGCACACTGCACGAACAAATTTACGGAACGGGAGTACAAACATATACTTCAAGTACTGCCCTCAATTGGATGTATCAGTTTGCGAAGGTAAGCTTAATTTGCTATATAAATTTTATTATATTATTTCCCCACTTTTATAGGGTCTAGAATTTTTACATGCCATGCAACCATTGCCCATTGTGCACTACAATCTAAAGCCAACTAACTTGTTTCTTACCAATAACTTACGACAACTGAAGATCGGAGAGTTGGCCATCAAGCCTGAACGATTGAGGAAACGTAATTCAATTGCCTATATGGCACCAGAGGTATGGATTCGTCTACTATATGTATTATTTTTTATATGGTAATGTTTATCTATATTTCAGGGAGTGCATAATCAATTGCACAGGGATAAATATGACGTATACAGTTTTGGAATGGTGTTTTGGGAAGTCTTGACACGACGAAAGCCCTTCTGTTGGTTTTACGAGTTCCTATTTTTTGATCTCGGAATAAGTTGTATAAGTTCATGCTGTCGTCCATCTTTCGATCATCTTCCCGAGGACCTGTCCTCTAGCAATATAAGATCGCTGATTGAATGTTGTTGGGATTATGATCCACTAAAGAGGCCAAATATGGAAAAAGTTGCCATTAGCATCCAAAATTGTATGAGGTATAGATTTGTTTATATCTTTATGTACTTAGCTAATATAATATTCTAATCGGTTATAGAACACTTTTGGACAGCAACATCACATTTGAAATTACGGATATGGAACTAGGCGAGGTTGTATTGTTTATTATTAATTCTTTAAGTTAATTATGTATATTTAAATATGCTTTTTCAGGCTATCGGAAATGGATCTTACGGAGTAGTCTTTAAGGGCCAAAAACTCGGCGTTACATATGCGGTGAAACAATTCCATTTTCAACACAAAGAAGCCAAGAAGGACATTGAAAAAGAAGTTAAATATCTATCCCAAGCTGACCATAGAAATATTATCAAGTTGTTTGGTACCATGGTAAGCGAGGAATTGAAAACAACAATGATTGTGATGGAGTTCGCAGACTGTGGAACACTCTACAATTACCTGCATAAAGATGAAGAAGGGAAGCGAAGCTATTCGATAGAAG
Source organism: Drosophila recens (assembly GCA_037043495.1). Classification (NCBI taxonomy): domain Eukaryota; kingdom Metazoa; phylum Arthropoda; class Insecta; order Diptera; family Drosophilidae; genus Drosophila; species Drosophila recens. The sequence goes on from JBAMBJ010003613.1 coordinate 511,931, forward strand.
AAGCCCGTAATTGGATGTATCAATTAGCCCAGGTATAAAATCAATTTAAAGTACGAAAGAGATCATTATAGTTTAGTTTATATTGTAGGGTATTGAATATTTGCATGACCTGAAGCCGCGGCCAATTATCCATCGGGATATTAAGACGAAGAACTTGTTACTTACCAACAATTATCAAACTTTGAAGATCGCAGATTTTGGTACAGTTACAGAGCAGGCTACTATAATGACAACTACCATTGTTGGGACACCTGAATATATGGCACCTGAAGTCGGTGATAATCGACATAAAACATGATCCAATTTAATTTCAATTTCTTTTCTATATAAACAGGTCCTCGAAGGCAGAGATTATACGACCAAAATTGATGTTTATAGCTTTGGAATCGTTTTGTGGGAGGTGTTGTCGCAGAGGAAACCGTTCTATCACTTGGGAAATAATGAACCACTCGCCATTATGAATTTAATCACTCGAGGTTAGTAAATACTCAAAGCCTCTCTAAATCGGTTTTGATACTTTTCGACTTCAGGCAAACGGCCTCCCATCGAGGATGTAAAGGACTATCCGAATCGAAAAAATTTGAAAAAAATGATCCAAAAATGTTGGAAACAGGAACCAGAAAGTCGACCATCGATAAAATATATAATACCTAAGCTGTTTAAAAATGTCTGAAAGCTCCGTTTTTTAATAGTTAAACTTAATTTCCGAAGCCCTAATCCACTAAACATATATTTTACCATCTTTCCTTAAACATTTCTAAAATATAGACGAGTATTTCAAATTGTGATAAACATCATACTGTATATTATGTTTTGTTAATGTCAAAAACAGTAGCGATGAATAAAAATTTCAAATAAACAAAGAAATATAAATTTTATGCGATTTGTCTAGAAAAGATTTAACACATTAATATACCCACTTATTTGACACAGGGTATAATATTGAATAATTCTGCTAATATTATCTGTCTTGAGGTAGCGCCAGTTTACAGAAAAAAGGGGGTTAACTGCACTTCTTATCAATGCTTTGATATCAAGTCAGGAAGTATTTTCTTATCGGATCAATTGAATACTTTGTTTCTTCCTGTCGATGAGTATGAGTTGCAATCAATTAAATTTCACTCAAATTAACACTCATATTTATCAGAGGATTTTCGAAATAGAAACAGACAATCGTACATCTAACATACATATGTACATAACTAAAGGTTTTTACTTACCTTAACCAAGAATATACAGTGTCTTTGTACAATTATAATTTTCTTGGCTTTTAAAATCAAGTATAAATTTATTAATTAATATATAAAGCAGGAACATTAATTGTGTTAATAAACATGGTTAATATACATAAATAAAGCAAACAAATACAGATGAACAACTTGAAAAATGTTACCCTAGCAACACATGTTATTTAATCGATTATTTACTGGCATTTGAAATTCCTCTACATAAGTAACACAAAAATTCCAGAGCAACAAAGCTGTACAGTGTACAAAGCGCCATCGCTGAGCAAATATATATATATATGTATATTTTATGTACAAAGTTTATGTAATATAATTTAAGCATGATAGGCAGCGGAACTGCACCGCGACGGCAGCGTAAGATCCGTGAACAATGCGGCTCCTGTCCGGATCGTTTCTCTCGGGACAAGCGTCAAGTGGTCGTTGAGGATTCCGATACAACCGAGGAGGAGTCCTCGACGGACGAGGAGGAGCGCTGGAAGGATGTGGCTCGAGCTGCCGAGATACCCGCCGAATATTATAATATCCAGAAGTTGGTCAAATACATCAAGGCGGGCAATCAGACGGCAACGATCGTATCCCTGTGTTGTCTGCAGGATTACGATCTGCGCACGCAAATCAATCAGTTTGCCATCCAGGATATTGGCGGTCTGGATGTCCTGGTCAATATCCTGGAGTGCAACGACACCAAATGCTGCCTGGGCGCATTATCTGTTCTGTCCGACATCACACTCAACATTGACATACGCAAGACAATTGTCGATCTCGATGGCATTCCACTGATTGTCGACATCCTGAGCTCCTCCATGAAGGACCTGAAGACCATGGCTGCCGAAACTTTATCCAATGTTAGCAAAGTGCGACTGGCTCGCAAATATGTGCGCAGCTGTGGAGGTATCTCCAAGCTGGTGGATCTGCTGGACATCAAGATGAGGTAGGAAATATATTATATAGCTATATAATTAAGAATATAATATAACCAAATTGAATGACCCATTTTAAGCTTGATTTTTCACAAACATAAAAATTACATAAGTAAAACATTTCGATCCGTTGGTATTTGATTCCTATGTATTATTAACTATTATTAACCCATTATTACCCACTTTCTTGATACATATGTACATACACAGGCCAGCAAAACTATGCGTACAACTTTTTTTTTACTTTAACAGCTATTGTAAGTCAAGTCATCATATTAACAAAATATATATTTGGAAAGCTCCTTTAAATTACGTTTGAATGATGCAAATATTTCCTTAACCCATTAAGAACCCATTGAAAATTTTTTCGAATTTTTGTGTACGTCTACTTTTTCTACTTTTATCCTCGATTTTTTTCAAAAAAATATTTTTATGCAAAAGAATGTTTGAAACAATTCTAAGAGTAACTGCAAAATTTTAAAAAATCTCTTCGCTCGTTTATTTTATATTTTTTTGAATATTGCTAAAAAGCCACTTCTTGGATGAAAAGTAGGAAAAAGGGGTTAAAATTGTTTTTTTTTATGATTTTCAAAACATTATGATTTTATTTTGCGGATCCAAATTCTACTATCTTTTTATTTTTTATATTTCATTCAAATTTTCCTAGCGCTACAAGCTTTACATTTTAATTAATAAACAATTTTACTAAGATTTTTTCTCTCTGTGTATCTCCTACAGCATTTTGCAAACGCCTCGAGATCAGCTCACCGTCGAGGAGATCGAATGCCTGGACATGGCTCGAGCAGGAGCTCGTGCCCTCTGGACACTGGCCGACTCCAAGCACAATATGGAGCAGATGCGCAAGAGCGGCATTGTGCCGTTAATGGCCAATCTGCTGAAGTCCGTGCACATCGACGTGGTCATACCCATAATGGGCACCGTACAGAAGTGTTCCTCGGAGCCAAAATTCCAGCTGGCTATTACCACGGAGGGCATGATAGCGGACATTGTGAACCACTTGAAGTCGGAGTGCATTGATCTCAAAGTCGAGGGCAGCTCGGCGCTCTACAAGTGCGCCTTTGATGCGACGACACGGGATTTGGTGCGCGAGGCGGGTGGATTAGAGCCCCTGGTGGCGATTATCAAGGACAAGACGGTGCGGGATAACAAGCCACTGTTGCGTGGTGCAACGGGTGCCATTTGGATGTGTGCCATGTCGGATGAGAATGTCAAGGAACTGGACGACATGAATGTCATTCACCATCTGGTCACCCTGCTGGCCGATGAGTGCGACGAGGTGCTCACCAATGTCACGGGCGCCCTGTCCGAGTGTGTCCGCTTCCAGGACAATCGAGAGGCAGTGCAGCACGCCGGTGGCTTGCCCGCAATGGTGGCTCTGCTCAATTCCTCGCACGCGCCGCTGCTCGAGAACTTGGCCAAGGCGATCAAGGAGTGTGCCGAGGATCCCGACAGCATGCGTGATCTCGAGAAACTGGATGCAGTGCGTCTGGTCTGGTCGCTGCTGAAGAACAACAGTCCACGGGTTCAAGCCAATGCTGCCTACGCCATTTGTCCCTGTGTGAAGAACGCCACCGATTCGGCTGAGTTGGTGCGCAGTCTGGTGGGCGCCATGGAACTGGTTGTGGGTCTGCTCAAGTCCAAGGAAATCATGGTGCTCTCGGCAGTCTGTGCTGCGATTGCCACGATTGCCCTGGATCAAACCAATCTGGCCATTCTCACGGATCTGCGTGTGATCTACAAGCTGGCCGATCTGGTTAACACCACGGATGATATGCTGCGCATGAATCTGGCAGCTGCTGTGGCGGCCTGTGCCTGTTTTGGCAACAACACCGAGGAACTCGGACGCCTGCGCACTGTGACGCCCATTGTCACGTACATGACCAGCGAGAATCCGCTCGTGCATCGCACCACAGCCATGGCACTCGAGAAGCTCTCAATGGATCCACAGAATTGCATTACCATGCACCAGGTGAGATTCAAATGGATTTAAATTGATTTCTTTTGTTAATTTCGTACATTTTCTTCATCCTTCAGAGTGGCGTGGTGCCCTTCCTCCTGGAGTGCATCGGCTCCACCAACAAGGAGCTGCAACTTGCTGCCGCTGGATGTCTGCGCAACATCCGTGAGCTCGCACTGCGTGCCGAGGAATATATGCTTAAAATTGACGACGACTAAAAAAGGCAACTCAATAATCATTTCCACCACAACACACTTAGACCACACTTTCCACTTTCCACTACCCACTTCCCACTTCTCAGTTGTTTGTTCGCTGTTTAAATTGTTGCAAGTGCAAAATAAATGTAGCCCAAAAGCTTCTAGAAATCCAAATCGGAAAGTTATATCAAGTTTTTGTTTGTCAAAGTCTCTCAGATACACAAACCTACTAAAGTATACACATGTAAACGTTTCAATATTTGCAACTCTACCATTCTTCATCTTTTATTAGGCGATCGTGATTAAATTTTTAGGAATGGTTAAAAATATATATTTCAAAGCTCAAAGCTATATCCATGAAACTGCTCCTCTTATTTGATTTGGTTAATTTTCGGGACAGAAATGTATTCCAAAATAGTAAATAAATTTGTAGCGTACTTCGTTTCTGCCTTATAGCTGACTTCTTACGTATATACCCTTTTTACCCAATTTCGATTGATCATTTTCATTGATTCTCACCTCCCAAGCTTCGTATAATTATGCTGCAAGTTATGAAGAAAGTAAATAACTTCAAAGCTTTCAACATTTAGCTATAAATATATTTGGCGATACAATTGGACTAACTAAACCGAGTCGGAGTCGGAGTCAGATCAGTAGCTGGCGTTGCTGCCCCTCGTCGAGATGCTCATGCGACGCTCGACGCGATTCGTGTGTGGCAAGAGGCAGCCTGGCGGCGGATAGCGCCAACGTCTCGGTCGGGACAACAGGGTGCCATCGGTGGAGGCACGATTACGGAACGGAGCGTCGATGTCGCTGCGGGAACTGCCCAGACTGCTGCTGGCAATGTCATCCGTGGACTCCGTATGATCCCCGCTGCTCTCCTCTTGGCACGCGCTGCCAATCACCAGAAACGAGCGACGTGCCACGCCCAAAGGCGTCGTATCGTAAAAGGAACAGGAACCGGAGTCCGGTGTCAAGATGCCATCGGCAGCATGGGCCACATCGCTGGTGGAACGTTTGAGCTTTGGAAATTTGGTGAACACCCGCCAAAAGCGAAACACATCGCGGAACACATTCTGCACCTGTAAGGAAAGCATTTAACTAAAAAGTTCTGGAAAATATGCATTATTTTGTTTACCTGATCGACGCTCTCCCTAACGGAAATCTCATGAAAGCAGGCACAGGAGAGCTCACGAAATCGTCGTTGTCCCTCGTCCAGGGTGACCATGCGATCGCCAGTCTGATCTGTCTTGTTACCCACGAGTATGACGGGTATATCCAACGTATAGTCCTGCAAGAATGATAACTACAACTTAGTGATGTTAAAAAATATTGCGATATGATTTCTTTTTAATTTTGATTCAAATAGTAAAAGTTTCTGAGTTAAAAAATAACATTGATGTCGTCTTCATTAATTGACGGTTACATAATAATTTAAAAAGTAATAAAATATTTTATATAGCTTTAGACTTATTTAAATAAAACTTAAAATATAATATATATAATACTTGCGATGTTTAATGTTGAACCTTTATTTAAAACAATATTTTTTAAAATTTCATTGTTGAGCCCAGCTTAGATTAAAATTAAAAATATAAATTAAAATATAGTGAATAAAAACGAAGAAAATATTTATATTTTAAATTGCTAAACTGAGATTGACCTTAAAAAAAAATAAAAATAAAAACACGTAGAATGCAAATTAAAGAAAACTATATTATAAACTATAAAACTTTTGAAATACTTGAAAAACCATAGTATACTTTCATTATACATGACTTATAAGCGCTATTACAGCCAGATGTTCAAATCTAACCCACAACACTACCAAAAAACTTAAAACATTTAATTTGAATCACTTCTCAAAACTCACTTTGCTGGTGGATCCCAGTTTGCGTCTTCGTTTATTGTAGTTGATGAGGGAACTTCAGGCGACTGCACTCGTCAAAGGAGCACTTGTCTGTGATGGAGTAGACGAGTATAAAAGCGTCCGCCCAGCGTATGTTTGACTCCAAGCTCACACCATCCAGTTCCTGTGTAGCAACAACTATCAGTTTTGTATTTAAATATCTACAGGGTATTTACTTACATGCAACTGCCCGGTGGCATCTAGAATGTCAAACTGTATCGCCTCATTGTCCAGCGTTGTTTGGCAGGTATAGATTTTCTCCAAATTTGGATCATATTCTCCAATAAATCGGCGGGTTATAAAGCGCACAACCATGGCTAAGAGTGGGAGGGAAGAGTCATGTCTGGCCTATTATTACTTAACTTGATACTTACCCGTTTTGCCCACACCGCTTTGGCCCAGGACCATGACCTTCAGCGTCTTTTGTTTATTGGTATGCAGGCCCAGCTTGACCAGCGATGACTTTGGCGAGGTGGCGTTCATTTCAGTCCAGTAGGAAAACAAGATGGACACGAACTATTGTTGGGCTCTGCAAAAAGATGTGAGTAAGGGATTCAGCTGAGACAAGTCTTTGGTTTATGCTGACACAATGCGTCTGCTCGGATTGATTGACAGAACCTTTTTTGATGCCCTTTAAAATACCAAACTAAAGGGGGTATATTCGAAACGGAAAAGACAGGCTCTTTCTAAATTGTCTGCCTGATTTTTATTTTTTTTCAAGACACAGTCTGTGGAAAGTATTGTGCTGAAAAGCTCCCCAGAATTGCCGGAAACTTGACTGATTTTGGGTGCACTCAATCAGATTTTCTTGATTAGATATGTACATTAGGGCGGGTCAATTTGTTCGGGTCGAAAAAAACGTGGTAATCGTCCACCAGAATCGTAATCTACGATGAATTCTAAGATATTTTCAGGAAGAAACTATATGTCTAAAATCAATTCCTAGCCTCCGCTGAGAAGCATGAAGATTTCAGGTTAAGGTATTTTAAAGTATTTTGAGGTATTTAAGGTATTAAAAAAAAATAACACATTTTCCAAAAATGTTGGGCCTTATTCTGATTCATCTTTTTACATCAAATTTTATAAACAACTTTTATTTTTAATTAACCAAACAATTTTTTTTTAATTCGTTGAAATTAGCGGAGCAAGCCATGAACAGTGGCTTTTAAGAAAATTAGAGGCAAAAGTCTGTAACTTTCTAACGAAGTAAGATATCGGTCTGAAATTTGAAATATATATTCTTGACGTTTAAAACAAAATTTAGACAATAAAAATAAGTGGGCGTGGCATCCGAATGGGCGTAAAAACGAAAAAGTTCGATTTTTTCAACATTAAAAAAATAAAAAAAATTGGAAAAATAAAATTTTATTTTTAATATTATTTTTTTTTATTTAAAAAATATTTTAAATATCTTTAGTGTAAAATTATGTCAAAAACATTTTTTTTCATCAGTTATGATTTCTAATCCCGTTTGACAAAGCTCTCCGAGATTTTAAAGCTAGAGCCCATTACCGACCCCATTACCGAATTTAGCTTATAGTAATGACAGTTAAATTCATAATTTAAAATATTTTTGTTTCATTTTTAGAAAGCAAATAACAAAATATGTCAAAGAAAAAATAACTTTTTCGTCAGTTTTTAAAGTCTTTCTTAGACTCGATTTGATGATACGTGGAACGACTTTCTTTCTAAGAAAGACTTTAAAAACTGACGAAAAAGTTATTTTTTCTTTGACATATTTTGTTACTTGCTTTCTAAAAATGAAACAAAAATATTTTAAATTATGAATTTAACTGTCATTACTATAAGCTAAATTCGGTAATGGGGTCGGTAATGGGCTCTAGCTTTAAAATCTCGGAGAGCTTTGTCAAACGGGATTAGAAATCATAACTGATGAAAAAAAATGTTTTTGACATAATTTTACACTAAAGATATTTAAAATATTTTTTAAATAAAAAAAAACTAATATTAAAAATAAAATTTTACTTTTCCAATTTTTTTTATTTTTTTAATGTTGAAAAAATCGAACTTTTTCGTTTTTACGCCCATTCGGATGCCACGCCCACTTATTTTTATTGTCTAAATTTTGTTTCAAACGTCAAGAATATATATTTCAAATTTCAGACCGATATCTTACTTCGTTAGAAAGTTACAGACTTTTGCCTCTAATTTTCTTAAAAGCCACTGTTCATGGCTTGCTCCGCTAATTTCAACGAATTAAAAAAAATTGTTTGGTTAATTAAAAATAAAAGTTGTTTATAAAATTTGATGTAAAAAGATGAATCAGAATAAGGCCCAACATTTTTGGAAAATGTGTTATTTTTTTTTAATACCTTAAATACCTCAAAATACTTTAAAATACCTTAACCTGAAATCTTCATGCTTCTCAGCGGAGGCTAGGAATTGATTTTAGACATATAGTTTCTTCCTGAAAATATCTTAGAATTCATCGTAGATTTCGATTCTGGTGGACGATTTTTGCGAAAAAAAATTGACCCGCCCTAATGTACATTGTGTTCTATTTTAAAATAAAAAATACAATTATTTTACATTTAATTCGACTGATATAAGTCTTCGTTACGTTAATAAATTTATCATATAGAGATTTTTAAAGAAGTGACTGATGTTGATCCTTAAATTATATTATCACTCCTATTCAAATTATTTCAAATCTGTACCATTTCTATAAAAACACTGATGACTGAAACTTTAGTCAATTGAACATAACTTACACCGCCGCAGTCGACATTACACACTGGTTCCTGTTGTATGGGGAAGGCGGCCAAAAATACTTCTAGTAGAGGTAGAGGCTTAAAACTTAAGTCAAAATTTTTATAAATTTATAGTAAGATTATGTATAAAAATCAGCCGGATCGGACCACCATATCATATAGCTGTCATATGAACTATCGGTCTGAAATCAAGTGTTTGTATGAAAAACTTTTTTGTTGTTTGACACACCTCAACCAAACTTACAGAATTTGCATATGGGATGGTCCCATACACCCTGACTAAATTTGGTTAAATTCGGACCTCTATATCTTATAGCTGCCATAGGAACGATCAGTCGAAAATCGAGTTTTTGTTGAAACTAATTTTTGTTGTTTGAGATATCTGAACCAAACTGACAGAATATGCATAATGGATGGCCTTATATATTCTGACCAAATTTGGTTGAAATCGGACCACTATATCATATCATTATGAATGATCAGTCGAAAATCAAGTCTAAGTATGAACAACTTTTTTGTTGTTTGATATATCTCAACCAAACTGACACAATATGCATATGGGATGGCCTAATGCATTCCGGCCAAATTTGGTCAAAGTCGGACGACTATATCATATAGCTGCCATAGAAAATACATGTGTTTTTTTAAAGTTGAGGTTAGGTTACATTTTTGTATATAGCAAGAGCCCTGGCGCCTATCGGCACTTAAAATTAACATCACATAATCTTCAGATGTTATTTCACAATATACAAAAAGATTTGTTGATTCCTGATTTTACCTTCATAACGAAAACTCTAACGAAACACAGCAAAGACAAACACAGAACGGCTAAAATAACGTACTTAACACAATACCGACTTACACAAAACACAGCAAGAATTACATATATTTTTTGTTGTGTAAATATAGATAATACCTTTATTTATAAAATTAAACCCTTCCATTGCACAATAAATTTGTTTTAAATGGGTTTTGAATTTTTTTATTAGCTGCTCTACTTGCAAGTTGCTCACGCTGCAATACCAAAATAATACAGTCGAACTTCTTTAACTCGAACTTCCCTAACTCGAATTTTCTCTAACTCGAACAAAATCGAGTGGCAATAGCGTTTACTAGGCAAATTCCATACAATTCTACTTCCCTAACTCGAACTTCCCTAACTCGAATTTCTCCCTAACTCGAACAAAAATATTGGCCCGTACTTCTGTAAGTCGAATTTTTCGGGAAATTCTCCAATAAAGTTTGAATTTTTTTTTCTTTTCTGCTTTATACTTTTGTTAACGGATCGTTTGGATATGTAATATTGATTTACATTAGCATATGGTGATGAAATATGATAGAATATTGCATCAAAAATTACTTAAGCTTGTGAAATTGCTATAGGAAAGATGTTCTTAATGTACTTCTTTGTCAGCGCATCAGTGTACTAAAATGTTTTAGGAAATATTCAAACTTATTAGTAGTTAAGGAATTTGAAAGTAGACCAAATAAATTATAGTTGCTGAAAAATGTGGTATCTCAGCAAAAACATTTTTCATTATATTAAAAAATGAAATATTAATTATGATGACATTTGAATAGGGAACTTATTCTGGATACGGCAAAAGAACGAAGAAACCAATTTTTGAGAATATTAACAGGTCTTGAAAAACTTTTGTTGAAAATAACAGAAAAAATTGAAATTTGAATTGTACTTATGATTCAATGCATTTGTAGTTTCTTTTAAAACACTAAAAAAAAAATTCCCTAACTCGAAGTCTCCCTAACTGAACTTTTTTCTTGGATAATGGTGATTCGAGTTAGGGAAGTTCGACTGTATTATGTTGTGTCTTTTGATGCTATTCTTGAAGAGGACAGCTAGAACAAAACAAAAACAAGAATACAGTTTAATAGCTAGACCAATTCTAAAACAGTGTGGACACATTTAAAGTCAAAATTTCAACTTGGACTTTTTATTTTTGGCCTATGGGAGGAACCACTGTGCATTACCTCCATTTGGTTATACCATCTCCCTTTCCCTTTCTCATATCTAGCTGTTTTTTGTATCTCAGACTCCAATATCATAAATATCAGGGTGTTCTATGGACCATCAAGCTAAATTGTTGCTTATTTGCATGTTTTTTATTGTTTATTGCATAGTTGGGCTGCGAGTAATCCATATTTGGGAGCTGTCGACCCACCTTAAAACCAGACGAGACCTGGCCACATTTTTTGACCTAACAGTATTGCATACTTTTGAGCGTGGGTAACAAAAGGCTAGTGAATATTTTGTAGCATATGCCAAGGCGCAACACAAAAGGCAAGAAAGTGAATGCGTACGTGGCACGAGCCTGTGTTTTATAGCTCCCCCCACAACTACATATACATATAGAGATAGACATGTGTGCGTTTGTTTGTGCGTCTGATAAGGTCAACAATGTCAGCGACAACGACAACTATGAAACATTTATTGGACACTTTTTGCGTCGTCGTCTCAGGGTCTGAGTCACAGTTAGAGCCAGAGCCATGGAACAATCTATAGCCAGGGACATGGCCAGGGACTTAACCATCATCATCATCATCGTCGTCATGATGTTGATTATTATAATCAACACTCCCCGACAATTATCAGCAGATTACTTGCATTTTCAAATAACTAAATACAATACTCGTAAAATATCAATTATCACTTGAGTCAAATGTCGCACACACTCAATGCACAAGTGCCCCTCGATAATGGCCAACAAGTGCATGTGGACATTTCATGTTACGAGTCCGGTCTATATATTGAGTGCTCCGACTGTTTGTCCAGCCAGAATGTAAACAATGAAAACACCAGGTAATTTTTCTGCATAAAACTGAAACTCGTATACACTTTAAGCTTGTAGGAGAAATTCTTTAAAGGGACTTAAAGCATAAACTTAATTATGCTTATTTTACGAAAACTTCTCTCTGATCTGGGAATAAATATTGTAGAATCATTGATTTTAATTAATTATCGATAAAGAAATTAAACGAAGAGCTATAAAAGATAACTAAGATATTCAGATTAAGTTTCATTTATTATTGACGTTGTAATATTTTTAATTACTTTAATTTTATGTATTTCATAAAATCGTTCCTAAAAAACACATTTAAAATAAAAATATATTTTTCACATTGACTTATTAAATTTACCCTCTGTAAGAGTATTATAATTACTTTTGCCACTGTTCACACACCGCACAAAGACTCGTGTTTATGTTTGTGCATTGTGAATGCCTCGCACAAGCACACATAAAATTGATAGAGAGAGAGAGAGAAAGAGTCATCTATATGTATATAGATGTATTAATGTCTGCTGTGCTGATAAATATTCATCAGGAAACAACGACAGCCACATGCATGCTGATTATGCCACAAGCTACAAGTGCTGGCCAGGCCCGAACAAACTCGTCCCGGCCAGACTTTACCTTTTGCGCCTTTAAGCATTTACTGCGTAGATTTTAATTAGGTGGATTTGTAGCTCAAACAAAACGAAAGCCAAGGAATCCATAGAAACATGGAAACAACTATGAAGCTGTGCGTGCCTAATGAACAAATTGCCGGCAACGCAACACGGCGTATACGCAACGCATCGAGTGGTTGTCCTGGCCATAACGCGTATACAAGTATTGTGCATCAAGCGGTTGTGTTGCCATGGCCCTAAAGAGGGTCCCAAAAAAAGTAAAAGGAACTTTTCCTGCCCTTCGGTCCATTAGTCTGAGCAGCGTCTGCTGCTTGTTTAAAGAAACTTTCGTTTTGTTTCGGTTTCGGCTTCGATTTTGATTTCGATTTAATTACTGCGATTTTCTTTTGTTTAGCTACATGTGGATTTTCACACGCTCTTGTCCCAAGATGAAAATCTCAACAGAAGCAACAGCTGCCCAGAGTTGTGGCGGGGTGGATTTCAAGTTGGGTGGTACAGGCAAGCAAGGTGTAAACAACGCCAGCAACTTCCACGCACACTAATGAGTTCTAACGCACATTATCTGCCATCCTTAAGCAGTAGGGGTACTCATGAGAGACAGCACGCCAGCCAACAACTTTTGTTTATACAAACAAAAGACAACTTGAAAATCAATAAAACTATGGATAAGCAAGCGCGAGAATCAGATACCCTGTAAAGTAAATAAACTGCATGAAGACATCACAGAATTTCCTAAATACCCAATGTACTTTTATACCGCCACCTAAGAGGTTTATTGTCTATAAATGTATACCACTTTTGCATAAAAGTTGCTCGTGAGCCACCCTAATGTTAAGCACAAAAGAGAACTAATTCACCAATTGAATTAAGGTATTAATCTGTTGAAAAGTTTCTCACTAATCTCTCGCAGAGCACCCTAATGTCAACAACAAAAAACAAATAAAACAAAACTAAATCGTCAAAAATAAGCTTAAAGTGATACAGATTTTTCCAATTGTACAAAAAGAGGTAAAGATTTTTGTATTAAATTAAATCGTAAAGCACCCCAAACTAATTGGACACAAATATTGCTTAAACTGATAAAGATATTAACAAATGTCATAAAAGAGATATAGATTTCTGTTTGAGGATAGCTCGTGAAGCACCTTAATGTCAGCAGCACCTTGTGTGCATATATTAAGGACCAGTGACCGTAGAGACCTTGGCATAGACATTGAATTCAAAACTTGTTCAGGCATTCCATAGAGAAGCAGCACAAGTTGGGTCAGTATATGGCTGGGAAGGGAAGGGAAGGGAGGGCGCATTCAAAGACGGGGACTGTGCAACGGTTGGGGCTCGGACATGGGGTTGTTGACCTGTTTATGTTTTGTCAAAACTTATTGCGTGCTACATTTTGAGTAAATTGAGTTGAGATTGGGTTACACTTGCCCTGCCACAGAGTGCGCTGTGTCTCGTTGCCTAGCACGTGTCGTACCTGTGCCTGTACCGTTGATGATTATACTGCTTAAAATTCCATAGAAAATAAATCAACCTAACCACTGACCAATAACAAAAACATCAAAAAAAACAATAATAATAATAATAGCCAACAACAAAAACAACTAGTACTCGAAGCTCGTGGGTTGTCATGACAGCCAAGCAATTCCGCTTCCACTTTGGCTAAGGTCATGGGAAGCGTAGCACTTGTGACGCGACTCATGACTATTGGAGTTGTATGTAGTCTCCCCCACTCGCCCCCTCCACCCTCAACGCATTTGTGCTTGTCATTTCACTTCATTACCAGCCATCGACAACATTAACGACAACAACAACTCATACACACAACTGTTGCCATTGGTTGTTCGTCCCTGAAATTGAAAATACGAAATTGTTAGACTGTATGACGCGTCGAAGAGTTGTCGGTCAGCCTCCATCGTCCAAAATGCTTCTACCCCTCTCTCTCTCTACTCCCTCACCTCTTATTTCACACTCTTGCAATGTACCCAATGTATTTATTTTGTCGCGCATTTCCATGTGGGATGCGAAAGTAACCACGCTCCGTCTGCGTCGCACAACCTTGAATACGGTATTAGCCAAAAAAATATATGTGCACCAAAAAAAAAGGGAAATTTGTATGTGTCGAAACAAAAACAAAATAAAATAAAATATACAAGTTACTTTCAGCACGCTGTCAAAAGATGTGAACTGTGAGATACTCTTTAATGATGATAGATTAGCGGTGAATTGATTTCATCCAAAGACCTTTGCAACTTTTTGACTTTTAATGGATAAATTGACTTAAGACATTCAAATTGAGAAGTCGAAAACCTATCGAGAAATTTACCAATTCTATTGGTCCCAATTATTAATAATATCAAAAATACTATCAATAATTTAGTCTGATAAGAATTGTTACCTGGCGTAGCTAAAATAATTAATTGAATGGACTTTCAGTGCACCTTGTATAATATTCTGGGAAGCTCTAAAATTAAATACTTCTTATGATGAAATTCCGTCTGAGTACAATCTACATTAACAAAAAAAAGAAAATGTGTTGCATCCCTTAGAAAGGATACTCAAGACTCGCATTCAAACTGAAAGGCAATGTTAGCGCAACGAAGCCTTGTTAAATAAGCCTCATAAATACAAGTCAACCGTCATAAATGTCATTTTTGGGCAACACACAGACGCACACAGTTGCCACAGACAACGAAGGCAGGTGGACAGTCAAGGGGGGGGATGGAACGGGGTAGAGAGAGACAGAGACTTGCACAGAGTGTGAGTGATAAGCGACGTTTAACTAAAAATAAATGCGACCATCGGGCTAAATTTGCCAACTCATGGGCAGTGTTGAAGAGCAATGCGAGTAATATGATACAAAAACCACAAGTACCTACATTATAAGCACACACACATACACACAAACACCCACACACACACACTCATATGAAGATGTATGCGAGACGTGGTTTGTTGGCTTTGCCTGTTTTATTTAGTGCGAGAAACACGTGCCTAAAACTAGCCATCCCCATTCCCCCCTAGTTTGGGATAGAATTGCCATCTAGGGATGGTGAAAACAAATAGTTTGGCAGGCTTATCTGGAAGTTTGTTCACCTTAAAGCTGTGTAGTTTATCATCAACAAAAATTTACTTTAATTTGTGACTCTTCTATAACTTCATTTAGCTGCAACTGAAATTATGTTATCATTTGTTTATAAAAATAGTTTTAGCTTTAGTTCGCATTTCTGCATAGTAAGCTGTTTAACCTACACGTGGTGCAAAAGAAATTCACAATCAAAAAATAATGATATAGACATTTATTGCTGCATTTATCTTTAATCTACTTTTCTGCTTAATAATAATAAAAACCTACACATTTTGTCACTGAAATTCCTCACAACTTATTAAATTAAATGTCAACAAAGAATAAGTAAAAATATGCATTTATTTAGTTGGCGGAACTTATCAGGAAGTAAGGACATAAGCCTTTTAGAATAAATGGTTTTTGATTAGGAAATTATGGAAGTGAATTACAGCAAGAATTAAATCTTACTTATATTTAGAAAAATTTGCATTAACATCTTTGTTTTAACTTCGTTATAATTTAATAATAAAATTGAGGATATTTTTGAAGCTCTGTAAGCTTAAACTTAAGTTAAGTACATTATCTCAATTTATATAAATCGCTTTATATATAATCTTAATTTCTGCACAATAATGGAATCAACATTCAAGTCTTCCTAATGAAATTAACCATAACTACATAAATCAAATCTGAGAAAATGTTTATGTCTTTTATTGATTTCCAGTGATTTTCTTTGTCATTGTGCCTTAAAGCGTTTTAGTCACAATTTTTTCCTCAACTGCAGATTCTCGGTCTTTATGTTTTCCCGTTTCCAAGCTTGGTCGCCGTCATACACGTCGTATACGTCATGTACTTTGAATATCAATAACTTGTAGCTTCCCATTTGTCTGTAATGCCTTTACGATCGGCTCGTAAAAGAAGGCATCGTAGGCGGTACTCAATCTCAATGAACAATGAATTATGAGCCGGCGATTGTCACCAGTGTTGCACCCCTAGACGCCATTCCCCACGTGCACCACATGCCCCACCCGTTGACAATGTCTGCGGTTGCAAGGCAATAAAATTGTAACGCTTTTGTTGCTGCCTTTTCAAGTAAAAGCCACAAGTTAAAGCCGGCAGCCCAGCGGCGCGCCTTTTGTGGGTGTGGTTGCCGGGGAGGTGGCGAAGTGGGTGGTGCTATTAACTAGTAAGTAGCTTTATGGCAGAGGGTTTCCCACAATTCGCCTCATAATACGAGTATTTACTGGATGTTAGAGCTCTTGACAAACACTTTGCCACACTCTTCCTTCCCTTCCCTGCCGAAGCTGACCATCAACAAATTCGCTTTTCACTTTTTTTCTCGCTGTTTTTGCTTATTTTGCTGACCTTGCAGGCAAATTTAAAACGTATTTAAAACAAATCAAATCCCTCAACACGCCGCGCATCGCACACATCAAAACTTTTTTGTTTTATTTTGTATTTTTTTTTCTAATATTTTTCAAAGTCATCGTGTCGGAAATACACGAAACTATCTAAAGCTAATTAAAATGATTAACAACGAAATAAAAGAGAGAAAGATATAATGCAGCTGGGAGTGATCAACTAAGAGATACTGCGTAAATATCTTATTAAAATAGATTTGTATTAACTTAATATACCCATTTTTAGTGTATACATACGTAATTAAAAATTTATTTGTACTGACAATAATTTACACGCTCATTCGGAATTTCTTTTAAAAATTTTAAATTTTTCCATTAGATAAAATTCAAAATATTTACAGAATTTGTTTTGAGTATCCGAAAAAGATAAAAGCAAATAATCCAAAATATTTGTTGTAACAACGGAGAGCACTCAAAATATATTCAATTGATTTTTATTTGTGTAAACAGTTTTAGCAATGTAAAACACTCCTGAAATAGTACAGGGTATGAAAATGGAGTAAAGCTCAAAATGCGTATGTTCATATAAATATCTCGAAAGGGAAAAACATATTTGGTTAAATTATGTTCACAAGTCGAGGTCATTGTGGGGTGATAGTACATAAACAAGCTATGTTAAGACAGGGGCGTAGCGAAGGAGATTTTCTATTCCATTTCTTCATTTTACACATAATTATATTCATGTCACTATAGTATAAAAAACATCTTTCGCTTCAATTAAACACAAGCAAGCTCCCTTTCAAAGTCCTTAGCAACGCCACTGCGTTGTCTTTTAATTGTTTACGATTCAAAAAACCGAATCAAATAATTTTTAAAATATGCGTTGTTTATCTGCTGCCTCTTAGTGTTTGTTATAATTGTAATAAAATGTCGAATTTATTTTTGATCGCGCACATTTGGCCAAAAATTAAGTATACGCACCGTGTGACTGCAGCAGGAAATGATTTATTTACACTTGGGAAATAAAATTAATTGTATTTCCTTTTCGTTATTTGATTTGTTAAGTTTAGGAACCTTCACGGTTAAGTTCCTGTCGCGTATTAAGCCAAAGGCAGTCAGCAATTATGCTTTTATATGCACATGTTTAAAATTCCCTCGCAGCCAGCACACACACACATATGTTAGTATTGTAGTTCCGATGCCGATGCGTGTTTACTGCGACGCGGCCAGGAGGTCATTGTAAAACAATAATGAAAATTCGCAATAAGCCGACAATAACAATAACAACGATAACAAAAAGGAAACCGCGAGGCGACTGCGCGACGTTATCCACAAAACGAGCGAAAGAGTGAAAGAGTCAGAGCACACAATTGCAGAGTCCTTAACGCCCCCAGCACCACCCAGTTGTAAAATGCAAAAGAGTTCCACACGGAAATGCACAACACGCCCACAACACATCAAACGGCGGCGACAGCGACTGCGACAGAGACGCGACAACGACAACGACGGGCAACAACACGTAAATTTTTTCGCAATGGGAGTTTGGCGGCTGAGCTTCGACGCGTCCGTTGCGCTGGCGTTCAAAAAGGCGAATAAACAACAGAAACAGTATAAGCAACAAAAACAAATCAAGTGAACCAAACGCCGGCAGCAGCAGCGACAGCGACAGTAGCAGCGGCAGCGGCAGCGACAGCAACAGTTAGCTTCAAACAAACGCAAACAACGCACACACACATACAAACTCATATGTATGCGTAAACTCTTCATTTCATTTGATCAATGTCAACTTTATTTATTTTAATTTACTATTTACATTATGTATTAATTATTCGGTAATAAATTTGTAAAAATAATAAATTGATTTATTATTTAATAATAATAAATACATTTGCTTATTTATTTCAGCAGGCTTTTAGCCAAAAACCCGCTAAAGCGACAGCATCTTTGCATTCTTAACAGCCTGTTGTGTTCTCTCCGAGTGTTAACAGAATGTTAAGCTAGATGAGAACTTAACAGTGCCTATAACATAACATGCGCCTAACGGTCGGCAATTCAAAAAGGAAATATTAAAGAAGGAGTAAATAAAATGAAACAATAAAAAGAAAATGTAAAACTGTTGTTGCTTTCCTTGGCTGACCTTCATCCCACTGGAGGCCACATGTGTTTAATATTTATTTTCTGGGAGCCTCTGACTAATGTTAAGTGATGCACAGTGACACCCATACAATTACGCACACGCACGCGCACATTTCATGCAAACACTTATACTTGTGCATATTTATGCAGGCATATGGTAAATATTAAGGCAACCTGTTGACATCAGGTGGCGGGAGTTCGTCGGTCTACAGAATTGCCCATGGGGTACATATGAGTTCTAGGAGGATACGTGTGCCTGTTGTTTGCTTAAGTATGTGTATATGTTTATGTATATTTGCAATTAGTGGAAGGAGGAGGATACGTACGACCTTAATTATCATAAAGATGCAAACATCTAAATTGACAACAACGTGACTCACTGACGGACTTATGGACTGGAATACACTGAATTGTTTCTACTTTGTTGTCTAAGGTTTCTATTTTTTCATTATTGTTTTAAAATTAAATTGTATTACTTAAATTTTGAAATAATAAATTACGTGTTTAATTTATAATTATACAATATCAATATTAATTAGTTAATTCAATAAAATGCTAATGTTTTAGTTTATTGTAAATACTTTTCAAGATTTTGAATTTTCTCTCGAACTTTTCTTTCATATTAGACTGTTTCATAAAACATCATTCTAAAATATAATTTATAACTAACTAGTTATATTTTTAAAATGCTAATTCAATATGAAAAGCAATTTTTAATGCACTCTCGAAATTCTTTTCAATATTAGACTGTTTTCTATAACATCATCATTAAATTTGTCTTTCCTTACATCTTTTTTTATTTGCTAATCAACTAAGGGGTATTAAATAGTTGTACACTTCGTGTGTGTCCATTTTGGTTAACTCTTTGGGTCGGATCCTGGTCACTAATTGCTTTTGACAAGCGCCTCTGAGTCTCAATTGGCAACAGGTTAGAATGCCAACGGCACAGGATGAGCATTCATTTTTGAAGGCACTGTATTAGTGTGTGGTGTGTGTGTGTGCATTCATTACGCTTGGCTGCCTGAGGCAACGAATTGTCCCCACTTAGCTCCCTGCGTCAGTGTTCTTACCTTTTGTATTTGCTCCTTTACCTTTAACCCTCTCAGGTCAAATTCTATCGTCGTCATAGCTGCTGTCACTGTGCATTCATGTTGTTTACGCATCAACAGCAGCCAAAAGGTGTTCAACACCCCCTCCCCCTCCCACCGTTTCACCACCCCTTTCCCATCTCCCTCCACTATTCAACAACTTATCATCGGCTTTGTTTAATTGTTGTTTTAAGGTCAGGGCACAACTAATTTGTCAAATATTAACTGTCAAGAAAACTTCTTTGCGAATTCCTTAAATTTTCTTTGATAATTTATTAATCTTGTAACTGTTTCCGTAGGGAATACGTTCATAAAATTTGATATATTCGTTTCAAAGTCAAGGCCACAGAGAACTTTAAGCAAGTGGCAAATATTTGGTCGATTCAAAAAGGAAGAGAGCTTTGAAACCGAACGACGTTTGCTTAATACATAAATGTATTTAGGAAAATTTGGAAAAGCCTTTGAATCCATTTGAGTTTATTCATATTTTCTTCTTTCTGCTCCATACCTAATCGTTACATAGACTGTTTTTTTTTTAAGCTTAAACCTATCATATTGTACCATAGTACCCTAGCATTTTAGAACTCTCGCTCGCTGACCTACTCAGCATATTAAATGTTTATGGATATGTTTATTTTTAGTACCGATAAGTGATCAAGCAACTCTCTCGCAAAATAAAAGCTTCTCAAAGCTTTCAAAGCAATTTGCCAGCGTCTGCAATCGTTTAGAAATTGTTTACAAATTTATTTAACCAAATAGAAATTACGTTGTTGATTTGCAAATTGTCAATAAATTGCCATAAAAGTGACACGTAATCTTTGCAATTAAATCAAAAGTGAGTCAAAATCAGCGAAAGTGCATTTCAATCAACGATGATCAATCGAAAATTTAATGAAGATAAGATTGTTAAAGAGGTTTTATTTTTAAATAAGCTTGACCTTGTTGCTAACCTTGTGTTAATCTTTGCCAACCATCAATCTGTTCTAATTCCGTACCAATATTTAAATACTGTCTGGTATTGGAATATATAACATGTATGTTGTCCAGACACTTGTTTACAAACCAATACTCTTGATATTTCTAATTGTGGACATTTAGTTTTAATTAAAACACGTTAACACGCTGCGATTTTGTCCAAAACTCCAGCTGTGCCTCTGCATTCGATTTGGGCATTATTTAAGGTAATGCCACAGACCCTTGAAGCTCCCAAAAACGATACACGGCAATATATAGGGAGGGCATCCACGTGTGATGAGCAGCTTGTTTACTTTAGATAGGCGCTACCGATGTCGCTTCCCGCACTTCCAAATCTGACCGGTAAATATAGTGAGTAAACAGTTTGGACAAAAGTCTGGGGTCCAGTTTAGGCCCAAAATACGTCTGGGGAATTAAGTAAGCATAAGCATGTGCCTACAGCATGCTCCCAATGGATTTAAGCAGTCAGCCCGAGTATCAGAAAAGCGTGATTTCCAGACCTAAATAAAGTACTTGAGTAAAGAATGAGGAAAAGAAAATGTTTGACTTTAATTAGTCAATAAAAATGACATAATAAATTATAATTCGAAAATAAGCATATAAAATAGATAAAGGAAATTAAGGAATTATTACGATTATATGATTATAAAGTCCCTGTCATATTTATAAAATCACCTTATAAATTGCAATAAATCGAAAACTACTGTCTGCAGCGGAATACAATGTATAGAGAAAATGAAGAGGAAGAAGAAACGAAAAGAATGAATGTACAGTTAGTTCACAATAATCTAACGGTACTTAACAAAGAGCACCTTATTAAACTCTTAGTTTTGCATATTTATAAATTCACAATTTAACAAAAAATATTTTGATGCAAAAAAATTCTTGGAACATGCAAAAAAATTCTTGGAGCAATTCTAAGAGTAACTGCAAAAGAAAATTTTGAAAAATATTTTTGCTAGTATTTTTAATAATTTTTTGAAAACTGCAAAAAAGGCACTTTTGCCTGAAAATGAGGAAGTAAAACCCTAAAAATTTACAATTAAACAAAAAATATTTTGATGCAGTAAAATTCTTAGAACAATTCTAAGAGTAACTGCAAAAGAAAATTTTCAAAAATATTTTTACTAGTATTTTTAATAATTTTTTGAAAACTGCAAAAAAGGCACTTTTTGCATGAAAATGAAGAAATAACCCACTTTTCATGCAAAAAGTGCCTTTTTTGCAGTTTTCAAAAAATTATTAAAAATACTAGTAAAAATATTTTTGAAAATTTTCTTTTGCAGTTACTCTTAGAATTGTTCTAAGAATTTTACTGCATCAAAATATTTTTTGTTTAATTGTAAATTTTTAGGGTTTTACTTCCTCATTTTCAGGCAAAAGTGCCTTTTTTGCAGTTTTCAAAAAATTATTAAAAATACTAGCAAAAATATTTTTCAAAATTTTCTTTTGCAGTTACTCTTAGAATTGCTCCAAGAATTTTTTTGCATGTTCCAAGAATTTTTTTGCATCAAAATATTTTTTGTTAAATTGTGAATTTATAAATATGCAAAACTAAGAGTTTAATAAGGTGCTCTTTGTTAAGTACCGTTAGATTATTGTGAACTAACTGTACATTCATTCTTTTCGTTTCTTCTTCCTCTTCATTTTCTCTATACATTGTATTCCGCTGCAGACAGTAGTTTTCGATTTATTGCAATTTATAAGGTGATTTTATAAATATGACAGGGACTTTATAATATTGTAATTGAAAATAATAAATTATTTTTTGATGAAATTTATATTTTAAATTATAAGAAAATTAAAATTTCTTTAACACTTTTTACCATTAACTAATCAATCAGATCTCAAAATGTTACTTCCCTCTGAAATCACGTGACAGTCAATGGTCAATGGCTCAGATTAAAATAATTTCATGCTGTGCCTATATTTAGAGGCTTTCTGACTAATCTCATTGATAACAGGCATGTAACATTTATTTGGGACAAACACGAATGCGAAAGGGACAAAAGGTAAACCTTAAGCCACAGGCAACTATAGTTACATATCAATGAGATTAGCACTTCTAAGATGTAAATATGGAAAATTACGAGAGCAATTAACTGTATGGGGGACTTTGAGACTTTAATGCCACAAATGAATTGTTTATTGAAACGAACTTGAGGCGAGGGCGCAATGCCCCAATGCTGCATGCAACAGGCACGAGAGAAACGCGTGAACCGAGGGTATGAGTAATGAACGCCTTTGTTTCCCTCCCATAAAGAACAAAAAGGCAACAACGAAAAATTCATTGGGGAAATGACAACAACTTGTTATAAAAAGCCAGGTTAATAGCGTATGTAGACAACAGTATCTCGTAGAACTTTCAAGGGGTAAGAAACGATCTGATAATCTATCAGACAAAAACCAAACGCAAAGATGCACTTAGGACGAGAGACAGAGAGAAATAGAAAGAGAGAGGGAGAGAAAGTATCTAAACAAGCTTGTTTTCGTCTGGAGAGATTAGCTGAGAATCTGAGAGATTTCTTATCAGCTCTAAACGAACTACGAACAACAAACCCGGCGATTTAAAAAGCAAACCGCTCTAACCCAACGACTCACAGTTTCATCTGAGCTCTCGCGTGGACAACAACACTAGCTAAACCCCGAATACTTATCAATTTCAGTGCGAATTCTACAACAACTGCAATTACAAGTCATTTTGACCTTCTTGTGTGCTACAAGGATCTATACAACAGCTGATAAAATGCCTAAGGAACAAGTTGCACCTGTTATCAGTCGCTTGGAGGAATTCGAACAGAATATGCCAGGGTAAGTGAAGAATGATAAAAATCATCATTGTCATTGCCATTGCCATTGCCTTTGTCATTCTCATTATCATTGTGACCTTGTTGGCGATAGAAATTCATGTAATAGGCTTAACGCTGATAAGGCGGATTAGGGAGAGCATGAGAGAGAAAGCAGAAAATTGATACGCTTAGAAAAATAAGTGACCCATAAATGATTTAAAATTATAATATTTTAAAGTCAATCTATGTAAAGTTTTGAAAGTCAATCTATTTTTATTATTTTAAATGAATTGTGTTTGATATATAATAACTTACAGTACAAAGCGCGAATTAAGTTAGAATTTAAAGAAACTGTTTTAACTTAATTTAATTCATTTCTTTATTTTGATTTCTAGTGCTAGAAACTGACGCTTATTATTATTATTATTCAGATTAAACAATACAATACAATAAGAAAAAAGAATTAAAAATAATAATAACAATAATAATTTAATTTAATTTTCATTCTTCATCTTTGTGATAATGTTTTAACAAATTTTTTCCATTATTTAATATTACTATTTTATAATAATGGACAAAAATAAGTAAAAGACGAAGAAGCATAGAATATTTTATGAGAAATGAATATTATTATTTTAATCTATTTTTATTTGAGTTGTGTAAGTACAGCAAGCATATTTTAAGCCTAAGTAAAAAACATTCGAATAATTTTATTTATTGTAAATCAGCTAAAAAATAATTGTTCTGCAACCGTGATTAGGTTCATCCGTATCTCATACAATTTTTCCAAAATTCCCAAAACTGTTTCAAACATGTTTTTATATAATCGTTGGATTTTTCAGCTACCTGAATCCAGATGCCAAGCTGGCCATCCTGATGGATTTTGATGGCACTCTGGCGCCGCTTACGAATAATCCCGCCTACTCGAAGATGTCCGCGGAACTGGAGGCGATACTCCGCAAGTTGGCAAAGCATCCCCAAATCTTTCTGTCAATTATTTCGGGACGCGGTCTACAGGATGTGCAGAAGCATGTGAATATCGATGGTGTGACTTATGCCGGCAATCATGGACTGGAAATTGAGTATCCAGATGGTTCGCGTCACGATTTCGAGTTGCCTGCGAAAATCAAGAAGAACTATACGGCCATGGTGAAGGAATTGAAGCAGGATTTGGAGAGAAATGGCGCCTGGGTAGAGGACAAGCGTGTCTCGCTCACCTACCATTATCAGGAGACACCAGCGGAGTTCAAGGATGAGCAGAGGCGGCTGGCGATGAAGATATGCCAACGTCATGGTTTCCGGGCCAATCAAGCGCATGAGGCCATCGAGGCGAAGCCACCTGTAAACTGGAATAAGGGCGAGGCAGCTCTCTACATCCTGAAGAACCAATTTGGCGACAACTGGTCAGAGGAGGTGCGTGTGGTCTTCGCTGGTGACGATACCACCGATGAGGATGTCATGCGAGTAAGTTCAATAATGTCTTCCATTAAAAAGCACTTCTAATCTTCGACACTCTTAATCTCTTCAGGTAATCAAGGGCATGGGTCGGTCCTTCCGCATTGCATCCGATGCACAGGTTCTTACCTTTGCGGATTACCGTTTGCCCGAACAGGATGTGATGACCGATCTGCTCAGATGGATAGCACGTGTCTATGTCTAAACATTCTAATTAATTACTAATTTAGTGAATTTACATATAATGCCAGATTAATTCTCTTCAATGTAAATAGCTTTATTTGCATGCAAATTGAGCAGCCAAAAATTTTGTTATGAATAATATAGCAATCAATTGAATTTCAATATAATCAAGCTGTTTTAAGTCCTTATAAATACTAGCAAATTGTAAAAAAAATAATACACGTTCATTTACTTTTTTTTAATCTTATAGACAGTTATACTTCATCTGATTTTTTATATGTACTATTCAAGATACGGCAACTAGCAGAATAAAAACATATTTCATAGAAAATTTATTTAAATTTTAATACATTTCACGAATTAATTTGTTGCTTAAACATTAAGACACTGATTGCTTTTGTTCTGAAAACTACAAATTATAATTAATAAAATCTAAAAATGTAATGGAATTTAGTAGATTCGTGGTACATTTTAGGTACATGAAATAAAAATCTGAAGGCTGTACAGATCAAATAATTTAAGCCCTGATATTATTTTTAAATCTATTAAACATTCAAATAAGACCGTAAATCATTAAAGACGAGTCCCTGTTTATATCGATGTGCCTTCACAAATTTATCGAAAGCTATATCGAGGTTATTGTCAGTATATCCAGATTCTTTGGCCACACGTATCAATTCAGTGGCCTTTGTCTTAAAGGCATCATAAAGATTTGCTTCGCGCTCGATAATTTCAGACCACATTAGGGAGTAGTGTCCTTTCGTATATTGATCTAATCGAATCTTGAGTTGATCTTTTGGAATTTTAGGTAGAGACTAAAATACTGTTTTGTATATTCGTCGAGTTGGGCGGCATCCTTTACAAAACTTTCGTTACGAGAACGCCATTGATCAAAAAAATGTTGAAACTTGACGATTTCTGTTTGATCAGCGACCCGATTCTCAGCAATTAGCATGGCTGTAATAAGGATTGAAGCAGCCATAAGCTGATTGTTCAACAACACAGTATTTTCAGCAGCCTGTTTTAATTCATCCTTGAGATTCCCAATTGAATCAGCACTCACAAGGATCTGAAAGAAGAAGGACTTAGGCACTTTGCTTTAAGGATACTAACCAAAGGGAGGAGGCACTGCAAGGAACTGCAAGGATTATAAAACGCATCTTTTTAAATATTAAGAAGAAAACGAACGTCAGTTACTCATGTTATATACGATTTCAGCTTATCAGAATGGAACCATGTAATATATAAATATGAAAACTATTTATTATTACATATATAGGTTTTTCCGAGGGTATTTGAGGCTTGTGTAAACTAATCTATATATTTTTTTATGACTTGAAGAGACTTTGAAAAAATTGGTATATTATAATTAAATATAAATATAATAATATTATATTCACAGTGTATGTTTTTCTTACTAATAGAACTATTATGCTCTTTCTGCGTAGAAAAAAGATTAGAAACTGAGAATTTCGACAAGTAAATTATGAAAATTTAGTTTTTTTGTTTTTTTTCTCTATTTGAAAACGTTAAGAAGTCAATAAATAAAATTAGAGTGTCGGGAAAAAGCTAAAACCCATAAAAAAAACCTCTTTACGCGGTAACAGTCTAGTGACGAAAACATTTTCATGCCCCAAAATTTCTGATATCCAATTTTGTGACGAATAATATTAAGTTTTACACATAAATTATTTTAAACAAAATTTTGGCACTCGGCACATTGCGCTAAAATGTCTCAATTCTAATACCAAATAAAACTCACTGTCTTGCGCAGTGCCGAATGCAAAAATTTTGTTTAAAATAATTTATGTGTAAAACTTAATATTATTCGTCACAAAATTGGATATCAGAAATTTTGGGGCATGAAAATGTTTTCGTCACTAGACTGTTACCGCGTAAAGAGGTTTTTTTTATGGGATATCAGACATTTTTGAATAAGACATCAGAAATTTTGAAATTGCAATATTTTTTGACATTATAGTTGTGTCAATTTTGTTTATTGTTTGTACAGCTAAAACAAACTGTCTGGCAACACTGGTCCCCTTTACAAACACACATGCCCAGCGCAAAAGCTATCAGCACTCTTCAACTCTGGCTGCTATGACACTTTGCAGCTGCTGTCCTATTCTCATTATACCTTTTTAAATAAAAAATAAACGTTGAAGGTATGCCTAAGAGCCCTTTGAAATACCTTTTCAACGAAATATAGATCATATCTGTAGCTTCTATCGTTTGGACGCTATGAGGGTTTCAATTTTAGCGGTTTTTAGCGAATTCCCGCTAAACTAGCGATTTTTCGAAAAAGCTGTAGAACAAACGATATTTTTGGTTATAAAATGATTTATCTGCCGCAAAAAGGAATTCATTACTTGCAAGCAGTTTATTTCCGCATTACGCTGCAAGCAGTGTACATACTGCATATGTACATGCAGAAGTGTAAAGGTAAAAGGTATATTCAGTTAATAGGTAATATCTTGTCCAAACGAATTTTGACAGATACGTGTTATATGTCAAAAAACGCGGAATCAAATTGCCTATAACATATAACATATTTTATAGTGATCTCATGTGTAGATTTTTCTTAAATCGCCAAAATGTGTAAAAAAATACCTTGTTTCACCTGTAGCCGTTTACCTTTTTACTTAAAAAAAAACTTTGAAGGTATGCCTAAGAGCCCTTCGAAATACCTTTTCACCGATATATAGATCGCATCTGTAGCTTCTATAGTTTGGATGCTATGGGGGTTTCAATTTTACCGGTTTTTAGCGATTTCCCGCTAAACTAGCGATTTTTGGAAAAAGTCGTAGAACAAACGTTTCTAGATTTTTGAGCGGGAACAAGTCCTCATTCAAACTTTTAAGCTAAAACAACGATTTGATCTATACAAACAAACAAACAAACAAACAAACAGACAGACTGACTTTTCATCTCGTTTTGAGAAGGGCACCAAAAATTTCAAAATAATTTATCTTTTGAACCAGTAGTCGGATTTTGATGATTGAGGTGTCATTCGACGCGTATCTTTATGAGAAATATTAAAAAATTAAAAATGTTGACCAAAAGGCGACAACGGCCCCACTAGGCCCAATCATTTAAATTTTGCCCCTTCCACTTACACCTGTTTATCTCACGAACCAGGTGAGTTTTCAAAAGTCTTAGTATGCACATTTGTAAGTTAAATTGATACCTTTCGATCGGTATATAACTCGACCTGATCGGACAGTCATAGCAAATTTTCCATTCTTCCTGTGTATATATGCTAGTCGCCTTCGCACCCTTCGTGCTGCTTTCGTCACTAGCGCGGACTGCCGTCCGCAGTGATTCAGTTAATGATTTTAATCGGTCAATAATTATCACTGCTTCTATTACAAATCTTTTATTTATTTATATATATACATATTATTTTTAATTTTCAAGATACGGCAGAGCAAAATAAATTAATGTTTTTAGCTCATGTTATTTTAAATGTTGTTAAAATTTATTTGTTGTTCTTTTTATTCAACTAATCAACTAAAAACTTAAAAGTAAAAAATTTTAAAAATATTGGTACTCGATAGTTTAGGTGCAGGGTATTAGGATGTGTACAGATCAGGAAATCTTACATTTTGAGGTCAATTATAATCAGCACAGCTTCCTTTCTTAATGTGATGCTGTTTAAATCGAAATTGAGTGTTACAATAACATTTTATTTTTTTTAGCCCGACTTTATTATTAGCATTCTGTTAATCCATTCTATTTGCTCTGCAGATAGTTCAACAATCTATCAAAGTCGCGTCCATTGTAATATCGAGCTGCCCGAGCAAATTTATCAAATAGTGTATCGAGTTTATTGTCTGTGTATCCAGTTTCCTTGGCAACTCGTATTATTTCGATGGCCTTAGTCTTAAATGCTTCGTATAGATCAGCAACGCGATCATAAACATTGGATTGCATTACAGAATAGGATCCTCTCGTGTATTGGTCTAAACGACTCTCAAGTTGAACTTTTGGAACTTTGGGCAGGAGTTTAAAAAATTGTTTTCTAAATTCGCTGAGTTGGGTGACGTTATGTATAAAACTTATATTGCGAGGACGCCATTGATCGTTAAAATTTTGAAACTTTTCGATTTCCGTTTGATCAGCCAGCCGGGAGTCCACAATCATTTTGGCTGTGGCAAATGTTGAACCAACCATTATCTTGTTGAACTGGAACGTAGTATTTTCAGCGGCCTGCCTTAAGTCATCCTTAAGATTCCCAGTTGGGTCCGCACTCACAAGGATCTGGAAAAGGATTAAATATTATATATACTGCTTACTTTATGTCCTGCAGGAAACGAACCAAAAGAGCGAGGCTCACTGCGAGAAATATGAAACGCATCTTTATAAATCTTAATAAGACACTATAAACGGAACGTTATTCACCCCATCTTATATACGATCTGAGCTTACCGCAATGACACCAAAGAACACATATAAGAATATGATAAGCAGCATTCAGTTCCAATTCTCTGTACAATTCCCACATCAGTGCTTGCATGGATTTGCCCATAAGTCTTCGCTGTGCAATGTGATGTTTTATTTTACTACTGATTATGTTTTTAATTCCTTGTCCCGGAAGTGTAATAGATTTGCTTAAATCAGAATATGGTAGAACAGATGCTATTATATGTTAATACTTTATTTATTAATTTGATCAGCATAAACGAACAAGTTTATAGATGCAATAAAATTGGTATGTAAGGTCCTTAGTTTATTTTAAAGTTCGAATATGTCGCACGATATGCCTAATTCATTATCAAAATACTTTTAACAGACTGTATGACAGGGTATCAAATTGTCGCGTACACTCGACTTTAACTTTAACTTTGACGCATAGCAGAGATAAGAAAAATTATTGGAATTTCGAAATATAGAATGATCAATTACCACTTATGACAAGCAAAATAGAAATAATAAGTGTTTGGAACTTTTTCATCATTTGCAAATAAATTGCAATTAATGTGGAAATATTTCCCAAACTCATATTTACATATGGGCATTTCCACAGAAATGTCAACCGAGGCCAAAACGAAAAATTTATCAAAAACTCACATCTTAGGAAATTTCCTTCCAAAAATGTATTTAAGTTATTTATTTAAGCAATATACGTTTGAAGAAATTTACTAGGATGAGCATATAGATTCTACATTGAAATAAATTCATTTGTTCCATATTTATGTCCATTTTCTTAAAAATTGCTTTCCAAAATGGACCGTTTGTATTCTATCGATTACACTAAGAAGGATAGTAAGATTGTAACATAAACCATTTTAATTCAAAGAAATATATTGAAAGTTTATTTTAAATAACTTTTTCGGGCTGATTTCGATATATAATTTAAAAAAAGGGAGACATAAACTACATATATATTTTGTGAAAGAAAATGTCACGTGCGACATGTCGCGTGCAACAGTGACTCAAATCAAATTTAAAAAATAAAAGCTTAATATTTTTAAATCAAACAAAAAGCATTTTTTAGATAAATAAATGCATTACATATCAAAATGATTTGCATCAAAAAATTCGTTCACGTTTTGCCGAAATTAGTGTTTGAACTGGTCGCGTGCGGATGTCTTTGTGTTTTTTAATTATCTTGAAAACGAACAATTTCCCAAAATCAACCTCAGCACCAATAATAGTGCTAAGTAAGACCTATAAGTTTCCCCTCTTGTCACAACAAAATAATGTTTGGGAAAATGTTTTATTTCACTTTGAATGCGTACGAATGTCGCATTCGACATTAGAGAATTACCCATATACACTCACTCGCATATCTCTGCGTACACCCTTATTTTTGCTATAACAGCTATGTAGGTAAAGTTATCACGTTAAAAAAAATATATTTGGAAAGGTCGCTTAAATTCCGATTGAATGATGCAAAAATTTCCTTAACCCATTAAATACCCTTCGAAAATTTCGAACTTATGTAAAAGTCACTTTTCAAAACTTTTTTCCTCGATTTTTTCCAAAAAATGTTGGGATGCAAAAAATTCTTGGAACAATTCAAAGAGTAACTGCAAAAAAAAATTTTCAAAAATAATTTTGCTAGTATTTTTTAAAATTGTTTGAAAACTGCAAAAAAGGCACTTTTTGCATGAAAATGAGGAAAAATGGGTTAAAATGGTCATTTTTAGGATTTTCAAAAAATTTTTAAAAATACTAGCAAAATTATTTTTGAAAATTTTTTTTTGCAGTTACTCTTTGAATTGTTCCAAGAATTTTTTTGCATCCCAACATTTTTTGGAAAAAATCGAGGAAAAAAGTTTTGAAAAGTGACTTTTACATAAGTTCGAAATTTTCGAAGGGTATTTAATGGGTTAAGGAAATTTTTGCATCATTCAATCGGAATTTAAGCGACCTTTCCAAATATATTTTTTTAACGTGATAACTTTACTTACATAGCTGTTATAGCAAAAATAAGGGTGTACGCAGAGATATGCGAGTGAGTGTATGTACATTAGGGCGGGTCAATTTGTTCGGGTCGAAAAAAACGTCGTAATCGTCCACCAGAATCGTAATCTACGATGAATTTTAAGATATTTTCAGGAAGAAACTATATGTCTAAAATCAATTCCTAGCCTCCGCTGAGAAGCATAAAGATTTCAGGTTAAGGTATTTTGAGGTATTTAAGGTATTAAAAAAAAAATAACACATTTTCCAAAAATGTTGGGCCCTATTCTGATTTATCTTTTTACAACAAATTTTATAAACAACTTTTATTTTTAATTAACCAAACAATTTTTTTTTAATTCGTTGAAATTAGCCGAGGAAGCCATGAACTATGGCTTTTTAAGAAAATTAGAGGCAAAAGTCTGTAACTTTCTAACGAAGTAAGATATCGGTCTGAAATTTGAAATATATATTCTTGACGTTTGAAACAAAATTAAGACAATAAAAAATAAGTGGGCGTGGCATCCGAATGGGCGTAAAAGCGATAAAGATCGATTTTTTCAACATTAAAAAATTAAAAAAAATTGCAAAAATAAAATTTTATTTTTAATATTATTTTTTTTATTTAAAAAATATTTTAAATATCTTTAGTGTAAAATTATGTCAAAAAAAATTTTTTTTCATCAGTTATGATTTCTAATCCCGTTTGATAAAGCTCTCCGAGATTTTAAAGCTAGAGCCCATTACCGACCCCATTACCGAATTTAGCTTATAGTAATGACAGTTAAATTCAACATTTAAAATATTTTTGTTTCATTTTTAGAAAGCAAATAACAAAATATGTCAAAGAAAAAATAATTTTTCCGTCAGTTTTTAAAGTCCTTCTTAGAAAGAAAGTCGTTCCACGTATCATCAAATCGAGTCTAAGAAAGACTTTAAAAACTGACGGAAAAATTATTTTTCCTTTGACATATTTTGTTATTTGCTTTCCAAAAATGAAACAAAAATATTTTAAATGTTGAATTTAACTTTCATTACTATAAGCTAAATTCGGTAATGGGGTCGGTAATGGGCTCTAGCTTTAAAATCTCGGAGAGCTTTATCAAACGGGATTAGAAATCATAACTGATGAAAAAAAATTTTTTTGACATAATTTTACACTAAAGATATTTAAAATATTTTTTAAATAAAAAAAAATAATATTAAAAATAAAATTTTATTTTTGAAATTTTTTTTAATTTTTTAATGTTGAAAAAATCGATCTTTATCGCTTTTACGCCCATTCGGATGCCACGCCCACTTATTTTTTATTGTCTAAATTTTGTTTCAAACGTCAAGAATATATATTTCAAATTTCAGACCGATATCTTACTTTGTTAGAAAGTTACAGACTTTTGCCTCTAATTTTCTTAAAAAGCCATAGTTCATGGCTTCCTCGGCTAATTTCAACGAATTAAAAAAAAATTGTTTGGTT
The DNA here is from genome assembly GCA_037043495.1 of Drosophila recens. NCBI lineage: Eukaryota > Metazoa > Arthropoda > Insecta > Diptera > Drosophilidae > Drosophila > Drosophila recens. Next base: position 545,274 of record JBAMBJ010003613.1, read on the forward strand.
AATTAAAAATAAAAGTTGTTTATAAAATTTGTTGTAAAAAGATGAATCAGAATAAGGCCCAACATTTTTGGAAAATGTGTTATTTTTTTTTAATACCTTAAATACCTCAAAATACTTTAAAATACCTTAACCTGAAATCTTCATGCTTCTCAGCGGAGGCTAGGAATTGATTTTAGACATATAGTTTCTTCCTGAAAATATCTTAGAATTCATCGTAGATTTCGATTCTGGTGGACGATTTTTGCGAAAAAAATTGACCCGCCCTAATGTACATATGTATATGCGGAAGGGTAGTTTTAAGTTTTTATACTTTTATCTAAGGCTTAAGAAATTCTGATTTAAAATTTAAGCATTTTTCATATACATATCTACAATTTAATAATTATCAGTTTTTTTTGAGAATTTTAATTCTTTGTATTTGATTGCTCATTATCAGTTAGTGATAGATCGATTTATAGGTTTTAAGAAGGGTAAACTTGTAATAATTCGAACTAAATTTTAGTATGATTTTTTTTTTTTAAATGTGCAAATATGCCAAATCAATCTCTGCGATTGTGGAAATGCCAAACAGACCTGCTGCTGGTAATAAAATGTAAAGAAAACACTTGATCAATGAATGAATGAACCCTGTCAAAGCAAGTCAAAGTCAAAATAGATGAATTGGTTTGCATGCGCGTATTATTCATAGCATCCAGCTAATGTGCCGAGTGGTCAGAAGTGTGTCAACGGAGATGAGTCCAAAAACATGAAGCGACCCCAGCGGAAGGTGCATGAAGACATCGTCGACGATCGCGCCAACCACTCGCTGTACTTACGAGCCTATATATACGCTATATGGATGTCGATCTGTCGCTATATATATCAGGCACTCACACATTCATATTTATTCATATGATGTATATGTATGCAAAGATCCATTATGGTATGTGCTTTTTTATGCGCATATATACAATCTCATAAATAACGTGCGCTATTACTTGGCCAAGATTCGTTGAACGGCCAGAGTTGCCAACCTCAGCGAAGAGAGAGCGAGAGATGAGATGACAGAGAGAGAGTGTGTAATTTTTGGTTGATCTTGCTTATAGATTCTTCGGCTGGCACGTCTTGGGCATTAGTATTAAGTCGGTCGAGGAACGTCCAGCACGTCGCACAGTTTCCGGTAGATACAATATATAATAGAGTACTAGCTAGTCTAAAACTAAACTAAAATGGCTGAGCAGAAGAAGGCACCGCTCTTGAAAAAGGAGGAGGATTACGTCAAGGCTCTCGAGGGGTAAGCTAACGATCTGAATCCTTTTCTCTTTGTCATTGATCTAACTGGAAATGGTATGGTATTAGTTTCATTGCACCTGAAAAGGATCAGGTTGTCCTGTTGCTGGATTACGATGGCACACTCGCCCCATTGACCGAGGAGCTATCCGTCATGCCCAAGGATACTGAAATCAACATCAAGAAATTGGCTGCCAATGAGAAAATCTTTATGTGTGTGTTCTCCGGTCGCGAACTGAGCGAAATCAAGAACCACCTGAAATTCCCCAATGTTACCTATGCTGGTAATCATGGTCTGGAGGTTGAATATCCTTCCGGCAAGAAGTTCAAGATCGAAATGCCCGAGGAACTGCTCGAGAAGCACAACAAACTGGTTGCCGAGCTGAAGGAGAAGGTAAGTTTGTATAAATTTGAATCATAAAATCCTTTAATTGAATATCATCCATTTTTCTAGGTCGTGTGCTCCGGCGCCTGGGTGGAGGATAAGAAAATTTCGGTGACCTATCACTATAAGGGTGTCACCGATAAGCTGAAGGCCAAGCTGATCGCTGAGGCCAAGGGTCTGATTCAGTCCCATGGCTTCCAGCTGATCGAGACTCCCTACGCACTGGAGGGCAAACCACGCGTCAACTGGGACAAAGGTTAGTCTCAAGAAAAAGGGGAAACGGAAAATTTCTGACTAACCATAAATCAATTTCAAACTAAACCATTCAATATGTATGATGTATATATATGAGTTCGATATATATCTATTCGATTCTTGGCCAACTGTTGCCGCCCATTGGCTGTCGGCTTCTGTCGTCGTCGGCACCTGTTCGAAAACAATTCGATTTCGAACGCGACGCTTCGATGATTTAATTATTGCTACAAATATTGTATTTATTCCTAAAGAGCACGGGCGCAAAATTTCATATTTTCCCAGTGGTGGAATGTGGGCGTCTACAAAATAGAAAAGCCTTCTCCTCAACGAAAATCTTTTGAGAAATTTATGTCGACTGTCGTCGCAGTCAGCGTTTAAAAATGTTTCTCAACTTTTTTTTTGGGGCCACTCTTGACAAACAAGCAGAGCGAAAACTGATGTCAAAAGCGCGCCGCCTCCCGAATATATCTATATATACATTTAACTACATATATATCTATCTATCTATTTTTAATATATACAAAAATTTACTCATTTTGATGATAAATTAACATATCTCTGTAATTTCTCATTTCAAATTTTGCTTAAATTTTGAAAATATTTAATTTCTACATGTCTTGTCTGTCTGCCGTCTTAAAACTGGAAAAGATTTTGAATTTAATATAATTTTCAATTTAATATCACACCCAGTTTTAGCTTAATAAAGACCAATGCTTGCATTTTTGGTCTGGAACTGCTTTATACCGTTTCCAGAACTTCTACATATAAAAAATAAAATCTTTTATATTTATTTTCCGATCGTAATGAAAGTTTCAGGATAGTAAGATAAATTCTCTATAATCTAGAAGTGTGGAAAAAATAAATATTTTTCATTTCAATTTGTCCATAGAATATTTTAATTTCAAAGACCTAATAATCTTAGGGCAATTCTATACCGGATACATATGTAATTAAAACGAGGCTAAATAACATTTTTAAATAACACAAACTAAGCGCATCTAATGCGAAACATCTTCTACTAATGATGCGATGCTTCAAAAACATATGGCAATTAATGTTGGCATATATCTAGAATAGCATTTATAGCAGATTTAGGTATAATGAATGAAGTCAGATTTTCTTTGAAAGTCATATTTTTGTTGTATTCAGACTATGTAGAATATTATTTGACCAAAAGAATCATTATAGCACACTTAAACTATACAAAAGATCACATGATGATGATATTCCATATTAAATGGAATGCAGCCCCGACAAAGTATTCCAAAATTATCCACAAATATTTTGTTGAATAGGCGACATCTCCAATGAGCCGCGACAAATGTGCATAATTCAGAAGACAAAAAATATTTACGGCTGGCAAATAAAAATTAATTATGATTTTGCCTGTGAGCTGCGGGAGCAATAAATTCCTAGTGGAAAAATATTGCAAAAACAAAAAAACAAAATATAATTTTGAGGCGTATCGCGGTATTTATTATTTTTATTTTTTCACGAAAAATGAAAAATGAAAAGCAGCCAAGCGCATTTGAAATGGCAACAAAAGAGAGAAAGAATTGTTGGTGCCGTCTGAAAATAAAATGCAATACTTAAGATCGGCACAAGGCAGGAGATGCTACGGGGTCTTAAAGAAGACGGGAGACTAATGCGTCATCAATTAAACAAAAATGTAGCGTTAATAGCGAGCAAAATAATCAAAAAAAAACCAACAAAAAAACAAAAGTCAGCATAATTAAAATAATCAAAAGGCAACACACTTTAAAAACATATATGCATGAATATATATATCTATCTTTATATGTTTCTATATAGTAGATGTCTGTACCTAGTTGAATGATTTGAAATTGTGGCTTGCGCACAATTTACTTGACGGGCCGCAGGCCAAACAAAATTTGTTCACTCCACGCCCACGCATCCGACTAAAAATAATGCCTAGAAGATACACACAAAACATAATTATATAGATAGATATAGAAATAAACCGTTGTAGATAAATCTTTGCCCCTTGCTTTGGCACTGCAGGCGGTTAAAGATTTATATATAGCGAGTGAACGTTTCAAAATATTGGAAGAAAAATATAACTTGTTGTTTTGCGCCACTTTCATCTGTGTTTATGAACTGGAGGAGATACATTTATTCAGCATGTATGTACATATAAATACATACATATATATCATCATAGCGGTTCCAAAACAATGCCAGAGATATGCCAGAAATCATTTTGAAAAATAAGAAAGCCTTTTATTATTACATACACTACTGGCCAAATTAATAAGTACACTCTTTTTTTAATAAACAAGCTATTGTAAGTCAAGTCTTCGCAGTAAAAAAAAATATATTTGGAAAGGTCATCTAAATTCCATTTGAATGATGCAAAAACTTCCTTAACCCATTAAGTACCCATTGAAATATTCAAATTTTAAAAAACGTCATTAAAATTTGAATATTTCAATGGGTACTTAATGGGTTAAGGAAAGTTATGCATCATTCAAACGGAATTTAGATGACCTTTCCAAATATATTTTTTTTACTGCGCAGACTTGACTTATAATAGCTTGTTTTTTTTAAAAAAAAGTGTGTACTTATTATTTTGTAGTGTATATTCGATTTACTACAAAAAGAATACTTAATATTAAGCGTACTCGTCTTACAAATTGCTTTATGATATTTGGATTTCAATTTAGAACCGGCAACTCATTACTTTACATTTGGGTATCCAAAATTATTTTAAAACTGCTTGGGAATAGAACTATTGGATTTTAAATTGACAAATAATTATTTTTTACTTTTGATGAAGTAGAAAATGATTTTCAACATAATATCCAACTGAAATTTTTTAATGTATCGAAAATCCAAATATATTTTTGTGCTACAAATTAAAGATTATGTAGCATATATTTATAAAGAATATAAACTTGATTTATATTTATAAAATTAAGAAATCCCTTTTTAAAATTCTGTTTTAAATCTAGCTTATTTATATAATTTTATAAATTACTTTATAATTACGTAGATTATAGACTTCAGTTCACAACAACATTTGCCTAATTTTTTTTCTTGTATTTTATTATTTTTATCCCAATGAAATTTCTTTTAAAGTCATGTTTTAAGAATAAACATTATTTTATCATTTTTATACATTATATCTGCTATAACTTGCTGCAATAGATAATAGATTTTAATTCAGAAGTCATATATAACGAATATTATTTATAATTATTCCTGATTTAAAAATTCGCTTCCTTTTTAGGTGAGGGTGCCAAGATGATTCTGGAGAAGCACTTCGATGCCGATTGGGCCAAGAACCTGAAGATCATCTATGTGGGCGATGATACCACCGATGAGGATGCCATCAAGGTGCTGCATGGCATTGGCAAGACTTTCCGCGTCTCGGAGCTGCCAACGCTGAAGACCTATGCCAACTATCAGATCAAGACCGTTGAGGAAGTGGGCTGGCTGCTGAAAGCTATTCAGGCCTACTATGAGAAGAAGAAGAAGGCATAAGCTATTGCGTCCAGCTGTAGCTTAAGCTAATTCCACACATACACACATAAAAACTCACACACGTACACGCACACACAAACAAACACATATATAAAAACATCCTTAGTTGTTGTCTTATATAAAAAAAAATACAATGTTTTTTATTTCACATTAATATCATAATAATTACTATTATATGTCTATATGTTTGTATGCTTGCAATCAAAGCAAGTTTCGCAAACTCTTATCTCTTGTCCACAATTCGCAATAAAACTGTCACATACTATAATATTCCAATTGTTTAACAGCTGCTCCTTAAGCTCCTTAAGCTAATGTCATCTGATTTCCTATCTGCGATCTGCTTTCATGGCTCCAGCACGAGCTGCTCCCGTGCGTCCTCCCCGTGCCGCTTGCTTCACTATGGTTGGTGGCACGACCACGGCGGGTGTGGCATTCACAGCTGGCTGGACAGCGCCGGCAACCACGCCCACTGGCGTCACAACGGGCGTTTGTACGGCCAAAATGCCGGCTTGTGGTGCGGCCGCCTGGGGATCGGCCCTTTTGGGTTCACTCATGTTAAGCGCCTCATTGAAGATCATACAGAATTCGCCCACTTTAAAGACCTCGCCATTCTTGCCCGAATACAGGGTGAGACAATGGCGCCAAATGGACGCATAGCCCTTGGTCAATCTCACGATATCACCGGGCGCTATCAGTTTGCCCGGCTCGTCCCAAATGGACACATTAATGCTGGCCGTGGGATCGCCCACCTTGAAATTGCGCACCTCCCGATTCTCCTTGGTCACTGTGGCCACGCCCACCTGTCAACAAACCAGATAAAATTAATATAAACAAAATAAATGTTATCTTATGTGTTATCGATAACTTAAGCAGACCTCGAGCACAATGAAAATAACATTTATATTTTTCAGTCCGGGCTTAATATCCTTGATAGCAATGCATTCGGCGTTGTACATGATTAGAAAACGTATAAGCTCTGTTGTAAAAATCAGTCGTAAAAATTCGACGCTTTAGTTTCAGTTTAATTTGTTTCAATTGGACGCCAACTTTAAATGCACATATCACTTGCAGCAGACGCATAAAACAGCTGAGCGATGATTAGAGATGCGCGATGATCAGAGATGAGCGATATATTGATAGCCGATACTTGCGGCGAACAAATATTGACGCAAAGCAAGTGACGTGGTATGAAAAGATATTTTGATAAAATTTTGATACCATACCATAATTAAGCAAAAAACTAAATATTATCCAAAATTTACTAAAAAAAAGTGGGTAAAAAATAGAGCCAGTTTTGGCGCAAAAACGCCAAATGTGGCAGCCGTGTTTACAGCACTTGAAATTTAAAAATATATCGATAGCACATCCAGCCCATGGCGTTACCTTATTAATTTATTGCAACATGGCACAGCTGTGAGCGCGCTCAACGCCTCTACGAACCAGTTCCGGAATGAACACAACAACTTGGTTCAACTCAATTGTTCATTTGTGTGCAAAAATAATACAAACAAAACAATTTGGCAAATTAATGCTCAATAAACTAATAAGCTTTAAAGGAATTCAAGTACTGGGTGTTATTAGTGCTGTTGGCATTTAGTAACTGAAGAGAAAAACAAAGAATTGAGAGACCAAGCGACTGCTATTTGCAATTTGTCGATCGACATGGAAAGTGGCAGCAGCTCGAGCTCCACGTCCGGCAGCTCGTCGTCGAGTGGATCCTCCAGTTGCACGGACACGGGCAGCTCCTCGGACACCGATAGCAGCAGCACCGGCGTTGCGGGTCCCGAGGAAAAGCCGCAGCCGACGAAAACACAACCAGCCGCAGTGCGACGCAAAATTCCAACGGCGCCGCCCGCCGACAATGAGAAGCCAAAGGGCGCGGGAAGCAGCGCGTTGACGTCGGCAGCGAGCAAGGTGCGTTCTGTGGTGGCGGCCAGCAATCAGCGCAATGGCGGCCTCTCCAGCGATGACGATGATGACGACGACGACGACGAGGATGATGACAGTGCGCCGCCAGCCAAGAAAAATCCACGTACCATGAACAACACTGTGGCCACGGCGGCTGCCCGCAGGAAGCCCTCGACGAGCACAGCGCCCAAGCAGGCAGCTGGAGGATTAGCAGCTACAGTTGCCACGGGCAGCAAGTCCAGCAAAGCGGGCAATAGCCAGCCACAGCGTAATGGCGACAACAAGCGACCCTCGTTGAGCTCCTCCTCGAACAGCACCGACGAGTCCCACAGGGAAGTGAAGAATGGACGCAAGGTGCCGCTGAAGCTGGCGAGCACGGCGACCGCGGTGCGGGCCAAGCAGATGCGCGCCAAGGCGCTGCAGGCCAAGACGAGCAGCAGCAGCAGCAACAACAACAACAGCAACAAGAATGGACCATCGACGTCGCGACGTGGCAAAAGCAGAAGCAGCGATGGCAGCGAGGATTCCGACAGCGGCAGTGGCTCTGAGACGAGCTCCATAAGCGAATCGGAAGGCACAGATTCCAGCAACTCCTACAGCTCGCAGCCAGCAACGGGTAAGACAAACGCCAAGGGCAAGCGAGCAGCCGGCGGAGGAGGTGGAGGAGGCGGTGACAGCGAGGAGGAGCGCAAGGACAAAGCGAATCCCATGAGAAAGCTCACGCGCTCCCTAAGCATGCGACGTTCCAAGCAGCAACAGCCCAAGGCGGGCAGTGAAACGGAATCGGATGCCGATCTCGACCAGGAGGACGACAAGCAGCGTGTGCTGTCCAAGAGTCCCGCCAAGAAACCCGCCACAGCTGGCGGCCTGAACAGCAACAACAGCAGCAGCACCAAGGTAAAGAAGGAAGGCGGCGTGTTGGGCTCCCTCAAATCGCGTCCCGTCTCGCCGGCTGTGCAGCTGGAGAAGAAGTGTCCCATCGAGGGCTGCGACTCCTCGGGCCATTTGAGCGGCAACCTGGACAGACACTTCCTGCCGGAGGCGTGTCCCATCTACCACAACATGTCCGCCTCGGAGTGCAAGGAGCGGGCGAACGAGCGCAAGCTGCGCAACGAGCAGCGCCTCAAGCTGCCCATCAACATTGTGAGCGCGCCCGGACCACAGAACAGCAATCTCAAATCTCTGACGCCCGAGCAGCGGGAATTTCTGGCCAAGATACGCGAATCTCGCGCCAATTTTCGGCCCATAAGCAACAGCTTTTTGAATGATAAGGTGGATATAGCTCAAGTTACTCCCAGAACTGTTTCCATCTCTTCTTTGGTTCTTTGGCAGGTCAAGCTGGACAAAGACTGCACGGACGAGGATCGGGAGCCGAATCTGGTGGGCCTGGTGCCCGACTACGATCTGCAGCTGTTTCGCGAGGCGCAAGCTCAAGCCTCCGAGCGCATTGAGGATGAGCTGAAGGATCTGCCCGTGGGCAAGGGCATCAAGTGCGTGGAATCTCTTGAAATTCCCTACAAGTCTTTAAATCTTTCCCTCTTTTCCCTTTCCAGATACATCAGCATGGGCAAGTACAAAATGAAAGTCTGGTATCAATCTCCATATCCGGATGACGCTGCTCGCCTGCCCAAGATGTACATCTGTGAGTTCTGCCTGCGCTATCAGAAGTCCGAGACGGGCATCAAACGTCATGCTGAGAAATGTGTGTGGCGTCATCCGCCTGGCGACGAAATCTATCGCAAGGGCAAGCTGCAGGTGTGGCAAGTGGACGGCAAACGCTACAAGCAATACTGCCAGCATCTCTGCCTGCTGGCCAAGTTCTTCCTGGACCACAAGACGCTCTACTATGACGTGGAGCCGTTTCTCTTCTACATCATGACCTTGGCCGATGTCGATGGTTGTCACATTGTCGGCTACTTTAGCAAGGTGAGCTTGAATTTGACTTTGTAAATTAAGTTAATTGATTAATTTGAGGAATATATTTAATTGAGTGTGGTATATAAGAGTCGGGTTTTATTGTCTTTTATTATAAAGAAGTTCCTCATATAACATTTCTGATTCAATCAGAGATATATTTAAGACATAAATCTTGCCTTACATATTTGTGAGCAATAGATTTATAAATAGTCTTTGGCTTAATAGTTTGTAGCTAATATAATCCAATTGTATATTTTATTTACTCAACATTTTTTAGTTACATTTCTATGAAATGTATACTTCTAAAAAAAAACTTTTCTAGTTTGAAAAGATGCTCCAAAAAAAGGAAGAACTGCATAACAGTTTTAGCGAATAATCATAATTTTATTAGTACCTTATTTCAAAAGAAATCATTTTGATATGTTGCATTTTAAAACATTTTTAAATAGTCAACCATTTTAGAGTTTGAAAATTTTTTTGTATAAATTTAAACTTATTCTTTCCCTATGTGCCTTTTTAATTTCCTATTTTCTGGACTTCATATTATTATTGTTTTTTTGTGGAAACTCTTGTTAATATAAAATTATTCTTTTGTGTTTTTAAATCATTTGGTAAGCAAAAAGAACTTCTCGTTCAAAAAAGCTACATTCATTTGAAAAACATTTTCTTGCAATTTTCAAATTTAGTTCGTCATGTTAAGATTAACGAACTAAATTTGAAAATTGGAAGAAATTGTTTTCCAAATAAATGTAGCTATTTTAAAATTTTTATTTATTTTTATTTTGAAATTGCAGTATTTATGAAATATTACAATCCTTTTTCACTTTAAATAAAATAATTTGCAAAGAATAAACTTATTTAACAGTTTCCAGTAGTTCAGTTTCAGTTATTAAATTCTTACTGGAGGAATATAAACTTGTTGTTCTACATTTAAATTTCAGTTCCCAGTAAAGACTTTAAATAGCAAATTAAATTATTATTATTATTTAATTTTTATTCAGCATGCTTATTTAATTTTATTAAAATTGTCAAACTTATTGATAATTTGAACTTTTCTCAAATCTTTCTTAAAATCATATCTATAAATATTTTTGACTTGGAAAACATTAAGAACTTTAGTTGTTATTTGCGTTCAAATTGAATAATACCATTTCACAGTTTTATGATTCTTTTGTGTCTGCAGTAGACTGCAGAGACAGAGAGAGTGAGAGAGAGAGAGATAGAGAGGAAGGGAGATGAGTGAGGGCTCAGCTTAGACAGACTACAGACCCTTGCCCAGAATCAGAAGCAGATGCAGACACCAGACCTCGTCTCAATCCGGAGTCGGCATCCATGTAATACATAGGCAGATAGACATGCTCTATGTATGTATGTATGTATATAGAATGTATGTAAATACATAACTATACGTAGTACGTAGTAGTATACCATATTCCCAGACTGTTGGCATTCCTTGACCATACCCAAAAATTGTTTTGTCAACTGCCGACCGAGACGAGACGAGACGGGACGAGGGGAGATGCTGGTGGTAAATAAGCTGACACTATCAGAGGCGTGGCAGGCGTGCCACAATTTCCCCAGCAACCCCAACAAAGGCAATCACAACAACAACAAGAGCAACTTCAGCTGGCAAAGAAATGGAAATAAATAAAAAAAAGAACACAAACTATGCTTCGTATATTGTCCCGGCCATGTGCACGAGGTTTCTTGACCTCCCCCTGAACGCGAGTGTCGTTTGTTCTACCCCACACCCCCTCCCCCTTCCCCAATGTGCCCCACCTTGTTGCACAGCTGCATACAAGTTTTTTGGGCGCTGTCAGAGACTGGGTTTGTGTTACAAATTGCGCATGTCGCGCCTGGCTGCTGCGCACACACAGTTGCCCAGTCTCAATCCCAGTTCCAATTCCAATCCCTGTCTGCATGCATCCATTCATCTCGTACCAGGAGCAGCAGCTGGTTACACACACTCCACGCTATTTGGGTGTCTAGTTTACATGATCCCCCCGCTCTCGCTCGGAATGAATTTCGGCAACTCTGCCAACTCCAAGTGCTTGGAGTCACAGCCCAGACAGCAGCCAGACATTAAGGATTGGGGCAGGCAGGCAGGCAGGCAGGCAGGCTGGCAGACATCATGGATGCTGCTGCTGCTGCTGGCTGTTGTTGTGCTGGGGCGTATACGATTGAGGTCGTGCACCTCGCTTTGGTCTCTCGTGCGCCTGCTCCAACTGTTGTTGTTGTTCCTCCTCCTCCACAATCCTCTGCCCCATACATATGTGCGTGCCCAGACATCATGGCAGACGCCGCAAAACAAAGAAACACACAACAACAACAACAACAAAAATATTCGTACATAAATGTATTTCCGAATTGCGAATTGTTGCCTTTTGGATTCACACCCAACAACAACAACAACAACGTCGCATTTTTTGGCAGTTCCCAGTCCAGTTGCAATTTTGCGTATGTGACAGAGACCCCACTTTATATACATACATACATATCTACCATTTACCATATTTCTATATACAATTATGTATCTACGCATCTCTCTTTCTTTCTCTCTCGCTCTGTCTGTCGCATCGATTCGTCGCGTGGTCATTGAACTCCCGAAAAAGCTAGAAGCGATAAATGACAACCCCCCCAAACCAAAACTGTCTGACACTCAGTCTACTATCTGCTATATATACATACTGATATCTGACTGTCTGTCTATATGCCCTGTCCCTGACTTTTGTCTGCATGTTTGCGGCCTTAAGCATTTTCTTATTTAATTAATTGTCATATTATTTGAAACTAATGTTTATTATTTTACTTTTCATTAAATACTATGTGTATTATTTTTGACTTCATTTTCTCAATGCCAAAATGTATAGACATTAATAATAAGCTAACAAATAATTCTTAGTACTTATTTATTTAGTATTTACATATTTTCTATCGATTTTCAGCACATACCATTCCTGCAGGAAAAGAACTCGTTCTATAATGTCTCGTGCATTTTAACCTTGCCCCCATATCAACGCAAAGGCTACGGCAGACTACTCATCGATTTCAGTAAGTAAAGGGGGTAATTACTAAAGCTACTTTAAAAAAGAGAGCTTAAAGCTGTGTGCAAAGTATTTAAGTTTGAGCTCGGTTTAATGCGCTTTTTGCAACGCATTGGATGAGCTTTTAAAAAGGTGAGAGAATAGTCGAAAATTGGAAGAAAGGATTGTCTTATTTTATTGATTACTAAAGCTGATTGATTGTAAAGCTGTTTTTTTTCTCAAGATTTATTGGATACTCTTTATTTTAATCTCTGTTTTTCCCGGCTTCTTAACTATTTTAGATGGGAAGATTCAGATGCTCAGATATTTATAATTTTAAATCTATTAACAATTTCGTGAGTCACTTAGTAAAAATTACCAATTGTATATCTTGAGTTCTGATGCAAATCTTTTGCTATCTGATTTTGCAACTTAGTACAAATCCAATACTATATTATCTTTAAATATGTTGTAAGAATCAATAGTAAAAAACATGTTTTTTTGCTATTATTATAAACCCCTTTCAAGAGCTTTAATGATTATCCAATAATCCCCTCTTGATATCCGCATTTGTTTTTAATGGACTTTACAATTAAATTTCCAAACCACCTGTGATTAATCCAAATCATTTTAAATAGTTTCATCAACTGTTTAAGTATAACTGCAGCTGGTTTTAACAAGTTTGCCTGATTTTCTTTTACAACTTAATGACAGTATTTAGAACAAAAAGAAAGAAAATTGAAAATATTTGCAGATTAATTATAATGAGACTCTCGGCTATCGATTTAAGTGGTGTGCTGGGTGTGCGTGTGACTCATTGGTTTATATATATATGCTCTAAATGAGTGTGTATGTCTATAGATTTATATATGTATGTAGTTAGTGCAATATAGTTAATCATCATTGCATGAGAGAAGTCAACATGCCAGACTCAACTCCATTCGAGCTTAGCTTTCCATTCTTCGGAGCGATGCATGCAATTTGTGCATCAATTAAGTGTAGACCAAGGTCTGCAGGTGTACATATACATATCTATGTGTATGTAATGCATCGCATAAGTAATTTTTATCGTTATAGTGTACATTATTTTTCCACCAAAATTGTTTAAAATTAATTCGACTGAAAACAGCACCAGACAATAAAGAAATAATAAAGGAGAAAAAAAACGAAAAAACGAAAAAAGAATTACGCCCCGACACCAGAGTCTGACTCTGAGCAGAGACTTCACTTGAGTCATAGGCGGCTTGGTTTGGATGAATGGCAACGCGGCGTCGGTCTCTATGTACAAAGTCGATACATGCAATGCGGGTGTCCACAGTTCACACAGTCAAAGTAGAGGGGGCTAGGAGGGGTAACGAACGAAACGACATTGACCTTACACACACACATACACACAAAGAAAGGCGGCAGTAAGTGAGTGAGAGCGAGAGGGAGTGAGCATGGAGAGTGTGAGCTTGAGCTTAGAGTCTGCAAGTGCGGAGAGTTTTTCGTCAATGTTACCAACACCCAGCTAAATGTGTGGCGTTTGCCCTTTTGTATTGGGCAGGTGTCCCTCTGACCAAAGACGGCGTAAGGAATACGGAGTGCAGTAGCAGTCTGCTCTGTCGGTCTGCTCGGTCTGCCTCATTAGCAAAAGCGAATGTCCAGCGAGCGAGCGAGCGAGATGGCCATACATTTGCAAGTGTATGCAAGTACATAATATAAGCCAGGTGTAATAACTGCATGCACGCAATATGCAAATGAGCAGCGTCCAGAGGGGAAGGCAGCCACGATGTAACATACACATAGAGCCCTTATCTACCGGCTAATGTATTAATTAATGAAATCAAGCCCAGCCACAAAGTATTTCAAAACTTTTGTAGCCCCCAAAAAAAATAAAATATAACAAATAAAATTTTCAGCTGGCGCTTAAAGCTTGCAAATAAAATTTAAAAATGAGAAGAAAAAAACTTTTGCAGACAAACAACAAGAACAACAACAACAAGTAGAAGCACAAGCATCGCAATTGGCGGCAGACAACAAAGGTCAGCGCAGGTCACAATGAAAGGGCGTCGTCCTCTGCAGGCGACTACTCACTAAACGGTAGTCGGGTATCGGATACCCGGCCAACGATGAGCTTTTGCTAATTGCAACTAGAACCACAACAATTAGAGCAACGCTAATTCTGAGATTCTGAAGTTGTTAATTGTTGCTCAGTTTTGCCATTGCTATGTGAAAATCTAAATGTATTTATCATACGAGTACTCACAATCTATGTGGCAAGTTGTGTTCTAGTCGGGACAACTGCATGCGCCTTTGGGTATGCAACATTGCGCAGTCGGGCCAGCAATGCGAATCAAGCATCGATCGATAAAGTCGTCTCGACGTTGCCTCTCACACCCACAGGACGAGAGAGTCAAACAGAGACAGCGAGCGAGAGAGAGAGAAAGAGAGAGAGAGCGGGCGATAGACTGTCGGCAGCGACGTTGCAAAGAAATCAAAACGCCACCCAAACTGCGACTGCAAACGTGAATTTTCCACCTTCGGCAGAAGCAAAGCTTTACACAGCTTACAGTGGGATATAAAGGTTTTGAAGTGGAAAATTTAATTCTGTCTTTACAAATATTTTGTTTTGTTTCTACTGGTACATAGTAAATTTTTTACCTGAAAAAGAATATCACTTTTGTAGTAGAAAAAAGATAGTTCCTTAATATTTTAACTGGCAATAGAAAAACTGTTTGTGATATATTATAAACTATCTTTAATTTAATATGGGTATAAAAAATTATTATATTTTCCGGTTAGCTTATTTCCATTTATTTTTGTATTTTAAATTCGATTTTTGGTTAAAGCTATTATTGAATTCGGACAAATTGTTTAATAGAAAAAAGAAATTATGTACTTGATTATTCTATTAAATCGAAAAATAGTATTAGCTTTAAAGAATTCATTAAATTTTATAGTTATACTTAAACACATATCGTAGAGTAATAACAACAATCTCTTTGTGATCATTTGATAACTTAAATGATTAGGTAACTTAAATAAATCAAGGAATTGACAAATCGCAATCATTTGTTACAGCTTTTTTATACCCTATTCAGCGTTTATTATTCCCCTTTTTATGTTCATTTTTATTTTGTTCATCTGTTCGATGGTACACACCGTACCCAAGTAAGCCTCAAGCTGTGATATGGTAAAATTAGCATTTTGTAATCGTTTTGTAACTTTCTTAAGTTCCTTTTTGTATTTTTTCGCTGCCAATTGCATGTTGACATTTAATCGCATATTTTCCACACGTAAAGCTTCCCTGCATTTTTAAAAATTACAATCTTAAATCGCAAATTTTTTAAAAAATATAACGATAACACTTACTTTTGATTGGTCAGTTCATCGATTACAGCCTCGTAGCATTCCAAGTCCAAAAAGTCATCGATTCGACTCTTAGAAGGTTTTGTTGTTGACTTACAACTGTCTGATTTCTGTTGTGAAAAACTTTCGCTTCCTTCAATGTCCATTTCATCAAGGCTTTCTTCTATCAAATTTTTAGAATTTCCACTCTTCCTCATTTTTGTCGGTGTCTCTGCTTCACGTGTGCTTTCTATGCATGGCACCGCTCCAGGTCTTAGTCGTATTTTGCTCTTTACTCCTATTAATACAAAATAATAGTTTATTAAACAAACTTTGTAAGAGTAATTTTAATACAAACCTTTTTCGACAATTATGTCGTCAGTTTTGAAATGCTGTGAGCAAATAAGTGAATATTCTGTATTTATGAGTTTCGGACTTCCACAGAACAAGATCCATTGCTTGGCCAACTTTGCATTCTTTGGAAACGAGAAGAAACTTAAACATTTCTCATTTGTTAAACTATTACAATGGCAATCTGAAACTGCACACTTCATTTCCAACTACTTTTAATACAAACAAAATACAAAACATATGTTCTCTGTTGACGCCACGAGATAATGCGGTATCGATTATTCGTGATATCAGATACATCGACAATAGATATATCGATTAGAGTTGCTCATCGTAGTTTAATTGAACAATTCAGTTCAGTCGTTAACTTTTCGATGATCGAACAAATCGACCATAGTTCATTCGTTTGTTTTGTCAATTATCGTTCACTTGAATTCCATTATCATAAAAAAAATGTTGTAGGACCAGTGTTGCCAATTTAGCTATTTCCCCGCTAGATCTAGCGGGTTGCACCGGCGTATTTTATTTGTTGAACTCATATATATTAATTTTAATAACATTTGATTTAAACTTAAGAAGTTTTCAAAAATACTGGATTGAATCAATGGCCGTGTTCACCAGAACAAATCAACAACAGAAAATCAATGAAATTTGCATGGTTATTCTGGTGAAATGCAGTAATTAGCAATCGTGATTTTAAATTTTGTGATTATGATGACTAAAAATTCATCACCAAAATAGTACGCTGAAATTTTCTGATTGTGATGCTTTGTTATCGAACAAACAAAATACATGATTACTGATTGATTAGTTCTGGTGAACGCGGCCAATGAAAATAGCGATTCACTACTCTAACTTTTTTTAGCTATCAACAAAATTTTCTGGCTATTTCTAGCTTTTTTCAAAGGCTAGTTTAGCATTCTTATGACCCGAAGAGTTGGCAGCACTGTTTAGGACGCACCTAGTTCATTCGCTCACTTTGGTGAGTAGTTCAATCGAACTTATTCTGAACGATTCGATATAGCTATTATATCGATGTGCATTACAAAATCATCGCACAGCTGCGGTTATTCGACTGCAGATCATTTTTTTGCCCCATTGTACGCAATTAAAGTAATATCAACAACAACAATGTCGCGACTGAAGCTTTCGCACGCCGCTGTGTGCGGTTCAACCCTCCTTCGCTCCAACAGCAACAAAAACAACAGAGTTCGCCTTATGCCTCAACCAGTTGCAGTTGTGTCTGCTGTTGAGTGCGTCTAGCGTTTGCTTGTATGTATGCGTGTGTGTGTGTGTGTGCGTACGCTCGAGACGAGTCGAGTGTAACTGTGTTCGTATTGTGTATCTGTGTTGTTGGCTTTTTTTTCCGAGCCTGCCTCAGTGGGTTTTGTGTTGTGAGGGCACGACGGGCTCGTCCTCGTTGATTTACTAGCTGCACTCATTGTTGCTGTTGTTGTTATCTTGACTTGAGAATTGTTGCTGCTTTCTGCCGCCAGACGACGACAACGGCGATGTCGACGTCGACGCTGCCGTCAAGCTTTTGGGGGTTGAGCTTTTGGGTTGAATGCACGCCAGAACGCTGTTTAAATGCCCGTCGCTCGCGCAAAGTAACGTCGCGACGTCGACGTCGGCGTTGCCGTCATTGTCGACGTTGTCGGCTCGTTCCCCCCACTTGGGAACGCACACTTTGCGGAATCCTGTCTAGACACAACATACAGAAACCGCTGAGCTGGGTTCAGTGCAAAATGAAAGGGGTTGGAGGGCGGTGCAAACTTGGTCACCATAAATAATACGCCGGAACTTGAAAGCCAGTTCTATCTATAGCATACTTATGGGCATGTGTTTAATGTGCTTTTACCAGGCTATCTGCTAACCCGAGTGGAGGGCAAAATTGGTTCGCCAGAGAAGCCGCTATCCGATCTGGGACTCATATCATATCGCTCCTACTGGAAGGATGTGCTGCTCGACTATCTATGCAATCGATCCGGCAATACGCTCTGCATCAAGGATGTCTCACAGGTGGGTATTCGAATTTTTCTAATGAATCTACGGAAGTTATAATATTTGTCTATGTATTCCTATAGGAAATGGCCATATACTCCTATGATATTGTCAGCACGTTACAGGCGCTGGGCATGATGAAATACTGGAAGGGCAAGCATATAGTGCTTAAAAAACAGGTGAGTGCTAGATCATTAAGAAATATATACAGTTAGACGCGTAATTTTGTTGACAGAATAAAAAAAATTACACTTTTAAAGATAAAAATTATATTTTAGACATACCAAATAATATTAAAAACTAGATTTTATATATTGATTCTGAGTTATTTTAATAGTCCGATCGTGATAAAATTTCCTTCAGAAATTCAGTATAAATCATTTGCAGTAGAACTCAGGGCTATAGATTTAAATCTTATAACTTAAAAAAATTATATTTTAGATATACTTACTAAATATTTCTTAATCCCAGATTTTTTTATTTTGATTCCGAGTTTACTATCCGATCGTGATGAAATTTCCTGAACTATAGCTGGCTATAGATTTAAATCTTATAACTTTTGAAAAAGATCTTTTGGTATTTGTGTTATTTTAAAATTTAGAACAAGTTAGGGATGATCCATTGGGGTTAACTAATTTAAAAAATTAAAAAACAAATATGTGAATTTTTTTTCAAAACAATTACCTGACCAACCTTAAAGTATCTTATTAATAAAATGCTATATTTTTGTACAGGATGTGCTGGATGAGTATGAGGAGCGTGTGAAGAGACGCGGCACCTTTCCCAAAATCGATGACTCTTGTCTGCGCTGGCAGCCCTTTATACCGGCACAGCCGAGTGCGTCACCATAACCACGTTGTTGGAAGCACGCCCAGGCGTGCTTTGTGGACTCCTCCTAATAATTAAGATTACAATTGTGCATAGAGAGATTGAATACTAATTGGATGTATAGTGCTTAAGACCTCAAGTATTTGTATTCATATTTGTTGGTAGCTAATTGATAGTGTGTATCAATAATATTCATAGTAAAAATTCCTCAATTCTGATTCTGACTTAAATATACTCGAGATGCGATGAAATTGTTGAAAAGCAGTCGTCTTGAGATTTTTATGTTACCACTGAGCTCATCACAAGATGAATCATGGAAGCGGGCAAGAAAAGCCAACGCGTTTGCAACGCAGTCGTCGATGCGGTTGGGTGCGGCGCTGGGGCAACAGCGTGGAGGGAGGGGCAGAGGGAGTTTGTATAGCAACAGCGCCTTGCAAAAAAGTGCAAACTGTGGCAGTGGCAGTGGCAGCGAGGCAGGCAACCAGCGGCAGCAGCAACGGCAGCGCATTGACATTGCCGCCCCAGACACTCCTCGGCAACGCTACACCAATACCAAAGCACAAAAAACAAAGCGTCAGACAGGTAGAGAGGCACCGCGCCGGCGGACAGGGGCTGAAGAGACACAAAAACTGCACACACAAAGAGCGAACGAGAGAATGAGAGAGAGAGGAACGCAGTGACTGCGACTGCACGCCACGTTTATGGCCAAAAAGCATATGCAGCAGCAACAACGGCAGCAGCAGAGACAGCGACAGCAGCAGCAGCGACGCCAGCAGTGCGGCAAGCAACCAGCCAGCGACAATGCCGCCCTGCCAGACACAGACATCAATCCGTCGCACAGTGGTGCACGACAGTTTGCATACAGTCGAAAGCTTTCTTTTACAATTTACATTCCAACCTTTCATCTTTAGTTCAATATACACAAGAAAAAGATAAAACGAGTATACGTAAATTAATATTGACAAATCATTTAATTGAAATTATAAAAAGTAAGTATCTCTTCTCTTCATTTTCTTTATGAAATGTATCTTTTTTATTTTTCTTAAATAGAATCTAAAGTTCTTTATATCAATTCTTTCAATTCTAAGCAACATAGGAAGATTTTTTTTCAGCTTCCATAGAACCAAAAATCAACATCTAAATTTTGATTTTGAAAAAATATCTAAGAAATTCTCCACTATAAAAAGTAAGTAGCGCCATTTGTTTTTTTTAAGAAAAGTACCATAATTTATATCCCCTTAAAAAACTAAATTTTTTTATTGATCTGTTTCCAGTTGGTTAGATCTAACTTGTAAAAAAAAGAATTTGACTATATTTTTGGCTCGGTAGAGCTTAATACGTTTAATGCAAATAAACGTTAGCCATGATATACAGTTTGTCAAGTAATTGTTTGCAAAGCCTTAAAAATGTAATATTTCGACTTTAAATAAGAAAATAATAGCTTATTATATATATTTGGAAAGGTCATTTAATTTTCGTTCAAATGATGCAAAAATTTCCTTAACCCATTAAGTACCCATTAAAATATTCGAATTTTAAAAAAGGTCTACTTTTTCAACTTTTTTCCCGATTTTTTCCAAAAAATGTTGGGATGCAAAAAAATTCTGGAAACAATTCTAAGAGTAACTGCAAAAAAAAATATTCAAAAATATTTTTGCTAGTATTTTTTAAAATTGTTTGAAAATCCTAAAAATGACCATTTTAACCCATTTTTCCTCATTTTCATGCAAAAAGTGCCTTTTTTTCAGTTTTGTTATGTATACCTATGAATATAATCTGCACACTCTCAAATTTATTTACTGATAACAAATAATTCGGTACACGCTCGCTTTAAACTTGAAACGATTGTTAATTATTGAATTTTATGTAACTTTCAAAACCTGTTAGATTATGAGAACAGATTTGGATTACTAATTTTTAAATTAGCTGTTTCTAACTGGTTTAAAGTTAACGTTGACACACAGAAATATCATACATAGCACATTCATATTTCTAGGAAAGAATGAGACGTTTTATCAGCAAAGTGGAAGTAGAATAAAACCAATTCTGACAAAAAAATAACAAAAAGCGGAGAAAGATACTTATCAGACAAAAATTTAATATAAATGACTAACTGGTTAGTTGGACTAAACTAAAAGTAAAATTGCAAATACGTGATATTATGAAAGTTAAAAATAAATACTTTTTATTGCAACTCATAAAAAAGGGGAGTTACTCGAGTAGATAAACTTGCGTGGACCACTGTGCCAGCTTTTTGTTGCAGTCAGTTGTTGGCTGGTGGTGCCTGCCAGTTTTATAACAAAGGAACCCCGTGAGTGAGAGCTGGGCAAAAAGTATATGCAACGTATGCGTGCGTCTGTATGTATTGGTATTGGTATTGGTGAACGGAAAGCGCGGTGTAGGAAGCAGGAAGCGAAAGAAACGGCAACACATACGACGCGTCGGCTGCTGCTGCTGCTGCTGTTTCTCTGCATGTGTGTTTATTTGTTGCAGACACACACAGACAGCTGACGACGCCGGCAGATTCGAGACAGAGTCGGCGGCGGCAGCAGCAGCAGCGTCAACTTAGTGGCAATGCGAAATAAAATTCGCGCATTCGGCTTTTGATTAAGCAGCAACATTGAGCATTTGATCACCAACAGCCGGCGTGCGCGGTTCGCTTCGCTCAATCGACAGAGAGCTGGCAAAATAGCAAAAGTAGTAAAAGGCAAAGTCAAAATTCAAATTAAAATCAAAATCACAGAACCAAATAAAATAAAAGGCCAGAGCGTTTCTAGGCGGTCGCACAGTCGGCCATTTGCACATCAAGTGGCCGATTGTGTCTCTCTCTCTCGCTCTCTCTCTCCGTTTATGTCTGCATCTGTGTGTGTGTGTGTGTATATATGTGTGCAATGAGAAACGGACAACTAAAACGAAAATTAAGTTAAACTTTGCAGCGCGCGTGTGTGTGTGAACAATTAAAGCAACAAAGAAAAAAGCTCAGACAGCCAGCCAAACAGTCGCAGGCCAAGTGCAACGGAAGTTAAGAGTGAACGGAAAGAAGTTAAAAATGAAATGAAAAACAAGGCAGACAGAACATATAGTGAAATTCAATGCTCAGCCTGACGACAGGCGGCGGCGGCGGCGACGTCGTCATCGCGGTGTAATTGCTTCTGGGGAGGGGGGCTTTCAGTCATTTGAACGGAATAAGCACAGGTCAAAAGCAAACCAAATGCTCGTTAAAAATGAAGACTTGGAAAAATAAAAAAAATTCTAGTTGAGGTTGGGTTTATTTTTAGCGATTTGATATCACAAGGCACCAGCAGCAACAAAACGATACGCCAACAACAACAACAATTTCTGCTACGCACTCACACACGCAAAAAGAGAGGCCACAAAGAGACAGCAATTACAATTGCTGCCGAAGGCGGCGAAAGAGTGACGCAAATAGCAGCAAAAATGTTTGAAGCGACGACCACATGATTCTACAAATCGTATAGACTCTGCATATTTCCAAATTTCTTTTGCCCACACAAACGTACGCATACTGAGACACAAGCGCGCGACACCGACACAAAGAGCTACAAAACTTTTTGTCGCTCAAATATTAATTTTAGACAAAAATTTCGCCCAGACCCATGACGACGAAACGCGCACACAAACAAATTTGGCAATTTTGTGTGTGTAGGTGAGTGTCTGTGTGTGTGTGTGTGTGTGTGTGTGTCTGATCAGACTTGCGAAACGTTTTTTTTTTTGTTGCCAGCAAACTCCAACTCAGGGTTAAGGGCGTTCTCAGTTAAAAAGCATGTGCTTGCATTTTGCAGCACTCACCGAGCGAGAGAGAGAGGGAGGGAGGGAGAGAAGGAGGCAGGCACCCACACACACACAGACAGATAGACATGCACTCGGCAGTTGTCGGCGCATTGTTACTATTTGAGGTTAGGAATGCCCCACCCAAGCAAGACACTCATACATATAAATATATACACATACACACTGGCATATAAAGCAGTCATGTCTGCCAGCCTGCTGCTCATTATTTGTATATATGTACGAACGTATGTATGTACATGGTACATATGGTAGTCCGACATCGTCGCCATTGCTATATACATGAATACAGATGTATATACAATTAAACGCCTCACACGCACATGAACATGCACATACACATACACATGCTCGGCTGGGCACGACAAAACGACATTCGAACAAAATTCGCAATTATTCACAACGCGAGGCAGTCAAAAGCTGCTCGCGATCGCAGAAGCAGCAGCCGCCGTGACACATCGTACACGGACACACACACACACACACCGACACATGGTTACTTGAGCGGCAGCAAGTCCAAGTTCATTATACCACAATCTGCGCGAGCGGCTTAAAGTTTATGAGGCGTTGTAAAATACGAAAAAAAAAATAAAAAAAGTGTAGCTGCTGGCAATTCATTTAATTCCTTTTTAGCGAACATCGTGCCAAAGACAAGAGGCAGAGAGCGCGAGAGAGAGAGAGAGAGGAACAAGAAACTTTTAACGCGTTTGCAAATTCGATTTTATGCCCTCAGTCTGTGTGTTGGTGTCTGTGCATGTGTATGTACATCCATATGTACGAGAGAATTCGCGAATGTAGTGGGGCACGTGTGTGTCTCGGCTGCGCCACAAAACTTGCCAGCAGTTTGTGTGTATGTGTGTGTTTGTCGGCGATCACGCACGTAGCTCTGCTGCGCTTAGTAACAGCGAGAGAGAGAGTGCGAGAGAGCATTGAGCAAAACGCCGGTTCTTTTTGTCGTTTCTCTTTGTAAATTTTTCAGTTTTCTCGTCATTTTTTTTTCTTTCTTTACAGCATTTCAAATATAGAATATCAAGGGTCTCTGGCTGCGAATATGACAACGGCTAACTGTTGCTGCTAACAAAAGCAAAAGATGTAAAACTTTGCATTTGGCCATAGATGACGTCATATCCGATTGACTGGAGTGTGTGGCACGTATTTACTTGGTATGTACATTTGTGTATGACCGACCGGCCAGGCAGAATGAGGTGCGCAAAGAAAAACATATGACTAATTTGGCATTGTTATTGCATAAATCTGCGTCCAGCAGCAATTTCTCACAACAGACTGTAAGAATCAACGGCATTAAAGCGACGACGACTGGCAGCGGCAAAGCTTCGGCTCGCAAAAGCTTACACATACATAATGGGCTCTATACACACATAGTTATTTATGTGTGTGTGTGCATGAGTATTGAGTATGAAGTCATCGGCGTCGTCGCATGAACACTTACACATACAGAGATCGTTCACCTTAAAGCTCGACATGGACACAGCGCGCAAGGTCGTTTCCTGCGTGGCTTCGGCTTCAGGAGTCAGAAGCAGCGAAGCGGATGGCAGTAACTTCGGACCACTTGGCAACATCTGTTGGGCTTATCTCTCGCTAAAGGCACTATCTCCCTCTAACCAACGTCTTTTACCGTGCGCGCTAATCAGTGACCGGGGCTGGTTTTTGGTTATCCACACAGTCAGGTACCTGAAGTAGCGCGCGTGGTGGACAGACACTCTCAACAGCAGCAGCTTTCGTTTATCCCCGACGACCAGCTAACATTCCATGTCTCCCATGTCTATTGTACTTCATCAGGTGCTCTGGTGTGTCCTGTAACCCGGCACATGTTGAAGTACACTCAATATGCGGCGACTTGCGTTTGCTGGTTTTGGTCTACAAAGAGCAAAAAAAAAACAAACAAATAAACAATGTGAAACAAATCTGCCTTTTTTGACTTATTTATTGCTGTAACTGCTTGAAGGTCATTTGCTGGTACACTTGCACCTTTGAACAGGTGGTCGCTTTAAAACAAATATCTATTTCAATCAGACGGTAGATTATCGAAAGTGAAAGCTTTTCTTCCTATGCACTATCGCATCAGATTATTGTGCTGATCAAGCGAACTAATAAAGTTTAGATATTAAGTATCTCGAAAACTACAGTCGAACTTCCCTAACTCGAACTTCCCTAACTCGAAGTCTCTCTAACTCGAACAAAATCGAGTGGCAATACTAGGCAAATTTCATACAATTCTACTTCCTTAACTCGAAGTCTCCCTAACTCGAACTTTTTTCGTGGATAATGGTGATTCGAGTTAGGGAAGTTCGACTGTAATTTGTTTTGGTGGGGGAGGGGGAAAAGCTGCCAGCTGTGTTTCTAACTGTTGCCAATTAACATTTCGCCGAAAATGTTATTAACAGCAAGCACTTTGCTGTTACTAGATGAGTATGCTATGCTTTATTTGTTATCTTTTTATTCATCAAAACGGAGCTTTTCTTTTATTGTTTAGACAGAATTATAAAGTTTAAAAATTGCAGCTGTTGTACAAAGATTTCAAGCTAGGGTTGCGCAAATTTGGCTCTTGATTTCGACTAATCGCAACGAAATTATGTCAAGTGTGGAGCAGTTCTACTAAGCGAAAGTTATCGAGGAGCATTTCTTTTAACAGAATCGAGGGCTGCACAAATAAACAAACAGGTCTGTCTGTCGTAGCAAGTCGTGACCTAGTGGCGTTAAATAAGGTCGGCTGCTTGCAAAACTTCGGTTTAAAAATTTTCGACTTGGAATTCGACACGATTTAATTTATCCAAATTACGAATACGCATAGCGCCCTACGAAATCACACTTGTAGGCATCCAACGAACGTGTGACCAATCCAAGAAAGACATCAATTGAATCTATAGAAAATGTTGCGCTCACTGAATTCGACACGCAAAGAAATCGTCGCCTTACGGGCCGTCTTCCTCAGGTCCCAGGCGGTGCGACGTGGGGCCAACTATGGAGTGCGTGCACTGAGCCACACCTGCCATCTCCAGGCAGCCAGGTAGGATTCTGTCGTTCTGAATATATCACCGCTGCACGCGTTGAGGTTAGAAAGTGTGTTGTGTAATATTGCAAATTGCGAGGCTGCATTCGCTGCCCATTTGCCATTTGCCAGTGGGCGGCAGGTGGCAGACAGCGAATTTGTCCATTTGCATGCGTGTGTGCGTGCGTGATTATCACATCAGCGTCGCGTCGCATGATGAATTCGACGACTGATAAGCGGCAAAACTGATATTT
Organism: Drosophila recens; assembly: GCA_037043495.1. NCBI lineage: Eukaryota > Metazoa > Arthropoda > Insecta > Diptera > Drosophilidae > Drosophila > Drosophila recens. The sequence goes on from JBAMBJ010003613.1 coordinate 571,119, forward strand.
TGATTAATTCTGATTGGCAAACCAGCAACAACAACAATAACAGCAGTGCAATTGTTTACATTTTTCGTGCGTGCTATCGATAACACTAACAGCAATCAGCTGACAGCCAGTGCTGCCATAACAGCCCTTTCAGTGATAGATCTATCACTTTTTAGATAGGTTTGTCACCAAAATTTTAGAAAAAGCCCCTATATCCCAAATCTATCACCTTTTCAATTGCTTTGAAATTAATGTCATTGAGAGCCAGAAGTAAAATTGTCAACAATGCCGAAAAACTTATTTAAGCAAAAATTCCGCGAGTCGTGGATAAATAAGCCTGATTTTAAGGATTGGATTGACCGCGATGCTCACGACTCCAGTAAGGCATACTGCAAATTATGCAAAACAAGCATAATAGCAAAAGTAGACAAGCTTCAAGCGCATGCAGAACAGTGACGCCAAACATTTTCTGAAAAATTAGACAAAACGACCAAAAAAACAGGGAAAAAAGGCTAAAAAAAACTAAGAAATAAGACAGAAAATAGGACAAATTTTGTTTATTACTTTTTTTATTTAATTTAATAGTTTTAAGGCCTCTTCAATAATTTTTTCGTCTTCATTTTCTTTGTTGTTTGTTGTTAACATATTTGTCAGGCAAGTTGTAGGAATGGCAACATGATTTGTGTCGACGCAACCCGAATCTGCAGAAGATAAAATATGCGTATGCATATAATTGAAAAATTAAAAAATATAATAAATATAATTACCTAATTGTTAAAATAGCATTTAACGTCTCTATTTCAAGACGGTTCCTTAGCTTAGTTTTAATCAAACTAACTTGACTAAACACCCTCTCTACTTCAGAGCTTGACCAAGGCAACGATAAAAGAGTCCAGAGTCTTTGGGCATTTTCTCACAATTATGAACAAGCAACCGCGCTTTGCTCAACTTTCGATTTCAAAAAATATCGAAATCAACATACAAAAAGGGATGCCACTTTATTTTTAGATGATCAATTTGTAGGAACATAAAAGAAATTTAAAAAATCCTAACATGGTCAATTGACACAAAAAAAGGCCAGATTTTCGGATAGAAGCTGTTTGAGATTTTTCTCGGCTGAAGCAGTTAAAAATCAGACAAATCTATCCGAAAAAAAAAGCCAATTTGGCATCACTGCTGACAGCAGAGCAGCTGTCAATCGAAGTTCGTGATTCATAAACAGCTCATTTCACTTTAATCGCAGCTCAACATTGAACACCAAGCCGATCCTCAGCAGACCGCAAGTGTTATCAACATGGGGCTACAACTTTGCACGAGCCTACGCCGACCTGCCCGACCACATACGCGTCGCGCTGCCCGCGCTGTCGCCCACAATGGAGCGCGGCTCCATCGTCAGCTGGGAGAAGAAGGAAGGCGACAAGCTCAACGAGGGTAAGTCACGTGCATAGAATCGCATAAGTCTCACTGATTAACCAATGCCATTTGTAGGTGATCTGCTGTGCGAGATTGAAACCGATAAGGCCACCATGGGCTTTGAGACACCCGAGGAGGGTTATCTGGCCAAGATTCTAATACCGGGTGGCTCGAAGGATGTGCCCATTGGTAAACTGGTGTGCATCATTGTGTCCGAGGCGAGCCATGTGGCTGCCTTTGCGGATTTCAAGGATGACGCTCCAGCCGCTGCACCCGCTGCTGCTGCCGCACCTCCACCACCGCCACCACCAGCTGCCGCGCCAGCAGCAGCAGCGCCACCACCGCCACCAGCACCAGTCGCCGCTCCAGCGCCAGCAGCAGCAGGTAGTCCACCCCCGCAAAGTGGAGGTCGCGTCTATGCTAGTCCCATGGCCAAGAGATTAGCCGAAAACAAACAGATGCGTCTACAAGGTTGTTATTACTAATCCCACATCCTGCTGTGTTGCATGCACCACTGCTCCCACTAATTAACCCCCCTGTTCCGTGCGTTACTAATCCTGGCCTTTTGTGCAGGCAAAGGTAGCGGCGTCTTTGGCTCACTTAAATCTGGTGATCTTGCAGCCGCGCAACCGGCCCAACCAGCAGCCGCTCCAGTTGCAGCCAAGCCGGCGGCCGGCGCCAGCTTCAAGGACATACCCCTGACCACGATGCGTTCCGTGATCGCCAAACGCCTGCTCGAGTCTAAGCAAAATCTGCCGCATTACTACGTCACCGTGGAATGCACAGTGGACAAGGTGAGTGAAGTTATTAGGAATCTTAACTGGTTTAAGTATTCAATTACCTTCTTTTCAACAGCTAATGAAGCTACGCGCCAAAGTCAACAAGAAGTACGAGAAGGAAGGAGCACGCGTCTCCATCAATGACTTCATCATCAAGGCCATGGCGACGGCTTGTCGAAAGGTGCCCGAAGCGAACTCGGCGTGGATGGGCACCTTTATACGGGAGTACAGCGACGTAGATGTCTCTGTGGCCGTGTCCACGGACAAGGGTCTCATCACTCCCATTATCTTTAGTGCCGATCGCAAGGGTGTTTTGGAAATCTCGAAGAATGTTAAGGAGCTGGCCGGCAAGGCGCGCGACAACAAGCTGCAGCCACATGAATTCCAAGGCGGCACCATTTCCGTGTCCAATTTGGGCATGTTCGGTGTGTAGGACAACTTTTCCAATATATTATATTTTATATTTAATATTAATTCATTTTTGGCCTTTTAGGTGTCAATCAATTCTGCGCTGTCATTAACCCGCCGCAATCCTGCATCCTGGCCATAGGCACCACAACGAAAAAGCTGGTGCTTGATCCAGACAGTCCCAATGGGTAACTAACAGCGAATCTTGACCTTCAACAGCGACTAATCATTTTCTATGTTGCAGTTTCAGGGAGACCAACATGATCACCGTGACGCTGAGCGCCGATCACCGGGTTGTGGATGGAGCCGTGGCCGCCGTTTGGCTGAAACACTTCCGTGACTTCATGGAGGATCCACAGACAATGATATTGTAAATCTAGACATTTGGCGGATCAGTTGGCTAAACACTCTGGAGAGGATTAGCTGTGTCCGCTTACTGCCACGAGTCGCTTCTGGTTCACATATAACGTCTCCACTTTCGATGTTATATACTCTATATAAAATATTGTATATTTTTCATTTTAATTGGCTTGCTGTCCCACGATCCACGTTGTGCGTTTTAGCGTCAATTTGACACTCACTCGACTTCTCAAGTCCATATATATATTTAAATGTGTAATGTAGTAAAATTGATGGTATCTGCACAATATTCGATATTATTTACACAAACCAAAACAAATCAAATCAACTCGACTCAATCCCCAATTTAATCACCGCGTAGCAGCCATTTAAATTTTCGTTAACTAAATAATTTTGTGTGTGTCATTTTCATAATTTTTAGAGGAACATTTCAATACCCGAAAATTGTTAAATAAACATATTACAATGTAGTCTTATTTTATTTCGAATGTATTTGCTAAATGTTATGGTAAATTACAACAGTAAGGGGAAAATAATTGGTGGTAAACTGTTGTGTGAAAACCTTTTTAATTTTCATTAAACTTAATTTTAAAAAATATGCCAGAAGGAATATAATAGTCACATGCAATCAAAGATCTGGGAGAATCTACTCTATAAATGTCTGATGCAATATGTCTTCTATCAAGGAAGAGAAGAAGGCCTGGGAAATTGTGAAATCTATTTAAAAAAAAAAACAAACGAGAGGAAAACAAATTTGCATGTTAGATGAGATTGATTATAATCAATAATTTTAGATAATTATCTGTGCTTAAATTGGCTTACTCATTTTTTTTTCGATCTCTTCCAGCTAATTACAATAAGTTTAGAGTTGGAATAATAAGTAATGTAAGTATGTAATTTTCAGCATCAGTTTTTATGTATATCTTTTTTTATTATATCATCAATTTAGGCTAAAACATATGTAACTATGATCTATCAAACCTTTTAAAAAGCTTGAGTATATTCTGAGATAAAGTAAATCTGATCATATTTTTAGTTTTTTATTGAAGAATTTTAAATAACTTTAAGTAAGTTTCGGTGCGCGTTTTATTTATAAATTACTCTTTTAATATATTAAAAAGTGAAATAAAGATGGAAATGTTTGGAAAACACAGAAACAAATTTTTAAAGATTATAAAAAGGAATCCGAATTAAATAAAATTGAAATTGTATTGCAAATCTTTCAACATTTTTTGAGCAACCTTTCAAACAAATCAGACAGAACTGAAAATTCTAAATTTACAGTGATGGAAAAAATAATAGAAACAACAGTCATTTGGATATTATTAAATAATATGATAAAATGCTGCGCATGAATATCCCGTTGATTAGTTAATTTTAAAACAAAAATTAAAAACCAAAAAAAAAAAAATTTTTTTCTGATGCAATTTTAAAAATACAAAAAATATAGTTTCTATTAATTTTTTCATCGAGGTATTGTATAGAAAATTATTTTAGATCGATTAAAAGATACTGTTTTTAAATTTATGTAACTAGTTTATTGTCAAGAGCTAAAAACTAATCAATGATGTATTTATAATTAGACAAGTGTAAGCGTACATTAATGAATGTAATTGTTGGGCTGGCTGCCCGTTGATCTTGGTTCTTGGGTCATCCGACATCCATCGTTACCATTACCACTTGGCAGGGCCCAGTTCGCTCCAGGTGTTGACATATTCGGACTGGGCTTCGAGGGCGGGGAACCACTCCTGGCCGCCGTAATCGATGGCGGGCAGTGTGCCCTTGTAGTTGGCCGGCAGAACCGAGGGATCGAGGAATTTGTGCAGGGATTTCATGTCGCTGCCATGGAAGTGCATCTAAAGAAAGAAGAAAAAAAAGTTAAAGAGGAATTTGGGAAATTCTAATTAAAAAAAAAAAACTTACGCGCTTGTTCAGCTTCTCCTTGACGAAGGGCTTGAAGAGCTGCCAGACCATGTTGAAGATGAAGGGCTGCTTCACAAAGTGCACCTCCTTCATGCGCAGCGGCATCGCCTCCTGGATGAACGTGAGCAGGCGCTTGGAGAAGCTGGGCGACAGTGCCTTCACATGCTTCATGGCCAGACCATCAAAGTCCATGATGCAGACAACGCCACGAATCTGTGTCTCCTCCTCCAGCTGGGCGGCAATGTGAACCATGTAGAGCATGCGGAACATTTCGTCACTGGGCACGGTAACGGGATCCCACAGCTTGCCGCAGTTAACGATGAGGACACGTCGACCCAACTGATCGCAGTTCCGCAGCACATTGATGACGCTGCCCTTGACGAAGCGCTCCCTCACCTGCTCCACCTGCAGACCGTGCACCAGCGAGGCGTATTCCTTGCGGAAGGTGGCGGTGCTTTTCATCTGTAATCAAGTGTGTGATTAAGATTTTTATTATCAGACTATAAAAGTTTTGCCAACTGACCATCGAACGGTCACAAAATCTATGACATGATAAGATTTGTGGTTTATGGATGAATTTTACAAGCAGATGTATTTAGTTATATCAAAATACAATATTAATTGATTGATTCTTATGAATATTTTACAAAAAAATAAAAAGTATTTGGTAAAGAAATTAAGGTATATTCTTTTTATAATAAAAGTTAGCGCAAATATCTTAACAACTTGAATAAGTTTGAGTTAAAATAAAGTGACAAATATATATTTTTTTAAGTAATGTACATTCAATTTTTATTATAAAAATTAAAAAATTACTATTTTGTAATAAAAATTGAGTTGAAATATGTTTTAAAGTGTAGTTTTATCTTTAAAAAAAAAAATAAATTAAATTAATATTTCTAATTTTAATTTTTTTATCTTACATGAAAAGTAGAGTCAAATTGAAAGCTGAAAATTCCAAAAAAATATCTCACATTTTTCTATTAATTAAGTAATGTTTCTTTTTTGTGTAAATAAAGTTCCAAAAATATGTGTACTTTATATTTTAATTATAAAAATTAAAATTAGCTCTTTTATAAGAAAAATTGAGTGGAAATAAGTTTTTAAGAGCTATTTTATGATTTAAAAAAGTATTAATTAATTTATTATTTCTAATTTTAATTTTTATCTTATATTAAAAGTAGAATCAAATTATTTGTGAATAGATATTTTTAACGTAGAGTTTAAATTTATTTTACATGATAAAAATGGAAAATTTAAAATTCCCAAAAATATATCTTGCATTTTTCTATTCATTTAGTTATTTTTTTTTCTGATTGATAACTTTAAGTTCATAATTTCGATACATGTGTAAAATTGAATGATTAAGTTTGGCAACTGATAATGGAAGTTTTCCAAGTGACCATTGAACGGCCATAAAATCTATGCCAAGATAAAGGTTTATGGTCAAGTTTTACAAGTACAAGTGTGAGTATATTTTACAGCTCCATAAGCCACGTCATGGTCAGAACAGAACAGAACAGCAGCCGCATGCATTATGTATTTTTATTTGCTTCATATAACCAAACTATATATAAGTGTATTTACTTGAAATAGGAATCGCTTATCGCTCGTTTTAGGTTTCTTCTATTTTTTGTTCTGTGCTCTGAGCTCTCAGTGTGTGTCAGCGAGTTCAAAAGCCTATCAATAAAGAGAATCACAATCGTCGGGAATCGTACGTTCCACAACTGAAATTGCATAGCGACAATTCCGCGATTCCTTTTCACTTTTCTGCCATTTTTTATTTTTCGTATTTTTCTACTAGGAGCTCAGATTGCACTCATCTGGCTGAGGTCGTAGACCCTGATATGAGTAAGTATATTCTTATTTGGGATCAAGAGGTGAAGCTGTCTGCTGATAAGGCATTCAAATGTTCTCAATACATTTTAGTGGGTGGAATATTTGCATGTGTAGACTGTAAGTGGACTATGTGTAGATTGTGTCTGTTTTGCTAGTGGATTACATTTAGCTAATACAACAATCGATACATGCGTCCTTTTATTGCTTGTGGATTTTATTTAGCTAATGTAACAACCAATTTTGAATTTGTCTTGCTAGTAAGTGGATTTCATTTAGCTGATACAACAGTCGATAAATGCGTCCTTTTATTTCTGCCAAATGTGTGTGGAGAACTTGTGGATTATATTAAGCTAATGCAACAAACATTTCTTGTGTCTACTTTTGTCAGTAAGTGGAGAGCTTGTGGATTATATTTAGCTAATGCAACAACCAATTCGTGGTTCCTCTTTGTAAGTGGAAAGTGTGTAGATTGTGTCTTGATAGTAGTGGATTTCATTTAGCTAATGCAACAAATATTAGCAGCATCCTTTTGTCTATGGTAAGCTAATGCAACAACCATTTCTTGCGTCCTTTTCTGTCTGTCAGATATGAGTGGAGATATTTTCTATTTGCGGTTTCTAAGTGGAGAGTGTGTGGATTGCGTCTAGCTCGTATGTAAATTGCATTTATTTAAGTATGCGTTGAGTCTGAGTGGTTAAATTTTATACATAATACAAAAATGTAATAAGTTTAAAGTCTTTAAATGATGTATTATATAGTAAATTAATAAATGTGTGTTTAAGTTAGTAAATGACTGTTAAAGAACAAATTAGATGAGTGTGGAAGGTAAGTGAAGTGGCTGCAATTCTGTACCACAATTTGATTCCAATTGGATTTTGTTACGTACCTTTTCCAGTGCGCTCTCTGGATAAAAGTGCGTGGCGCGCAGGAAGATGGTGAGGAAGGCATCGTCGTCCTTGTAGTTGATCTCTGGCGTTGCCTTCAGGAGTTCGCGCAGTTTCTTAATTGCTTCCGCTTTCACTTCCTCCGTTTCGCGAAGTTCGATGCGGGCAATTTCAACGGTTTCTGGCTTCAAATAGCCGAGACGCAAGTGGAACGCCTCTTCGCTGATGTCGGTGGCAGCCATGTTGTGTGGAATGTAACAGTAAATGCGGGCCTGCGTGTTTGAAAATGCAATCCAATTAGACTTTCGGTTGTTTTCAATTCTTTGTTTATTCTGAGCACTTTAAAGTAATTTTTAAAAATTGCCAACGATTTAAGCCGAAACACAAACGTAATCGCAACTTTCGATTGCTGTATGTTTACAGTAATTTTCAGTAATAAGTCATGCCGTCTATTTACCTATGGGCGTGATATGTGCAACGACAAAAACTTATGATATTTCTTATTTTGCCACTTCCTATATGAATTTGGTTTTGCTTTCTGTTGCTCTAACGGATTTCAATCGCGTTCTGGTTCTGCCTGCTCGCGACTCGTGCGTTTTATACCAACTGAAATTTGCTTTTGAAAAACCCTTACGACTGAACGTTTACGTCTATATGTATAATGACAACGGCGACGGCGACGACAACGACGACGACGACGACGATCGACACAAGCGACTATCGCAAATACAAATACAACTACAATTACAAATACAAATACAAATACAAATACGAAGGCAGCGCTTCGATCACAGTCGCAGTTGCAGTCGCCGTTGACGTCGCAGTCGACTTCGACGTCGGTTTCAGATTAGAAACATCTCAATCGCTTTTAAATCTTTCATGTATTGAAAATGCTCGAATTCTAACTCTAATACATAATATTATTATTACTAATTATTACTACTAATACTTTTTGATCTGATTGGGTTTTTCTGAGTTTTCCCCAATACTTGCAATAAATGTTAGATAATTTTAAATACTTTTTTAATATTTTATCATTTCAGTTATATTTAAATTTAATTTAACATTACTTAATTTTTACTTTAATTTTTTACATTAATTTTGGTTAACTGTACTTAGGTGACATTAAAAAAAAAATAAACAAATAAATAAGATAATGGACGATGTTACATACATATGTATATTTTCAGGTAGTCCGAAAAAATCAGAGTGAAAAGCCCGCTGTCAATCACCTCACGCCCTCGACAAAAGGCCCTTCATGGGCTGCATTTACCTGGATCGAGTTTAGTGTGTCATCATCGTCATCGCCATCGTCACGATCACGGCGGGTTGGGTCTTCAAACTTGAACCCTTGGCCCTTGGCTAAACAGAGCGTCGGAATTAAATAAAATGTCAACTTTGCAAAGTTCACTAAATACAAAATAAAAAACAAAAACAAAGGCCAAACACATTGATAGCGATAAACTACTCGTATTTGTATGTTGTTGTCGGGAACCCAATAATACTAACATTCATCGAATCATACGGTTTCTTTGGCGACTAAAGTCCAAGTTAAACAATTTCTTTAACTGATAAGAATGCCGAAAATTTGAGTTATTATCGTGCATTCATTTTCATGTCGAAACGGGTAGTCAACAGCCGCTTTCACTCCCCCCACTCACTCTTCGTCTTCCGTCTCCGACGCCGCCTCCGACTCCGTCTCCGCCTCCGCTTCCATTCTTGTCCGATAGTCCTTATCAATATCAGCAGCGCGCTGCAAAGCGATCGACAAGTGTCTAAGCAGCGACGCCGACGTCGACGTCGACGTTGACTCTGTCATCAGTCGGCGCTTATGAAATATCCTCTCTCCCTCGCTCTCTAACTCACTCACTCTCTTTAATGCCCTCTTAAGGGGTAGTATGAGTTTAAAAATACTTTTGAAATAAATATATATTAAATTTGAGTGATCTCAACATAATTTTAAAATTATAAATGATTTAAATTTTTATTTATTTATATATTGCTACTTATATTATAATTTTTCCAATACTTTTCTTAGTGTAAAGACTTCAACATAAAATAAGCTAGCTTGATCATGAACTCAGTAAACTTAAACATAAATCAATGATACTAAAGAAAGAAAGCAGAAAGATTCGATTTCTAAAGAGTTGTCATTGCTTCAAGAAAAGATAAGATAATACTGGTAATGCAGGTTATTGTATCTTTTTTAAAAGATAATTAACGTAAGCCTTGATAACATTTAATTAAGATATCAACACTTCACTTTAAAACTATTTACAGGGTACAAGGCAGTTTAACATTGAAGTATTTGGATACTAAATTAAAGTAAGATAAACTTTTGTTGATTTCATAAATTTTTTTGAGGCTCTGTGTTTCAATTATTGAGTGTATCAGGTGCTATGAAACAGTTGTTTTTTTTATGGATACCTGACTGTAAACTTGTGTATTGTTAATTTTTCAGTGCTTTTATATTTTATTATTACATATTGAATTTGACAGACGCTTCGAAACGTGCGCTTTGTGTTCCCGAAACGCCCCATACAAAAATGACATTTTTCTTTTCAGCTGCAAATCCATATAAAATATATAGTACATGTTTAAACAAACATACGTACATACGATTATGTGTTATATATAGTTTATGAATATAACTGGATATGGATTCTCGAATATAGTGTAGTCATAGGGCAAAGTCTTTGCACTTGATTCGAATTTGTTGTCATCATTACTGTTGTTGTTGTTGTTTGTGTTGTTGTTGTTTCTTTGTTTTCAATAATGTTCAAGTATTTGTTGTTTAGTTGCTGAGTGTGCTCAATTTGTTTTTGCTGCTATCGAACTTCTGTTTTGCCGTTGTTAATGATTATATTTAAATATGTTAAAAGATAACACACATTCAATTTGTATGCCTTTTGCATTCATTCGATTAATTATCGCATTCATTTCAATTGATTCGCTCACACGATTACAATCACTTCTCTGTATCTATATCTCACGATTCAGATTTACGGCAATTCAATATATTCCATATTTTCATTATTTATTTAAAATATTAATGAAGAAAATATATTTGATTTCTTTTTAACCTCTTTTCAGTACAAAGATATTTCTACATTTTTACATATTTTCTTTTATTTAAAAAAATATGATAATAAATTACAATTTAACTATTAAATTACAATTTAATTCTCTTGAAACTTATAAAACATAAAAATTCAGTATAAAGGCTATTTACCAAAAATAAAAAAAATATTAAACAAATACTTGAATAATTTTTAATACTAACCAAATAAGTATTAACAACATTGATTATTGAGAGTAAGTGTTAAATTTAAAGGCCTAATTTTAAACCAATAACACATGTCAAACTATATAGTCCAAGTATTCGGTGAGAAATAGTTTTAAGTAATAAGTATTAGAGTATATTTATTGCGTGCTATCAGAATCGGAATGCTTACGAGTGCCAAAGCATGTGCTCTAAATTAGATAAACCATTCGTTACTAACTATGCCAAGTACAAATTCTCGTTCCGCTTGTTCCGTATTCTGGAAACTACAATAAATAAATATAAAAACCTTTCAGTTGCACTTTGCACAGACCGAGAATTTCATCCATTCATAAAGAAAACAAGTGTGAACAGTTCTTAAGTTGAGTTCATGAAATACATTCGAACTTTGGATTGAGTATAAAACCTATGCTCAATTAAGAGATAATGAGTCAATAGGAAATCGAGTAATCAGGTAGTAAGAGAAAGAGAAGAGAGAGAGAGAGATTGAGCAATAGAGAGTGTCATACGCTATAAGCAGCTGGTACTGTAAGTACATATGAACTACGGTACAATTGTTTGATCAGTGATTTAACATTGTGTAAATCAAGTAGAGCTGCACATGTCGAAATCAATCTAAACTTTGAACGCAGCCCACAGCGATGACGTGAGAAAGAATCTTTGAACAATTGACAACACACAGTTCTAAACTGTGTCAAGCACAATTTCTGTGGCTTAAGCCTGTAAAACATCTAGTTACTGGCGTATTACAAGTACCTGTCATCTAAATGTGGTCAAACAAATTAAGCGGATGTGCATTAAACAAAACTTTATTTTGTTTTTTGGAGAAACCCCCAATGAGTAATACTAAAGTACGGTATTGTAAAATAATAATAAAGATTTAAAAAAATGGATATTTAAAATATGGATTACACTTAGATTTCACAACTTCCATTTCATTTTTAATATTTGGGATTTGTAGATTGCAATTAAAAATAATTGCGTTCTACAGTCAACGCCAAATATCTGCAAATCTTGGCCATTAAAAGGGCATCCGGATTAATCGAGTGATTAAGTGAGGCAATTATGTATGACCTTTTTTGTTGGATAATAAATACTTATGTTTAATAAAGCTATGCTAAGGCCAGTCACGGGTATAAGATATATGTTAATTTGTAATTATATTTGAAGTGCAAGGTTCAATGATAATGTATATTTACTTTAACACTAGTTAATTTCGCTTGCGCGATGTAAAATGGAAAATTTTGCCGTCTATCAGATAAGCAGCGTATACGTAATAATTCTTAAGTATTTAATGATAAACAACAGGTAATTTTATGCGGAAACAGGGAGGATTTTTTAGTTCAACATCGCTTACCTAATATGGTTAGTAATCAATCAATTAGCTATTTGGCTATCTTTATGGCATTCTGTTGTGCCAACTTGAAGCAGGCATAATTAAGATAAGTAACATTAGCTGATAAAATTGTTTAAAAATAAATTAAATAATATGTATCTGATTTTCTGCATGGCTGCACAAATTGCAAAAACTGCTTCACTCAAGAACAAAAGCGTTGAACTTCACACAATTGGCCTTGGACAAGTTTTGAAAAAGAAAGCAAGAAAGGTAAGAATTTCAGTTGAGTCGAATAAATTGTTGCAATCAGCAGAAATGAAGAAGGTTAACTCCACTTATCAGTGGCAACATTTGTTGAAGTATTTCAAAGTCCGCTTTAGAAAGCCCCCCAACGGTAGCTGCAATTTATTTACTTATTGATAGATTAAACACTATCGACAGCTCCTTATCACTTACTCGCTGAACCGTGTAATTACCGGCTAGTTTATTGTTAAACGAACGCAAATTAAAACAAAGACAAACAAACGCAAGCAAAAACAAAACAAAAGCTTGAGGCAACATAGCGAAGCTTAAATACTCTGTAAATTGTAAGCTTACTTACATAATTTATAGACTGTATTTATATATTTATTATTATATAAAAAATAATACAAAGATTTAGTTAAGTTTTTTTAATTTAATTAAATTAAATAATTTTATTTTACAAATTTTATTTTCTTCATTTTATAGATTTTACTCGGATTGTTCTGTTAGTTTCAAAGCCAATTAGAAAGTGATAAAACTCCGCGGCAAGACAACTCAGTCAAAAGCAAAAGCAAAAAAAAACAAAATCAAAAAATGCGCTCAATGAAACTTTCAAAAGCTCTCACTCTCCATATGCTGAGCTTTGCAGTTTGAAGAAAAGCTTTTGCCGCGCACAAGTTGGCAGCACCGCAGCAAGAGCAAAACAGCAAGCAGAGCTTTTGATGTGATTATTGGAGTACTCGCATTGTTGTTGTTGTGTGTATCTGTAGCTGTTTGCTGCTGCTGCTTCTTTAACATATTTTGTGCCAAGCTTGACTTGGCTATTTAATTAATTTGAAGAGCGGGCGAGCGAGCTTCCAGTTCAGAGTAGTTTGCGCCGCGTTGCCGTTTGGACGTCGTTAAATCGTTGTGCGGGTCTTTTATTCTTACTGTTATACCATACGTGTGGATTTTCGTCTGTTCGCCGTTGCGCCAATTCGCCGTCTCGCCGCGTCCTGCCCAAAACCAAACGCAATTTTAGGCAAAAGCAAAACAAAGTCACAGGCTTTGTTTATGTGATTTGAACTGTTTTGTGGGCCACTTGCAAAATATCTGTAAAGTGTAACGTGAAATCTCTATTTTTCTGCCCAATTGCCATTGCCAATTTTGGGTGTGAATTTTAAGCAATTGCTGCGGTAAGTTTACAGTTCAGTTATATGTTAAATAAGAGTTCAGCTTCGAGTAATCCCATTGTTGTTGATGTTATTGTTGCAGCTGTTTTTGTTGTTATTGTTGTTGTTGGTTATGCGCATGCGCGGCAGCGTTGACACACTTTCTGCCTTTGCCTGTTGTCCGCCAGTCGGTCTGTCTGTCCGTCTATCCGTCCGTCTATCCATCCATCTAGCTACCTGCCACACCAGGCAGCCATAAGTCTTGGCTGGCATTCAAGTGCCGCTTGAGCGGATTGGCAATAAAAACAATTACCACTTGCCACCGTCCGTTGCTCCGACAGCCTGCAGCATTTCGTCAGCGATTCCATCGACCACTTGGCCCATTCATAATCAGCTCGATCGATCAGCTGCAGCTCGTAGATCTCAGTTTAGACGCCTCCCTTTTATGCTGTTGATCTTCCGATCTGTCGATAATATCACTATAAAAACAGTTAAATTGTGTTGAACTGCATCTACACTCAGCGAAAAAGCGCGTTAAAACCCTAACTATTTTATAATGCATTCCTTTTTGAAATTATACAAAAGTTTTCTTTTTCATTTACCTTTTTTTAATAAACTTCCTTAAGAAATCGTTATTCGATTTTAATTGTAGTAGGCTGCGTTTTCTTTTCAGTGTAATTACTTAAAAGTTGAATAATTCGTGATAGTTTTTTTGCTGTTAGCAATTGTAATTATTTTTTAAAGTTTTTGCAACGGGATTTTTTATATGCCCATCATAAAGTACGTAAGTTTTTTAAATTTTGCAATAGCTATGGGCAGAAAGTGTCCATTGCTTATAGGACTAAGCTAAGTTTTTTATGGGTTATAAGGTTGTGAAAATTTCATTGTTAATAAGTAAGAGCTTGTGGAATTTTTACCAAATAAGTTATGTAAATAAATACAAAAAAATCAAAGTTAAAGTTAAATTAAAATAATTTTAAAGATTCCTCAACAAGTGCTTGTGTTTGAACTCTGTCGAGTAGTTTTCAAGCAATTATTTTTGTATCTACGACTTCGACTGTATTTGGTAAATGTAGCATAACAATCAATTAGCTCGGGAATTATTTATGGAGTCTCTTTGTCAGCCCATTCGTTCGACAGTCTGTCAGTCTGTATGTCTGTCTATTTGTCTGTTTGTCTCTCTGTTGTCAATTGAAGGTTGTTGAGCTTGACACGCACTTATTACGATTTCATACAATTTGCAGTTCTCATTGTGAGGGTTTTATTATAATGCTGATTCATGGAATAAACAAATGACAGAGACTTATAAATATTGTCGACTGCATTTAACTTTTTGTGCTAATGAAACCAAAAGTGTGATGATAGACATTTGACTTGGTTGTCGTTTTGTATTTGGTTAAACAATTTAAGCTTCTATCTACTAGATCGTTCAAAAAGTCCCCGGACTGACAGTGAAAAAAACATTTTTTTTTTTTTTAGTCAATTTATTTATTCAATATAGTCTCCGTCTAGCTTAATGCACCTTGTCCAACGGTCTTTCAACATTTCGATGCCTTTTTTGTAGTGGTCTGAAGAAAGTCCCTCAAAATAGGCTTCAGTTTCCCATTCAACTTCTTCATTGGAGTAAAATTTTTATCCCTGGAGCCATATTTTCAAGTTTGAAAACAGATAGTAGTCACTAAGGGCAAGATCTGGGGAATATGGAGGATGAGGAAGCAATTCCCAACTTAATTCTTTGATTTTTTCCATCGTAAAAGCGGCTTTGTGAGATGGTGCATTGTCTTGACGAAAAAGGATTTTTTTCTTTGCCAAATGCGGGCGTTTCTTCTTAATTTCGTCATTCACATGATCAAGCAATGCAGAGTTATATCCTTTGTTGCATTTTTCACCCTTTTTAAGATAGTCGATGTGTATTATTCCATGTCCATCCCAAGATACACTGGCAAAAACCTTACCAGCCCATCGACTTGCCTTCACACGCTTCGAACGGCTTTCACCGGCCTCTCGCCACTGAGCTGATGACCGATTGGACTCCGGAATGTAGTGATGGATCCAAGTCTCATCCATGGTGATATATAGACGAAATAATTCGCTTGGATTTCGGTTAAACATGTCCAAAAAGGACTTGGAATCGGCCACTCGTTTTTCCCTTTGATCAATATATAGGAAATGCGGCACCCATTTTACATTGAGCTTTTTCATATGCAAATGGTCATGCAAAATCGAAACCGATGACCCAGTCGATATGCCCACAGTCCAGCAATCTCACGCACTTTGACTCTTCGATCAGTCAATACGATTTGACGGACTTGTCTGATGATCTCTGGGATAATCACCTCTTTTGGCCTTCCCGAACGCTTCGAGTCTTCGGTGCTCGTACAACCGCGTTTAAAGTTGGAATATCAATCGCAAATAGTTGATTTACCTGGAGCAGAGACCCCGTAATGCTAATCAAGCCATGTCTTTGCTTCTACGGTATTTTTTCCCATCAAAAAACAGTGTTTAATCAAAACACGAAATTCAGCTTTTTCCATTTTTCAAAAAACTCAAAAAGTTGCACAACAATAATATTTCTAACTCGATAGCGAAGCTTCCGATTGCGCTCAAATTTTCACTGGAGCCTAGAAATGAACTAGTCAGTCTAAAAAAATTTATTTCAAAATTTTAGTGGAGTGGCCTATGTGTC
The DNA here is from genome assembly GCA_037043495.1 of Drosophila recens. Lineage (NCBI taxonomy): Eukaryota > Metazoa > Arthropoda > Insecta > Diptera > Drosophilidae > Drosophila > Drosophila recens. The sequence goes on from JBAMBJ010003613.1 coordinate 587,403, forward strand.
AGTCCGGGGACTTTTTGAACGATCTAGTATATAATATATAATACTAACAATATCAACAACTTCTTAAAAAAAGGCGACCTTGATGACGAGTTTGTGCTCGTATTCGTTTTCGTATTCGTTTTGAGTAGTACAGAGTCCAATAAAAAAGCCGCCAAAATGTGAACAGTTGAAACTGGAAACCAGTTAAACATCTTTAGCATTCGCTTTATTTCTTGGCTTGCCTTTACAGTTAGTTGGTCAAGTAGTCTTGGGTAAACAATTTTAAAAAAATCGAACAAAAGCCGTTATTGAAATTTTGGCATTTGTATAAAATCGATACACGCTATAGACACATACATTTTCATATGCCAATCTGTACTTGAATTGAAGGCGTCTAATTTTTTGTTGGGCAAATATTTAAAACCGGTTCACGTCAATTCTAGAGCATGATTTCTAGGCTGGTATTAAGTTGGTTCAGTTCAGTTTGATATACGAAATTGAGTTTCTATGCAAATTCTTTTGCAATTCTGAAGTTGTTTCAGGTGTGATTAAAAAAATCACTTCATTCAAATGAGCTGTTGAATTTATTTGATCTTCGTTGATTTTTTGTCATATGGTTTCTTTCATTTTGCATTTTAACCGATTCATTGTAATATTTCATTTGTGTCTTCTCTTGGTTACCTTAACCTCAACTCGTTCTACTTGTCTCGTGTTTCTTTAACTGTTGAAATATCAAATCAGTTTTCGAACTTTTCAAAGAACCACACATCATATGAAGACTTCAGATTTTATCCTATCGTATTTCGCATTTTCATTTGAAGTTTGGTTGTAAGATTATTATTAGAATATTTGTTTAGGTAAATATTGTCTCTCTTTTAATTATTCATTTAAATTAAAAGGTTTTGCTTAGTAATAAATTTCTAATTACCTGAGATCATGCTTCTAAAAATAACAACTTATTTTAGTGGTTTACAAATTTCCCAGTTTACATGAGTAATAAAACACTTAAACTTGACTTTCAAGCATTTTGAACTTTCGATAGCACAGCATGTTGTCAGTTTTCAATAGGAATTTAAAGGACATTTACTTGATGTCGTATTAAAAGTTATTCATAGTTTTCGAATGAAGAACACCCAAAAAATGGAAACTCACTTAAATTATTTTTGCAACTAAAGAGAGGAATAATAAATGAAATAAGGAATAATAAATAAACAAAATAAAATATTTCTAAACACTATTTGATAGAATACCTGTTGTTCAAAGATTTCTATTGTAAGATGATCATCAGCTACCCCAAGGCAACTATAGCGCTGCAAAGATCAGTTATCAGAATTCCAGGAAATAATAGTATAGTTTTACTCATACTTGCATTTCTAATTGTCGTATTCATTGATAATATAATTGGACTTAAATCATTTGCATGGAATATTTGCTGTATTTTGTGTAAATTTTCGCACCGTTTGTCATGACAATTTTCCATTTGGCGAGCCCACATATTAAGGTAATTATTTTTCATGTGTTTTACAAACTGTTGTTATTTTAAATTAGCTCGTAACGATTTCAAGAATGATTATTAACGGTTTGAGCGTGTGCAGTTCACACATAGACGTTCATTATTAAATATTAAAACTGTGACTTCGGACTACGCCTTCGAGCTACGGGTCTTTGGGGCTCTGTAATGCATATTGTCAAGTCATCGCCACTTGCATACGAATATGGTTATTATCCAGCTCTTTTTTTTATTTTCAATTTTTCTTTAGACTCTACTTAAACGAATGCTTTGTCATCTCGTGTGTGGGGTCCATAAACATTTGTTGCACTCGAGATACATTTTTAATGGTTGACTGCCTGATCAATTTTAGAGTAGATAAATGCTCATAATCTTTATTTATTCAGTTTTTTTTTGCGCTTTTTTAATTGCATTCTCTTAGGTCAGTTCAAAGTGCAGTTGAACAATTGCAATTTTCTTTGTTTTATTGTTTTTTTTTTTGAAGCGATAATCAGGCATAAATAACAAGTACAATAAACTATTCGGCAAGTACTTAAGAGATTATACCAAGTATATATATATGTATGGGTGCTTATACGATAATCGCACTTGCTTATAAATATGCAAGTAGATACATATAGACGTATAACCGATTAAACTTCTCGCATTTACAAAGGGTCGTTGGAAAGTTAATTATATATGTAGATATTTACTTATATACATATCGTTAAATTTATACTTATATAGTATTGTTCATAATCATAAATGCAACGATAGTCGATATTGTTTACAGAGATGAGCGCGTGTGAACAGTAACTATCGACAATTTGAACTGCAGAAATTTGAACACGAAATTCATTTAAAATTCAGGTGTAGAATTTAAACCAACTCAAAATCAATGAATTCAATAATCACTAGTATTACGCGTGGTACAAAACTAAATAGTTTCGAGGCCACAGTCAACAAAAATACAAATTATATATGAAAACAGTTGCAAATAAACGACGAATTGGGAAGGTTGTTTAAACAATTGCAAGATAGTTGAGAAGGGAAGGAGCAGTTGTTATTTTAAGTATGTAGACAAACCATGCAAATAATTCCGACCTCGATGTCTACTTTAGAATGCACAATCTCCTTCTACATAATTACAGATGTAATTCTACATAATTATAGATGTAGATCAAAAATAATATTTACTAAAGATTGAGAAAGGGGAATTTGTTGTCCCAAGTTTAGTTACTCACGCACCCAACTCTAGTTGAAATTGCGACTTATTGCATTTGGTTCAGTTTGGACAGAAATCTCTGTGTATGTATGTATATAAGAACAAGTAGCCGACAGCCGATACTAGTTATCAGTAATTTTAAATAACACTCGAAGTTATTAACTGCCGCTAAGTCGTCGACTACTGCAGATAATACGACTATAATTATTGTGGGACAGCTAATTGCAGAGCAGTCACTTACGAGGATCGTTCCCAAGTGTCAGACCCGCCTCATTGGACTTTCATTAAGTGGATTAATTCAAGCGAGGTCAGTTAGCTCCTTACTTTACTTAAATATATAATTGATACAAGGAACCTGTACGAATATTTATTTATGTATATTTGTATAAACAATGTAAGCCTGTGGAAAGATACAAGCATTTAGTTAAGCAAGCCTAATTACGAGTATAGTCTATAAATAATAAAAAATGTGATACGATCTCCCGCAGACCTTGATGAAAACTGGAAACTGGTTTAATTGTTTTGTTTACTTGTGGAGAGAATACTACACTCTACCCGTTTTTTCAAGGCAGTTCCAGATGCATGAACTCCTTTTGTTGTGATAGCTCGATAAGTAAACGATTAATATATAAATAAACCTGTTTGCTTACTGAAATATTCCTAATTAGCAGCAGTTTTTATTCCCTTTTAGGAAATGCACAAAGTCCGCCCACAAACCTGTTTCTAAAAATTCATATAAATAGATAAAATTCAATTTTTTGCAAGTCCAGTTTAGATTAATTGTTGCTTCCTTATTTGCTTATGTTTTTAGCATTTAGTTTGCTTTTAAACAATAGAATATTAGCATCTTATATGGTGGGAAATATCACTATTTCACTAATGATATTTAATGATCTTTTCAATATAAATCTTTTCTATTATTTCTAATTTTTAATTATCTCAATTGCAAATTTAAACTTAAGATATTTACGAGCGAGTACTTAAGTATTATTACTTATATTAAAAGTAGTTTCTGGGTATTCCCAATTTAAATCAAAACTCCAAGTCTTATTAACATCGTCTCATGTAACTAGTCTGACAATAATTTTCTGTTGATATCTATTTTGATTTGATAATTTATAACATTTAAAGATCTGTTTAGTTTAGTTTCATTTTGTTATTTCTCTATTTTCTTTTTTATAACTGCGCAACATTAGGTTAATTTTCTTGCCAAGTTTTGTAATTTACGTGTCACTTTGCATGTGGCTAATTGGCAAATTAAATTGGTGTCACGATTCAAGTACTTAATTTTAATGAAATTAGTTGCACGCTGCTCGGTTTTGTCTATTTTATTTTACATTTTATATAATTTTTGGGTATCAATACTTTATTCATTTGGTCTAGGGAAGGTCCACCGTTTAAGTAATGCGCATAACTTTATGGGCTGTTGAACTCGATGACAAAATAAAGTCCAAGCAACCAAATTACAACAGACGATTTTGGGTACTTTTTGTTTATGTTGAACCAACAGAAAAACCGTACCGAAAAACTCAGTCAACTGTCAGCGATTTCAATGGTCAACTCAAAAAACACTAAAAATAAAAATAAAACTCAAATCAAATATTGATTCAGTCGGCGCTCTGCTCTGGCCTTGACTTTTACCTTGAAAATGTCTGACAACAAAAAAAAAAGAGATACAAATACAACAAATTTACTAATTGCTCTTTTAACCACGTAGTAGTTAACCGACTTGTGGGTCAGTTAATATGACTTTGTTGGGGTGCTACAATACCAAATCTCTCTCTTCTGACCAACTACAATACTTGATGCCTTTAGTCGTTGATCAGGTGTAGAGCAGTATTCGCACCGTCTTGCTCAAAGCAAGCTGGGCCTGGTTTTATTAGCCATCAGCCAAGGTGTTGCCAAGTCGTCTGCGCGCAGTCATAAATAGACAACATAATGAAGAGGAGAAGAATTGTTTGTGAGTCAGACGAGCATTAAATACCCTTACATCTTACAAAATAAAGTATAGCTGTAATGTTAATTCGAGTTTTCTTATATTTAACCTTTATTAAAAATAACCGTTTAATGTTTTAAAAATAATATTTGACTTTAAGCTAATTAAATTAATAAATAAATGCTCAATCATTTACTTAACAAGTCACCACAAACTATTAAAATGCCCTTTGTTAGTGGATAGACAAAAGCTTAGCGGTTTTTGGTTTGTGACGTTGTGTGACCAGTTTTGGTAACATTGTCTATTTCACTCCCTTCCGCTCTGTGGCTCTTTTTTGCCGCTAACAATGTGTGCGTGTGAGTGTCTGTTTTTGTCGGCATCGTCTTCCGTTGTGGCTTTAATAACGAAGATCAGCATTGAGTCATTGTTTTAACATTGGGCCAAGACATTGAACTGCCACTGTGTTTGAAAGAGACTGCGACGGAAGTAACCCAGTTGTGGGACGAGTATCTGTCGATTTTAACTACAAAAATCATTGACTTTAACGAAAACACTTTTATTCTCGAACGCAGCTCGAACCGGACAAGATGGGCAAAGCGGAGTGCATTAGCTACGATGACAATCAGTTGCCATACATTGATCTGGGCACTGCACGGATTCGCATGGATAAGGAGGAGGCGCCAGAGTGGGCACTAAAAAAGGCACAAGATGAACTGCGTGAGGTGGACGGCATCAAGGAGCAGGCCATCAAGGAGCTGAGGGAGTTACTACAGAATGAGAAACATCTCAACTTGCCACTCGACGATGAATACATGATGATGTTCCTACGTCCTTGCCATTATTATCCAGAAGGTGCACTCAAGCGAGTAAGTACAGAGAATCAATTATTCAATTATAAGAAGCGTATATTTATTTTATTTATTTATTTATTTAGTGTTGATCAGTTGATCAATTAACGTTACAATTAAAGTATAAGTTTATTAATGTTAAAATTAAAGTAAATATTTTTAGTTATATTTAGTTTTTAATTTAAACTGTAAAGATAAGTTAATTAAAAAAATTAAAAATTCAAATTATTTTTATTTTATTTAACTAAAGCGGTTTAAATTTATAGAAAAACTTAAAAAAAAATGTGTTTAAATTAAAATTATTAAATGTTCTTAAGTTGAAAATTTTTAAAATGTAACATTGAGAATATAGAATTTGCAATTCTGGATATTCAATTTGTAAAATTGTATTCAACAATTTTTTTCAAGTATTTCGAAAGCCAAAAAATAATTCTTTCATTATGACAGTTGACTTACAAAAATTTATTAAGCGTTAACCCGAAAAAGAACAGCTTAAAACAACTTTAAAAAGTCTGTAAAAATTTTAAGAAATGTAATAAAATGTCAATTAAATAAGTATAAGTTTCTAAATTAAAAAATTTAATTAACGTTGCCTTTTTTTATAGCTCAAGAACTTTTACAACATGAAGCTGAAGTACGGCCAGGCCTGTGAAAATATTGTGCCCGCCAAGCTGCGTAATGTATTTGAGGCCGATATACTTAACCTATTGCCAAGCAGGGATCAACATGGGCGTCGCCTTTTGGTGCTCGAAGCGGGCAGTGAGTAACATTTACATAGTTGTTACGAAATTACATAATAATATAATGTTTTTGCGTTTTGTAGAGAAATGGAAGCCGTCGACGGTGCCGCTGGCGGATCTGTTTCGTGGCATCCAACTGACCGTGCTGGGCTCGATGGTGGAGCCATATTCACAAATCTGTGGCGCAGTTGTCATAATTGATATGGAAGGTAATAAAATAAAATTGTGTCGTTAGATAACTTTATAGCATAACTTAATGACACACAATTTAGTCGGTGCTTTATGATCTAACGCAAACGTAATTGTTCATATTGTTGCAGGTTTGCCTTTGAGCCACATAACGCAGTTTACACCATCGTTTGCCGCCATGTTGTTGGATTATATACAGGACTGCATCTGTATGCGTCTTAAGGGTGTTCACATTGTGAATAATTCCTATATCTTCAATATGCTGTTTGCCATATTCAAGCCTTTTATAAGGGAAAAGCTGCGCAAGCGCGTAAGTAGATACAATAATATCTCAACTTATAAATCTGAGAGTTACTTACTGTCTCTTTCTTTCTGATAGATCTTCTTCCATGGAAAGGACTGGAAATCGTTGACCTCACACATTGAGGCTAGTGCTTTGCCTCCCAAATACGGTGGCACTGCCACTTGGGAGCTGCCTCCTGGCAAGGTTCTGGGCGATTTCTTCGAGTGCTACTCCAAGGATTACGAACGTAAGTATTGGAAATTCGCCCTTTATAATAAATATATATTAATGCTGCTCACTTTCTTCACAGAGGCTGACAGCTATGGCTTTACCGAGGGCTACAAAATGAAGAAGAAATAAATGGATATCTCATTTTCGCGATTTGTATTTTAACATTATAAGTGGGGTCATTTGTGATATTGCAAATATTGTTAGTACCATTTAACGTTTAGTTGTCTGCTCTAGAATTGTTAACAGTTAAAGTGTTTAAAGTCTCACACTCTCACACACACACACAGACGCACACGATCTAACAAATAAGTAAAGACTTTAATAGGGCGTTCATAAGGTATGTGTATATTGTACTTTGTATTTTAAGTGTACTTTAAAGCAGTGTATTGTTTACAGATTGTTGAAAATTAAAGCAATAAAAATATCTATTTTATTACCTTTTGTACTGTTAATGGCTTTAGTTGTTATAAATGCTAATTTTACAACTACATTGTTTATAATCATATGCTTCAGTTGTTATACAGTTTTGAGGCAACTGCAAAAAGAGAACAAGCAGGGCGCGCCCATTAGCAAGCAGTCGAGCAAGCAGTGAACGCAAGCAGTACTATACCGTTTTGGAGTCATAAAGGTGTGCATAGGGTGCAGTTGGAGAGTCACAAGCTATTTCAGATAATAAAGGTTGTTCTTTTTAAATATAATTTCGACTCAAATGCCTGTGAAATTTTGAATATGTTCGTTTCTAAAAATATTCTTCATATTTTTAATTTAGTAATTACTTTGGCGAGATTTAGGTTTGTTTGTCATGCGTCGACTTTAAAACCATTTTTAAAGATGCCTACCGAAATTTAAAATTCGATTCGTTGTAAAATAATAAAATAGCGGTAATTATTTATATAAATTCTTTAATTCAATATCTTTAGCTTAGACATACAAAATGTAGAAATATTATCAAAAATTTGTCTGATTAAAAATTTCTAAACAATTCACATATTTAAAGCTATATTTAGATGTAGATAGAGAGTATTCGTAAGTTATACAAAACTTCAAACTTCCAACATTTTGAAGAAATACCCCAGAATTTCATTTTCCAATTGGTTTCATTATTACTTGACTTTTCAAGCCGATAAGAAATTGTTTAATTGAAAAATTGTGAATTGTTTAATGAATCTAACTTAAGATTATGTTTTAAATATGATTTATTATTTTAAATTTATTCTTTTCCCAACTGGTTCGAGTTCATGCTTAAGGGGTAAATAATTTTTAAAGGTTTGTTTTGTAGTCCTGGCTATAACCACAAGTTCTACAAGTTAAATTATCTTTGGCAATTTCACTGCTGAATGCAAAAGACACAATGAGGGAGACGTTGCCTAAACTAATTGACTATAGACTAAGTAAAGCACTAGGAGGGATTACTGGCTAATGGAATGCTTCCGTTGATCCTCGTTGGAATGTTAATCCTTTTTGCTGTCCGCCGTCTCGCTGATGACCGTAGAGGCAGTTGCCACACTGTCTCCGGTCAGAGACTTTGTCATCAGTTTAACGGGCTTACTATTCGGGACCAGAAGAGGAGAGCTATCTGGAGAATCGCCTGCACTCTTCTCGCAGACCAACGTGGAGGCCTTGGACTTGAGTTCCTCGGCGCTGGAGAATTGCGAACGACTCTTGTAATGGCCGTTGGCCTTCACGTTGTATTCTCGATGACGGCACGAGTTGAGCAAATGTCGAGCTGGTGTCCAACAGAGTAGGATGAGACCAATGGTTAGGCAGAGACCCGCGAAGATTTGACCAGCCAGCAGCACCAGAGGCAACATCTTGAGCTGATCCGCCAACTCCGGCGTAATTCGCACCTTCTGCTCAAACCAAATCAAAGGGAAGAAAATGCGTGGCACATCCGTATACAAGGTGATGCCCTCAATTGGCTCCACCAGCATGTTGACCTGGAAACGTGCTGCGACCTCCAGGGGAATGCCCGTACGTGGCTCCACCACCATGTAGAACTCATGGTCCTCCTTATTGGGCTGCAGACCCTCCACCTGATCCAAATAGTACTGATCGGCATTATAGAAATGCGGATAGGACATAAATACAGGCGAATCGAAGCGACAGGCGGTGACATTCATTACGCCGGACGGCACACAGTTTCCGCCGCAGAAACACAGATTCTCCGGATAAAGGGTGCCTGTAAGAGAACAAAATTAATACAATGTGAAACAAGGATAAAGTAAAATGAATAACACTTTTAAAATAAATATTTATGTCTGGCAATCTAAAACAAACTTAATAGTATTGCAACCATACTTGAAAGATTAAAAAATATATTTAAAACGAATATCTGTAAAAAAAGTCATTTTCATCATGGTTTGGTCTCCAAATTCATTTTGCATACAGATCTTATGTCTTTGTAAATTGAATAAAATTATCGCCAGAGTTCCTCCTTTTAATTTTCACAAATTTAAAAATTTAAAACTTAATCTTTCACTTGCAATCTATTGAACAAAAATGTTGACTTCTAAGGAAACTTTTATAACTTTGCCAAAACTGAGCAGAATTTCGAGCGGAGTGTCATTTTGATCATGCTTGGTTTAATTTTTAGTTAAAAATTGATCTTGACACATTGTACATATACGGTATACCGTATACTCTTTTACACATTGCATACCGAGTAAAATAAAAGACTTTTTACCGTTATCAACGGAACGGGCTCCGCCTGTAAACTTGTAGCCCTGAACGCCTTCGATATCCACGGTTTCCTCATAGTCCAGGCGCAGAGTGCGACACATGTCGGGAGTGAAGAGACCCACACTGCCACCAGGCTGCAGCTGCGGAGGCTGAAACTCACCAGCCGAGCCATTGGTCAGTCCGCAATAGGACTCAAAGAAACCTGTGTGCGTCTGATAGTTCCAGCTGTGCATTTGGCCAAGTTTAGTCAAGTCATCGGCGCCAGTGTAGACATTGAAGACACCTGTGAGATCAGCGCTGCCGTTGCGTGTATAAAACCAGCCGAATTTATCGAATGGCACTTTGACTTCATCTCCAAAAATGGGCAGAGCAATGGCTGCATCGATCATGGGATCACTGTAGCCCGTAAAGAGCATTTCATCAACCGTTTTGGTAACTGATATCTCCCGATCATAGATCTTCAAACCCGTATCGACAAATCCACGCTTCACACTCGACCAGTGTTTGGCTGTGGCTGCTGCTGACTGCAAATAAAAGAATTAAAATAATGAAAGCAATTAAAAGATATTTTATAACAAAATTTGAAAAAATAAAAATATAAAGAACTCTAAACTGGAAATTTGGAAAACAAAGTCATCTAAAAATGTATAACGAGAACTCACAACTTTTATAAAATTTAGCGTAAGCTCTTAAAATACTCTAAGAAACAGCACTAAAACTTAAATTTTTGTCGCAACAATTTTTTAGATTAATCTATAATGATTTGAGCATATTCAAATGTTTTTATTTGTCTTTTTCATGACCATTACTATTCAAAAAGAATCGCAAAATAAAATAAAAATGTATATTTCAAAAGAAAATCCAAGCGGAGTCAGCAAAGTCAAAGATATTTTTGCCTAATATAAAAAATAGAAAGTTTTTCGAGCACGGAATGCATTTATGAATGTATTTCTAAATGTATTTCTTATTTAAATTTTCTAGGCTTCTGTCTCTTTTTCTATCCATTCCCCATTTATTGTCATTATATTTGAATCTTAGTTTTTCTATTATAATAACAAACCTAATACCTACCAAAGTAACTGCATTGAGTGTCGTCACCTCGTCGTCAAGGCTTCCCACACTTCCAGCCGCATCAAAGTAGTAGAGACTGCGTCGTCGATAGGTGACCGAGTTGTTTTCCGGATGCCAGACAATGTCGACCTTGTCGGGTTTGTCGATGAACCGATAGGGTCCAAGTTGCTGCAAAATAGGCTTGCTGCTTAGGTTGCCGAATTCCTCGGGATTCGTCCAGTTGTACATGTAAATGTCCAAGTGCAGTTCAATTGGCGGCGTCTTCCAGTTCTCATAGACTTGTGTGTCGGGTGCCAGCGCCATTTCCTGGCCAAAGATCAAAATTACAATTGCCATTAATTGAGAAATCTTAACAAGTGTGCACCGAACATCATCAGCAATCAATCAAATAATTGTGTCGGCACTTTTGAGCCACCTGCGTGACTTCAGTCGGCCTAAATTGGCGTTAAGCGATTGCAGCTGTTTTTTCAGATAAACTTGAATTACCTTATGTTTGATCCAATTGAATATATCCTCCCAAAACATGCCGCACAATATGCCAAAGAGGCCAAGACAAAATCCAAAAATGCCAATGAATAAGCCACGATTACTCCGCCGCCGCCAGAGGGCGCTATTTTGTGTGGGCATGACTGACGTCAAAAGTGTTGCAAGTTCTAAAAGAAGGAAGCCATAAAGTATGATTGTAATTGGAGACTCACATGCGTAAATTTGACCTAGAACCATACTTGTCTCATAGATAAAATTTTACTAATATTTAGCTTATTTATTTTGAATATTTATTAAGCTTTCAAATTGTGTGCAAAAAAAACTTTGAACTTGACCTACAAAATATGCAGCCCAAGTATTAATTAAGCTCCAAGCTATTTTTATTTCAGTTACAGCATAATTTTTATTAATTAAACGATTTTTTTTACTTTTTAAAAATTACATGGGGAATTTTAAAGTAATTCAAGAAAGTATTGCATACTTTACGGCCTGTGCATTCTTTGTCAATTTTGACAGAAATTGAAGCAAAGAGGACAATAAATGTATTAAAAAGCAAGAGAAGAGTAGATTTAACACGTGACTTTTAATGTGTTGCTTACAATGCCAAATACATTTGTTTTTATAATTTATTCTCATATATACTATACTAGTATAACTGTCCGTATCAGTGATGATAATTATGAAGCCTTCTATGACAAGCACACACAAACATTCAGACAAGCCGGCGTTTAAGTTTTTAATCAAAATGATACGTATACTTGATACGTATACTTAATAAGTGCATTTGCATATACATATGTGCAAGTACTCGTAATGAGAATAACTGTTTGAATTACTGCAAAAAAAAAAACCAAACGATATTCGATTGTGTTTATGTCATGGCAATTGAAATGCAGTCATTATTGAGCGTAAATCAATTATCTGTTGTTGCTATTGATAAGCGTACTTTGAACCTGATAAGCACTTGGCTAAGAATGGACAAGTGACAAACAAGGAAATGCAAAAATAATTGCAATTTGCAATTTCACTCTTCTCTCTCTCTCTCTGTCTGTCTTTTTCATTCCATACCTTATCAAGAATCCAGAGTCGGGGGCAAATGCTCAACAAAATTGTTTCCCTAAAGATTCTCACGTAACGTGCAATTATCAAGCATACAAATTGTTCAGATCGCGTGGCTATATGATGTGTATCATATACATTAGTATGTACATATATGCGAGAACATACATATGTATGTTTTTGCATGTCGCGCTGCTCTGTGATATATATTGCCATAATTGAGTCTATCAATTGACCCCGATGTGAGCTATGGTTGGGTCTTTGACACTTACCGTTTCTGTCGTGCTACACTTGTATTTATATAGAGAGACAACTTGATGAATGCATTCGTTTTGATGTTTGTACATTTGTAATAAAAAAGAAATGCCGGCACTTTTCTTTTTTGCCAGTTCCACGAATTTTGATTGACCATTATTGAGTTATAATGGAAAAGATAAATTAAATTAAAACACAGTTAAACTTCAGTAGAACGAGCCACTCAACAATTACGATGAAAACCAATTAATACATAATTATCTGGCAATTTCATAATCTTTATCGAATCCTCTGAATCTATAGAGAACTCTAGTTTATGCTAAATATGTGTCATAAATTTAATTAAAATCAAGATCAACGCCAACGCACGAAATACAGTTGAAACCTCTGCTTGGAATAATTGCTTTCAATTAAGTAGTTTATTGTTTTTATTTTTTCTGACAGGCAAGCGGCAAGCATTAAGTATTTTTTATTATTAAATTAAGCATGTGATGCTTCACTTTAATGACTAAAAGCGTATCACGTAAAGTTCAACTTTTGGGTGTCAGACAAAATGATCCATTACTTTATCTAGATCTATCACAATGAATGTTTAAAAATATATATTAATTAATAGTGTAGAGAATGTAACTGCTAGTGACTTAACGCCCCCCTTTTTACTAACACAGTAAAATATTGATCAATATAAATGAAGTGTAAATATCTGTAGGATACAAAAGTATCTAATGTGAATTTGCATGAGTTGAAAAATAACTGTAAAGTATATTTGGTCTTGACAATTATTAATTGTTTAGCTACTTGATTTAAATGTCGTGTCATGTTTACTTAAATTCTTTGATTGGCGTTTGACAACTTAATAGGCACATTCAACTGTTAAGTATTTAATTAAAGATTGATAAAGATGTTCATCTTATTTACACAATTTTCTACATGTAATTACTGATCTAAAGAATTTTTAGCACTTTGAATCAAAGGAAAAATTATTTTCACTGAATTTAATTTGAAAAATTAACTGGGAAATGCAACATTACGAATTAAAGACAATTCCTTACAATAATTAAACTTCTATATGATTACACGTGTATTTAATAGATCACTTACTATGGGAATTTGATCTGTTTACGGCTTACGAATAAATGTTGAAGTGAATAACAGACAGCCAACTAGTAAGTTGCATTCTAATTCAATTCATGCGCCATTCACATACACATGTAACACCTACACCATATTTAGATAACGATACAGATACACGATTAAGATACATTTACAGCTACAGCAGATGACCACAAAATGTGGCATTGTGACAACCGCAGAGACTAAGTCTCTAGTAGAAGCGAAGCAACGACGCAATTTGCATTTTTTTCTACTCTCGTATCATTTATATTACTTTGTATCTTTTTAGTCCCCCTTTCTTTACTCCTCTTAGATCTGCCTCATTGTCTCATTGTATGTATCATTGTTTTCTAATACTAAGTTCACGCTTTGAATAAAATTATTATTTTTGCCAATGCATTTGTTAATGGAATGCATCCCATGTTAAACCGAAGAAGAAGTGAGAGAGAGCGAGAGAGAGAGAGAGAGAGACTAATTTTAAAGACTGTTCAGCTTGTTCTTTACAATAGTAGTTATTTTGAAACAACTACTTAACTTTTTTATTAAGTAATTCTCCAAAACATAATCTTAATCATACGCCTTACTTACTTTAGCAGCTGTTTGTCTACGAAACCCTATCGAATGCCAGATTAACAACTCAAGTACTTACGAACTACATAGTATTTAGGTACTTGTGTACTAGACTCGGTATGTGACCATTGTTCATCGTCTGTATTCTGTAATCTTAATGGGTTTGCGCCCGATTAGCGACTGAGTGTAAAAACAGCTTTTCAGCTGCGATTATGGCCAGTTGAATATTGTCCTTTTCTGTACTTTACTTGACTTCTTGACACTTGGCCATTGTTTCTTAGACAATAGCATAAACTCACTTTTGCAGAAATATCCCCAAGCGTTTCGCGATTTGGATACGGAAAAAGGAACACGCGACGCGTCTATCAGGACTTTCTGTACGAGCACGTGGATTTATTTGATATAAATTTTGAGTGTCGGCAAATCGTAATAATCAAACAAATTGCGCTCGAGTACCGTTACTCGCCAGAGCTCGATTACGACTGTGCACGGCTCTCTGTGGCGGACTCTCAACTGGCAACTGGCAACTGCCTCAGTCTCTGCTGCGACTGCGGCTACGGCTACGGCTATGTCTACTGCTACGGCTGTGACTACGGCGTTTTATTCTTACTGGGAGCACTCGAGCAGCTGTTGATGATGAATGTCAGAATTTATGTATGTACAAAACTACATATGTGTATATGTGTAGGAGAGTGACTGCAGTGTATGTACTACTCATACTTAGCTTGAATAAGAGCTCAATTTTAAATGCAAGTGTATGTGTGTGTGTATGAGTGTGGGTTAATTTGCGCTTTAGCTTTTCATGTGATTGTCATTGAGATTTGAATTAAAATGCATTAAATATCAAGCAACTGCTTGCCAAACTGTTATTATGCATGTAAAACTGCAGCACAGCTTCAATATAGAAAGCAGTTTTAGTGCTTCTAAAACTGTAGCCTATGCTGCACTGTTAACATATACTTATACAGTTCCCTTAAAACTGTATATGCTTGTGCGTTGAGCTTGACATTGTAAACGTGTAGGTTGAATAAATATGCTTATTACATGTAAATGAGATTTTATTCGCCAACTCAAACTGTAGCTTAAGTAAACACAATAAACGCATGCATCTCAAACCGCAAATCTGGAGCAATTTTACAAATTGTTATCAACTAATCGTCATTTAAATTACACACTTAAATTATATATTTATATTGAGTGCATTTAGAGTCTGAAAGGTGTTTATGGAAAAGTAAACAAATCATAAAATAAAACATCGATGATAAGAAATTGACAAGGCTAATCAATGCGGCTAATCGAAGTGATTAGCGCCAAGTGAACCAGTACACACAATTCAACCTATTCTCGAATGTACATTCTTTACAGTTTGAGTGCAAGTAGTTCTCGTTATTAAGCAAATTTTGCATATCACCAGTCAATTGAGAAGCGCCATTCGCTCAAACACACACATATGGAAATTATCACCACCCACGATGCTAGAAATGAAAATGTGACTAGCTGAGGCAATAAAACAATCAAATGTCGTTGCACTAAGCGACAAATGCCCCACTGCTTATTTGGGCGCCTTATTGGATTATGCGAGAGTGGCGTGTCTATATGGATTAGTAATCGGACTTATTAGTGGTGGATGGCGTCAAAGTCGAACGTTCTACTGTGGTTGGCTTATGTTGCAATTTGGCCATAAGCTTGCGTACACGTCTATAAAGCAAACGTCTAAAAGTGGGACAACTCAATTTATCGCTCACACGTTTAACGGCTCGCTTTTGAATTACTGCAGCGTTGCCAGATGCTGAAAATGGCAGCGTTTAACAGCTGTGATGCGTTTATTTAACAGCAATGTTAAAAGCGTATGGTAAGTTTACGTATAGTTGGTAACGCGTCGCGACGCGTCGTTGTGCGCGAAAATTTTAAATGGAAAAACTTGAAATTTTCAAAAATCTGGTAATAAATTGTTTTAAAAGATTTATTTATATCTGTTGTTATAAGATAAACGTGTGGTTAGAAATTTAAATATTGTTGAGTTATTTAAGTGGAAAATCGGAGTCATCGAGTAGTATAAAATCGTCGGCTCTAGATTGTATAAAAATATGATGAGATTGCGAGTGGTGAAACCTACTATCTGCAATTACAAAATAATAAGAATCCCTTTAAGATATATAAGTAACATAAATATTATTAATATTAGCGTACGATCCAAGCCAAACAATCCTGCGACAGTGAAGCCGACTTTTCGATGGATCAATTGGAATGACAAACGAGAGATTTGTAGCATTTATTTATGTTAATAGCGAATGGTAAGTTGGCAGCGCTGGAAGCTGTTAAAATTTAAATAAATTAAGAATTCTGTAAGAAAAAAACTCATTAGTGAATTTGACGTACTTTTATATCGTAGTTTAAATTCTCAAAGTAATACATTACATCTTTTACGGCTTAAAATTTAAGGTCATTAATTAAATTAATTAATAAATAAATTGGTCAAATATAATACGATTTTAAGGTGTATAATCGCCATTAAATAAACACACTTCAAGCTTAGTTTGGCTATATATAGTCCGTATTATTGGTAGATCCGGATTCTTCGACATGATGCGTGGAACGAAACTGTATAAGAATGATGAGGTAGCAAGTGGCGGCGCCAGTTATCTGCAGTAATGGAAGAAGAAACTAATAAATATCAAAACATACGCATATTACATTTTCATACAAACCGTAAAAATCAGCGTACGATCCAAACGAAACAATCCAGCGGCAGTGAAGCTGACTTTCCGATGGGTCAACTGTAAGGATAAGCGAAACAGACGATCCCTCAGTTCCAGATCGTCGGTTATATTGAGAATCTTGTGAACAATAGCCGCGCTGAAGCTGCTATGTCTGATGGTACTGCTGCTGGCTTCCACAATTAGAAATATGATCACAATATACCATAGCATTTGAGTCAAAAAGAAAGCGAAGAACTCATCTGCTTCAAAGTAATCCAGTCGCTTGGGATTCAACAGAGCCTCCAGTATATAAAAGTCATCAAAGAGTATAAACAAAAACGATATGGCAATAATTCCCAAAAGGGGATAGGTGAAATACTCCTCGATAGTTTGGCAAATGTCACAGAGCAAATTATGTATGTTGGACACTTGTCTGATGGCGTACTCTGGATTCTGGCGTATGATGGAGGTAACACTGTAACGCTGCATTGGCGTGCTAATCAGATTACGTAAGCGATGCTCGTAACGCTGATGATTAACCGCCGAATGCATTGGCGATAGTTCCAGGGCGGTGTTCTGCTCTATATGGGCATCCAGAATATCCTGGAGTATCTGTGAATGGTTCAAGTGGAATTCTCATCAAGTATTTAAAGTAGAAATATTTAAAGAGTTCGTTCCATATATAAAAAAAAGGGTAAATATATCTCTAGGATTACTGTTTGGATAAGTCAGTTTTTCGTTTGACATCTAACAATATTGAACTTCTTTTTTTTCACTTTCGAATTGACATGTCAATCCTTTACATTTACATCACTGTGAATATATTTTCCTAATTTCTTATAAAAAAAATATCTTCTTTATATTTTTGATGTCTTTTGTGTTTAACGGATCAATGCAACAATGGAAACTCCAGAAAAGCACATCAACAACGTGGTTTTATTGAAATCCGACGTAATGTCTGGGAAATACTTATTAAAGTGGATTTATCAGGTGACAAATGTAGAAATAAACTCCATTTTTGCCCTTCGATCCGGAGAGGTATACTGCCGTATAATGAACAAGCTATTTCCCAAATCGATGCAATTATCGAATATCATGTGCAACACCGTAAGTGAGGGAGATTTCAAGTCGAACTTTCTGCTGCTACAAAAATGCTTCGACATGCATGCAATAAAAAAGCAAATTCCGTTACATGAACTGATTAAGGGTCGCGGACATTTTGAATTCCTCAGGTGGATAAACAAATTCTATGAGGCCAACGCAACTAATATGGCAGTCGATATCACTGAAAAAGATGTCATGGATTCGACAACAAAATCGTTGGCGATTGATGCGATCTCCAGCAAATCCTTAGAAATAGAAACTATCAGAGACAGACCGGAAAGAATCCTTTTACAGATTGAGAAGCTCGTCCATGACCATAAAAAAGCTGCCAAAGAGCTTTTGCTGAAAATCAATTCAATGAATTTTAATGGCATTGAACCGAACTTGCCGATTGCTGAATTCGAGGAGAAATTTAAAAAATATTTCAAAAATATATTACAAAATATTTCATTTCAAGACATTGAGAATTTATTGTTAACAGTGGAAAAGATTATTAAACTTTTGTTTGGGTAAAGGTATATATAAAATGTAGCTATTTTTTGTTTGTTTTAAGATTTTTTCAAATTTACTCACCTCGTTTACCATGCTGAATCGACTCTGGGCCAAGTGTGTGGTGCAGAGAAACTTAAATACCATTAGGCTAATGTTAATGTGGGGCAGTGCAAAGGCTGTGAAAGTCACGAAAGATGGCGAAATTGTGGCACTGATAAGTAATCCAAAGCTGACACACAAGTAGATCACATTGAAGATCACCATGCCCAAGGAGATTAGGAAACTGAACAGCAAAATGCGCTGATAATCCAACTTGATGCCAAGGCGCACAAAGATCTCATCCACAACGATATTGTTTTGTATGATGCTGACCAGTTTCTGACGCTTGAACATGGCAAATCCAAAGATTGTGGACATGGCAATGATTCCCGTCAGTCGCAAGGTGCTGTCCCCCAACTTGGTGATGTTTGTCTGGAAGAAGTAGCCGATGATGGAGTCGCCTTCCCTGATGGATGTCGCGAAACAGAACACAAAGAACAAATAGTGCACAATGCCAGCCACAAATGAGTACGTGGACGTATGCACATCCTTATCCGCGTTCAGATTGAGTCGAAATGGAGCTAAGCCCACCAGCGAGATATATGTCAGCGGTCGCAGCGATTGGAATACATTATCCGCCTGCGAAATGCCCACCCAGAGCCTTAAAGCCATTTCCTTCTCTTGTTACCACGAATTCACGTTTGCTCGTCTCGCCGGTTCACACTCAACTGGCACAAGGAATTAATGTCGCAATGCCATCATCATAGTCCATATACATACATATATCTAAATCGTTAGCACACCTGAGGAGCACAAGTCGTTTGGACAAGTGGACGGCATTAAAAGCTAATATCAATAGCCGCAAATATTTAATTAAGCTTAAACGTGTAACATAACGTTATAAAAGCTGCCTGCTATGGAAGGGGGTTCACTTTGCTGCTAGGCATTTCGCAATAAATGAATTGCGAGCTATATATCCTATCCCATTCACATTCCCAGTCCATATTTTACACGTCGAGGAGTATACAAAAATTAAATGACAGCACCCGAGCATTTAAAAGTGAACATGGGAGGAATGAAAAGTAAAAGCAATATTCTAAATAATACAACAACAGTATATAATTAGCCACAAAGTTGCAGCATTCAAAAAATTTTAATGATTTTCAAGTCGATAGATTAGCCTTGCATATTTTTAAATAACTTGCTTTAAAAAAAAGGTGTGAATAAATAAAGAGAAAATGAATAAGTATAATTGGCAAAAAAAAATTATAACTGTACATTAAACACATAAGTTTATGTGAAACAAAAGAAAACTGTAATAAATTTAATTTCTCGTAATTCCCATTTTCATTTATCCAGTTACAAGAGACATTTCGAATTTTTTTATCATACTCGCAATTAACTAATTATTTTTTGCGCTGATAATCAGTTTAATGCTAATAATTGATCTATAAACATACAAGAATATTGAATGCAAAAGCAACAGCTATAGAATCCACTTAATATTATTTGCAGCACACCATAGGACGTACTCATTTCAATTTCATCATTTTCCAGAACCTGTCGGGAAACTGTCCGCTAATTAGCTAAGCCGTTCGGTTAGTAATATTATGTAATGCCTCACAGCATTCGAAACCATTTGCGTTCTCACTGCTGGGCGAATTCGATGTAAACTGCAGCAGAATAATGAGATAAGTAGTCAGAGCTCCGCTGATCTAAAGGAATTAAACGAAATGAATTTAAGATGTTGACAGACTAAACGAATTTGCACTTACTGTAAAGTATAGTGTGCGATCAATGTTGAAGAGTCCTGCAGCTGTAAAGTTGATCTTCAGATGCATCAGTTGCATGGAGAATTGTTGCAGCTTCTCTCTCACCTCGGCACTCTTCGTCCTGTTGAGAAGTGAGTGCACAATGCCGCCAGTTTTCTCACTCTTCTTGATAGCCCGATTACTGCCCTCGACGATCGATATGATCGCAATCAGATACAAGATCATTTGGCATGAGAAAAAGGTAACAAATTCAACGGTCTTGAATTTGCTCTCTCGCTTTGATTTGCCAAGTAAAGTTTCTAGCACATAATAAGCGTCAAAGACAATGATCAGAAAGGCAATTGAAATGATCGTGAGCAGTTGATAGGTGAAATATTTGTTGGCCGTTGCAGCTGCCTCGCAGATCAGATGATGTATCTCCATGGACTCTTGAATGATTTCAGCTGGATCCTTGGTCACAATGGTGTACATCGAAAAGGAGTCCAGGCATTGCAGAGATCGCTGCTTCTGGACGGCCTTAATGCTGCGTGTGTCCCACTGGTGAGCGAGGTTCTTTAACACCTGAAAGAAAGAAAGAATGTCTATTATTAAATGTAATAAAAAAAGAATGAAAAGTTCTCCTCAGACCTCATTCAATGCGCTGAAGTAAATGCGTAGTTTAATGAACAATCCACAGACAAGTATGCAAACAGCACAAATTATAAAATTGGGCGAAAAATAACTGAGAATTGCCAAGTTAGACATATAATTCTTGGCGATTGTAAAGACCTTAAAGTAACTGTAGCCCACAAAGATTAGAAGTGTGCTTAGAAGAAACGCAGCCAAGCCATTGATTTGATAAGCGGCTTGGATCTGCCTAAAGTTGATTCCCACACGAGGAAATAATTCACTTTCCAGACTGTTAAACAACTTCATCAGATATACCAATTCCTCGCGGTTCACGAATGAGAAAACCAACACTGCTATAATGCCAAAGACGCCATTAAACATTTCCAAATCGGCAGTTAATCTGGACAGATTTGTCAATGACAAATTGCTCATCATTGTACGGCGTTCAATAATACTACAATAGAAGTTGAGCATATAAAAACAGATGCGAACAATAATGTTGACTAAACCGATCCACGAAATGCGTAAACATCCCGCTGCCGAACTGTCCACATAATACGGGACAAGGCCAAAGAACAGGGCCAGGCCAAAGGTCACACGGTAACAGCCGTAGACGTTTTCAGGTCGCGCCAGTCTATCTAAATACTTTGAAAGCCACATGGCGTATGAGCAATGTCCTCAATTGAGTTCCCTTGCAGTGTGAAAGATATACCATCTTCGAGATGGTTATGATTACGCTTTATTAATTCATTAAAAAGGCGGTCAGCAAATATGTCAACTGAACTAAAGGTCGAAGCTAAATGATACACTGATCGAAAGGAGGATATGTGAGCAGCTGTATTATAATCGAAGGGAGAGAGAGATACAAAAATTATTATTATTACTTATTTATTATACTTATGAGTTGACCCTAATTTCTTCAATGACATTACTATTGTTTAGGTGACTATTCCTTAGGTAATATCTGCTCTTGACCCAGAATAATAAAACCAAATTAAGTTCCTAATTCATTAGCTACTTAATATTTCTTTATTACGATATAGTAAACATAGCTTGACGCAGATCAACTTCTTGAAATGGAAATTATTCTAGAGGTTAAATTATAGAATATTGTAAGATCTAAAAAGAATTGATATGTTTATGTCAAGTTTATTTGTTACTCCGCGCAGAAATGTAAGCTAACTAAAAGTTTTAAACACATTTTTCTCAAATCTCTAAACATTTTTAAAACTTAAGAATTTATTTAAAAAAAAATATGTGGTATTTACTCCTAAATTATATGTTTTTATTCATCTTCTACTATAAGTGCCATCCCTTACCTTATTTAAAGCTGCAAAGTGCTGCCAGCAACGATGAAGGATTGCTGCAAAGAGCACAACGATGCTGAGCAGAAAGACCTGCGGCACATAGAAGGCCACAGTGGCTGTATAAATCGGCTGAACATTGTTCAAGAGCAGCATGCAAATGGAACTAATCAAATATCCCAACTGTATGACGGAAATGAGAATGAGTTGTGTGTGCCGTAGTCTCATTATTCGAGGATAATTGAAGCAGACGCCCAGATTGAGCAGCCGATCATCAACGTAAGCAATCAGATCAAAGAGTTCAATCAACAAACGAACTTGAAGTCCGCAGCAGAGAAACAGAGTGAACATGCCCACCAATCCAATGAATTTCTGCAGCGAGTCTCCGGCTTGAGAGATGGGCGACTTGAAGAAATATCCCACAATGCTCTCCTCCTCGATGAGGGCAGTGAGAAAGCAGTAGCCAAAGAAACTCAGCTGAAGTAGGGCATTTAAATAGCCAAGGCGACTCAGTTGAAAATGCCGTGCTCCAGTTTCGCCCCTCAGCAGGAAGGGTGTCAGCCCCAGAAGATAGGTGAATAAAAGTAACGTCTGCTCTGCGCCGTAAGCATCGCGTGGTCTAAACAATTCCCTCCAAATTGGCCACATGACGAATTAAAAGAAAACTGATTTGCCAAGCGACTGTGGAGCAGCTTTTATAGACACGACTCGACAATTGTTTCACCTGGTTAAGCTATGGAGTTTAAAACCTTGAACTACTCAGAACTTTTTGTAATGGGAAACCTGTCACAGCAGACACTTCCTTTTTTGTTGATGGCAGTTTTTGTTTTCTTATTTGTTTGTTTTCGTTATGAAATTATAAAGTGTGGTCGAAGCAGGGTTAACGAAACGTTTATGGTGTCAAAATTGGCGGGTTGAGCTAATTAAATTAATTAAATTGGTCATGCGCTAATAAACGACTCTCTGACTATCAAGCAGCCAGCTTTAAAGCGCTTATAGTATTTTCTTCAAAGGGAACTATTAACTTTCTTTATGGTAATTAATTTGAAAACTCCTGACTTTTTAATATATGCGTGTAAAATTTAAAACGCGTCAAATAAAAGATATGTATAATCAGCATTAAAATAGTCAAAAAAAATATAATAAAATGGGATCACTGAAAAAATTCCTAAAGAAACCCGATAATCAAATTATTTACGGAAAAGGAATTGACCAACCATAACTTAATTTAGTATTTTGTTTGAGAAAATTCCGGATAACCGAACTTCTGACACCGCTCAAATTGACTTTATCCCAGAATTCCGGATTTTTTTTCTGTGTACCAAAACCTTACCTTGTTGACCATCACGAGTCGCATTTCGACGAGATATGTGAAGCAGGAGAACATGGTTACGGAGACAGCGATCACCGTGTGCTGGACCATGAATGTGAAATGCAGTGCCACACTGGGAGATACATCCGAGGAGTATAGAAGCCCAAAAGTGCTCCAGGAAAAGGAGAAGTTGACAAACAACATGGAGATCATGATGGCATAGCTGAATCGCAGGACTTTACTGTACATGATCTTGATGCCGACACTCTGCAGTTGATGGTCCATGGTGTGAAACTTTTGCAGGCACTGTTCCAGGCGATGCTTCGGCAGAATGGCCGTCAGATAGATGACAGTAACGCCAATCAGGCCACTTGTAATCTGCAGCATATCGCCAAAATAGGTAATCCTCGAGCGGAAGAAATAACTGGCAACGGATTCGCAATTATTGCAAATGGTTATGATATAGCTGACACCATAAAGTACTATATGAAGGATGCCATTAATCCAACCGAACCAGGATTTCTTAATCTCCCTTTGGCCAGTTTCATTATTGCGACAGATATAAAACGAAGTCAGTCCATATAAATGGGTCACGAAGAAGAGCGGACGAAGAGCCTCGTAGAGTTGCTTGGCGGACAGCAGACGACGCCAGCGACGCCTCAAAGGATGTGGAAGCTCAACTTCCACATCAGTATCCTTCTTGACATCCATCCTTTGGGTCTCGTTCTCGTTGTCGTTGTCTCCGTCTGGTCGGTTGAAAGTTTACGCGTCAACTGAACCCGAGAAGCGACAACAATTTGCATGTTTCCGACGCAGACGTCGACGTTGACACCGACGTCGACATCGACGCCTTTCTAATGAGGTGGGGCACACATTTCATTCATTTTCATATTCATTTCCATTTTTACTGTCCATTGTCCATTGGCTTTAAGCAAATAATTCTAGAATTTTTATGTGATAATGAAACATACAAACGTGTATGTCAAGCATTTTATACTACTCGTATTAGCTTAAACTGTTGCACTTTAATTAATGCCCATTTAGAGGTGAATGGCAACTCTCCCTCCCTGGGGACCCACTTAACACAGGAGTATAATTAGAGGTGCGATTTACCTGACGCGTTTCCTACTTACTCAATAAACGACAGCCAGTATTGTTATGCCCCCAATTCGTTGACGAATATATAATCCACATAAAAGAGGCTTCTGCACAAAGTGAGTGTTGGGTAATTGGTAAAACTATGGTAGGCAGATACTTCTATGCTTAGCTGATATAAATTGAATATGTAAACAGCATTCTAGATATCTCATATTCTCCACAGACATTTTATTTGATTTAAAAAATGTAATGATTAGAATGAAGAGAAACATAAGTTGGACTACAAAATGTCAAGAGTTAAATAAATAATTTAATATTCGTTTCCATAATCGTAAAAATTAGTGAACATAATGAAGTTTATGATTTCCACGAATGAACTTCGATATGTTCGCTTGAGTTTACGATACTTGTTTAGTGGGAATTTATCAAATGAGCTGAAAATGGACAACTACTCATATAAAAGCTCGTAAAAGACGAATAAGATTTGCCCATCAAGTGTGGGAGCTAACGTGGCTAACAGGGTATAAAATGCATAAAAGACGTAAAAGGGCAATAAGGAACAGAATAAAATATGCAAAGGTTTTGACTTTTGTGTAAAAATTAACAAGGAGCGACATTTGATGATGAAATTTTATGAATATTATTTCACTTTGGTGTCGTTAATGGGTATTTAAGATATACTCGAGTTAAGGTATATAGGTAAGTTTATGACAATAATACATTTTTGCCAAAAATACTTATAAATTTTAGTGGCAGGCAATTACTTTGTTAATTTCTAATGCGCAGCATTTTTTAAACTATTGCCCATTTCCGAGAAGACCTCACTCTAAAGGATATCAAATGCATATCGGTTTCTGTTTGCCAAATATGTTTGTGAATTAATAAAAATTTATTAGTCGCATATTTGTTTATTTTATATTGAGGGATTTTATTTCTTTGCTCACTGAACGTACCGAAAGTAACGCGAATAGTTATAAATTTTGGGATAATTATCTTTATTCACCAAGAAAATATTTCTAGAATGTATCTAAAATATTTCCTACTTTTCTTTTTATTCCTAAGCTAAAATGGGGCGGTCTGTTAAATATATAAACTATTCAAAATCTCAGTAGAATCTCTCTACGTAATCAATTTGTAAGTACACAATTCAGTGAGCCATCAAAAATAAAATGATAAGCAAATATTTATTAGACTGAAGCGCATTGGATTTACATAAACTAATATCACGTTTGATTTGAGGTCAAGCTATAAAATAGATTCCCTTTCTGCAAATCGCAAAGAGTAGTTGTTTGTGGATTGCAGGACAATAACCTGATGGAGGAAATCGCTTACCTGATTGACGATACTCAAACGTCGCTCGAAGCTGAAGGCAATCACGCAGAACAAACAAATCGCAATGGATACCACCGAGTGTTGCAGGAAGAAGGTCATGCAGACGCAGAAAGAGGGCGTGACCCCAAGAGAGACAAGCAGCCGGAACACGCCCACAAAATATACGCCCAAGATGAGCAACTTGAAGACGAGCAAAAGAATAGAATATCTGAAGATCCGTGAGTATTTTACACGTATTCCAATATTGGAGAAGTTCGTGTCGAGACTGTGTAGAATTGTCAGAGTTCCGAGCAGCTTGCAACGTTTCAAAATGGCCGAGGTATAAATCACAGCACCCGCGATAAGTCCATTAAAGATCTGCAGACGATCGCCAATTGTGGAAATCTCGGTGCGAAAAAAGTAACCCACAATGGACTCGCCCTGCCGCAGCGAGGAGATGTAACAGAAGCCGCACAAAACGATGTAAACAAAAATGTTGAAGATGCCAAAGCACGACATCTTCAGATAGGACTCGCCCATCTTCCGACGCACCACATGGAACGGTGTCAGACCGTACAGAAATGTAAGGAAAAATAACGGACGCAGTGCCTCATAGACCTGCGAGGATATAAAATATTTGCGCACACGACGCAGAGCTGTGGACATTTTAGACGAGTTAACGAGACCACACAACCGTCGGGCTCAAAGTGACAGTTCGAACTGCAGCCAGGATACGAGAACGAAGCGCGTAAACAAAACATGGAGCAAAATAAAAATGTACATATATAAAAAAAGTTCTTCTTCTCTTACCGGAAGTGTAAACGAAGCAACAGCGTGTGCGATGGGCTCATAATGAAGTTCATTATCGAGACGAATTTCATTATGGCGTTGTGAGAGCAGCAGGGACAACAACAAGTGTCCAACAAGTGTGCAAATGTCCTTCGTGTGGAGCATCTTCTCTCACTTTAAGTAATCATATTGTCGGACAGACGCCGTTGGCTGTGTTTAATTTAGTTGTTAGCATAAACAAGTTTATCAGCATTTTGCCAGCTGATAATGATGATGATGATGTTAAGAATGAGAGCTGGCTGGGATAGTATTAAACAGTGACGAGTCATGAAGCACAATAACCAAACAATTAATTACATTTTTAATGTATACTTTTATATTTTAGACATTGCAAACTAGAGCTCTATAAAGAAATATTAAAATATTAATTAATAAGGAATCTGAGTCAAAGCAGCCTCGTTTTCCTTTTATTAATAAACTATTCACGGACACATTATTAACGTGAGTCGACTGGCTTACTGGCAGCATACATAGCTGACAGTTTTGACTAGACACTCAAGTCACAATTACATTCACATTCACAGTCACACTCAGCTGCACCGCAATACGAGGCGTATGCGCAATGTTGAATAGTATGTGGTGAAAGCCAGAGAGAATGAGAAAGATATATAGCGAGTGAGATATAGAGAGAGAGATAGAAAATCATCCTTTGGGCCATATGCTGATCGGTTTGTTGTTGTTACTGTTGGCTGCCTTGTGCGCATGCATAATTTATTGCATTTATGGAGCGTGGCATGCGAAACAAGTAGATTGTTAATATGCGATGACAATTTGAGTGACGTGATGTGAGTTTCCCGTAAACAGTACGTCCAGGCGACATTTTGGGAATTATCAAGCGCCAAATTAAAATTTTGTTGCGGGTATTGTTATTTTACGAATACAAGCATCCTTTTTTTAACTATTCAGAATTTGTAAATGAGTATAGAAATGTCGGCTTAAATACATTTGAGTCTCAGGCTGCATACTTTTAGGCGGCAGCTCAAAAACAAATAAAACAGATAACGAATATTACGTATCCGTAAGAATCGAAAATAATAGATTTAAAGAAATGACGATAAGTTCGACGTTATGATGCAATGCAACTGCCGAATTTAATTTCATTTTTTTTTTGATTCGACATAACATGATGATAATGTTCCCTATTTTTATTGTTGCATTGCCTAGCTATTTTCGTTTATTAATCAATGAATATAACATGCTATAAATTAGTTAGAAATTTTCAAAATATTATTAAAATAAAAAAAAAAATAAAATTTCACATTTTTAAATAAAATTGTAGACAGAATTGCTAAATAATTGTCACATTTGTAAAATTATGTTAATCTCCATAACTTGGAACTCACCCTATGCAATCTAGATATTCGGCGTCGCATCGCCAGGGCCAGCATACAGAACATGACAATGGACATGGACACGGTGACCAGTTCATAGATCATGATGAAGGTCAGCTGCCAAGACACGCCCATGTGAGCAAAGCAGGCCAAGCAGACGACAATGATGGTGCCATCCAGAGTCAAGATTACGAAAAACATTTTCCAAGACTCGAACTGAACTTGGGGATAATCCACGGCACAGTTCAAGTGCAGCAGATGTCGATCGACCCTCACCAGATTCTCAATAGTGCGACGTAGATGATGACGCAAGAAGAGAGGCGCTATGAAGATCAACACGGCAGCTATGATGCCGGCGATATCGTGGATTCGGGTGCTCATCTGGGAGATGTGATTGCTCATGAAGTAGCCAATGAGGGATTCACTGTTGAGGTTGGCGTGAGTGTAGCAATAGGCGACGATTAGCCAGCGACTGATGGCATTCGCGAATCCATACCAAGATTCACGCATCACACGCTCGCGGTGGTAACCGTCGCGGGTGACATGGTACGGGGTTATGCCCAGGACCAGGGCCATGCCAATGAGGACCCTTATGCTGCCATATAAATCCCTAGCCCGAAAGATGCGATTCCAAATGCGCTGCCACAAGCTCGGCGGCCTCAAATCAATGTGGCCCGCCATGTTGTCGTGATGGAACTGAATGAAATTGAAATTGACAAATGTTGCATACCTTCCGGGGCACACACCTAATCATCTCATCGCGTCCTTCTTTTATCACTGAGCAAATATCGCGCCCTCTAATCGCATTGATGTAATTAGGCCCAATATCAATCGGAATTACAAATAAAAATGTCAAATGAGCAATGAAATGGATTAAATTTGTTGTTGCTGTTCTTATCAGCCTTACTTAGCTTTTGTATTAATGCCTAATGACAGCTCACTTCTCTATAAAGTCTTGTTTTTCAGTTACAGTCCACAGTCGTTTCGCCAGGTTAACTAGAATCGGAATATTCCAAGCCGAAGTTCGTCTATGAAGTAGACATATTAATTGCATACTTTTAGGAGCGAATTTTAATGAATAGAAAAAAAATTTTATTTGTTAATCCAAGTGAGATTTAAAGTAATATAAGCTATTATTAGCTATCAAAAAAAATTAAAATAAAAAACTGAAAATGTATTGAAAAATTTTGAAGTGTCTAAAAGTATTCAAAAAATTTAATTGAGACTCTTTTTGTTAGTAGTGCGGAGAACCCAAAAAAAAATCATTTAGATCATTTTTTTTTTATGATATCTGTCTATTTATTTTTTGCATTTAAAGTCCCGTATATTTTACAATTATTCATTATTATACTTTTTATTTGTTTAAATATTACTCTAAACCAGTTATCACTCTGAGAGCACACACACAATGCGAAACTAACGAAGCTCGTGCACCATGTGGATGCCACATCAACGGCAACTGTGCTGCATCTCCAACAATGCAAAGTCGATTGCATAATGAGAGCAGCTTAATGAGCTGACAGCGTCAACAGATTCCGATTCCGATGCAGCTTTAACTTCAACCCCAAAGCATCGTGCATACGAATCTATGGAAAATGCAACAAATCATGTGCCTCGCTTAGAATTTTGTCGCACAATTTGCCAGCACAGAAATGGCTAACACAACAACAGCTACAGCAACCAAAAATAGCAACACCACACAGCTATAACAATAACAATAACAAATAACAATAATAATAACAATAGGAAAATAACAAATGCAACCGCCGTGGAAGGTCTGTAACTTGTCTGGGACTGAGTCGGAGTCGGAGTCTGAATTTAAATCTGGTTGGCTGTTTCACTTTTCTGGTCTCTGTCGCTGCCTCTGTCGCTGCTTCTGCCTCCCATGACAATGGCGACGACGATGTCATGCCACAAAGTCCCCAAGATGCCGCTGCGTATGTTGCACAGTCAATGAGGCATGTGGCAGACTCGAGTTGCATATCAATTTCACATAGTGCGGCGCTCATTTCGGAATTGGTATTTGGCGGCAGATGACGTTAGCTGATTAATGTTATCGCTGTGAACATCCAGAGATATTGTCAAATAATTGATAAGCCAAGAAATTGTAAATTGATAATAAAATAAGTAAAAATTGTAAGCATACATTATTTGTGGTTTTTATTTTCACTCGGAAATAAAACTATCTCGATACTCAAGAAATATACTTTTGAAAAGTTTTTTTAATATGAATTTTTTTTAAAGAAATCAGAGATAAATGGTTCCAATATATAATATTAGATACGAAATATCAATGTAAAGAGTACTGGAGTCTACAAAAATAAAATATTTTATTTTATCAATTTATTTGATTTATTTTTTATTATTTATTGTTGCTATTTATAATTCAAACAGGGTATCTATAGCTTTGTTACATTATTTGTTATAATACAATTGCCCTCAGTTGAACTGCAGCATTCAAAAATAGAAAACATTTGATAAGAAAAATAAAAGCGCCACCTGGCGGTACAAATATGCAGTAGAACTGCTTTCAGTGATAAGAATAAACAATTTAAAAGCCTGGAATGAGTTCAATCCTAAGTGGAGGCACGTTATTTGGCTGATAAGCACTAAGCCCTAGGTCCCGTTATCAGCCACAGTTGACCCAAAAGGTCAGAGAAGACAAAACAATATGAGATTGGGAATCTTCATGGGCAGCTGCTGTGCTGAGATTTGGTTTAGTTTTCAATTTCGTTTCAAATGTGGCGCACGGGATTTATAAGGCAGGCAGCTCGCCAGGATTTGAGGCGCCATCTGGGCAGCAAGGCCGCAGCAGCTCCAACGCTGCCACAATCGGCGGATGTGGTGGTGATTGGCGGTGGCTCCGCGGGCTGCCACACACTCTACCATCTGGCCAAGCGGGGCGTGAGGGCGGTGCTCCTGGAGCGTGCCCAGCTCACAGCTGGCACCACATGGCACACGGCGGGCTTGCTGTGGCGTCTGCGTCCCAGTGACGTGGACATCCAGCTGCTGGCCAACTCGAGGAACATGCTGCGTCAACTGGAGGCGGAGACGGGCCTCGATCCGGGCTGGATACAGAACGGCGGCATCTTCATTGCCCACAACGAGACGCGGCTCGATGAGTATCGACGATTGGCGACCGTGGGCAAAGCCCTGGGCATTGAGAACGAAATTCTCTCGCCGGAGGAGACGCAGAAACTGTTCCCGCTGCTCGATCCAAAGGCATTCATTGGAGCACTGTATTCTCCGGGCGATGGCGTCATGGATCCCGCCATGCTGTGCACAGCGCTGAGGCGAGCGGCGACTGCGAATGGCGGCCAGGTGATTGAAAACTGTGATGTGCAGGAGATTCTCGTCGAGGACGGAGCACGTGGCAAGAAGGTAGTGGGCGTGGCGACACCCTTTGGCAACATACGCACCGAGACGGTGGTGAATGCCACCGGAGTGTGGGGCCGAGATTTGGTGGCTCGTCATGGCTCCCACCTGCCCCTGTTGCCCATGAAGCATGCCTACATTGTCTCCGAATCGATTTCGGGAGTGCGTGGTCTGCCCAACATACGAGATCACGACTACTCGACATATTTCCGCATTCAAGGCGATGCCATCTGCATGGGAGGCTACGAGCCAAATCCCATACTGCTCGACCCCGTGGCCAAGGACTTCCACTTTGGCCTCTACGAGTTGGACTGGTCCGTGTTCGAGACACACGTGGAGGGAGCGCACAAATTGTGTCCGGAATACGCCAAGTATGGCGTGAAGAGCACAGTCTGCGGCCCGGAATCCTTTACGCCGGATCACAAGCCTCTGATGGGCCCCGATCCCATTGTCTCGGGTCTCATGCACAATTGCGGCTTCAACTCCGCTGGCATGATGTTTGGCGGTGGTTGTGGCGAGCAAATGGCCTTGTGGATCATCAATGGGCAGCCGGATGTGCCCATGTTCAGCTTCGACCTGCGACGATTCACTCAGGAGCAGGGCAAGGCCACCAAGTGGATAGCCGAGAAGTCGCACGAGAGTTACGTGAAAAACTACAGCATGGTCTTCAAGTACGATCAGCCGCTGGCCGGACGTGACTTCCAGAAGGATCCGCTGCACGAGCAGATGCTGCAGGCCAACGCCTTCATGGAGGAGAAACAGGGCTGGGAGCGACCGGGTTTCTTCCTGGGCAACCAGGTGGACAAGGCGGCGGTGCTGCCCTACGATTGGTATGGAAGCTACGAGCATGCTCGGCACAAGGACAGCAACTACGAGCGCATCCTGGACGGAGATCTCAAGTACAACAGCTTCTCGGAACATCATGATTTGGTAAGATAACCATTAATAAAATTACGGATATTTAATTACTCATCCTGGGCAGAAAAGTGTTTGAAAGCTTTGCGCAAAATTTCGTAATAGATTGTAGCAGGCATTTTTGGCCTAATTAATTATATGATGATTATATGCTCCTATCGGCTTTATCAGTTGCTTTGACTTATAACTTTTTTGATTGCCCTCTTTAGAGTATAAAATTTAAATTAACATATTATTTATTTTAAAAGCTCATCTTAAATACTAGGTCTTAATAATATTTACACTTTAGGTTTATACGATAACTAAAACTACTTTAAATTTGTAATGAAAACAAGATCGATTTTAAATACACATTTTTTTTGAGGTAGATCATTTGAAATTGGAATGCAGATAAAAAATTTTAATTTAAAAGAAAGTAAAGAGGTGCCAAAACAATACACAATAATATTTTCAGTAGTGCGAAAAACTTGAACTAAACTTTAAATTGAATATTAACGATTCAGATAATGATTTAGATTTGCGTTCAAATTAAGTTAAGGGAAGTAGAAGTATTTCAATGGTTTTGTATATTTTTGAGTGTGCAAATACTAAGTACTTTTTGGCAGGGACCTTACCTTTTATAAGTTTTAAAATAAAAATTGCAAATTAACAATTATTTTCAAATTTGTATTTCAAAGTAACGAATACTTATTTAAAAAGTATAAAATAATCATTAAAATTCAATTTTTCATTAACTACACTTATTATTTAATTAAATAACACTTATTTCTGATTCTTTCAATAAAAATAAAAATTAAGTGTTATTTTTGATGTATGTTTTAAAAGTTACAAATAAGAGTTAATCCGTAACTTTTATTTTAAAAATCAACATAATTAAAAATTGTATTTTAATGATTATTTTTGACCATTTTACTGTAGCATATTTCCTTCACATAGATTTTTTAGTTATATGTGTTCCCTGCTTTTTGGGTATCTAAGTGCAGGGTGTCTCTCAGTCTGTCAAACTCAACTACAACTAAAACGCATTCCCCTTTCAGATTGGCGCTGAGGCCCTTGCCTGTCGCAACAATGCTGTGGTCTTCAACATGAGCTACTTCGCCAAGCTGCTGCTGGAAGGTCCTCAGGCCCAAAAGGCGGCCGATTGGCTCTTCTCGGCCAACACGAATCGCGATCCCAGCAAGTAAGTCGAGTCTCCTTAAGATGTCTGAATGATTACTGACAACTGTCCACTTCCAGAACTGTGTACACTTGTGCCCTCAACGATGCTGGCGGCGTGGAGGCGGATGTGACCATCAGTCGCTTAACCTCCGGGTCTGGACAGCTGCACGATCCCAAGTTCGAGGGTCAGGGCTTTTATATTGTGGCTGGAGGCGCCTCGGCCTATTATACTTACAGCACTTTGCTCGGAGAGATGCGACGCAAGGGCTTTGATGCCAAGTTGAGTGACATTACGGCGGAGCTGGGCGTCATCTCCATACAGGGACCGAATTCCCGCAAGATTCTTCAGCCACTGCTCGACTGCGAACTGTCGGATGAACAGTTGCCCCCCAACAGCACCAGGTTGGCCAAGTGCAATGGCATCGGACTCCGTCTGCTGCGCGTCAGTTTCGTGGGTGAACTCGGATATGAACTCCATGTGCCCAAGCAGGACTGTGTCGCCGTCTACAAATCCCTGATGGCTGCTGGAGCGGCACAGAATCTGAGAGATGCCGGCTACAGGGCGCTGTATGCGCTCAGCAGCGAGAAGGGCTATCATCTGTGGAGCTACGACCTGCGATCGGATGACACCCCCCTGGAGGCAGGTCTCGGCTTCACCTGCCGCAAGCAGGGCGACTATCGCGGACGGGCTGCCGTGGACCGTCAGCGTGCCGAGGGCATCAAGCGGCGCATGGTCTACCTCACACTCCGGGACCAGGTGCCCATTTGGGGTCTCGAGGGCGTCTATCGCAATGGGCAACCCGTGGGCGTGCTCAGACGCGCTGAATACGCCTACACGCTGGGCAAGTCTCTGGGCCAGGCTTACATCACGCGCAGCGATGGCCAAACGGTCGACGTCAACTACATCAAGGCGGGCGACTACGAGGTGGACATTCTGGGCAAGCGCTACAAGGCGGACTGCCATCTGCGCAGTCCCTTCGATCCCAGCGGACTGCGTGCTTTGGGCAAATACGAATAAAAGCAAATGACAAAAAGAGTTAGAGAAATAAATTAAAAAAAAATATAATTAAAGGATTCTTTTGATTTATAAATAAATATTTTTGAAGATATTCAGAATTAGATAATCACAATTTAAAAATCGACAAAATAATATCGAGTCGAGTCGTCGATCTATCGGCAAATAATTTCGATATATCCGGTTTTTCCCAATTTTTTCTTTATAATTTTTAAAACTTAATTGTAATAAAAACATATATTATAGGTCAAACAATTTTAAAATTCACATTAGCAGAAAAATCAAAAAATTTTCATAAAATTACAATTTTGATGTATAGCTCACACTGATAAAATTTACATTTTCTAAAGCAGCGGTGGGCACGCAGTGGCTCCGGGAGCAGAGGCTGCTCCCAACTTAGATAGACTCTAATAGGGTTGTTGTTGTTGATGTTGTAGTGCTCCCGAATTCAGATTTCGTGCTTACCGCTGCCGTAAAGAAATCGGCTAAGTTTTGACCAAGCTATAAGAGCTCAAATTTTTTTTGAAAGTGAACTCTATTCTAAGCCCAAATTAGAACCTGCAAAACAAATTTGGTGTCTCTGACTGTGAGAATATCTTACCTAAACAGTTTGACAAACATATAAGGCTAAATCAAATGTGCTGAACTTACATTTTTGTATTTTCTGAAATGAATGCAGTGTATAGAAATATTCCATTAACATATTTTACTCTTGGTTATGCATTTGTCAAGCACTGAACTTTGTCTATTTATAAGTACACATATTTATGTTTTACTAGCAAATTGTGTGCAAAAACGTATTTAAACAAACCCAAAGCGTTGGCAATATGAAGGTTCTTCAAATAATAAGTCAACATCTGTGACGATTGCTCTTTGGTTTTGTTTGACTTGCTTCGGTAAATTGGCATGGAGTTTGTTTTATATTAAAGACACATCCTTGAACAATCTTGAATTCTATTTTTATAGTTTCAAAAATAATAATAATAAAAGCAAATTGTTGCAATTTAATTCAGGGTCAATGGAAAATGTTTGGATAAACTTGAACTGGCCGACAATTAAATTGTGTACCACATCGATTGCACAGTGTGACGAAACTGTGAATAAATGAGAGTTGAATTGAGGAGTTGATTCAGTTTCGACTCGAGTCTTGAACTTTTGTTACAGAATCCCAAAAGCTCGGAACGTGATGGGCAAAGCAAAGTCAGTCAGTGGGTTATGGTTATTAAGTTGCAACATCCACAACCACAGATATATACAAGTCAAGTTAATTAGCTCCCTCAATAGCAATAACAGCAGCCACCAAAGAGTTGGAGTCTGAGTTAATTATGGCCTCATAATATGATGTTATTGTAATTTATCATTGTTTACGCTTTGTGCGCGCACTTCTTGAAGATTCTGCCGCTAAACGGCCTTGTCAAATACTGAACAAGGGGAAGGGGTGAGGAAGACGCCCAAGGGTCTGAGTAATGATATTTAACCATAATGCCAATTAAATGACAACATTTCTCTAACAATACTCCAAATACGCGCCATGTCGAAATGTTACATAATTCCCCAAAGCAGACACTTCGCAATAAGTTGAATGCAATTAAAAATTGTCGTGCTTAATGACAAAGATGTCAAATAGCTGATTAAGCCCACCAATTCAGGTGTGGGATGAGGCAGAGAAAAGTGAAAAGCAACCTACACTGTGAACCATATAAACAAACAAAAATCCAGACAGACAGTCAAACTACGTAAGGGCGAATCGACAGCTGCCAGAAAAAAAGTTATATTTAATGTATAGAGTTATTATTAGAAATTTTAATTAAATAGATTTTTTAGTTATTGGATCTGAATAAGACGAATAAGCTACAATAAATGAAGTTCGAATTGAAATCATTTGAGATCGACTTAGGGATGCTTCACTGCTTAGTAATACAACGCGTAATTGTTAAGGCCACGGGCAGTTGACTTCATGGTAAGCGGCTTTAATATCAGCCCAGTTTTTGTGAGACCCAATTTTAAATTGGCTTCATTGCCAGCTGGCGGGGATCGTTTGGTGGGGGCCCCCTTTCAAATCTAATAATGGATAAGGAGAGAGGAGCAGCAGCTCTCTAGGCAGTCTGATCTTTTCTTTTGCAAGTCAACTATATCGACAGATGGACAGTCAGATTGCTGGCAAGCATTCAAGTCGAGCCACTTCAAGTTCAAGTTCAAACTCCATCATTAACAAACTGCAATTTGGCAATGTTCACACTTAATGAATTCACACATTTTCTGCCCGTTGCCACCGGATGAAGATGGTGATGGTGATGCTGCTCATTGGTGACTGCTGCCGTTTATTGTGGATGCTGCATAAATCACTTCAACGAATGCGCTCAAAGTCAAGACGCACTGAAAGAAGATGCACGGCAATAACAGCTTTGAATACAATTTTCAATGATTTCAAATCATAAAATAGATGCCGCAGTCACTTGAGATCTACGAATTGCAATTAAGCAAGTAGATGTGACTGGAAAAAAAGTGATAGACTAAAAGATACCTGATGCTGAAATATGTTCACAACTACCTATTTATTTTAGCAGATAACCTGTAGTTGAATCATATTTAAGTTAATAAATCTTTAATAATTTTTTCGAGATTAAATATCTTGAATTATTGAAGTACATTCAAACACCCAAATCTAACACTTTTTGCTTACAGGGTATCAAAATTAATGTACTCAATGACCTTACAGCAACTGTTGCCATAATTTTCGATGTTTGTAATACATTTGAAGATGCGCTTGTGACTCCCAAAGTGCGTGCAATGTAACTTACCTTGTTGTTCTCCAGCTGAACTTGAATATTGAAAGTGAACA
This sequence comes from Drosophila recens, assembly GCA_037043495.1. Lineage (NCBI taxonomy): Eukaryota > Metazoa > Arthropoda > Insecta > Diptera > Drosophilidae > Drosophila > Drosophila recens. Next base: position 624,781 of record JBAMBJ010003613.1, read on the forward strand.
GAAATCAGAAGCTGATTTGATATTGATGCGATATTCCAATCATCTGTGTTGTTGCAATGAACAATGCACACCTGCTGGGAGGCATAAATGCGGCGGCATAAAAATTAATTAAAATAATTGAAGAGTTTAAACATAAACACATCACATCAGCACAACATTAATCAAAATATATATATTTGTGATGATAATAATGGTGCATGGGCCGACTGATACAATTAATGCCTTACAAAAATAGTTAATATATTTCAAAGATTTTTGTTTTGTTATTTTTCTTTTTCATATTATTTATTTGGTATTTATTTTTTTTCTCTTATTATACTATATTATGTGGTTTGGCTAATGATGAACAAATTGTGCCGGAAGCAATTTCGTTTCATTGATTTTACTGGCATTTTTGACACAGTTTTGTAGCCCCCAGTGCTCCTCGGCTGCCCCCCCCCCCCCCCTCCTTGGACAACGGTGCAAAAATAAAAGTTACATAAACGAAATGTAAATAAAATGTCGATAAAAGCCGCAAGTGTCTACAAGTGTGCCCAAAAAAACTGAAACTGAAACTGAAAACGAAACCGACTCTTTAAAAAAAATGATCAAAAGTCAATAAATAATTTAATAATCATTTGTTTAAACAAAGAGCATAACGGCGTTATGATGTTTTGCATTTCTATATAAATATATTGTCAACCTTTTTCACACAACATTTTTGCCACAGGCAAAACAAAAGACTCAGGCAACAAACTTGATGCGAGGAGCGCGCACTCGCAAACATGTTGCATGCAACCAGAGCTACTGCAGCTCGAACATAGCACAGTGACACAGTTACGACTCTGCTGCAGCTTCGGCCTAAAGGAGGCGGCTTACTGGCCCATAACTCAATTAACAATGAGATGTCAAGCTGAAGTTTTGAGTGGAAATCGTTTTGGTTGCAGCACTTGAAGCGCCAAAGCTGCGTATCGTCTGTTGCCTGTTTGTTTTTGGCCACAAACAATAAGCGAAAGAGAGAGTGCGATCGACAAAGAGAAAGAGAGGCCGAGATGCACAGACATACTATAGTCACAAGACCGAGCACAAGCGCGGTTCGAGACGCGTTCGAACGGCAACCGCAGTGTCAAGTTGTTCGTTGTAGTTGCCGTTGTTGTTGTTGTTGATGTTGCTTTAACGTTTTTATTGGTTTTGTTTTTGTTTTGGGGACAAGCTATAAACCGTGGCAAGATCGTCGTTGCGTTCAGTTGGTAAAAGTGAAGCGTTGCGTGCGGTTGTCTCCACACTCCGTTAAACAATTTTAAGTACATCATTTTCAATTATTCTCTCGTTCAACTTGATCAGTCGCCGCTGCGCTAACAGTTTGGTGTTTTGATTTCTAGCCAAGGTGATTATCTACAGCACATCCTTAAAGGATATTTGCTCAAAAACTGTTAAAAAATTATATGATAAAATTCAATCAATTAGTGAATGACTTGTGTTGTGGATTTTAAGTGCGATTTTCTAGCAAAAAAAGCCTATTATATTACAGTTTTAAAGAGAATGTTCTATAGAATATTTATATGTATGTAAATTCTCATGTAGTGCTGTAAAATATTGCAATTTTCACTCTTCTAACCATTCAGCCATCCCCAAATATGAGAAATATTTTTTTGGGATGAGGATTTGCTAGCTTATTTATTTATTATTTCGTTTCAGTTGTGAAAAAAAATTACAATGCTGGAAAAATATTTTTTCTCAATCTTTTGCTGTGTTAAAGCTATTTAGTCGTATAATACGCAAAAATCATTTAAAAGTTAAAAAATCAATTCTTTACTTCAAAATTACATAACTTTAAGTAAAATAAGGGAAAGAATGTTGTAATTTTTTTAAAAAAGGCTAAATAACAAGTAGATAAATTGAGGAAAATATGATGTTCAAAAATGTATACTAAAAAGAAGAAATAAAAGAATTTCAATGTCGGGATTCTTAAGAAAATATCAGAGAAACGATTTAATATTTAGTTATATTGAAAGAAATAGTAATATTGAAAATTATTTGGGAAGCTTTGATAAGTGTCACTCAAAAATATATAATATTTCACCTCTCAGGTGAAAGAGATTTCTGTAGCACACCCGATAAATTATACTGAACGTCTAAATTCAGAACTGGAGATTTTTGAGGTAAATGCAAAAGATGTAAAGTCTGCAAGAAGAAGCAGAATATGTAAGACAAGTAGAACAGTTGAGAGCTATATAAACACTTAGTTATCGTAGGTACTTCAGGTTTCATATTTACAGAGTTCGCCTATCTTAGAGCAATTAAGTTTGCCCTAGTTTTATTTTTAGCTAGAAGCACTTCTGTGCGAAAACGGCCCACACCCATAGAACACACACACACACAGACACTGCTCTTGTCAACTCCCACCTCAGTCAAATTACATGCATTGAAGCAGAAGATTGCGCAATATGTTTTGTGCTTTTCGGCTGCCTCGTGCAAATGAGCGGAAAATCTAATTTTCCAGCCGTATGCAAATTTTTGTTGTTTTCTTTGCATTTAATAGTAGTTGTTGTTGTTGTTGTTGTAATTTATTGCAATATGGCAAAATGTCAGTAGTGGCGTTGTGTTCATGAGCTTATTGCTGCTGTTAACGGCTAAACAATAAATGCTACTGCAACTTTGGAGGTCGTAAACATAAAACATGCTCATAATGCTTAATGCAAAGATAACAGCCAAAATTGGAAGCACAAAAGCAATAGCAACCACAACAAAAAAGCAGAAAAGATGTGGCAAAAAATACCATTTGACATTTTTGGTGGGAAGCAGCTGTGCTGCAAATTACACAGAGCACAGCTGATGGGCAAGTTTCGTATAGCATCGTGACCATACTAAGTATATATCGTATAATGCAGGCAATCTCCAAGCCGAACGTTAAATTCCACTAAAGAAATCGCAAGTCACGTCTTCACTGGCAACTGGCAACTGTAAACTGGCAACTGAAAACTGCCAAATTGACAACAAATAATTTATTTTTAATACGATGCGAAAGTCGCACAATTGCAGAGATCTTGCACAGATCTCCCAAAGGAAAGTTATTCAAGTTATTCGCAAATGACAGTGGCGTAAGCCAAAGGGGGCACTGAAAGTGTTTGTTCAAAAGGAATGTTAAGAACTTTAATTTTTCTCAAACGATATAATATAAAGTGCACTTTAACTAACAGAAGACTGTTAAAGTTTATCCCCTCTAAGACCGTTGTTGACTAAGCCTCTGCTTCAAGCTGTGACAAACGGTTGTAGGCGCAGACACTACTCATCCTAAAATATTCATTCAAACGCCGATTTATTATTCAGTTACTCATAGTTGTGCTCTCTCGATTACTGGAAGTAACTACCAAATTTTTACCTTTCTCTATGCGCTTAAAATTGAGCTCAGTATTTGTACAACTCATTAACGAGTTTATCAGAGTTTAGACAGACTTAAGAAGACTCTCTGCGAAGTCTGCCGCTCACAGCTTTATATAGCTACCATATGTATACATCTTTTTTATGTCATGACCAAAAGAGCTGCAAATATTTTCACTATCATTTCGTGGTACGCAAACTGACATTGTTAATGTTATTGTTATTTTTGTTGTCTTTAACTGAATGTTTTTGTTGTTTATTTTCCGTTGTTGACGCTGCAAAACCTGAACCTGCAGCAGTAAAAGTAACGCACCTTGTGCTGACTGACCAACCTGACAGCTCCTTTGCTGACGTTCCGCGCCAACTGTCTCATCTGTCCCACCTGCCTCACCTGTGCCTCACCTGTGCAACCACCTGTCTGGGGCGATCGCAAACTTGCTTGCCTGCCTGCAACTTGGCTGACTTTCTTCCACAGTTTGTCCAGTTTTTCTACATATTATTTGCGCGACTTTGTTTACTCGTGTCTGGCGGCTGCTGCTGCAGCTTCTTAAAAGAAAGAAAACCTCGTGTCTTGCCCCACAGCTTGCAACACGTACCTCTTGAGGCAATTAAAAGTCGCTGCAATTGCATCCGCATGCAACTTTCTTAACAGTTTTAACAGTGAGCATCCTGCTTGGAATCGTTTGGCCCTTTTGAGTCTTGGCTTCCATTTGACCCCGCGATATGCCACAAGTTGTTCTTGCAACATGCTTCTAATTAGCAGCAGCAACGACTTTAACAAACAGCTGTACTTATCGAAACATACAAAGGCTTGGAATAGACCTACTTTTGGCCAACAGACGCCCAGTTGTTGCCACAACAACAACAACAACAACAACCAATAACAACAACTGGTTGTCGCCAGTTATTGTTGTTGCTGCTGTTGTTGTTGTTGTGGTTGGCAAATCCGTCTTCTTTATAATTGCTGTCATCGGTGCATCATGACTACAACAAAAACCCGTCTCAGCCTGGCGTTCTACATACGAGTACTCGCACTCGCACTCGCATTCACACTCTTGCTTGCACTCACACTCATACTCAAACTACTCACTGACCAAACCAAAACAAACTGATTTCTCTGGGAAACTGATGAGCCGCTTTTCAAATGATTTCCCATTAACAGAAAGCTGTCAATCAATTAAAAGCACAATCACAACAATACTAGACCCAGATTCGATTAGCTTTGACAATGTCTAGCAATTATATTGTTCTCTCAACTAATTTTCTAAAGATTGTTCTTTAATACTCAGTATCTAATCGAAATCTAAATGATCTATAGTTATCTTTCATCGATGTCATCTTCAATTTACCCACAAACATTTTTCAATTAAAATTCGCCTAAACTCTTAACAGCGAAAATCAATTATAAAGTAATATTTCGAAATGATTAAACCATAAACAATTTGCCGCAAGAAATGCGTAACGAATTGTTCAACTATAAATATTTTTGCAAATTATTAGCAGTTAAAATAATTAACAGCTCTTTGGCAGCCAAATTAATCAACGGCTTAATAAAATTTGTAAAATTTACAAACAAGATATAAAACCAAAATCGGATTTGATAGGCGAATTAAAAGCTCGTGAAACATAAATAACAAGCTGCGCTAAATGTTATTGAGTGACTAAGAGATACCCTGTAATCTGTTATAATTAAAGTGGACTAAAATTATTTATAATATTTCAAAGAAAATGTAATGTTTTGACTATTTGAAGGGAATTGTTAATCAAGGGCAGTTTTCTTATAATTTTTAATTTTTTTACAGTACCAAACGAGAGCGAATAATATTAAAAATAAATGCTGGTAATCCTTTTCTTCATTTTTAAATACAGAGTATACAAATGATTAACAAATACAAAAAGGAAATTGCTGCAAAATAAATGCAACAAGCGTGAAAACCTGTTGTGATTAGCCCGCAGTTTTTTCGGCTGTGAAATGTGTCCATGTCAGAGATTTATAGACATATTTTAATGCAGTTGGTAGGGTGAGGGGCTGGAGTGATGAGGGGAGTGCATGGAATGAGGCAATTGCAGGAGGAATGCAGCTGCATGAAAAGACAGAAAGGCAGATGGCTCTGAGCGTGGCACGGAATTAATTATTAAACACACACGGGCAGAAAATGGAATGTTGCACAGATGTTGCACATTAATAGCTAAAAAATACCAATCTTATAAACATTTTATTTTCAGCTACTGTTGCTGTTGTTGTTGTTGTTGTACAATTTATTTGGCGATTGAGCACGCTTCGAAGGCTGAATTATTATTGTGATTTTTTTTTTTTGCATTTGATATTGTTGTATTTTACCACTTATATAAGGAAATTAAGTGGCGTTTAAATTGAAGAGCATCATCATCATCATCATATTAGTCATAACGGAGCAAGTGTTCATAAATGAATATACAATTATTCACATTATTCGTATGCCTTTCTCCCCCAACTGTGATCCACGCAATTTACAAAAAACCAACAGAAAATAAATAAAATCAAAATATTGCATAACAATTTATAAACGTTAACCAAAAATCGAATTGGCCACTTAAACAACGCGCTGAGAGCCAACATTTGTGCGACTTCGAACTCGAGTTGGTTTCTTTCTTTCTTTTCCTCACTTTTAAGCCTTCTTCTTTTTTTTTTTTTTACCCACGACAATTAGCTCAACATAAAACACAATGAAAAAAGAAGCAAGTGAAGCAACCTGAAATTTCAATTACAACATAGCAGCAACAATGAGATACGAGTACTAGCAGAAATAAAAGTTAAAAAATAACAATAATAATAAAAGCAAAGTCTTTGTCGCCTTATCAGACGGAAGACACAAGCTCAACAGTTGAAGTGTCAGCCAACTGTGTGTAATATATGGCCCAAAAAACAAACAGCAACAACGACAACGACAACAACAACAACATGACAGCAATGCAACTTTCTCCATTAAAGCCAAGAAAAAACAACTATTTGGTATGCGTAGCTAGACTTTGGGCTTAATAGCTAGAAACCATCGCGTTTGGCATGTGCCCTGACTCAGTATAAATGCCATCCAGCTCTTTTAGCACTTGGGTCTCAGTTCTCATGTAGTGTAGTGTTGTTGTGTTAGGTCAGTTTTGAAGTTTGCTTTTAGTTACCATGGGACTGGGTAAAGGTAAAGGTCAAGCTTTTAAGTGTGTCCAAAACTAATTGGTGTTTATGACTTCTGTTTGGGCTGCGGGTAATTGAAGAAAAATAAAATAGGTAGAAAGCAACCCAAAAAGAGGGCTTAGAATTGTGGCAAGAATATAGAGAACTTGATTATTTGAAAGAGTCACATTATGGTAACCTATATAATTTGAATGTATAATAAAATAAAGGCAAATAATGCAAAAAGTGAAAAAATTTGAATAAATTTAAAATGTGAAGTAGAATTCTGTTCATTTTTTACACGTCTTCAGATCTTAGCGTTTCTGAGTAAAGAGACAATTTAAACCTCGACAATAGCTTTCCAGCTGCCTTTGTATCATAAACATTTTCTTTGTTTGCCTCAAGGTCAACTCGATTGAATTACCAACTGATTGAATGGCTTTAGATCATAGTTAAAAACAGTTTCATTCCGGATCTAATTGAAGTTATTAAACATTTTTATGTAAGTTACAAGCAGATGCACTGAGTCTGGTTTTGAGTCTCTGAGCCGAAGTCTGATGTGGGCACAGCTGCCATCAATAGACCATAAAATTTGCATACAATTTTGCTTGATTTAAGCCATAATAATTTATAGTAGATGCTCGTAAAAGCATAAAACAATATTGTAATTTGCATAGAGGGAGTCAATTGCGCAGTTGTTGCCAGGCAGAAATTGAATTCTCTGATGATTACGAAATAGGGCCGAGACTAAGAGAGACAAGGCCAGTTGTCAAACCCAAAATCGTTAATGGAAAACTACTCAATTAGGCGAATTGGAAATGGAAAATCAAATTGTGACGATTCGAACAATTGCCAGACGGCAAATTCCATACACAAAATCCAAATAAAAGAGAATCAAATAAAAGACAAAAACAAAAGTCAAAATCGCTCAAATCTATAGAGTGGCCCCTCCAAATAGATCTGTTAGATAGATCAATTTCCAATCAGTGATTTTGCATAAATGATTGTGAGGAGTCAACCAAGCGGAAATGGGTTGGGCCACTCGTTGGGCCAATCGTTGGGTCAGTCGCTTGATTTGAAAAAGATGCAGTATTAATTTGAGCTTAATCGTAACCACTTTGTCACTTGCATCCTTCTCATTTTCACTAGATTTAACTCGCCGCCGTCGAAATGTTTGTGCTTCGCACGTTGCTGCTGCTGGCAGTGGGCGCCACTGTGGCTCTGGCCCAGCGTCGTCTGGCGTTGCCGGATCCGCGGAGCTGCGCCAATCGGGTGCGTCATGCCACGTACCGGGATGCCAGAGGAGTCTCGCACTCCTACTTCTTCAGCTGGGAGCACGCGCCGACACGCAGCTTGGAGGTCGATTGGCTGGATGCCCGCAACATTTGCCGGCGGCATTGCATGGACGCCGTCTCGCTGGAGACACCCCAGGAGAACGACTTTGTGAAGCAGCGCATCGCACGCGGCAATGTGCGCTACATCTGGACGTCGGGCCGGAAGTGCAACTTCGCCGGCTGCGACAGACCCGATCTGCAGCCGCCCAATGAGAACGGCTGGTTCTGGTCGGGATCGGGCGGTAAAATTGGTCCCACCTCGCAGCGCAACACGGGCGATTGGTCGCAGACGGGTGGCTACAATCAACCCCAGCCGGATAACCGTGAAGCCGCCCAGGGCAACGATGAGAGCTGCCTCTCCATTCTGAACAACTTCTACAACGACGGCATCAAGTGGCACGACGTTGCATGCCACCACATCAAGCCCTTCGTCTGCGAGGATTCCGATGAGCTGCTCAACTTTGTGCGCTCCCGAAATCCCAACACGCGTTTGTAATTCTAATTTCTATAATAAGCGAAATAACAAGAAAACAAAATGAAAAACAGGAAAACAAAAAGAAAGAAATATTTATGTAGCATTAAAAAAAAAAAGCATTGATTGATTCTTCGATTGATTGATTGACTGCTTTTGCCCACGCGCTTTGGCCAATTCCGTTCATATTTTTATTATTTTTATGGTTTTGTTTGCAACAAATTCTAAAAACAAAAATTTGAATAACAATTTCCGTGTCGATTCGCGCATGAAAAACAAAATTGTTAAATAATTTTAAAAACAAATTGTTAATAATAAATACAAATTGAAGCGAATGTAAATAGTTTGTTTAATTTATAAAAATCGTGTCTTAAGGTAAGTTTTATTTCAGAATCAGCGAAAAAATGTTTAAAATTAAATTAATGTTCGAAAGAAAAATATTATTACTTAAGCACTTTTAAGATTTAAATATAAATAATCAAGGTTTTTCATAACAAACCACAGATTCGTAATTTCGTCAGCATAAACTATCCAACTATATTATTAATACAAGTAAACCCCAAAAATAAAATGTAGCTTTAAAGAAAACCGTTAAAAGAAATCTGGCAAGCTTTACATTTACCCAAGCCAAGCTTTTTACAATAAACTGACCGCTAGATGGCGCTGCAACCCAAAAATGCGTGGCAACTTTGGTCGCGATTTAAAAACCTTGACTTGTTACTTTTGTTTTCCACAGTAAATTGCTGCTTTGGCTATATAGTAGGAAGCTGAAAATTTGTAAATCTTTCAGTTCCCGTAGGAACTTTAGACTTTTTGATCATTTGAAACACTCAATTCTTTCTTATCTACTTATCATACTACATACAGTTTTGCATATAAAAGACAAAGATTAAATTGTTAGATTGTATACCATCTGTCCACCAAAACAGAACCGTTTTGAGTGTACCACCTATATATATGTATATTTACATATTTATTCAAAATCTATTCAGAGTTGGTTTTACAATCCATAACAATGGAAAACAGAAGTGAGAGGAAGCAGGAGTTACCGTGTCATTCATTGCCAAATCTAGCGCTGAATCCCTTAGCATCGGAGTTTATACCATCGTATATGAAGCATGTTCCGAATGCTAAGCCCAAACCGAAAGCGAGTCCGAATCACAGCCACAACCACAGCCTGAAGATGAAATCGGAGGCAACATCGACGACAACGCTGGTTCGTCGCGAGGTTGTTGGCGATGCATCATATTTGCATGCTCAGAGGCAGCTTTTTGAGTTGTTGCATCAACTGGGGAACAAATTCATGCCCCTGAAGGCGATCGATGTGAGTCTGGCGCCAGACGGTCAAGGTATCAATGTGCAGTTCAAGGGGGAGCAGGGAACCTTGGCCAAACATCTGCTGGACGACAATCTTTGCCAGGATGCATCCTTGCACTTGGAGTTGAGCGAACGTTCGTCGATGCCACGAAAATTGCCCAATGTGCTCGCTGCCAATTTTATGGCCCGCATGGGAGATGTTCTAAACGATAAGATGGAATGGAATGATGAGCTGGAAATAACCAATTGCCCATCAGCCACAACCACCATCAGTTCAGATACTAAGCAAGAAAATCAGGCCAAGCGCGTCAAGTCCTCTGTCTCTTCATCTCTGGGGAGTGAAATAAGCAAGACCCAGAAATTATGCTCAACCATTCTAGGAGCTAATACTCTCCCGAAAAAGCAGCTGGAGTTACCCAATTCCAATCCCAATCCCAGCCTCACTGTAGTCACTGATAATGTGACGCTTCCAAAACCAAATCTGGTTACCAAAATTCCCACTCCCGTTGGCGCTTGGAATGGAGTGAAGACTGTCGACAGTAGAGCCAAGATGCGTCAGCGGTCTGGAAATGCTAAGCTAGACACGCAGCATGAGTATGTTCATCTAACATTAAGAGTCTTATTCACTTTAACATAAATTAACACATTTATTTGCTCAGTAAAAAATCGATAAAAGGAAGACCTACGCCCAGGAAAAGCTTAGGTTCGTCCATTAAGAAAAACACTCAAAAATTGGCACCACGTGGCACATACACATCTCTGATGCGTCAAACTGAGGCACAGAAGGTGAGTCGAAGTATTACAAATAAATTCAATAATAATAAATAATTCCTATTAATTGCAGCGTTTGAGTCTTTTGAAAGATGACAATAACTAGGGGAGATGTTTGATTTTCAATAGACACACTAGGGAATTTGGAACTGAGGATCCTGCCAATTTATTTTCTAGAATTTTACATATCAAGTGGAAATTGTAATTGTTTTTATCTTCGCGATCAGCGCATTTGTAGATCAAGGAGCAAAAGACTCAAGACTAGTTTGTACTTTAAGTTCTCACAGACAGAATCATACATGGATCGGGAATAAACATTAGTTTGTCAACACTGAGATAGAGTGAAAAAAAGTAATAAATAGAAAGAGCAATAACTACAATTTGTCTGTTTTTTATTTTAAACATTTATAATATTTATTCGTTAATCGATTTCACTAGAAAATGCATGTAAATATATATTCATGTATTTGTTGTATCATAGTTTTCTTCTATTTTTTTTAAATACTTTGGTAAGTTCTGTTGCATCTGTTCTGGAACTTAGAACTACAATTAAAGGTAAATATATATTTAAGTTAATCATATAATAATTAAATTATTAAACAGTTTCGTTTTTAGCCATTTGAGTTTTGAAGAAGACACAAAGTTAGCAGATTTGATCTAATAAGGGAGCTCATTGCGATTACTAAACATTAAGTATATTAAGTATATATTTAATTATAGTTAATTTAAAATCCCTTTTCATCAGTTTTGGGGCATGCTGCACACTGGAATCGTATTAATTAAAATAATAATAAAATTAAAACATTTACAATCAGAATTAAGCTCAATCTATATATACAGTTATATATAATTTAACAACAATTAAAGTTCGATTCTTAAATGCTTAGGGTTATACATATAAAAAATCAACAAGTACGAGTGGTTTTTTTTCGAGTGTACTGCAGCTTGGTCAACTGGTCAGTTGGCTGTCGTGGTGTGCATGTATTTGTATTTGTATGTGTATGTGGGATATTGATATTTGACGGTTTGCATTTGGGCTTTAATAAACGGCAAAACCAAAACCTAAAACAGAAATTAAAAGATATTATTAAATTATGAATTTACTAAATGTTTTGTACATTATTTGGGGAGGGTTTAAAAGCAATTTTAGTATGAGTTATTATTGGTTTTAGTACAGCATTTGCTTAGTAGGAGTTAGTAATGGCCAAATACCTGTGTTAGTTAGTTAATCACATGGATGCGCGTTTTTAAAACAGTTAAGATGAGACACGACGGGACGAAATGCTTAGTTTACCTGCTGCCAAAGAAAGAACAGCGGCAACGGTCAACGGGTACGACAACGACAACGACAACATCAAACATCAAAGATCATACATCATAAAAAAGGAACACCAAACAAGTTGATAAAGGCTACTTGAATTAGTCTTCTACTTGGCATGTTATTTGAGTACTTTTAATAACCATTTTAGTAGCTGTGCGTGTGTGTCTAAATATTGGTATTTGTTTCAATTTTTTTTGCTTTGTTTTTTTTTGAGTTGTTTTAACTGAACTTAAGCAGTACTTGAGTTATGTGAGGCCCCACTGATCGCATTGAATAAAGCCATGCTATTGCGCTGGGCGGCGGTGTCGGCATCATCGCTAAGCGGCTGGAACGATTCGTCTTGGAGTAACTCACTGAGTGCCTGACACAGTTTCTCATAGTTCTCCTTGAGCGCATGATGATACTCCTTCTGATCCGCGCTGATCATGCGCTCGTTCACACACAATGCCTTATGACAGACGCCAATGAAATCGCTAAGTTACACAAAGAGAATTTGGATTATTAACTGCAAATAGTTGAGAGTCGAGCTACATACCGAAAGACATCCTTAAGATCCTCGACACGATCGAGTGAAAAGTTGTTGATCACCTTGGCATCCAGAAAAGCGTGTGCGTAGGCCAAAGGACCCGCATTGACAGTGACTGCAACGCTGCCCTGCAAACGTAGCTGCAACTTCTTAACATCCGCCGGCGGAAGAATGATCTCCTCCAGCTCTGAAACCTTTGATTGCATCTCATCGATGGCCACCTCAATGGGACTCAGTTCGATAATCTCTCGGGACTTGACGGGTATGCGCTTAAGCACATAGGGAAACGAGTATTGGGCTGAATAAAAACCAATTATTATTCGACTCTCATTACAGCAATTTATGAGCATTAGCACTTACTTTTAATGACAGTCTTGCGTTTCCATTGATCCTCAACGCTGCCACGTGCAGCACCCGACTTGGTGAAGGGTGTCTCATACATGAAGGTGTCCACGTCGTGATTCTGCTCGAACTCATTTAGACGCTGATCGAGCTCGTCTTTGCTGAAGAATGGTATTACATGGGTCACTTGTATAAAGGCCAGTTTGGCATCCAGTTCGTCAACTTTCACCTGGTAAAAGAAATAAAGAAAGAGAACAGATCAGATTAGTTGTGGAAGCCCTTCAAAAGTTAAAACTTTTAACTTTTTTTTTTTCAATTTTTATAATAAAAATTGGAAAATAATTTATATTTTAAATTTATAAAATATAAATTGAAAAATAACTTTTGTATTCAATTTTCAAAATAAAAATTTAAAAATAACTTATTTTAAATTTTCATAGTAAAAATTTAAAAATAACTTTTATTTTAAATCACTGCGGACGCAGTCCGCGCTAGTGACGAAAGCAGCACGAAGGGTGCGAAGGCGACTAGCATATATACACAGGAAGAATGGAAAATTTGCTATGACTGCCCGATCAGGTCGAGCTATATACCGATCGAAAGGTATCAATTAAACTTAAAAATGTGCATACTAAGACTTTTGAAAACTCACCTGGTTCGTGAGATAAACAGGTGTAAGTGGGAGGGGCAAAATTTAAATGATTGGAGCTAATGGGGCCGTTGGAGCCTTTTTGATTTTTTTTTGATTTTTGATTTTTAACTATTCTTATCAAAATTACGCGTCGAATGACACCTCGATCATCAAAATTCGACCGCTGGTTCGAAAGATAATTAATTTTGAAATTTTTGGTGCCCTTCTCAAAACGAGATGAAAAGTCAGTCTGTCTGTTTGTTTGTCTGTTTGTTTGTTTGTATGGATCAAATCGTTGTTTTAGCTTAAAAGTTTGAATGAGGACTTGTTCCCGCTCAAAAATCTAGAAACGTTTGTTCTACGACTTTTTCGAAAAATCGCTAGTTTAGCGGGAAATCGCTAAAAACCGCTACAATTTAAACCCTCATAGCATCCAAACGATAGAAGCTATAGATGCGATCTATATATCGTTGCAAAGGTATTTTGAAGGGCTCTTAGGCATACCTTCAAAGTTTTTCTTTTAAGTAAAAAGGTAAACGGCTACAGGTGAAACAAGGTATTTTTTTACACACTTTGGCGATTTAAAAAAATCTACACATGAGATCACTTTAAAATATGTTATATGTTATAGGCAATTTGATTCCGCGTTTTTTGACATATAACACGTATCTGTCAAAATTCGTTTGGACAAGATATTACCTATTAACTGAATATACCTTTTACCTTTACACTACTGCATGTACATATGCAGTATGTACACTGCTTGCAGCGTAATGCGGAAATAAACTGCTTGCAAGTGGTGAATTCTTTTTGCGGCAGATAAATCATTTCAAATCAAAAATATAAAATCGTTTTATCTACTTTTTCGAAAAATCGCTAGTTTAGCGGGAAATCGCTAAAAACCGCTAAAATTTAAGCCCCCATAGCATCCAAATGATACGTATAGAAGCTACAGATGCGATCTATATGTCGTTGAAAAGGTATTTCGAAGAGCTCTTAGACATACCTTAAAAGTTTTTTTTAATTATAAGGGTAAACAGTTACAGGTTAAATAAGGTATTTTTTCCCACATTTTGACAATTTAAGAAAAATCTACACAACAAATCACATCAAATATTGCAATTTTAAAATTTCTGATGTCTTATTCAAAAATTTCTGATATCCCATTAAAAAAAAACCTCTTTACGAGGTAAAAGTCTAGTGACGAAAACATTTTCATGCCCCAAAATTTCTGATATCCAATTTTGTGACGAATAATATTAAGTTTTACACATAAATTATTTTAAACAAAATTTTTGCATTCGGCACTGCGCAAAACAGTGAGTTTTATTTAGTATTAGAATTGAAACATTTTAGCGCAATGTGCCGGGTGCCAAAATTTTGTTTAAAATAATTTACATACATATGTGTAAAACTTAATATTATTCGTCACAAAATTGGATATCAGAAATTTTGGGGCATGAAAATGTTTTCGTCACTAGACTTTTACCTCGTAAAGAGGTTTTTTTATGGGTTTTTATTACACAAATTATTTTTAAATTTTTATAATAATAATTTTTATTTAATAATTTATATTTTAAAAATTTTAATAATTGCGGTCTCTGGTTAAAATATGAAAATATCGAAATTTCAAAAAATTATAACTTTAGCAATCGACCAACATTAAATGTAAAATCAAGTAAGATATCTAACAATAATTTTCCACTAGCTGACAAATAATCATCAAATTCACTTTCCGCATGGAAATCGGTTAAGATTTATCAAAGTTATGAGAGTTGAAAATTTTGCAAAATGACTTCGACTTTTATGTGACGTTTTTCTATGTCAAAACTGTTATTTGACATACTGTACTTGAGAGGGCAACCGTGATTGCCAAAGCTCTTTCAATGGTCAATCAAACTACTGGACGTTGCCAGCAGATGGCGCTACTCGAAAGCGCTCAACGCGCTCGATCAAAGCTGCTTAGTAATAAAAGTGAACGACAGAGGTCGACAGTGTGCAAGTCATAGGAACATTTGAGTTTTTCGGATTACTTCAACCTAATATTCTAGCTATTCAAAAAGTACAAATATATCACAAAACAACAATTGAAAACAACAATCGCAATACAAATAGTAAATTATTTGTAAGCTGACAGAGTGCACCAACAATAGAACCAAATTACATTACGAGTTTTCTACTTTATCCTTCTTCTTTTTTTTTGCGTCATCGTTTTTATATTGAGTGAGAAGTAGGAGCTAACATGGCCTGTGGTAGTGAGATGCACCAGCAGTTTCTCAAGGATTTCATACAGTCGCTGCAGGCTGGCAGCGAAGATAGTTACAGTTTAAGCGAATCCTCGTTGAATCCCAACGCGGCGGAATTTGTGCCCTCGTATCTGAAGAGCAGCGAGGATGAGGAGTGTGTTCCATATCGGCAGACGAGCTGCCAGGCGAAGGCGGCCACGGAGGAGGCGACCACGTCGACGACAACGCTGGTCAGACAGGAGACTGTGGGCGACAATCTGCACATATCACGCCTGGACTCACAAAGTCGCATTCAGAGACAGCTCTTCAACATGATGGATCAATTGGGCAATCATCCGAATCATCCCCTCGCCGCAGTCCAGTTCAGTCTCAGCTCGGATGCGCAGGGCATCAATGTCCTGTTCATGATGCCGGGAGGAGTGAGTCGACCACTGCTGGATGAGAACCTCTGTCTGGCATCGGGACTTCGTGTCGAGATGGGCAATCATGAGTCTCGGCCTGGCAATGCTCTGGCTTTTCAATTTCTCAGTCGCATGTGTGCAGCCCTCGATGGCAAGAGTCAACAAGCGAAGGAGCCGTCGATCTGTCCCCGATGTACGGCTCTTCCCAAGAAGCACAGTTACACCGAGTTGGAAATTGAGCGCCAGATTGAGGACATTAAGGCCTTTGAGAAGCTGATCAACAACGATGCCGGCACACGCTATCAGGAAGCCTTCAAGGAGCTCTGCCACAAGCTGGGACTAGCCACACCCGAGGAGCAACTGGTCAACTCTGGAGTTTCAGGGATTCCAGCAACAGCAGCTCCAGTGCCCACCAAAGAGAAGGATCATGAAGTATGCTACAATGAGGATGAGGAATTGTCGGGCTACGACTGGGATTCATTTACCCCAGAATTTAATCACATGAAGGTCTATAGGTTACCGGATGTCAACAACTCCGAGCTGATACG
Source organism: Drosophila recens (assembly GCA_037043495.1). Taxonomy (NCBI): domain Eukaryota; kingdom Metazoa; phylum Arthropoda; class Insecta; order Diptera; family Drosophilidae; genus Drosophila; species Drosophila recens. Next base: position 641,198 of record JBAMBJ010003613.1, read on the forward strand.
AGAGGCAGAGCAGGAACAGATCTCATCCAAGGAGGACTACGAGCCGAATGTGCCGCCAAGCACTCCCTCCATGTCCACGACCACCACCAATGTGAGCTCTGTCTTTCCCAAACTCTACAAAGTGGCTCAGATGAAGTGCGCCAACAATGCCCGCAAGTCAGCCATCCACAAGGACAAGGACAGCAAACTGCTGAGATGCCGCCTCACCTCACCAAGCAGAGGAGCAGCGACAAGTGCCACAACAACGAAGAAGCAAACGGAGTCGCTCCTCGTCACGGGCAATCGTACCAAGTCGCATGTGCGAGAATTGCCACCCAAATCTGGAGTGGTTAGAAACCACATTCCGGACATGCCGACAGCCAGTCAAGTTCTAAAGGCCGACTGCAAGACGGAGACACGATCCCTGGTCAAACATCAGTCGGAGCAAGTCTATGGGTAAGTCAACAATTCAGCTGAGTTAACGACTGACGAGTGTTTCAGTAGCCCAGTAATACACAAATCACAACCGGTAAATTTAAGAGACGGTTTTCATATTTCTCTTAATTCAAATATCTCTACCCAAAAATTATTTTTTTAATCAAACTTTCAGCAGATAGTTGTAATATTCATCCCTTATTCCTGATCACTAGATTTATAATTTACAAAGAGATTTCATCATACAATTTTGGTATTGTTAGTACTAAAAAAGTGCGATACATTTTGAAAGTTTAAAAGTTCCTTCAGCGGAAATTCAACTGCTAAAACTTCTGACACCAACTTTGTGATGAAACTTGTTGGACTTTTATAAAAATTTAGATCACAAAAATTTTGCAAAGGCCAAAAGTAGATTAATTAAACAAATACATAAAAAAAGTAAGGCCTTCGGATCGTCATGTTATAATACATATATCTGATTTTGATTGCTTTATATCAGCGGTGGGCACGAAATTGGAATTTGAAAGCACAACAATAACAACTAGAACAGTAGGCAGAATACTAGTTGGGAGCAGTCGCTGCTCCCGGAGCCACTGCGTGCCCACCGCTGCTTTATGATTATTTATTAATTGTCATTCAGCGAATACTATAATATGAAATATTTCAGTAACAAACACAGTAAGGCAGCCACCTTGCCACGTGCCACAGGTGGCACTGGCACTGGACAAACCGCATGGCACAAAGCAGAGTCAAGCAACAGGAGCAGGAGCAGCTCCCAGAGTTGTGAAGCCACGAATGACACAGGCCTCAAAGATGCGGCAATCGGAGGTGAAGCGCGTAAGTCGCAAAATTCAATTGTAATATTCCCAATTTCCAATTTCCTAATTCATTTCAGCGCTTAAGCCTGATGCGAGGCGAAGACACTGACGTCCAATTTAATGAGTATCTGTTTAAATGAGCTAGTTTCACTTCTATGTATATGATATATGTATTGTATAGTTCATTTCAGTTTGACAGCCGCAGCAGTATTCTTATAAATTTGTTAGATTGCTAGACAATCCAGAAATCAACTATAATTCAGTCAATTGAGCTTAAGCTGTGTGAGCTAAATAGGATAACTAATAATGTTTACTATTCATTAGCGAAAAAGTAATCTATATATATACATTGTTGTAAACAAATAACAAATATATGCTATGTTGTTTTAATGAAAGATATTTCACATCGAATGGAGAAGAGGTGAATTCTCCGTCGAACAGTTGTGAACTAATTCCGACAGCGATATTATCGTTTATTGTTTAATTAATACTGTAGAACAGCGGTGAGCACGAAATCTGAATTCGGGAGCACTACAACAACAACAATCCTATTAGAGTCTACCTAACCGCTGCTCACGGAGCCACTGCGTGTCCACCGCTGCTGTAGAATATCATCACATACTTATAAAATATGTCAAATAATTGCTTACGCGAGCAAAAATTAAACCTATTGAAATTCAACGCCAACAACCTTAATACCGATGAGAGCAAAGGCAGAATACAGTTTCAGCTTAAATTGATTATTTAGTTTTTATATAATTTGAATATTTCTTGACATACCGGCGATGAATCCATAATAAGTTTGACAACATCGGCGCCAAACTTCTCCTTATATTGTTTGGCCAAACGTTCAGAGATTTCACTGAGAGATGTCAGCTTGGGCTCCTTGTACACATACTCTATGGCGTGGTCCTCCTCGAAGTACATCTACAAAATACACAGGGAAACTTGTTACAAGTTTTATTTGCCTAGAAATTAGCAACTAAAATTTTGACCTTAATTTTTTAAACTATTTTAAACAAAGTAATGAAATAAGGATCTAATACAATAAATAAATTAATTTAAAATGTTTTAGAAACAAATTTAATATATTACAATAAATTAAAAATATCAAATCTCTCAATAAATCTCTTAATCCTGAAAGCATCCAGAGCTGATGGACTTGGTAAACTCACCATGCCGTAGAAGACCACGCGATAGAAGCGACCCAGCATGCGCTTGCCCGACCGATTGACCTCGACGATCTTGGTGTAGGCCTGGTTGAGATGCTCGTAGCAGTGGGCCAGCTCGATGAAGCTGCGGGCACGCTCGTAGATGGGCAGGATGAGCTTGTACAGTTCACCGAGGCACTCGAAGCGCTCGGCGCGATCCAGAAAGTCGGCGCATTGCTTCAGCTGTTCCAGCAGCATTTGCTCCGTGTACTGCGAGTCCTGGGCACCCGCATCCAGCTTGAATCCCTGCTCATCCAACGGAATATTGCGTGAGATCTTGCCAAAGGCGGTCGAGGACCAGCTCAAGGTGCATCCGCCCTTCAAGCGCAGATATTCGCACATGAGGGCGGCAATGTGGAGATGACAACAGGCCGCCTCCGATAGATTGCCGTTCTGCTCGTGGTTCCTGGCCATGGTGACGAGCCAGGTGTGCCTCAATTCTGGCGTGGAGGCGTACGAATTGGCCAGCGAGTATTGCAGCTCGAGAAGACGCTCTGGGTCCATGTGATGCGCCTGCATCTGGGCTGTGGCCATCAGCACAGTGCGCACGCGTCGCGTCAGATCCTTGACCTCCAGGGGGAATCCTGTGTTCTTCATCGCCTTGTCACTATTCGCATAGCTGTTGATAATGGACAAGCTCTCCTGGAACCGGGCATTGTTCAAGCCAATCACGTTGCCAATCATCTGGGACACCGAGATGATGACCTGCAGATGGACTCGAGTCAGGGCTTTGCGGCCACTGAACTCAAAGTTGCTGCGCATCAGGAGATAGAGCACGGCACAGGATTCATGGCGCAAGTCCACCAGGCGGCTGTCGCAGGCCTTGAGCAGCTCGTAGACCATCTGGCCACAGAGCATGGCGTTCCCCTTGAACAGGGCCATGGAATAGTTGTTGATGAATGCTCGCAGAGCGGCAAAGACGTGCTTGGAGAGACGCTCCGACTGTCCCAGCTGGAGGAAGCGCAGATAGACACGGGCCAGCTTGGGCAGCACCAGACTGTTCGCCAGCAGTTGGCGAAACTGGAGCACATAGAGACCCAGACAGTCCAGTATGATCATGCCCACTTCCGTGGCCAGGTTCGATTCATAGAGCGCCTGCTGTGACCTGGCTGACATGTCCATATCCTCCAGGAGATGCTCTCGCGTCTGGGTAAGTGTTCCTGTGCTCGGCTCCTGGTGGCCATTCTCCAGCACCGGCGGCGCCGTGCGGGCGGGCAGAGTATGCGCCTTCGTTGGACGCGTCACTCGCGCATCTGTAGCCAGGATCACATTCTTTTTGCCCACGTAGCGAAACTGCAGCAGACACAAGTCCAAAATGGACAGAAACTGCAACGTTTCCGTCTCGTTGCAGTTCTGCCACCAGCCAACCATTTGATCCTGCGACAGATGCTTCACTATAAACAGGAAACCCAACAGCAGATCCTTGCTCTCCGCCGCGCTGAACTTGTCGCATCTGGAGGGGATCTGGGCATGGGTGACGCTCACCGAACGGTTGTGGCCATTGCGCAGCGCGACATCGGTTTCCCCATTTGTGTAGGCGCCAATGGTCGTCGTGTCCTGCGAGTGCTGTAAGCAATGAAAGACAGGTTAAGACGTACTTCTTTTTTAAGCGAATAAAATTTATCAATAAATAAATAAGTTTGATAATTTGCATGAACAATCTGAAGGATTACTTACGCCTGAATCGGAGTTGGAGTTGAGCGACAGATTGGAGACGCCGTTGCTAATCGCTGAGCCGGCGATGGCGGCCAGATAATTGTGCTCCTTGATGTGCACGGAGGTGCGGCAAGGACTCGGCTGATCGATGTGCATCGTAAGGCGATTCTTGGAACGCGGCGTGGAGGTCAATGAGCCAAAGTTGGAGGAGTCCTTGCTGAACACATAGCTGCTGCTGCAGCTGAGACGCTTCGTATAGGAGGCGGAGTCGGCATAGACATGTCCATTGGGCGTACAGGCGCCCGTCTCCGACAGATCATCGATGCGGTGCAGATTGTCCATGACAATGCCCAGCCAGGGCACATAGAGCAGGGCGATCCTCGACAGCTGGCCACGCTGTTGATAGCGGGCATCCAGCTCGTGCTTGGCCAGCAGATCCTTGAAAATGGCCAGAGCATGACGGCGCACATGTCCCACTTCGTTGAGGCTGCTCTTCAGCTCGCGCAGCAGCAGACCCGAGAGGTAGTGCTGCCGACAAAACTGCTCCGAGAGCGTAAAGTGCTGCAACAGCTCCGGCGGTCGGTTCTTGGGGTTCAGCACAAAGGGCAGATTCAATGGCACATAATGCTCGTGCTGGCAAATCTCCTGCAGAAAGTTGAACTTGTACTCGTGCAGCACCCGTGGATCGCCCGGTGCGAACTGCTCCATATAGAAACGTATCAGCTTGAAGACAAAGCCACGATCCATATAGCTAAGACACTGACGCACGAATCTGGCCAGGGATCGATTCAGTTGCTGCGTCTCCTCGCCCAGATCCTCGTAGCGCGTTGTTATATACGGCACGAGCACTTTTATCAACTGCTCCACACGATCCGCAAACTCCTTGGGGAAGCGCTCGTTGCGCAGCATTCGAATGCGTCCCGTGGCCAGAAGATGCTGGGCCATGCTCTTGACAATCAGCTCGAAGAAGATCGACGAGTATCGCATGAACTTGTTGACAATCAGGAAGTCCGTGTTGCTCGGATTGAGCAGATATGGCAAGTGACGACACAGCTCTCCATGCACGGTCCTCGTCCGCGCCGTCTGTTGGCTGTAATAGGGCGCATGGAACACATACTTCACATAGGCCGAGAGCAACTCGGTGCGATTGGCCTCGTCGCTAATTAGATGTATGACGTTGGTCAGCAAACGAATCACATTCAGGCCAATTTCCTCGGACTGTGTGTGGACCAACAGCGTAAACAGTTCGTTCAGCAGCGTGGGCAGAAAATTGATCAAGGATCTCATGTCAATCGCATGCGCTGCCTTTAGTATCTTGCAGGTTTCCATCTCCGCCGGCAGAGCTCCAGTTTTTCCGCCCTCCAGCAAACGCTCGCAGTGGGCAAAGAAATTGTGCAGATGTTGATCGGAAGTTATGACCGTGGAGTCGAGACGCAGACCGACGCTATAAAGCTGTCGCTGATTGTCGATCCATTGAATCTCCGGGCCGCAGTTCTGCTGAGAAATCGAAAGGGTTTGTAGGCGGCCAGAGGGGGGAGAGTTTACGGATTTGCGGATTGCGGATGGTGTAATGCATGAAGTGATGCATGGAGATGGTGCGAAAAAGAAAACAATTGAGAGCGGATGGTTTGTTTACGGTTAGACAAGCAAGGAACATATGTGAAAGTAAAGTAAATTAAGAAAAAAACACACAACGTTTCATGAGTCGATGATCAGCGACAAAGCGGCAACAACAACGACAGCTCAACTTACCCCCTTGCCCAGGCCCAAGGGCTGAATGGAGAGGTATCCCACTGGTAACGTGGCTGCCACCGGCAGCAGCTTCTCCTCCAGACAGATGCGATTCTTCTGCAGCAACGGCAGCCAGGCATATCCGATGGGCGTCTCGAATGCCGCGTGTGCGTCGCGTTTCTTGCTCAGATTGCAGGACACGTGATAGAACGAGAAGAGCAAATGGTGCTCGGGAAAGAGACCGAGTGGGAGGCGCAGCTTGATCTCCTCGTACCAAGTGGGCGTCACATTGTGATGCAGCACGGGACAGGCTATCTGGGAGACCAACAAATCCTGTCCAGGTCGACCATAGATGCACTAAAAAAATAGCGAAAGAGTAGCATTAATTAGATTAAGACGATATAGAGTGCTCACTGAGATACTCATTAAAGCAAGCGAAATAAATAAGAATAAATTTAAAAAGTTCGACTGTATATGTTTTAATTAGATTAGATATTTGAGGAATCGATATTTTAAATGAAAATGTAAATACTCTATTAAATGTATTTCTTGAATAGCTTTGATGTTTTTTTAAGCGATCGCGATAATATTTTAGTGTAGATTGAGAACATCGTTTTCAACAGATTAGATTATTATTCGGGGATGCCACAGAAATCGCGTTCGCTTGAATTTCACTCAAATTTGTATGAAATTAAAGTGAAATTCATGCGACAATTTTTAATTTTTAACTTTTATAATAAAAATTGAAAAATAATTTTTATTTTAAATTTTTATAATAGGAATTAAAAAATAACTTTTATTTTCAATTGCTAAAATAAAAATTTAAATTAAGAGTGAAATTATATTTTTTTTAATAAAAAATTAAAATTTAATTATTATTTAATAATTTTTTATTTAGATCGAAATATAATTTTTATGATAAAAATCAACAAATCACTTTTATTTAATAATTTATAATTTAAAAATTCGAATCGTTACGGTCCCTGATAAAACTCATATTATATATTAAAAATCACTTACCTTCAATGGTTTGCTGTACTCCCCGTCGCCATCCCGCAGCTCCACGACGACGGTGATGTTGCGAGCACGCGAGAAGATCTTCTGACTATCGAATTGCAGACTCAATGGATAAACATAGAGATGATTGCAGAAGTTGGTATAGGGAAACGCATCCCGCTCGTGCTGACCCTGAAACTCGGTGAGCTCCAAGGTGAGCGGTTGCTTGGCGGAGGCACTGAAACTGGACAAGGGCGCTAGAGATTTGCTGAGGCCACAGGGCGTCGTTTGATCCAACAGCTGCAGCTGAAGACGCAGGCAGCCCGGGATGATGGTCAGCTTGCTGAGTTTCTCCGGCTTGCGATAGTCGAGCAGCAGCTTAAGCAGCTCCTCATCCTTCAGCTTGGGCAGCTCCTGGCGATAGATCGTGCTGAAGTCGAACTCTCGCTGCGGATCCACGTCCAGCTCGTGACTGTAGGCCTTGAACAAGGGGCGGGCTGCCCAGGCGAATGGCTGGCGATAGTGTCCAATGTGCTGGGCACAACTCTTGGCCGCCTTGTGCACTTTCTGGCCCAGCTTGGCATCGCGGGCGGCCTTCACATAGGGCTCTGCCGCCTGGGCAATGCTGCACTGCAGCACCTTCTCAATGCGCAGCACGAGATAAATGTCCGAGTGTGGCGCAGTCACTGAGAGGAGGCACTGCCTCAGCTGCTGGAACTGCTGGCGAGGGCAACGCAGCAATTCCGAGGAGACGCCGTCGAAGAGGGAATGTGGCGCCTGTGCTGCGCTCCTCTCATCGCTCTCGGAGCGCCTGGGGACGCCACAACCTGCCACGGAGGCGGGAACTGGCGTGTTGGGCAGCAGCTGAGCCGCCGAAGCTTCATTGATGTTGAAGTAGAAACTCTCGCTGAGTTTGCGACCCGCCTTCGCATCATACAGCGCCAGGCTGGTGATGTAGGGCTCCACCTGGCACAGCTGTTCCCCTCCAGCGCCCTCTGCCAGATCCGTGGGCAGACATTGCAATCGAAAGCGCAGACTGCGACAACTGAGGAGAATCCTTGTGCCAAAGTGCTCCCGATACTGCTCCACATTGTCGCCAGCGATGGCCTTGCCAGGACTCTGATAGCAGGCGAAGAGTCGACGACGCTGCTCCCGTCGTGCCTGGGCTATGGAGTGATCCGTCTCCCGGCCGTACTTCATCAGCTGTGGATGCAGCGATTGATCCAGGCCCTTGAGTGTGCCAAATGTTGGTGGCTCCATCGCCGGTGGCTGCAGTTGAGGAGTTGAGACCTGCGGTTGTCGCTCTAGCGATGCATTGCGCTTCTCCTCCTGCGCCTTGTTCTGGGCCAACACAGAGGAGAGCTTGCTCAGCCAATCCTTAAAGTCCTGCTCATTTTCGGCGGCCAATGTGAAGGACTTGTGGCCTGCAGTCATGCGCAGCTCAAAGCAGAAGCGACCACGTTTTGGATTCTGAAATATCAAATGGAATTTAGTTGAGTGTGATCGACAGTGAAATACTCAGTATCTATAATAGAAAAAGCCATTTAAAAGGTAATACATTAAATACAACAAAATAAAAATAAGCAATAAAATTTCCCTAATTAATCGTAATTAATTGAATTCAAGAACATCAAAAGTAACAACCTTATTCATATACATATTTTATGTACGTCTTTAAATCCACTTTTGGGAATTTTGCGGCAATAAATTTACATTTCTCAGTAGTAAATTAAGTTTAAAAAAAACAATAAGAAAGTAAAAAAGTAAGGCTCTATTTGTTAATGAACTTTTGTAGGTTTAGATATATGTGACTTAATTCTAATTCAAAGTGAAGCTGTCTAGACTCTAGAGTAAATTTGGTAGATCTAGCTCTTATAGCCTATTGTTTAAAGCAGCGGTGGGCACGCAGTGGCTCCGGGAGCAGCGGCTGCTGCAGGGTTGACTCTAATAGGGTTGTTGTTGTTGCAAATGTTGTTGTAGTCTCCCGAACTCAGATTTCGTGCCCACTGCTGGTTTAAAGGGTTGGAGATGCCTTATTCTGCCTGTTTTAATACTCCTCTGCCCATTTGGTACTGATCATGACTAAAAACTCTTCCCACCTGCACCACTTCCGTGCAAAAGTCCATGACAATGGTGGCCTTGGCCTCGCCCTGTTTCTCGTCCTTGTGCAGCTCGAGCATGTAGGTGCCGTCGATCTCCTGGCGCAGATAGCAATAGCGCCGCTTGAAGGATTTGTTGCCAATGTTGGCAAACATGCGATCCGAGGCAGAGTCGGGTCCCTTGAGCAGATATCCCTGCTTTGTGATGGTGTCCGCCTGGGAACGTGTCATTTGCTCATCAATGCGATCCTGATCCGCATCGATTTCATAGACCTCCTCCAGCAATTCCTCGCCAGGCGATGTGCTGCAAATTCAAATTTGTTAGAGTGTATCGTGCACAGATTAGGAACCACTTTCTCACCTGGGCAGATCGTGACAGTTGCCGCCATAGGCGCTGTATTTGTAGTGAATGAGATGATTCTTGGCACGATAGGTGTACAACGCTTGTCGTGTGAATCGCGTGCACTCGGCGCGTGTTCCTGCCGTGGTTCCATCGATCCCATCCTCGCCAGCTGCGTGCTCCTCATCCCCATCCCCATACTCGTCCACCTCCTCGGGCTGCGCCAGATGCGAACGCAGTGTTGTGGATGACAATGCGGATTCGTAGGATTCATGGGACAGCTTTCGACTCGTCGAGCCATTGGAGCACTGTGAGCTCTTCCGGGACAGCTGACCATTTCCGTTGGCCAGACTCGTGCTGCTGCTGTGTCCATTCTGGTAGCTGCCATTCGACTGCAGGCTGCCCTGGCGGCTCACCTGACTGTGACTTTGACTGTGTCCATTGCTGCCCAGCGGCATCGAGCCATGAAGTGGACAAACAATCGCCTCATTCGGTGGCTCAAAGCGATCTGCCACGGATTTGGCATTGCTGCGCTGCTTACGTGGCATAATGATCTCCTGCAATGAATTAATAATTTAAACTGCATTCTATAAACATTGTCAAATTATTTTTGAGATATATGAATGAAAAATTAAGAACATTGAACAAAATTAAATAATTCAACAAAAGATTCCATTCTTCTTTATTTTTTGATCAGAAATAATATTAAAAATTAATTCTCATTGGATATGCTAGTATAAATTCAACAAATGAATATGTAATCAAAATTCCATTAAAATGATTATTTTATTTTAAAAGAACTGGATATCTGTACAAATCAAGATGTTTTTCATTATCAAAAGCTGGAGTTAAAACAAAACATCCATTATACGGAATTCATGTGTTTCATACAATTGAGACTTGTTTGAGCATTAAAATTCGAAACGAATCGTTTCAAAAGTAAAAGTTTAAACAGAAGCGAATAAATTATTCTTTGTGCTTTCTTCTTTAACTTAAGTGAAGTGTTTTTTTTTCTTCTGGAATTTCAACTTACCGAGACATCATCTGCTGGATAGATAAGCAACTCCCGCTGCGGATCATTTTGTATGAGCGTTTTATTTTTGGCTATAAAGGCTTCAAAATCGATGGGCTCCACAACGAGGGGTTTGCTCTGCAAGTAAAAAGAGGGGAGACATTTTAGTTAGATATTTGCTAATTTATGTATGCCACTTGTAAATACAAAGCGCGGCTATTAATAGACTCCCCCTAATAAGCAAATCCCCATGCAGCTCTCCAAGAATTTATTGAATCTAGCCACGCCATAAATTTATGGCTGCTTTTCTCTGTGCTTCCCCTTCGAATCCTCCGTTCAGACCTTGACCGCATTTTACAGCGGATGTCGGCGTCTCCGTGGTTGTATCTTGTAATGATATGTTCCATGTTTTATACAAATCGGCGTGGGCCCAGACTATTGCCATAAACAAATCGATTTTGTTTAACCATTTGGCATTTTGCAATGCCCCGCAGACATTTTGAGAGTTTTGGTTTGTTTTGCTTTCAATTTTGATTCTGATTTTGGATAAACGATGACACCATGGAGGTGCGCCTAACTGACACTAGTAGGTTGCAAGGTGCTATCACAACCCAACCCTTTTTTGTGACATGGCGCCATCAAACCGAAAGGTTAAAGTGTCGTTTCCGGTGTCGCCTCTGAGTGTTGTCATTCGATGTGTAATCTGAGCTTCCTGGGCTTGGTTATGGAAGTGAGAACTGCGCAGCAATAAAGAACAAGGATTGTCAAGGGTTCTAAGAGTTCCATAAAACGTGTAGGGTTAACATTTACGATAATAATTGTCTAAGGTCAGAAAGTTAATTGAAAAGTATGACATACAAAATTTAAAGAAATTTTATTATATTTTATGTAGACTAATAATACTTATTTAGAATAAAAGAACCATTCAAGATATAATCTTTTTCTCAAAATGTAAATCTATAAATTGATATTATTACCAATATTATCATTTCCTTAAATTTTCTTAATATTTCCACTTTTCCACTGATACTATTTATAAACTTTAGAAATTATTTGAAACTTTCAGTAAATGTTAAATCTTTTAAACTTCTCTTCAGTGCTGTGGCTACCTCAACTCTTTTAATTTATAACTTAAACATTTAGTGAAATCTGTGTATGTTTTTATAATTAATCTAATCAATAATAAAATGTTAAACAGAAGCCGCTCTGAAGCTGAAACTTGCATAAACTTTAAGAATTTGCATAATATTAAATATTTATTTAATGAAAGTTTCAATTTGCCAATTCTTCAACTTTTATACATTGCCAACTTTCTGTTAAGGTTTTATTCAATACCTCTCCCGTCTAACCCTGCGCTTTTGATAGCCTTGACAAGAGTGATCGGGTTGCTTCTACGCAGTACAACCTGTGGTTGGTTACACGTTCATTCAGTTCGATGCACTTGTCGCCTGTCACATGTGGAAAGCATTTAAGTTGATAGGCCCAAGTTTCTCTTCTACCTCGGCTCTTCTACCTCTTTCGCTCCCTCTCTCTTGCTCTGTCTTCCTTCACGCACTGCATGCAAATTGAAAAAGTCGACGATGTAACTTGCGTAATTAAAACCTCTTCTCCTCCTCTTAACACCCCCGCATATTTTAGAGCCTACGGCGACAATTGCAACGCGACTTACGCAAAGCAATTACCAAATCAATGGCTTAGTCAAACAACAACCAAAACTACGGTTAAGAAAACAAACAGATTGTTAAATATGATACCCTTTAATCTTAACAGATTGAGAAATAATGTAAGCTATAAATTTATACAGAAAGAAGAAATTGTGAGTTCTCAAAACTTTTTAAAACAAAGAAAATATAAATAAACAGGAAAATATTTGGAAATAAATTACAATAACTTAAAAGCTCTTTAATATACCTTATTAATATCAGAAAAGTCTACTCACTCTTCTTAAATATTTTCATTACTTTAAAAAATATAAAAAAATTCCAAAATATATATGAAAACTATTAAGCTCACACATTTTTCTGAGAACTTGAGACTTAAGAAAATCAAAAACAATTTTAGCTACATGCGTATTTCCGAGAACAGGGTACAAATAGTAAATTGGCTAGGCGTTGTCAAAATGCCAATGACAGGGGCCAAGAAACTTGTTTCAATCCGTCAATATCGGCGCTATTTATCAACAATCTATCAGTCGATCAGCAAGAGAGCCCAACACGCAAATTTGTTGTAAAAAATAACAAACTAGCAGGCAATGAAAGCGGCTAATGGCCAACCACAGTATCAACAGCAACCACAACAACTACAACAACAACTGGTCCAGTCTGTGTGGCAAGGCGTGAAACCTGAGCAGAAGGCATCATCGTCATTATCATTATCATCATCATCTGATGCTGTTGGTTGAAGGCGCCACCACGAAACGTGATGTTTTTATGCCTACTTCTCGCTAGACGCTGGCCATGCAATTCCAGTGCAGCCAAGTGGCATGTGGCATGTGGCATGCTACTTGTCGCTGCCCACTCTATGTTTAATATTACAATATATTGTACCATGGCAATGACCGAGCCATAAATGGAAGGGAACCTCATTGATTTCGATATGGTTAGTCGATGGACAACAGCTCCTCGACAATGTCACTTGAGCAAAAGAATCCCAAAGGTCGTCTCGCCCCACTTTCCCTCCTTGCACCCCAATTACCCCACTCAAGCCATCAATTTAAATTGCAACAATGCAGTTGCATTTTTCATACAGTGCATAAAAATATCTTGAGTTCGACGGGGGGATAAATTGCTTTTTGTTTTCAGTTTCTGTTTCGCTTTGAAGTGAATTGGAAACCATTGAAGTGGCCGTCTGCCTCCTTCCTCTGCCCCATCTTTGTCCTCTCCTCCACAACCCACATAAAACTGATTTGCATTATGAGTGTATGGAAAAGTTTTGACTAAATTTAGCTTGCCCCGCTGCATTAGTATTTTTATGTATGATTGTGTCTGCCGAACTTTTGACCCACACTAAAACCACAAAAAACTTTTTATATTTCTTTCCATATATCGTAAGATCATTTCATGGCATCATTCGGTTGTGTATTTTGTGGTTTTCCAATAAATTCCAGCTTGCTTGCTGCCATCAAATGTTTTTTTTAGTGATGCCAATAAGTTTTTGCATTGCCAAAGTGACCCACAATAAAGCCGCTAAGTGTTTTAACAATTTTCAAGCGCTATTTCAATTCGCATGAGTTTTCGATTGCTTTAATGGATTTTTGTAATAGTTTTTAATGCGTTTTTAAAACGAATTTTATCAGAATGAAGAGGAAATTATTCAATTGTTTACTTAATTGTCATTACAAAAATTGATTTTGTTGCTGAGTCAAATAAAAGATCGAACAATGATAAACTTGATATTGATTCGAACATAATAATAATACTAAACTCTTAAATATTAGCTTGTTTATGAACTCAGTCAACAAACAATGAGTCAGTCACTGATTAGGAAAAAATACATATACAAACATCTGACATCCGCAGCTGTATCTTTTAAATACCCTTGCAAATTCCATAAACTTATGCACACGCCTTGTTGCCATTTCCTTTTGCAGCTGTTCTCATTCATATTCTCATATCTTTTTGTACATATATTATCTCATATATAAAAATACCACGAGAAGAATTCGGAATTTGCATTGTGAACTTGAGCCATAAAAAAAGGGACGCAGAATGTTGATAAAAGGGAAAAGAAAAATGCATTGCATAGCATTGTCATTGGACTTGAGTGTGGATATTTTTGTAGTACATTTATAAGGTTTGAGTATATCAGTCGCTGACATTGGGGCCGGTTTCCCAAGTGACGCAGCGGAAAAGGCCACAAAAGGCACGGGAGTTTATAATGTTTTGGTCATCATCAGTGCGAGGTTTTGGTTCAATGAACCCGAAACTTTGGACCCACAAATGTGTGAGCGTAACTGAAAACTTGTTAACTGGGCTGTAACAGGAGGTAGTGCCATTCGCATTCAAGTGCGAACGACAAGTCAGCAATTTATGGTCTGGAACACGATCAAACGCCATGTCTTTATTTGTTGACCATTTGATATCATAATCAAAAGACAAGCGAATTCCATTGGGACGTTTGAAAATCTCTCGCATTAGTTATAATAACTTTGACAATCGGCACTGACAATCGACAACTTTCTAAGCCGCTCATGACAATTCTATTGAGAAAGAGCAACATTTGTTTTCTTCAATTTTTTTTTTTTTTGATCATGGCGAAAAAATTTCACCCAGTGTCAGGTCTTGGTCTTGGTCTGTAAATAAATCTCAATCTAATACAAATTGCTTTATGAATCGTCAAGAAATTTACATGCGCGATTCGACAAATGAGGAAGTTTATCATTAGGCGTTCAATTCAAAGACCTCAGACATGTTGGATAGTTTAGAGACATTCATTAGACGGCTTTTTGTTCATTTGTTCACTTCCACAATGCGATCTGCGACTCATTTAAATCATTTCAAATAATACCAATACCAATACCGACCCCCTATTATAATGCATTTTAATCGCATCACATTGCATAAGTTTCAAGTGGGTAAAAGTTCCGCGCGACTTTCATTCGATTGCGTAATGCTCATTATGATGATAACACCAACTAACCAGATGTTATACAGTCGATAGGTAATGTGAACATGATTCTTCAAAAAAATACTCAAAAAAACTATTCAAATCGAATTACATTGAATATTTGCGAAAGTACATAAAAAGTGTCCATAACTAATCAATTTCATGCACTGATATTTTCAAAAAAAAAATTACAAAGCTAATATTGAAAGGGAAAGAAGATCTGGCAGAGACGACGTCTAAATACTCTAACTTTAAACTTATTCCAGCTAGATAATTAAACATTATGACAATTTACTTTTAAGTGGAACATCTATTTACAATTAAAACCTACACACTTTTCATTACATTTTCTTTATAAAGAAATCATTCTCGATAAAATATCTTAAAATCTGTACATTCAAATACATTCTGAGTTGACTTCAGCCTACAAATTGGATAATCCATTTTTGTAGCCCTAAAGATCAGCTTGAGGCGCCTAAGGCGGCTTTTTGTGTTCTGGAAACTTGTTTTCGGGTCATCGAAATGGCAACTCGAGTGGTGAATGCTGGGTGTGTCGCCATCTAAGCCGCTGAGGCACCACTCAAACGTGGCAGCTGGCAAAAGTTCAAAAGCCGCAGCTTAAGCTTAAGCGGTTTATTCAACTCAACTCTCTCGCCGTTCGACAATTGAGCAATTAATGAGAGGAGACATTTACTTTTGGCCATCCTGCTTAATTAACACTCAAGTATTTTACACTCGGCAGACAAAGAAAAGCGGCTTTTGGTGTCTTGGCCATAATTAGTTGGACAGGAGCTGACAGGTTCTTTAGCCTGTTGTCTTAAAACAGTGTTTATACAATTGAAAGTGCTAAGTACTTTTTAGAAAGTAGCTGCAACTACATGTGCTATGTGTAAATATGTGTGTGTGTGCACATATTCACATATACACACGCACACGCAATTTTCTAGCTGCACTGAAACTGTCAACTTTCCCAAACAACGTCCATTTAATTGAAGACGGGAGCAATTACAAGCTAAGACTGAAGACTGAAGACCGAAGACTGACGACTGAAGACGTCGCAGTATTCTTTAAACAATGTTTGACCAACACGTCTTTTTTTTTGCTTTTCTTTTACTTTCTTCCAAACGGTTTAACAAGCATTTCTGGTCTGTAAGAATTGAAAAACTATACCATGCTATAATTGTGGTTACTCTTCTTCTTCTTCATGTATGTGTAATTAGCTTTTGCACTTTTGGTTGCGTGGGAACTTCTTTTTGTCCTCTTTCAACTGTGTTTATTGCACTTGCTTTCATGCCGTCTTTTGCTGTCGTTTTACTTTGAAGTTGTCCTCAAGGTTGACCCTCCGCCTTGTACTTGTAATTGTTGTTGTCTACCGTGCGGTTGTTTTTGTTGTTGTTGTGATTGTTGTTGAGCAACTGCCGCAGGGCAAAAGCGTTTGGAGCGAGTCGATGCTGTTGTTGAGGTGGGAAGCACTAGATAAGCACTCAAGTTAAGTGGTCCTGACCTTGAAAGGTTAAACTACCGGACAAGTGACCAACTTTATTATGCATTTAAGCAGCTCTTAAGGTTAATAATAGTTAACTTGGCAGCAATTAATGTTTCTAAGATCAGGTGCAGAAATGAAAATGAACTGATTGTATAATCTAAGATAAATTAATATTAAATATAAATACAATTTACGAATAAAATAATTATACTTTTGCAAATCAAGTCTAATTCTATATGCTAAATACTTTAGAAAGGTTTTGTTTAGCTAGTATATTTATACTAACGTCCACCATTTTCTACATTACAGTTTTTATTACCTTTTTAAAATATACATATTTACACAGGTAAATTGAATTGTTTTATTTTCTAATTGTATTTTGATTGATTTAAGTTGACGTTAAATAAACAAAAATATCGAATAGTTGTTCCAGTAAATTCGCTATTTAAAAAAAGTATCCACTTGCAATATAGTATTTCTCTACATTGTGTTAACTTAATTTCTTAACACTTAACTCAACTTTCACACACAAAATGCATTAAACAAATCATTGCACTCGTCGGCCAGACTGCCACGCCCCTTAAACTGTTCAAATGCCAGTGCACTTGCCGTAGCATTCTCCCCAATTTCCTTCTCTTTTTACTGGACCCTTTCCCTTTGTGCGTCTCGCACTTGAGGCAAGAGTCTGCGACTTTTGTGTGTTGACAGTTGTCGTTGTTGTTGTTTGTTGACAACTGTCAACTGTAATTGTTGTTGTAGTTGTTTTGTTATTTGCACTTTGCTCTATTGCATAATAAACAAACAAACTGTTGTCATGTGCCGCACAGCGACTTCTCCTCCTGCCTCAACACAAACTTCACTTCAATTTAACTTTGTCTCATTTAACTTCCCCAGACTCTGTCTCCCTTCACCATTATCTTTCTCTCTCTCTTTTCTCTCTCTATTATTCGCACTCGTCATTAAAAATGCGCATACAAATAATGTCGCATCGTAAAATTGAAATGCAACTTTTCCCATATGCACAATAATCACATTTTTTCGTTTTAAAAACATTTCCCAATTGGCAATATTTGTGCAAATGTCATTCACTTGTAGTGGGCGGGTTCTGGCTGCAAATGTGTGAGCAAGCTATAAGCAACTGCTTTATAGATTTCAACCTAACGTATCTAGATACAATGTATCTATAGTCAGACACATGTATCTGCAAAGTCAGTTGGCAAATACTACCGTTGTCATATTAGAATTGTTCGTTGTTGTATTTGCGTCTCGAGTTGACACATTTACTAAAAGCGAAAAAATAAAAAAAATAAAAATAGTTAACTCGCTTCCGTACGGAGCTCTAACAATACCAGCTTTGTTTTGAAGTTGAAATCTGTCTGTGTTTTTCGTATTCGCATACTGTTTTTTTTTTATGCTTTGCTTTTTGCTCTTTGTTTTTCTGTGTAAATGGGTAAAAAGGGTATGTGGACACACAGTCACAATGCAACATGTCAGCGACCTATACTTGTCTGATTTATCACAGATTTTTCTCAAAATCTCTGAGTGTGTGTGCGTTGAAAGTTGAAAGCCCTACTGTCCCAAATAAAAAAGACACGAACTTCAATAGCCAAACAATGTTCTGAATAAAGCTTTAGTTTTAAGAACATAATCTTTTAGTAACATATAAAAGAAATATTTGAAAATAAAGCTTCTGTATAATTTTATTGCTGTACTTCAGTTTGTAAGTCATTTCTTAATATTTATTAATAGTTTTAAATCAGAAGCTTTACAAACTTATACATTTTTAATTCTAATCAGCTTACAAACATTTATATTAAAATTTAAAAATATAGATAATATTAATAAAAAAATGTTGTGGACTTTAAAGTTCACAACAAAAAATAGTAAAAAAAAATTAGCAATCACTTACAATTCCATTTAAAAGATCTCCTTTCACATTCCTCAGTCTTCTTATTTTTTTACTATTAAAGTCATTCTTTTTGCTCTTTTTTTAACTAAGTTTTAACTAACAAAAAGTCACCTACTAAAGTACATCTTTCGACAGACCCTTCACAACCTTCCTCAACAGTTTGATGGATGATCAGACGAACAGTTAAGATATTAGCACCTTTCACCTATTTGAAAGATTGTGCCCAGAGTTTCTCCCTCTTATAGCTTTACAACTTTACATCTTCCAGTCAACAATTCATTGTGATTTTAACACCTTTCGCGAATTCTTCTGCTTTTTACTTGTTATCATGTGGGTTCATAAATGGAATGGATCTGTGTATAACTTGTTTGTTTATCAAGCACTTCAATTCTTAATTTGCACCACAATTTATCAGTGCAGAAAATCCAAAGCGAGTTCATAAATTAAGATGCCATTAATTTGTATAAACTTCGCAGCGCGTCGAATTCGCAGAAATGTTTTTATTATGGGTCAAGTGATGCGCCCAATACAAAGAGCAGCCGAAAAGAAGCGCAAATTGAAAGTAAGTATTAGAACTAGCAAACACTCTGTAAATAAAATTGATGTAAAACATGACATATTTAAAATGTTTCTTCTTAGTTCCTTTAAAAACATAATTTAACATTTTTTTAAATTTTTAACATAGATTTAATTAAAAGTGTATACCCTTCATACTTGTATTATACAGGGTATTAATAAATTGTTTATGTAGAATATCTCTTTGTGTGAAAATGCGAACAGAAATTCCCAAAATAAAACCAAGACAAATTAAATCAAAATGTGTGAGAAGAATTTGCACAAATTTCTAATACAGAAATCATAATAGAAAATTTCATTTGTTTATTTTGGTTATTATATTTTTTGTTGGAATTCTTTTTGTTTGTGCTTTAGTTTGCCGACAATTGTGTCAATTCCGGCAAATTTCCCTGAATTTGAGATAAACAAGAACCATAACAATATCCATAAGCCATAAAACTGATTGCACCTGCAGTTTTTCTCAGCGTACACTCTTCACTTTCCCCTTCCGTCAAATAGAAAAGCTAAGCAAACAAACAAAGAAAAAACTTGACTCATTCTCAGCGAATGAACAAGTTTCAGAAACTTGACTTGGGGTTTCCAGCTTTTCACCTTACTTAGAAAACATATTCAATGTCAATATTAGCACGTCTATCTCGTGGTAAAATAAATTTAGTTAGCGATGCATCTTTTAATGCATGGCAAACATCATCAAGACGGTATTTAATGGTTTCAAGTATGGAAAGTCGGGAAAATGTTTGCATGACAGATGAATGCGTGGAAAGTGCTTAAAGTCTTACGGCTCTTAAGATTAAATTTGTGGTATATTAAATTCCATGTAAATGATGCATGACATGACCAAATTAATCATTCACAACGCAACTCGAAGGAGCAAAACAACATGATGGAAATTGTGTGACAGGCGATGCGAAGGTCGCGTCTGAGAATCGATAAAATGGAAATGTAGGCTACAGGGTATGATATAATGTGGGTGAAAAATGATTTGGTATCTGGGCAATTGTTATACGTTATTTGCTTTACCAAAATTGAGAGACTGCGCTGATAGCTTCCAGGGCAGTGTATCTAAAATGATAGAGAATAGTTAAGAGAAGCTCGGTTAGGTACAAATTGATTGTTTAGTAGCAATTTGTTGAGCTGATGATTATATACATGATTATAACATTTGAATAGTTAATACACACATGGATACTTGGTTTTAGATGAGTCAGGTAAACAAATCAGGTAAATGTAGCGCTCATTAAAGCGCAAACACAAGCATACAAAATATACAAATCGTGGAAAGTTCAGAGGCGATGCTTCCGCTGGGGAACAGCACGAAAAGTACAGAAAATAAACAATAAAGAATACAATATATTGCAAGCAGGCAAATATACAGGAATTCAATAAAGTAAACGACTGAAAAATACGCTGTAAGAACAATTGTAATGAAAATATGATTATAAGTACAATAAATATATTTAAGTACAATATATATAATATTTAAAAATAGTTATTTAATAAGTTTCTAATAATTATAACTATTTAATAGTGTGACTTCAAAAGATTTTGTTCAACAAATGTATCTGCAATACTAAAACTCCCTCACCCAGCTTATTACGGGGTATACGCCCAGACCGACCCCAAGCAGTTGAGCCGTGACAAAAGCGCTCAACACGTGAAGCTTCACTTTCGAAAACAATAAGACAGAAATGGGATAATACGAGAGCGCATAGAAAATTAAAATAGAGGAAGCACTAAACACAAATACATGCCCAACATATGTACAAGTATAAGTTTGTATGTATTTAAAATCAAAAAAATAATATAAAGCAAAATAATTCATAAAACAAATGGCAACATACAAAGTTCTAAACATAATTGATGTGCATGTAAACCGAGTGCTAATGGAATATACACATGCCTATATACACATGTTTGTATATATATTCATGTAGAATTATTCAAATACTCGTTTAACACTCAAGTGGCACTCGAAATGAAGCTGCTCAGTTCGGTTTTGCGTTATTTATTTATTTATCTGAGCTTTTTGGGTTGGCTAATATTATTATTGTTGTTCTTGTTATTGTACATTTATGGCACCGCTTATAATGCATGTTCTCAACATAATTAGAAGCTGACGTCATGTTTAAGGTGAATGAGTTTTGTTGGGTAAACATTTGTCATAAATCAAAGTTGGAAATGTTTCAAGAATAATACGAAATTTATAAAAGGCTTTTAGGGCGTGAATAACGAGAATTCACTCAGTTGCTAAGTGAAATTAAAAGCAAACTGAATTACTTAAGAAACTTTTTACTTAAAATGCCTTTTGTTCAATTAAAATATGCACTTTTAAATAAAGTCATTCAGCTGGTATTTTTTGTGCATTAGAACAATAATTTTATTTCAAGTTTCTTTACAATCTCGACTTTTCAAAGCAGCTGCAAATAAATAGGCGGCTATCAAGCTTCTTTTTTTAGTGGTTTCATATTGCACTTGTTATACTTGATATGGATGAGTGTGTGTGTATGTGTGTGTGCATACACATGTGAACAATAAGCAACAAACTGCAAGTATTTTAAAGAAAGGCAGGCTTAAAAGTTGTTACAATTTATTGTAAGAACATTTGAATGAAATAGTTTTTACATCATGAAATTTTGTTTAAAAAGAAAGAGGAAAAAGTTAAGAGTTTAAAAGAATGTGCAATTTAGTTACTTTTAAAATGTTCCCATTTATTTAACAGAACTTTGACAAAGCTGAAAGACTTCTATAATCAGTTGATGGGTTCAAAAGTTCTACAGTCAATAAATTAAATATTTTAATATTTACTCAATATTCAAGCTTATCTTTAGAAGAGTTGAAAGACAACTCATTTCTCAGTTATATTAACATAAACATATTTTAGCTTTAATTACTTCCGTATGTGACAACGCCCTTTGCTTGTAAATATAAACAATTGACATAGTTCCGAATATTTCCAAAAAAGACCCAATGAACCGATGTCTAACTCGACTGACCCCAAAAATGCGCAGCGGGTGTCAACATATTTAATTAATACAATTACGGACTACAGATGAAGTGTGGAAAGAAGCTGAAGCAGTAGGAGGCGAACAACTGATAAGGCAAATATTAATTTGACCAAAAGCAAAGTGAAATTTTGGTCAACAACTCGGTGTGCAAGCTCCATAACCAGCTGATAGACACGAATCCGTCAAGTCAATTGGCCATATACCCTATTATTATTCTGTTTTCATTTTTATTAAGGCCTGATTGACGGTTGGTGGACATTTGTGGTAGTTGAGCTCATTGATGAGGTACTCTCACTTACCGCTTTATTACGCACTAATTGAATTAGATATCGCGAGGGAACTGAGAGTGGGAGACAGAGAGAGGCGGAGGAAAGGGAGTGGGGGAAAGGTGCCCACCCACGATATGGATCGTTTGGAGCACACTCTAATTGGCATTGAAGCGCGTCTAATGTTGCCCCATAATATGATTTTGTGTGCTGCGGGCCAAGTAATGTAATTGGTGGAACAGTTAGCAACTACACGTGGAGAATGCAGCATTCAACTGAAAACTCAAAACTCAATTCGGAAAACTGAAATGAAGTCACGCCCCGGCCACAAGATACGCCACATATTTGCTTTTTATTATGTGCACGATGTACACGGACTTCCATCTATTGATATTTGAGTAAAAACAACAACAACAAGATAAGTTAATTACACCCAGCAGCTGTCGGTATATAAAAGGTATAATAAAGCTGAGCAAATGTATGTATGACAACCAATGTAATCATATGCATTATTCATCATTAGAGAGAGTTGTCGATAGAGACTTCCTGCTTGGATGTAAATATAACTATGAATTTCGAATGAATCTGTTCCTTTACAATTTTTTAATATTTTTTCTAATATATTAAAGCAGGTAGCATTATTAGTATTTCTCTAATATTTCAGCCACACCGTATTTTCGTTGGATTCTTTTCAAATCAGAAGTTTGCTTAAGGCAAGCATCACTGTAGGAGTTTATGGCAAACACAGATCATTATCATTTTAAACATGAATGTAAACAAACGTGGATGCTGCGGTATTTCAAATCTCACGGCCTTGGAGCTGTTAGCTCCCTATGATTATCAGCAAAGCGCGTTGAGAGAGAGAGAGAGAGAGAGAGAACGAAACGAGCAAAACAACAACGACAAATGAATAAACTCGTGTTGACAAGAACAAAACGAAAAGTCGTCTCCCTTCATATTTTTGTTGTTGCTTATGCAACATTACATTTCGGTAGACATCATAAATTAAATTTAAAAATGTGCCAAAAGATTTGTTTAGCTGCGAGAGCGAAAATACGAGTATTATGATTTTATTTGTACGGAATGAATACTTTGGATACTTGCCAAAAAATGAAATGAATAGATAATATTGTTTTTATATGGAGGCATTGCAACACAGAGAGCAAAAGAGAGAAAGAGAACATAAAATGTTTATTTCATTTCCATTTAGATTTACTGTTGCCTCCCACGCATAGCACGTAACGCACAACAACAACAAATGCACACATGCAATAGGACACACCCAGCAGCAACAACAAAAACTCCAATGTCACACAAAAACGAATCAAATGCAAAAGGCAAAAGGCAATTGCAAAGAGAACAACAGCTAAGGCAACAACAAAACTTACCACAGCGGCGCTATCACGCATAACCTGAGAGACGCTCTCTCTCAGCTGTGCGGCCATTCCCGGCTTATTCAAGCCACGCGTGAATTTGCGTTCCATTCTCAATTTCCTTTGCGTTCGCAGTTGCTGTTGTTGTTGTTGTTGTTACTACCACGCAGGGGTTAAGCGATGCATGGAGAACAAGTTGTTGTCGTTGTTATCCCTGCTGCTGCGACTGTTGTTGTTATTATTGTTTCTGTTTTTGTTGGTGCTCTTTTCGCTGGCAGTGTGCAAAAACCGGCGACACACCAACACAAGCAAACAGGATGCGCTGCCGTGTATGTGTATGTGTACACTTGATGACTAATACGTGTTATCCTGTCAGTCCTTTGATGCTGTTTCGCTTTTTTTCACTTCAATATTCAACCTTAAAGCTCTTTCAAAGGACGCGGAGCACAATGCTTTTTGTTATACACAAAACTGGACCACACACACACACACACACACACTCGCACCTTTAAGGGCACACACAAACGCACTGCGGCAGGCGAATATGAAATTTTTACTGATGAAAAATTCCTTGGCTTTTATAACGGCACCTTAACAACTGTTTACAAACAATACGTTTTGATTACTTTAACTTAATTGCAGCTGTTTTTAATGCTTGTAAACAGCTTTGCGCGAATTTTCGATACAACCGAGTGTTGTTTAAATTAAACAAATAGTTTTGCGTGGTCGGCAATCGCTGCGCGTATTTTCATATTATTTTCATTAGGCGATTAGGTAGAACTTCGAGTTAACATATTCGTCCGACGCGCACGACCGCAACGCTCGGGCATTTGAATGCTTTTGAAGAAAAACACTCTTCTTGTTGTAGAGTTAGAGGTGGAGAAACATCGATGTCATGACAAGGTGGCAACATTGCAACGGTGAAATACTTCACATTTTACCTCTTTTCAGAAACATTGTTAAATATGATCGTTTTGTTTATTATTAATTTTGAAGCTAGTGTCTTAAGACTTTTACAGGAGTTTTAAAAAAATTTAAAATTTTTTTTTTAGAATTTCTTACAAATTTATTAATTTCCTCACCACGCGAAGGGTGCCCTAACTTATTTTGAAATGAACTTTATTATTTTAGAAAATTACAATTTTCTTGGATTATTAATTTTGTATTTTTTCTATCGACGGTTTTCTACACACATCGCATCCACTTCTAGCACAACTACGTGGCAGCCTTGGCCCAACTTTGGCAGTCTTGAAATGAGTGGCAGCTTTGGTTCCCACGAAAGAAAACTAACCGATAGTTTTGAAAGGAGTGGCAGCGTTGTTTCCCAGAAAAAAATCAGTTAAAAAACACTTTTAAAAAATACTGCTTGAAGCAGACAAAATTTGGCACAAATTTTCGTTAGCTTTCTCGAACCTTGAATTTTTGTACATTTTTCATTGGAATTTATTGAAAAAATTAATGAAAAGATAGCTTAGCAACATGCTGTTGAACATTAATACCTTAGCAACATGCATTAAGTTGGCAGCGCTGTTAACTAAACTCTGTTAACCGATTAAAAACTTCCGCTTTGAAACTGGCGCACTATTTTAAAGCCTTTACGCTTGAGCTAAAGTAAGCATATTAGTTAGTATGTGAGTGTTGTAAGATGCATATTTAAGTGGGAGCACAATTTTTAATTAGAATAAATATATAAAAAGCAGCCGAGACTCTGTACTACTGCAATATTAATGTAAGTAGCAGCTCTTTTAAACTCAAAATGGCACTGTTGTTCAACAGCGTCGATATGTCGATAAGCCAGTGTAGCTAAATGCATTTAAAAAGGCGCTAAAATTTAAATTGTTTTTCAATTAAATAAGAAGTGTATTTAAGAAAATATAACATAAAATTGCACATTTCCGATATCGGTGGTTTATAGAAGATATTGAATGAAGATCAGAGATCATATCAGTTTAAATCAGCGATGGGCACGAAATCTGAATTCGGGAGCACTACAACAACCCTATTAGAGTCTACCTAAGTTGGGAGCAGCCGCTGCTCCCGGAGCCACTGCGTGCCCACCACTGGTTTATAGAAGATATTGAATGAAGATCAGAGATCATATTAGTTTAAATCAGCGATGGGCACGAAATCTGAATTCGGGAGCACTACAACAACCCTATTAGTGTCTACCTAAGTTGGGAGCAGCCGCTGCTCCCGGAGCCACTGCGTGCCCACCACTGGTTTATAGAAGATATTGAATGAAGATCGAGTTCATATCAGCTTAAATCAGCGATGGGCACGAAATCTGAATTCGGTAGCACTACAACAACCCTATTAGAGTCTACCTAAGTTGGGAGCAGCCGCTGCTCCCGGAGCCACTGCGTGCCCACCACTGGTTTATAGAAGATATTGAATGAAGATCAGAGATCATATCAGTTTAAATCAGCGATGGGCACGAAATCTGAATTCGGGAGCACTACAACAACCCTATTAGAGTCTACCTAAGTTGGGAGCAGCCGCTGCTCCCGGAGCCACTGCGTGCCCACCACTGGTTTATAGAAGATATTGAATGAAGATCAGAGATCATATCAGTTGAAATCAGCGATGGGCACGAAATCTGAATTTGGGAGCACTACAACAACCCTATTAGAGTCTACCTAAGGTGGGAGCAGCCGCTGCTCCCGGAGCCACTGCGTGCCCACCACTGGTTTATAGAAGATATTGAATGAAGATCGGAGATATCAGTTTAAATCAGCGGTGGGCACGAAATCTGAATTCGGGAGCACTACAACAACCCTATTAGAGTTCTACCTAAGTTGGGAGCAGCCGCTGCTCCCGGAGCCACTGCGTGCCCACCACTGGTTTATAGAAGATATTGAATGAAGATCAGAGTTCATATCAGCTTAAATCAGCGATGGGCACGAAATCTGAATTCGGTAGCATTACAACAACCCTATTAGAGTCTACCTAAGTTGGGAGCAGCCGCTGCTCCCGGAGCCACTGCGTGCCCACCACTGGTTTATAGAAGATATTGAATGAAGATCAGAGATCATATCAGTTTAAATCAGCGATGGGCACGAAATCTGAATTCGGGAGCACTACAACAACCCTATTAGAGTCTACCTAAGTTGGGAGCAGCCGCTGCTCCCGGAGCCACTGCGTGCCCACCACTGGTTTATAGAAGATATTGAATGAAGATCGGAGATATCAGTTTAAATCAGCGGTGGGCACGAAATCTGAATTCGGGAGCACTACAACAACCCTATTAGAGTCTACCTAAGTTGGGAGCAGCCGCTGCTCCCGGAGCCACTGCGTGCCCACCACTGGTTTATAGAAGATATTGAATGAAGATCAGAGATCATATCAGTTTAAATCAGCGATGGGCACGAAATCTGAATTCGGGAGCACTACAACAACCCTATTAGAGTCTACCTAAGTTGGGAGCAGCCGCTGCTCCCGGAGCCACTGCGTGCCCACCACTGGTTTATAGAAGATATTGAATGAAGATCAGAGATCATATCAGTTTAAATCAGCGATGGGCACGAAATCTGAATTCGGGAGCACTACAACAACCCTATTAGAGTCTACCTAAGTTGAAAGCAGCCGCTGCTCCCGGAGCCACTGCGTGCCCACCACTGGTTTATAGAAGATATTGAATGAAGATCGGAGATATCAGTTTAAATCAGCGGTGGGCACGAAATCTGAATTCGGGAGCACTACAACAACCCTATTAGAGTCTACCTAAGTTGGGAGCAGCCGCTGCTCCCGGAGCCACTGCGTGCCCACCACTGGTTTATAGAAGATATTGAATGAAGATCGGAGATATCAGTTTAAATCAGCGGTGGGCACGAAATCTGAATTCGGGAGCACTACAACAACCCTATTAGAGTCTACCTAAGTTGGGAGCAGCCGCTGCTCCCGGAGCCACTGCGTGCCCACCACTGGTTTATAGAAGATATTGAATGAAGATCAGAGTTCATATCAGTTTAAATCAGCGATGGGCACGAAATCTGAATTCGGTAGCACTACAACAACCCTATTAGAGTCTACCTAAGTTGGGAGCAGCCGCTGCTCCCGGAGCCACTGCGTGCCCACCACTGGTTTATAGAAGATATTGAATGAAGATCAGAGATCATATCAGTTTAAATCAGCGATGGGCACGAAATCTGAATTCGGGAGCACTACAACAACCCTATTAGAGTCTACCTAAGTTGGGAGCAGCCGCTGCTCCCGGAGCCACTGCGTGCCCACCACTGGTTTATAGAAGATATTGAATGAAGATCAGAGATCATATTAGTTTAAATCAGCGATGGGCACGAAATCTGAATTCGGGAGCACTACAACAACCCTATTAGTGTCTACCTAATTTGGGAGCAGCCGCTGCTCCCGGAGCCACTGCGTGCCCACCACTGGTTTATAGAAGATATTGAATGAAGATCAGAGATCATATCAGTTTAAATCAGCGATGGGCACGAAATCTGAATTCGGGAGCACTACAACAACCCTATTAGAGTCTATCTAAGTTGGGAGCAGCCGCTGCTCCCGGAGCCACTGCGTGCCCACCACTGGTTTATAGAAGATATTGAATGAAGATCAGAGATCATATTAGTTTAAATCAGCGATGGGCACGAAATCTGAATTCGGGAGCACTACAACAACCCTATTAGTGTCTACCTAAGTTGGGAGCAGCCGCTGCTCCCGGAGCCACTGCGTGCCCACCACTGGTTTATAGAAGATATTGAATGAAGATCAGAGATCATATCAGTTTAAATCAGCGATGGGCACGAAATCTGAATTCGGGAGCACTACAACAACCCTATTAGAGTCTACCTAAGTTGGGAGCAGCCGCTGCTCCCGGAGCCACTGCGTGCCCACCACTGGTTTATAGAAGATATTGAATGAAGATCAGAGTTCATATCAGTTTAAATCAGCGATGGGCACGAAATCTGAATTCGGTAGCACTACAACAACCCTATTAGAGTCTACCTAAGTTGGGAGCAGCCGCTGCTCCCGGAGCACTGCGTGCCCACCACTGGTTTATAGAAGATATTGAATGAAGATCAGAAATCATATCAGTTTAAATCAGCGATGGGCACGAAATCTGAATTCGGGAGCACTACAACAACCCTATTAGAGTCTACCTAAGTTGGGAGCAGCCGCTGCTCCCGGAGCCACTGCGTGCCCACCACTGGTTTATAGAAGATATTGAATGAAGATCAGAGATCATATTAGTTTAAATCAGCGATGGGCACGAAATCTGAATTCGGGAGCACTACAACAACCCTATTAGTGTCTACCTAAGTTGGGAGCAGCCGCTGCTCCCGGAGCCACTGCGTGCCCACCACTGGTTTATAGAAGATATTGAATGAAGATCAGAGATCATATCAGTTTAAATCAGCGATGGGCACGAAATCTGAATTCGGGAGCACTACAACAACCCTATTAGAGTCTACCTAAGTTGGGAGCAGCCGCTGCTCCCAGAGCCACTGCGTGCCCACCACTGGTTTATAGAAGATATTGAATGAAGATCAGAGATCATATCAGTTTAAATCAGCGATGGGCACGAAATCTGAATTCGGGAGCACTACAACAACCCTATTAGAGTCTACCTAAGTTGGGAGCAGCCGCTGCTCCCGAAGCCACTGCGTGCCCACCACTGGTTTATAGAAGATATTGAATGAAGATCAGAGATCATATCAGTTTAAATCAGCGGTGGGCACGAAATCTGAATTCGGGAGCACTACAACAACCCTATTAGAGTCTACCTAAGTTGGGAGCAGCCGCTGCTCCCGGAGCCACTGCGTGCCCACCACTGGTTTATAGAAGATATTGAATGAAGATCAGAGATGATATCAGTTTAAATCAGCGATGGGCACGAAATCTGAATTCGGGAGCACTACAACAACCCTATTAGAGTCTACCTAAGTTGGGAGCAGCCGCTGCTCCCGGAGCCACTGCGTGCCCACCACTGGTTTATAGAAGATATTGAATGAAGATCAGAGATCATATCAGTTTAAATCAGCGATGGGCACGAAATCTGAATTCGGGAGCACTACAACAACCCTATTAGAGTCTACCTAAGTTGGGAGCAGCCGCTGCTCCCGGAGCCACTGCGTGCCCACCACTGCTGTTAACTATTCTCTGTTAACCGATTGAAAACTTCCGCTTTGATACTGACTCGCTACTTTAAAGCATTTACGCTTCCGCTAAAGTAAGCATATTAGAATGTGAGTGATGTAAGATGCATATTGAAATGGGAGCACAATTATAAATTAGTGTAAATATATAAAAAGCAGCCTGACTCTGTGCTACTGCAATATTAAAGTGAGTAGCAGCTCTGTTAAACTCAAAATGGCACTGTCATTCAACAGCGTCGATGTATCGATAAGCCAGTGTAGCTAAATGCATTTAAAAAGGCGCTAAAATTTAAATTGTTTTTCAAATATTATAAGAAGTGTATTTGAGAAAATAAAACAGTAAATTGCACATTTCCGATATCGGTGTGTTTATTTTGTCAACTTTCAGCGGTGCGCATAGGAAAACATACAAAATGCTTGCAATTACATACGTAAATATAAAACGGAGTACAGAGAAGCTTAAAAACTACAAGATAAAGATTGATTTTTTTTATTTAAATATTTACAATAAAATATGTATTGTACAAAAAACTCGTCCACACTGCCTAATCTCATTTAAATCGCAAAAAGTTCTCAGAGCCGCCCAATGGACCATGGCCGAAATGAAGGGCATCCGAGGTGGCCTCGGAGCGGGTGCGTGCATCCAAAACGGAGGCGACTCGCTGCTGGCCACTGATGTAGCCAAGCGAGCCCGATCCCAGGTAGACATTGCCATTGGGCAGACGAATGTAGCCCAATCCTCCCGAGCCCAAGGCGATGGCATCGCTCTGTCCTTGGCCCTGGAATCGCGGCTGGACACTTAGAGCCTGCTGCTCCAGGACCAAGGCATTGGCACGCGAGTCCAACTGGAGGCCAGTTCCCGTGGCTCCCGTTCCAGTGGCGCCCACATGCGCCCGATAGCGATCAAAGAAGTTGGAGCTGAGGAACGGCGCGGGATTGTCGTCGATGTCGTTGTCAATGATCTCGATGACGGCGTATTGCTTCAACTGGCGTCCATTGGCCACGTAGGATTCGCCGGGCGAGATCAGCGCATGTTTTTCGTATGGAATGCGCAGTGGCTGAAGTGCAGCCGGAGCACTGGGCACATGGATGGGCTGTTGGAGGAACTGGGGAGGAGATGGAGCCGGAGCAGCAGCACCATGATAGCTGATGGAGGATATGGGAGAGGCAAAGGAGGGGGGCAAATAGGTGTTCACAATGGAGCTGGCTGGAGGAGCCGCTGAGTTTGCAGGCAGATAACGACTCAGAATGCTGCCAGCTGGATGACTCCTGGGCAGGGGAGCGTGGGCTGTGGGCAGCGCGGGCAACGCAGGAACCGGAGGCAGTGGCTGCACAGTGGGCAGAGGAGCAAAGTGATGACCAGTGTAAACAGAAGGTCCCGAAGGAGCTGAAGGACCCGAAGGACCAGAAGGCCGCGACGGACGATCGTAGTGATAGCCAACGGGATCAGCCGAAAGGGATTGCAGGGAAACCAGGAGCAGCAGCAGCAATCCGGACAGCTCCTTTGTCAAGCGATAGTGCGACATCTGTTTAAAAAAGAGAGAGAGAGAGAGAGAGAGAGAGAGGGAAGAGAGGAGAATTATTAAAGTTTTATGACATCATAATAATAGCCCCAATCAATCTTATAAATGTTTAATGAGACGCACAAACGTAAAACATAATTGATGAAAATCACTTGACGTTTACGGTTGCTTTCATCGATACACTATAATGCATTAAGAGTAGCTTGACTAGTCATTGGGTTTGGTAAGAGTGGTAAAAATAATTTAAAACATTATTATAATATTAGTTTTAAATTATAAAAAATGTTATTTATTATTCAATCAATATTCAAATATTTGAAATGGAATTCAATACAAATATAATTTTTCATTAATTATTTTAACTAATTAAAAAATTTTTTTTATTTTTAGATCATTATAAAAATATCTGAAAAGGAATTAATAAAAAAAATAAATATTTGATTATTGATAAAAAATTAATGCAAATGTTTTATTAATTATTAAATTATTATTAATCGATTATTAATTAATGCATTCATAAATAATGAAAACTTTGTGTATTAATTAAAAATAAATAAAAATTTTTTATAAATTATTAAATCATTTATATAATGTTTGAAAATAAATTCATAAAAAATTTAAAATTTGTGTTATTATTAAAAATAAAAAAGGATAATTTTCGAAAATTTATACCTTATTAAAATTGAATTACTTTCATTTATATTTTAATATTCTAGTATATTATTTTTTTTTTTTAAACTACTAATAGTTAGGGTATTGGAAGTTTTTTAACTGCTGTGTGCAGTTTGCCAAACGTGTATGGCTTTTTGTTATTTAATTGATTCAATTTGTGGCGCACGCTTGCAGCAGCCACTGTACGAGTAAAGTTGAGTTGAGTTGACTCGATTCGATGCGATTCGATTCAAGTTGGAGCTAAAGCTGTGGCCCGTAATTGGCGTGATATTTCATGCATGGATTGTGTCTCGAATGTTGCCCAAGGCACAGTAACAACTACAGCAGTCAATCGGCATAATGGACTGCAGCTAATTAGCAACAATAACAACAATAACAACAACAGGAGCATCGCAAATGTGAACATGCAAAGCTGTCAACAATTGTCGCTGGGCGGTCCAAAAAAAGGGGGCATGTTAATGGCTCATTTAATAAGTGGCATGAACATTAAAAATAACACCTTAAAGGGGGCAGGGAAGGGGGAGTAGAGGCGTTAACAACTCCACCCGCCGTCCATTATCAAATCGAGAATAAAAGAAAAAAAGGAAAAATAAACAAACGTTGCACAGACGGTCGACTGATGATATTAATCAAGCTAAAGTTGCCCCTGTCAACGGTTGCAAGTTGCAAGTTGCAAGTTTGGCAGTTGCCACAGTTGGCGGCAGGTTCAAATATGCTGCCACTGGGTGGACTACTTGCAACGTGTGGCGTGTGGCCAACATGACTTTGTTGTTGTTATTGTTGTTGTTGTTTTTGTTGCTGTAGGTTGCGCGTGGGCGTCAAGTCAACACAGTTCATGGGAATATTTATTCCAGCTACCCAGTTGCTCGGCGTATTAAAATAACTGTCGCTTAATTAAGTCATTAACAATGTTGCAACAACAACCAACAACTACAACTACGACATAACAAGACGTGCCACAGGGGTCAAGTTGTAACATAACGAGTTCGAAACCTCAACTGAGAATCTGGATTACTCATAATAGATAGTAATCATTTATCGAACTATTTATAGTTTGATTCCATCATATTAAATATCATGTTATTTAAACACTTAAATATTTGTTGTTAGTATTTTATGTTCGAAAATTTCTTCACAATATTTCCTAAAAACTTTTGTTTTTCTAATATAATTTTCTGACTCCCAAAGAACTCATTAAATTTATCGGTTGTTAGATCTGTTGATTTCAAGTTTGTTGCCTAAGTCTTTTGTTTGCTCGGTCTATAAATCAGCTGTAATCGCAGAAAAACTTATAAAAAATACGCTTTACACATACATATGTAAGTATTCCCAGTTGCTTGACCAACACAAATAGATTTGTAATAAATTATGCACTCCCGACTCTATAATAAATCAATAAATGTTGCCATACGCAACTTTTTGTTGCTGTTTTTATGCGTTTCTCATGCCAACTTTTTAGCTCGCTTTTCAGTCGCTTTTTGCATA
This sequence comes from Drosophila recens, assembly GCA_037043495.1. Classification (NCBI taxonomy): domain Eukaryota; kingdom Metazoa; phylum Arthropoda; class Insecta; order Diptera; family Drosophilidae; genus Drosophila; species Drosophila recens. The sequence continues at coordinate 674,491 of JBAMBJ010003613.1, forward strand.
CGCACCCAACGCATTTTTTGTGTGCTTGCAGCGTGTGCCAAAAATTCAATAAAAAACTGCAGATTCAATGCACTTAAGAGTGGAAGGGTAGAGGGGAGGGAAACTAACCAGAATTGGCCAGAGATTGGCAAAGAGCTCGTTCAGGTTGTCGCATGTTTTATAGAAAGAGATAGAAATATGATATGAGGTAACAACTAAATTGTGTTTGAAGGATAAGTTTTAAAAATTTTTTTGGGTCAGAGATATTAATAAATATCCAAATAAGAAATTTTAACTCTGAATCAAATTAGGGTAAAAAACAATGAATAAATTGACACTTTATTAATTTAAGTTTTCCAAATGAATAAAAATAAAATTGTAATGCAGAATCAAATTGGGGGACAATCAACGAAAAAAAATTGCATTTCTCACTGAAATCGGTTAAGTTTGACAAAGTTATGAGAGCTCAAAGTATTTGAAAAAAAAAACGGTCAAGTTTCGACAGTTTGAAGTTATCGAATTTATAAAATTAAAGCTCCAAATACTAAAATAAATTTATTTAAGAATAAAATTAAGCTACAATTATTTGTTTGGTCTCTTATGATTAAATAGATAATGTAATAATCTCCAATTTATTTTGGGTATAATTTTTAAAGCTTAAAGCTCTCCTACAAGCTTTAGAGGGAAAATTTAAAGACCTTTTGTCTTACTTATTGAAAGTTAATCGAAAGTTCTTTTGGCTTTAACTTGTTGCATCGCTGCAACATTCGAGTAGCAACCTTCGCTGGCATCTTGTGCAGCACTTACTCACGCTGTTGCCACACAGTCACTTCTCCTTAGCCAGAGGCACAATTGAAAGCAACTTGAAAGGCACTTGGCCAAAAGGCCCAGTGCCAGTTCCAGTTCCAGTTGCAGTTCCAGTCTGAGATCTCTGGTCTCTCAGTTCCCGTCTTTGTCCACTTGCGTGCCGCGTTATCCAATTCAGACTGGACTCAATGAATGAATTGCATTGATTGAGCGACTGCGAATGCAACTGCAACAGCAACACACGCACCTCGCCTCCGGTCTGGGACTGGCCAACAGCAACAACAACAACAACGATAACAACCATCAACTACAACCACATCCATTTAAGAGTTTTGCGTCTCTACGCGCTCTATAAATTTCGTTTTGTCGATTTTCCACTCGTTGCTCCTGCCACAGCCACAAAACTGTGTCAATCTCTGCTGGCAGCGACGTTGACGTCGACGTTTGATTTGTTGTTAACTTTTGCGTGGCACTCAATTTTTTCTCCAATATTTTTTTTTTGGGCTCTTGAGGTGCGATTGCATCAGTTTCACTTTATTTTTTGGGACGGAAATTAGATTTTTGTGCAAATAATTAAAATCCTTGGACATTTATCCGCTTACTTTGTGGTCTAAGCCAGGGGCTAAATCTGGTCAAGATTGGTTCATAAAATGCAATCAGTGTGCGCATATTAAGTTACCCAGTAGCCAGTGGTTAGTGGCAGTGGCCACAGTGCCAGGATGTCACGTCATACCCTGCAATTGTGCAATATGCATGGATTTTAGTTAGATCGCCTTTTGGTAACGGGCGGAGACTTGAAAGTGCGTCACTTGAATGTTTTTATTGAATTTGCCATGCAATAATTTTAATGAAACCAGTTTCACAAACTGGTACCATTTGGCAACCAGAATGCTAATGGAACGAGGGATTCGCATGCTGACCAAAAACTAATCTCAATCAATTTGTAATTTATCATTATTCATCCAACTGCACATCCTCCAAATTGCCATTGCAATCAGCTGGACAGATGTTGCCTGACATTCCCGAATACCAAAGTGAATACAATAATTAATTGTCTCAAATAAAACAAGAAAAGAAAAACAAACAAAAGTTTTTTGACAAATGTTGCGTATACGCAATGTTCGCCACAAGCGGCAAAGCATGAAAATGGAATGCAGAATGCAGTCGACGAGTAGTGGAAGATTGAATACCCTAACATAGGCTTAGCTTTGATAATTGTAGATAGGTAGAGTATTTATCGAGTGTACCTTAAATTGTGGTTTAATTTATGACATCATTTAATAATAAAAGAGAAGTTTTTTAAGTTAGAAAGTTGATTTAAAATGTATATGATTAAAGATCAATATTTAATTTAAGAAAACTTTAGAAACAAGGCAAAAACGCATTAATTGTATGCATTAATTGATTGATTATAGGATAATTGTGAACTTTTCTAACTTTTAATTGGTATGTCGGTAGTCCGAGGTCAAAGCTTAATTTAGATATATAATTATAGAGTGTTTTAAAAAAACCACGAACTATAAAAATAATAAGATTTAAAATAAACACACATAATTTTAAAAAGAATATGAAATAATCAGACCAAAAATTAATGTAAATATAAATTTAAAAATAGTATTTAATTAGCGCCTTAATGTATGCAAAATAGTATCTTGGCATTCGTTTCCACTAAAAACCAGAACATTTCTGTAGATATGCATTCCATAGATTCCAGTTAAGATACATTCTGCTGCTACAGTAAGCACTCTCTATGACATAACACACACTCACACACACACACTCAAAAACACACTCACAAGAGTATCAAATGGAACGACCAGATTTTAATTACCCCGAAACGACGCGATTCAAGCCTTTCGAATGCGTAAACGAGTTGGCCAGGCAACGCAGATTTCAATTAAAGTCACATTGGCGGTAGGGTAGGGGACAGATAGCATTAGGGTGTGCCAGTGTATGTGTGTGCGTGTGTGTTGGTCGCCTCCACCTTCGATGAGGCTGTAGCCTGGCGGCGGTTCAAAAAATTTGCGTAAGTTTGCCGCGTAATTCGAGTGCCGCCTTTCCAAATGGCTTCCAATCTGGCAACAGCATCAGCATCGGCATCGGCATCGACATCGCAATCTGCCAGCTAAATAGCAACCAAGGCTGCATGGCCAACACTTTGGCCAGTTGGTAGCCTAGTTAACCTGGTCGGTTGGTTGCCCGGTCCCGTCGCAGTTTGGGCTTGTAATACGCGTCGCTCGACACACAACCAAATTGATTGACTCGAGGCGTTTTTCTACGCATTTTACTTGGCATTTGTCTGTCTGTCTCCGTGTCTGTCTTACTCGAATCTTTTGCTGTTTCACGCCAAATGCGGCCGCATTAAAAACTCTGCTAATTGATGTCGTTCACAAGCCTCCACTTGCCACAAGTTGCGGGTTGCAACAGCTTACAGACCAGATTACAACGTGGGCCTCGCTCGCTGACAATGATTGAATTTGTTTAATTGCCTGCAAGGTGCCTGGCACTTAAATTCCAATTAAGAACGCTTCTCGCGCAGCCAAAAATGCGAAAACAGGAATTACAAACTGAATTTCGCAATCTTCTCGAATTTTTTAACATTGTTTAATATGATCAAATGCATTAAATTTTTTTACTGAACTAAGAAATTAAAGCAGTCTTTAAATTGGGATTTCACCTAAAAATGTATTTCGATTTCAAAACTTTTAATGATTTTTTTTTCTAGATATATGAGTTTAATGACACTATCGTTATTTTACTTTAGTATATATCAAATTGATTTAAAAAGTATGCATGTGACAAATTTTCTTAAATATATTATTTGTCTTATAAATATGTATACATAAATTCCACATTAAACAAATCTCACTTCCTTTATAATAAACAATGTTGTTTTCTTTTTTGGTATCATAAATCAGATGAAATGTTGTGAAAAAGCAAAAGTTAATATTTAAATTTTGTGAAAGGCGTAAAAAGCAGTTGTCATCTCTAAACAACAAACGAATAGCAAATTATCTAACATAAAGCCTAAAATCTTATACTTTATTATCAAAATAAATGATAGTTCTTGATATAATTTCAGCCCCTTCTCGTTATTCATTTCTATAAATAAATAATTGTATTCAAATCTTAGAAAATCAACTACAAAATGTAGTTTAAAATTTAATCAAAGAGCAACGTCAACTTGCAATTTTTAATCTTTCCGACCTCAGTCATCTATCACATGTCAAAATTATAATACCCTCTGCAAGAGTATACGAAATCTGGTTTTGGCAAACAGAACTCAAATTAAAGTTAAAGCCGTTTGAAATTTAAGAAGCCGAAATGAATCGCGTTCAATAACCTGATAAAGTGTAAGTAAATAAATAAAAGTAGCTTCATTTGGGGATTTTATTTTTAAACAACTGAAATATTGTATTAAAATTAATCAAATTAATCGATTTTACGCATATTTGAACCATTCAAATCCCAACAATCTAAACAGCTCCGGCTGACTTTCTTACAGTTCATGGCAAACTGCAACTTGTTGCATGTTCTTTATTTATTTTCTGTTTTGTAATCGAATTTGAGTTAACGCCTTGTGCTGAATAGCTTAAATCCGAACCACGCCCACATGCGTTCCATGCGACTTGCACAAGCCCCAATTTGTAATGGAACAAGCTACAAAAACCATTGCACAATAATTTGCATTAAATGACAAGCCGACTTGACCTGGTTCACTGATAATACTCGCTGCAAATCCAGTTAATACCTGCGACAGGTGCTAACAGTCGAACACAAGACTTCAATTGACCCAGAGAACGAACAACAGCGACGTGTAAATTAATTAAAATGCGTTAATCACTAAATTGCAAAAATGTTGTCGACTCAACGTCGTCTTTGTGAGATTTTTAGTACTTAGAAACTCAGCTAGGTGCTGCCCTGTACAATTCTTTTTTGTATTTAATATGTTAATCGAATTAATCAAATTTTAAACTAGTCATGGTAAGAAAAATAATTTAAGGCAATAACCTATATTTAAATATATATATGCTGATTTTACCCTTTGTATTTTACGGCTACAAGGTATACAAATTCTATCAGTACTAACATATAATCCATAGGTTGAAGCTACCCTTCATTTGGCTTTGTTCGGCTACAGGGCGTATTAATTCTAATAACACTAATTGAAGTTCGTTGCCTAAGTCTTTTGTTTAACAGCAATTAAGCTATAAAAGCAGCACTAAATAAAAACATAAAAGGTCATTTAAATTGATATATAGGTTATTTGAAGTGTATATATGTATAAATCAAAACAGCTGGCAGTGTCGATTGGAGAAGACATTCAGCTTGTGGCAAATGACAAGCTGCCAATTTGAATGTCATTTTTGCGTTGCGGCTAATTGCCTTAAAGTGTCAACTTAGCGTTGTTGCTGTTGTTGTTGCAGTAGTTGTAATTGCTGTTGTTGTTGTTGTTATAGCTGCTGTTGTTGGTGGAGCACATTCTAACGCCTGTGACATATCACGAACTTTGTTTTTGAGAAATGCAAATTTTTTTTTTGGGCAAAAGATAAATTTGCATTGGGCTCGCATTGAGAATTGAGTAATCACAGCATAAAAAAAAGATTCGTAGAAATCGAAAGGCATGCGTGACTGGCAAATAACCAACCCAAAAAAAAAAACATAAAACAAATAAATCTCAGACTGTCTTACTGACTTACTGCCCAATTGAACCCGTCACTGAACTTATAATAAGCAAACGCTTTTGAACTTTTGACTGACCAGCGCCATCGCCGTCGGGCAGTGTAAACAAAGAGTTTTGTTATTTTGATACAAATGCGAGATAAATAAGTAGATAATTGTTTTGATTTGTGAATGAAAGTTGCGAAATCAAATCGAAATTTGGTAAATGCAAAATGCTTCTTTAACATTCATTTGGGTGCATAATAAAATTAATGAAATGTGATAACAATTAACCAGGATATAGTTTAAATTAGAGCTTATTTTGATTAAAGATTATGCACCTAAAAAGGAATGATAATACTTATTTATATATATTAAATTATAAATAAACTAAAATGAGTTTATATCATAATTTAAATAACATCCATTTAAACTAGACTTTTCTCAAACACAAAAAATAAATTTTTGTCTTGGGAAAACTTTCAATAAGCGGCAAAGATCAACTGAGCTTCGATTCTGCTACTGTTGAAGGTTATTTCTTGGCTTATTTAGACCGCTTCTTTTGCTGCTTAACAAATTAAGGTAACTTCTAGATTCCCAAGCGATCTATCTTCTTACTTAATCGACTCATGAAGTTCCCCTAAATTGGCTAAGACTCAAACAATCTATTAACTTCGATTGCCCGCTGGGTTTCAATAGATTAAGACTGTTTTAGTTTGAGCTTCTTCTAAATTTTTCGATTGTAAATTGTAAATGTAATATACGTATAACGAATGCTTGTTGATTTCTAGACGATTGCTTTTAATTAAATTGTGTGCTTGCCCTTGTTATTGTTTGTAATTTTGGTTTGTTTACATTGCGGATATGTTTACAACTCATTACGTAATGAAACGATGTTTTGACTTTTTTTTCTTTTGAATGCAGCTGACGTTGCATTTATTGTTGTTGTAGTTGTTGTTTGGGCTAAGTTTTTGTAATTGAACTTTGAACCGAAATGTGTTTTTTGAAGCCTAACCAAATTGATTTTCATTTGTTACACAACTAATAGCCAAAACAGGGAAACGCCCAGAAATGAGGCCTTGAATGCACTTGAGGTTAACGGAGATGCCAGAGACAAAGCTCTAGTTAGAGCCGTAGTCATAGTCAGAGCCAGAGTCAGATCCATGGTCTCAATCGGGCCGCTCCAAATGTGCTCTAGTTAGACAGTTCGACTAGTCAACCACTTGAACTGCTCAGAGAGGGAAACTCAATTAATGTCGTTAGTTTCACTTGAGTCTCTGTCTATTCGTCCGTCCGTCTGTCTGTCGGATTGTGGCTTTTTGTAGTGCAGCGACTTGTCTGGCAAATGTCAATCGAGTCATACGCATTTCTAGGCGCAGTCCAGATGTATGTTTAGTGGCATGTGGCATGTGGCTCGCCCTGTCTGCCTGCCAGCTGTGGTTAGAACCAAGTCCAATTTGACTGGCAATGCGTCGACTTCATTAAGATAAATATCTATGTTCCCTGTTCTATTAGTCAAACGACTGTCATGGCTCAATATATATATATATATGTATTTATTAAGTGCGTTGCTAGAACTCCAAGAAAAGAAACTTTAAGCAAAAAGTCACTACGAAGCCGTCATACCCTACAAAAAGTTACCAGCTAAATATTAGCCAAATTTTCTTTTTGAACATTAGTAATCATAAATATTACAAAGTTTATTTAATTGGTTTACTATTAAAAGCAAAGAATGTTCTTTAAATTTTAAAACTATATAGAATATTTTTGAATCTATTTTTATCATTAATAAATCAAAATTTATTCATTTTATTGGTTTTATAAATATTTAACAAAATATAAAACAAAGTAAATAATATTTCACACAAAATTAACTTCCTGTTTTCTTTCTTTAACTCTCAGTTAGCGCTTAAAATATTTTCCATTTCTTGCTCCAATAGTTAAAGCAAACGCAATGCCTTTAAAATGTATCTGAACTTTGTGCAAGGGTATCTAAAATATCAATTAAATGCGCTTCGTTAATCTTTAGCTACTTCGCCTAATGGCTCAGTTAAAAGTGTTAATTAAACTGTTCAAAATGCCAATTCAAGTCTTTTAACAACAATAACAGAGAGATGAACGACAACAATAACAGCTGTAAGCAATTTTTATGCCATCATCAGATTAAATTCTACACATGTTGCCTGCTGCCTGTTGCCAGTGCTTGAATAGTCTATAAAACGCCGATCAATTGCACAGAATCGTATCAAGTCCAAGCTCAATGGCTTTTGTACTTGGTATGAGTGGCCTTTTTATTAGATGTATGTGTGTCTTTTGGCCACAATTAAAAGTCGTGGGAATCGAATTTGCATATGCAAATTGAAAATCGAATACTTATTTGGATTTGCGAATTTTAGTCGTCTGATTTATTTCGGGGTTTTTTCTTTTAGATGTTATTAATGTCGTTTCTATTTTATTTAAGCCAAGTCAATGTCATTTCGCAATTAGGGCCAAAAAGATAACTTTCAAGGCGGAAGTGAAGGTGCAGAATTTTTACGACTTCAATTTGAATGTCATCACAAATTTTTGATGTACAAAAATGGGCAATCAAAAGACTTAGGTAACAAACTTGCTATCTCAATATTTTCGCACATATTCGAAATGCCAACTCGAATGCGTTAAGCAGTTAACACGCTGAAATGCCAAGAAATGCACATGAATTATTCATTGGTCAGGAGAGAGACAGGAGATCAGATCTACAGACGGACTGATGTCTTAGCCACATTTTCTGGGCACTGGGCATTGGTTCGTGGTGTTTGACAATCTGTCGGAGCTCGGAGTTAGTATTGTATGTTAATTTGTGTTCATTACAACTGAAATGTTGTTTGGACCTACCGCAGCTGCAGTCAATGGCTTTATTCGAATTTGCATTTGAATTTGACATTTTCAACTTCAATTTCAATTTACGAACTGCAGCACTTCATCGTTGCACTCGACTGTTGACTTTGTTCAATTAAAAATTAATATGCAAATTTGTTGAGTTGATTTATAAATCAAACATCGATTGACATCTGTCAAACTGATTAAAAATACATTTAAATTGTAAAAATCAAGTGTAATTATTGCAAGACTTTTACTCGTTTATAGATGGAGTGAAATCATCTGGAATTTGCCAATCATTGTCAATTCGAACAAAGAAGAAACCTGCTCTAGAATGTATTGTATGTCATTATCAAATGAATAGCAATAAATAAGTTATTTAAATTGTCTAATTGTGTTTCTTATATTGGCGACATTTTAGCGCAAATCTCGTTTTATCAACCTGCTCAGACATTTGGAATTTAAAAATACTCGTATTTGTTTCTTGGTTTTAAATAAGCATCAGCAAGTTATATAATTTTTAACGGTAATTTCCAATAATATTGAAAAATAATATTGAAAAAAGCTTGTAAAATTTAAAGATATGTTAAATAATTCTAAGTATTTTTTTTTAAACTTTCCTTTATTAACTTATTTAATTTTTAAATAAACAAATTTTTGTTTTTTCTGTATTAATTAACCTTCATAAGCTGGACAGCAAACTCACCTTCAATTTAATTGTATCAAATTTTGTATCCGCAAAAAAAATGTTAATCCAAAAATGTCGTATATGCTGAAGCTGCAAAATGCAAATGAATATATGTGAATGTTAATTATTTTTTCGAATATATGTAGACTAAATTCTCAAATCTCGTTTTTTTGCAAATGAATCATTCTACGAGTATTAACATTTAGAACACACAATAAATTAAAAGCTTTTTCGCGTAAATTCCCAATAAGGATGCGTTTGTTCACACAGTTTTCAACACCTACACTTCACTTCCGCGCCGAATGAGATGCAAGTCAATTGAAAAGTATCTGCAAGATACTTTCAGAGGCGTTCGCGATGTTTTCAGACTGAAGCCGTTTGCTCCACTGAACCACTTTTTATGCAACGCCAAGTAGAAGTACTCAGCGAGTCTCAGCTACAGTCTCAAGAGCCGAACCGCAGCCGAAGCTGAAACGAAAGCGAATGACAAATGCCGACAGAAGCCGAAGTTATCCAGGCGAAGATTCGCTCAGGGTTTGTGTCTTGGCTGAACGACGCGCCCACTAAATATATTTAAATAGTATTGAATGCATTTGATTATCATCTCGATGCGAACAACGCTGCCCATGGCCTTTGTTTTAGCTTAATTAAATTTTGCAAACCGCTTTGCTTTATGGCCAAGAGCACGCTTGGCCGCTGCGGCTTCCCTTGTGACCAATCGATAAGCCAAGTTAGTGAGTTTTGACTGTTATTTATTTGCAATCGGATAAATCATGACTAAATTAGCCATAAATTGTGGAAACTGAAATATACAAGTGCTTGTACTTGTATTTGAAATCGCACACGTATCGCCAGTGGCACTTTTGGGAATTGGCAAACAATTCATTTTTAAATTTTGATTATAGAAATCATAAATTCAATTTAATAACTTTATTTTAACTATGCGATAATTCTCGACTCGGTCATAAACAATATGCAAAGTGGCAGCATGTGCATGTTAAATTTCATAATCACTTCAGCTCGAGCATAATTTTCTGGAGTGTATGGGGGGTGTATGGATTGTGGCTGTGACTGTGGATTGTGTGGCATGTCGATCCGTTGTTGTGGCACCAATAAAACGTCAATGGGTTGCACCAAAGTGAGTGTGAATTATTGCACTTTGCCTCAACACGACTTCTCCACGCTCCACGCTCCACGTTCCAATAGAAGGCTCTGTGTGCCATGGGCTGAGCCATTGACAAAATATGCACCAAATTTGGCTAAGAGTCGACGTTTAGGAATATGGTCAGGCCAACTGCAAACCACGCCAAGCTAAATGTTATCTAAATGGCACACATTTCACTTTTACATAAAACTTTGACAAGCCTCTGCAAAATGTTATGCAATCCATCGAGTGGCCTCTCCAAATAAATCTGAAGCAACCAATTATGTACAATAGAGTGGGTCAATTTTTTCGATTTCAAGCGGTTGTCAAAATCGCAATCTACGACGAATTCTAAGAAGATTTGCCCAAGAAACCATGGGTCTAAAGTCAAAATCGAGCTTCCGATTTTTGACGAGAAATTATGATAATTTTTGACTTTTCATACGATTTCCCATATTTCACGCTAAAAATCGGAAGCTCGATTTTGACTTTAGACCCATGGTTTCTTGGGCAAATCTTCTTAGAATTCGTCGTAGATTACGATTTTGACAACCGCTTAAAATCGAAAAAATATATTTTTGCTCCATACAAATTGACCCACTCTAATGTACATATTCAACAGCAGAAAGGGCATTCTGGTTTCGGATATCAAAATAGAGGGAATGTTCTTAGCATATTATGTTATATTAAAAGTCCTCCAATCAATTCACATTTTTACATAGGTTTCTTTGAATTGATTTAAGAATTAATTTTAACTTTTTAAATCATTTTTTTTAAATTATACTTTCTGTAAATTAGAAATATATTTATTGTCTTAAATTCCCTTGAATTCCCTCATTTGAATCATATATTTTTTGATAGATTTGAATAAATATAAAATGTAGTTTACTTGGCTTCCACTTACACAATTTACAATCAAGTTTTGCTGAGTTAGGGCATCTTGAAGTCGTTGCTCTTGGCTTTCAAATTGGCCGTTTCTTATTGTCAACTACTTTTTTTTTGTCATGTGCTAATAATAATGCTCTTTGTGATCTATGTCGTCGAGCAATCTGTTGTTGATTTTGTTGTTATTGCTGAACTTGGGCATCAGTTTGGATGCGAACCAGTTTTTGCAATAGTTATTGATCCCTCGATTCTATTGTTTCTATTGAATTCTTTGTGTCACTTTCAAATCGTCTGCGATTTCCTGTTTTATTTGCATAATTTTTTTTTAGCTGCCAAAGTTTAAATCGAATTGTAAACACCTCAACGCCTTCCATTAACACTCGAAGTCTGGCTAGATCCATAGACCACCCTGAGTAATGTCTTGACACTTGGCTGACAACTCAATTGACGCTGATGGTTATTGTTGTTGCCCGACTAACTGCAGAGTTGGTTAATGTGATCCAGACACGCAATGCCTCAAAAGTCATCGTCAAATAATTCCCACCGAAAAAATCAGCTCCAATAAAAATAATAGCAACAACAACGACAACACAAAAAACAACAATAATAACAACGGGCTGCAGATTGAGGCGCACGTTTACAGCAAATAAAATTAGCTGCCTGTCTTGGTAATTGCGCGGCATGGCCAAAGCCAAAAGCCAAAACCAAGTTACAGTCACCAAACAGCCACAACAACAACAACAACAACATAGATGATGACGACGTGCCTAGAGACTGAAACTCAGGCTGCATTCTGCATTTGGTAAGAAGAACGAGGGCTGGAATATTAAAATTGAAGGAGGAACTGGGAACTAGCTAACAGAGGGATAGAAAAAATCTGTAAGAAAACCCTTTTTTAATTAAATAAGAATTTATCAGAGTTTTGTATTATGATTACATAAGAATTTCAATCCAGAGCTGTTAAAACTCCACCTGAAAAACAACTCTGACCAATAGCACAATTCATTAAAATATAAAAAACTTATAGCTAAGCAACCAGTTTCAAATGATTTGTAGATGGAAATGGCATATAAATTAGTTGTGATTATTACTTCAGATATGCTATTCATTAAAAAATATATTTGAAACCCATTAAAACTAAATTTAAAAGTGAATCCGAGACGTAAATATGTTTTCTAGGAAATCAACCAAACGAATCGAAAATTAAATCTTCTCGAGCTGACGTTTAGACTGAGGCGATTACTGAAGACGATTGTCTAAGGCCATAAATTGAAGCGGATGTAAAACTTCTATAAAATCACATCAAATATCCAGATAGATATCATACAAGTACTCACTTTTTATAAGAAATTCAGAAGAATGATTAGAAATAGAATTTAATACTTACATATTTTAAAATATTTTTAATACCTTTTATTTATTAAATTTAATACAACCTACGAGTTTTTTTACCAATTATATTTAATACTTTCCAGAACTAGTTCAATGAGCAAATTGACCTCCAGTTCGTGATTCGAGTGGGACTTTTTGTCTTATTGAGGAAAAGAACAGCAGCAATCGTGGACAAAGCCGGCAGAAAGAGAACATTTGGTTAGGCCAACTCGTGCAGCGTTTGCTGTCTTGGCCATGTTGCAATTAACTGCCAACTAAACAGCAATTGGCCACAATTATTATTATTATTTTCGTACGATTATATTTGCAATGTTTGCTCTCGACTTTTTGCAAGTTGTTTGCTGTTGTTGTCGCCCGTCTGATTTTGTTGTTGTTGCTGGTAACATTTGGTAATTGTTTTTGGCATGTTTACCATTTTGGCTAGCTGGGCTTTGGCCCGTACGTACATACATATATTTATTTATTTATGTGCAGTTTTGGGCCATATTAAGCATATGTGTCTGCCAATGAGATTTACTTTGATTCAGCTACCGTTTGGTGCGTGCACATTGAACAGTCGCTGTTGCAGTTGCAGCTACTGAGATTTCAGATTTAGCCGCCAATGACCTTAATTTGCTATGGTTATAGCTCGTTTTTCTTCTGGCACCGCCAATTTGCAGCGCATATTTCACATTCGGCTTACAAAAGATCTATCTGTTCCCTGGCTTTATAATCTAGACTTTTATACTTACATCGTTACAAGTCGAGAGTTCAAATTGTATTTGCCTTTGTCATTTGTTAGTCGCTCACAGCATGTGGTTTATATGGAGATCTGTTGGGGAAACATGTAAATCACATGATTGCTACGAGTACAAGGAAAGCTTTATTAGTTTCTATTTCTAAGCATAGTTTAACAGCTGGATATAGACAATTGTTAATTGTTTATCATTTATCGTTACAATACATGCAAAAATGCTTCTTAAAATATAATTATATGTGTGTATGTTTAGTATATAATATGTATTTTTATTTATATATATATTCTTTAATCTAACATACTTTTCGTTTCATTCTTTCATCAATGCTGTAAAAATATTCATCAAGGTGAATGTGTAAATAGATTTGCACTTTTTTAACCAGGAACTGCCCATTCATATATCATCATAATCATTACCATAAGTCTAACTTAACTCTCATCGATTCAAATTTTAATTTTTTTTCAATATTTTCCAAATTTTTTTTCTTATATCTAATTGTATTTAAACAATATAATGCACTTTTATACCATATTCAAATAAGTATCAAGTAATATAAATATTAGAGTTTAAAAATATATAGTTTTTGATATTTGATGCTTAATGCTAGGTTAGTAATATTATTATTAGGCAACTTAAATACAATTTTAACATTTAAGGTAGTTCGAAGTAGATGTGTAATGTAGGTATACTATATAAAGGTAATAAATTTGCAAAATTTAAGGTACTTTATTAGGTTTTTGGGTCTGATTCTAGTCTGTCTTTGTCTGCCTCTTTGCGAATCATTCGAATTATTTGTAACAATTAAATTATTCGAATCATTCAAATTACCTGCAACATTCGAATCATTCGATTAACTCCAACTCAAGATTCGCTCGACTCTGTCTCTTTTTCTCTATCTCGGTCTCTCTCTTTCTTTCGCTGATGCCCACAATGCTTCTGTGTCAATGATAAAGAGGAACTGGCACTGGCACACGGAACTCAAGCTTCTCATCCTCATCGCTGACATACATCAAGTCGGAAGCCACTGAAACATTGTCGCTGCAGCGATAAGAATTGAAGATGAAAATACATACATCAAACATTAGCATACTCGTATTAACTTGTAAAGCCCAAAAGACCCAAAGGTAAAAATTTATAAAACTGAAATAAATAAATAAATATACAAAAATACAAAAGAAAACCACCGATAGCTATTTGCATTGCAAACAGTCACGCCTTTAATGGCAACGTGTAATCGTAGCTAATATTAGAGTTGGACATGCAACCGCCTCCATTTTGGTCGCCATCGAATTCGCCTTAAATTGAATAATTGCCCGCCATAAATTTATGTGAGACACTGTTGAAAAATGCTTGGCATGCTCTCCTGCCCATTGACTATTTGGCTATTGACAGCTTGACATTCTGTCAGAGATTCGTTCAATTTTTGGTTTTGGATTTGTTTTTTTTTTTGTCGATTTTGATTTTTTGGCATTTGCGCAATGTGTCTAATTGTCAATTAGTTTTTGGCTTAACTCCATCCCAGAGCTCCAATTTCAATCTCTCAATCTCAATCTGTCAATCCAATTCACTCACTTCTCGTTTTCGCAGACCGATGCCACCATCGCACTGTATTCCTGATCCAAGTTGCTGGTCCGCGTGAAATGTCCACCTGTCACCTCCAGTTTCTCGAACGATGACTTCATCACAGCATCCGCATTCGAATCTGCGGCACTGGTGCTCATCAATGCCACCATCGACAGGGATGAGACGGTGCCGCCACAGCCGGAGCTGCTGCTGTTCTCATTCTGCGGCGGTGTCATGTAGCTGCAGTTGCTCATCTTGGTCAGACCGGCCAGTGTACAAGTCGGATTTGTCGAGCTCAGTATTGTTTGTGGCGCCTGAGATGTTGAGGCATTCGATTTGCCAATTCCCTCATCGTCAGCTGTCATCGTAGTTAAGCTAACACTGCAAATACATAAAATTGGTAGACGTTTTTAAAGATCGATCGATTTAAATATTCATTAAACATACGAGTAGAGAACAATCTTTAAATAAGTTTCTAAAAATAGTTAAAGTAATCGAGAATGAATTAAATTTCAATAAATTTACTAAATATTGTCTTATTAAATGTCTATGGAGGTTGTCTCGTATTAAAGTAATTATAAAGTATCTGTTTCTTTTTTGAAAATCATAAAAGATGGAATATTAAGAATGTAGGATGTAAGATGGATCATTTCAAAATATTACACTGTCAATAAATTTAAAAATTCATTATATTCAAAGATGAACATCTCTCTTAAAATAATTAACTGACCGTGGAGGACACTCAACAATACAGTTTTCACTTTCCATAGCTCATTTCGTACAATTCGTACTCAATTTAATTTGCTTGGCCAAGAAACACGCCTTATCGGCCCACAGCTCAGGTTTGTTGGGGCTCAATTAACCCTTTGGTGCCCTGGCTCATATATTCTCACACCCTGTGGCAGTTGCAGTTGCAGTTGCAATTTCAGTGGCAGTGCCAGTTGCTATGACTGAGTCAGCGTGTTGTACTTGTAGCTCTAGTCGAAACTTGTTTATTTAATAATTAAAATGATTTATGCGACTGATTGATGTGGTGTTCAGTGCTCAGTGTTCAGTGGTGCTCAGCGGTGCAATGAACAGCAATCCACACCAGAGCAATTGGTGTCCATGTTTGTCTGCATGTTGTGCTTAATGCCTCCTCGACTCTTGGCTCATAAATCGCAGCAGCCATAAACCAAAATGTTAACAATACTCGTATCTATTATATGAATACGAACAAGAGTCGCAGTCAAAGTCTGGCCAAACCCAAAAACAAAGCAACACATAGAAGGTCGGCAATTGAACCCACGAGTTTTTTTTTTTGGGTGAATTAAATGCATTTGATTCGAATACGAATACATGTACATATTTGCCCAAGTCATCTGCCTGCTGCCGTATTATGAATACACTTATAGATCAAGTACAATAGAATGCAATTTATGCTCATGCTGACTGACACTCAACGGACAGACAGACGGACGGACGTATGGACGGAGAGTCAACCCACAGACCATTCAAACACTGTAAAGTTGGCTTTCAGTTTCAGTTTGTAATGTTGACTTGTTGCTTACTTGTCTCTTGGCTTCCTTGTGGGCCGCACAACAAATGTCAATTTCAATTTTCGCCAGGCGTCCAAGTAAATTACCTTCGAAAATTGCAATTTTGTCAAACGCCCACGGCAACGACAGGCGGAAAACCCTGCGGAAAACTCCACTGACGTGTGCTCACTTCGTGTGTTAATTTGTTTAAAACCTATTAAATTTAACTAAACTAACAATAAAGTCTGGCAAATGAGTTGGCCGAGAGACACACTTGAATAAATTTAAAGTGACGTGTAAGTTTGACAAAATAACAATCATATGCATACATATTATAATAATAATTGATTAAATTATCCAATTTGTTAAATAAATTAACAAATAATAAAAATAAAACAAAAATTATATAAAAAAAAGCTTAATTTCAATAGGGATTTTCTTTTCAAAACTCATTCTCAGTGGAACACCATTTCGTATTGATAATGAGAATAACAATATTATTTAAATTTGGTAGAAAGAGAAAGTGAAATTTATAGCCTTTCCTCACTAATGTACATTTTATAAAAATATCGGAGCTATCGATAAGTATGCAACTGTCTGTTCTCATAGCATAGCATTTGCATTTAGCATTTACAAAACATTTGTGATTTGTTTACAAATTCGTTTGACAACTGAAATTAAAAATTCGAGAAAACAAATGGAAGGATTTTCAGAAAACTTCGCTGCTTAGGACATAATATCTGACGGTCAGGAGATCATCTAACTTTTCCCGATTGAAAAACCATTCGGAAAAACCATTTCAAAGGGAACCCAAAGTGAAAACACCATTTCCACGATCTCTCATTGAACAAGGGGTTGCCGTAGCTCTCTATGGGTTGGTATTGTCTGTGGAATAACGAAAATTGGAGACAACGTACTTATAGTATGGTATCAGCGCAACTAGAGAAAGAGTCAGGGATTCTTAGATTCTGATAATTCATTATTGGTAAAAACAACTCGTAGCGCCCTTATCAGATACGTCTTGTACAATACAACGGATTCTAATAAATATTAGAATATTTACCAATAAGCACTACTTTTATATTTATTCTTTTTTAATTAACTATCATGAGAAACTGTAACGATTTAATAATAATTGTTGCGATCGCCAATCTGTAATGTTGACTCATGTAGCCATAAGGGTCGGTTTTTGATTTCTTTTGCTGTTAACTGCAGCATTTTATCATAACTACATTCTTCATTAATTTAAAATAAAGTTCAGTTTTTTACAGTTTGAAAATTGGCGCCAAAATTTGAGAAATCTAGTGATAGAGTACATTCTCAAATTAAAAAAAAAACTTCAAATATCGATTGATTTCCGATGAATATCGCATTGATTTAAAAAAATGTAGTTACATTCCTCAGAAATGTACTATTCTCCCACCACTAGATCCCATATGAAATGTATAGGAAAAAAGTAGCATTTGCTCCAAAAATGCTAAAATGCTGAAATGTAGTTTCAGTGAGGAAAGGCTATTAGAGAGAATTAAATTAAATAACTCATTGAAAGCCAATAGAATTGTTTTTTGAAAAGATTCATGTTGTCATTGCTCGATGCTCGATGAAATTAATAAAAACCCGTCCCAAGCATTCTTAATGCTAACTCCACACCTCTGGTTAACCCAAAAAATGAGACTGACGCAGCTAAGATCATAATATGAATCGATTTGCATATGAGTTAAAGTTAGCACTCGAAAAGACTTAGCAACTTGTTTGCCATTCATTCAAATCATGCTCTTTCTATAAATTTGTTTAATATGTCTATATGTTATATGTAGATGCTATTTTCGGCTAACTATGTCTAGATCGAAGTTAACCACTTATAATCATAAAAAGACAAACTTGTTTCGCATCAACAAAATGCAACAGAGAACCATTTGAATCATTTATTAAATATCTGCTTAAATAATTCACGTGTCGCAGCGCAGAACGCAAAATTTATATTTTTGGCAATATATGTATAAAAACTTGTTCAGTTCTCAGTCTCGTATTCGCTCGTCTTTCTCATTTCAAAGTTCCGTGAAACCGGCTGCGTAACCTCAAGATGAGGATGCAGTTGTAAAATTTGCCAAATGTCATTTGGCATTGTTTGTCGGCGGCTTTGATAGCGTCATTTATGCCCTGTACATATTAAATGTGACAAAAGGGTATACTGTATCATCTCTGATCCTAATAAATGAATTAAATTATTATATTCAATTTAGAACTTTCAGGCATATCCAGCCTTTACAAATAAAGAGGAGATAATGACTTCTCTACAAATTTAAAAATAATCTAACAAAGTAATTTAAATTATATTTTTCTCGAATCTGTTTTCACTTTTCAATCTTTTTCTCTGCATCAAATTTTTTATTGAAAACATTCATGTTTATATAGGATATCTCTTAGTTGAACACTCTCCTTAAGTTGTGTCCCATGTGTTTTCTTTAAGATTTATAGCCAATTTAAACCCATAGAGAGGCCATTCTTAATTACTTATTTAATAATAATCAGTTAATCAATCGGCAATAGGTAATCAGAAATTGGTAATTGGCAAATGAGAAACTTGGCAGTAAGCGCCAATAAAACTTGTTAATGTCTTTTTGATTTCAGTGAATCACTTGATTGTTGTGGCTAAGTTAATAAAATGAGCTGGCAATTATAATGCCTAATTAAATGCAGTGCAGATATTATTTTTATTGATACAATATTTCAGCTACCGTTTAGATAATTTGCAGTTGCAGTTAAATGTATCTATCAGATACTCGTTCTACAGCTAAAGCTGCGCGTGCTAATCGCGATGACTTCATTTCGTGTTCAACACGAACTCTGTTTTTGGCTCTGATCTGCTGCGGACAGAGGTCAGACAACGTCTGTTTCGCATGGACAGCTATGATTTGGTTTCAGTTGCAGTTTCAGTTATAGATTTGTATAACTGATGCCAAGAAACACGCCCAAAAATTCAGAATAAAAAAGGTGTAAATGTATGTATATTCAGGACATATGGAACAAAATACGACTTTTAAGTGCTCTGTAAAATGTTTAAAATTAATTAAATTATATGGGAATTAAGTGTAACATGATTATATCATATTTGAATGCAATTGAAATGATCTGAAATAAATTTCAGAATTTGTTTGAGTCAATTAAATGAATGTTTTCTGTTGATGAATCAGTTTATGAAAGGATTTCGCCGCTAATTTGATAAATTTTTGGAAATGGTATCCATAATTTATAGTCGCAAAACTTGATTGACTTTTTAAAAGTTCAACACTTTGGTATATTTATTAGTGAGAATTATTTATAAGATATTTATTCGTGACGTCTGTTATTAGGATTTACTTATTTTACCCATTGGACTTTCTCATATACTCTTTCTCTTTTTTTTACCTGTATTAATAGCTATACAGGTAAAAAAAAGAGAAAGAGTATATGAGGAAGTCCAATGGGTAAAATAAGTAAATCCTAATAACAGACGTCACTTCTGTTTGTTTTCTCTTTCTTATTTCCAAGTACAGCTTTGTATCATCTCTTGCAATATTTTTGTTTTATACCCAGCCCAAAACTCCCCAGTTTGCGATATGTGAACAGTTCAGGGTGCACTTATCGCGAATCTAAGAGTTATGTACTCGTACCATGACAAAAAAGACCAAAAAAAAACACAGAAATAGAAGGGGTGGGGAGAGGGGATACCAAGCTATCATAAAGTGTACGCAAAATGCCGTTCAACATAAAGCAGCGGGCAATCGTGTGAGGTCCAAAAGCGCCAGAGATACAAACAGTTAGATACAAAAGCTCATAGATACAAGCACACACATAGAGTGAGGCACACAGAGATGTGGACAATACCGAAAACGGATGAACAAGCTTATGAATTTAGATGAGGCGAACGGCAGGGAGGCCCGTTCTAGCCAAAACAACAGGCAACGGGCAACAGACTACAGACAATGGCCAAGAGAGTTGCAGTCTGACATTTAGTGCGAGTTGCAAGTTGCAGGCTGCAAGTTGCAAGCTGGCGATGGCGACAACTGTCAACACACACGAAAGTAAATGTGGAGCCGGGTCTTAAAGTTCATAAATTGGATTGAGGGCGCCATGTAAACAATATGTTTGCTACGAGAATGGAGACTCTTAGCTCTCTTAACGGCTGCCGTGTGCCATAAATCTGTGGCATTGTCTCTTGTTGTATTGCAAAGTCTGCAAAACATACACTCAACAAAATATGCCATCCTTAAATTAAGTATGTCCGTAATTGAATTTATACTGTTTTGTTTTGAAAATTTTAAGATTTTGTTGTGTATTATTATTCTTGAATTAAGTTTGAAACGATCATAAATTTAAAATGGCCACGGAACGTTCCTATGCCAGCTATATGATATAATACTCTGATTTAAACCCAACTTAGTCAGAATATTTAAGAACATGTCAAACATGAAATCTATGAGTTTGGTTGAAATACTTCTAGAAATAAAAGAGCTTTTTATTCTAAACAGCTGTTACAAAAACTAAAGATAGCTGTGGACTTAATCTAGATGGTCTAAACTAAATTTTTATTATTAAATGGTTGTTTTGCTCGTTTTCGATGTAAGTTTCAAGATGAAGATGATGATTAAATGATTATAAATATGAAAATGTATATGGGATAAGCTCACAAATTTTGTGTACTTTAACTAGTATAATTCGATCTTTTACAAACATAAATTGATTCCTTAACTAACTTATAGTATCCCAAAAGGACTTCTGGCATTGAAATAATCAGGGGTGCCACAGAAATCGCTTTTGCTTGAGTTTCACTTAAGTTTCATACAAATTTAAGTGAAATTTTAATTTGAGTTTCACTTAAATTTCATAAAGATTTAAGTGAAATTCGAGCGAAAGCGATTTCTGTGGCACCCCTGAATAATTTTGCTCTCAGTTTTGGAAATTCTAAACTTAGTCAGCTTTTGAGATAGTGTGTTCTTGAATACTGAACACTGGAAATCTTAATTTTTTTTTCTGAGTGTACTCGTATGTGGCACTTACCAATCGCTGGAATCAGTTGCTGGGCCCGATCGCTGGTTGCATTTGCTTCGCATGACCAGCTGCAGCCAATTCGGCACTGGCGGCATTGGATCCGGCGTATATCTGCATATAATTAAATGAGAATTATCAACTGGATACCCTATCTATTATTAAATTAAACACACACCTGATGATCGAATTGCAATGCTTAATCTTGGGCACTGCAAATACTTCAGCTGCCCTCTCCATAGCCTCATCCACTTCGGGAATCAGCGCCAATTCGTCGGATTCAATGAGATCCGCATCCAGACTGCTCAACGAGCTGAGGGAATTGCGTGGTCCGGTATTATGATAGTGTGAGGAGGAGGCACTCAAAGAGGTGGCTTCCTCCAGTTCGCTGGGATCGAACTTGAGCGTCACTAAAAGAGGAGAAAAAAGCGGAAGAGGCACAGAGCATATCGAAATACACCGATTGACACACACACACACAGAAAGATGAGATTGATGTTCATACAGAAAAGGTTTGGGAAATTCAGTTTGGAATCAGTTTTGAATCACATTGGAATTAGCTGGGATATTTTGAATAGGAAACACGACGGGCGAGATTCCCATAATCAAGTTTTTGTGTCATCGACAGTGAGAGCAACAATTATTGATACCGGTATATACATCACCTTTGGATTCATTTCCCTTTCATTTCTTAGTGGGCAACGAGTTCAACTCACGTTTATTCAACGATCCCAGCTTCTTTGCCAGTCCGTACATTGTCTCTGGCGTCCAATAGTCTGGAATTCGGGCGAATATCGAACCCGCATCCGCGGGCAATTGAATTCCCAACTTGTGCAGCAACAGCACAAATGGCTGATAAAGCATTGTCGTCGACTGCTCATTGTTCCACTGCACCACGGGAATGGATTTGTGCTTGTGGATGCAATGATACGCCACCGGCTCCATTATGGGGTACACCTCGGCCAGATTGCTGCCACATTTCAGCATCAACTTGACGTAGCAACATTCCAAGAGCAGCTTCTGTAGCCACACCAAATGCTGTGACTTGTGCTCCTTGATGATCAAATCCAACAGGATCTAGAAAGGAAATTAAGTCTACTTTAAAAATATTTTCTTATATCGTGTTAGATTAACAAAATAGGCGGAAGTACTTGGCTTAAAAAAATAATAAAAATATCTAAAGTAAAATGTTTTTATTTGTTTACTTTCTTAAAAATTTTGCTGAGTTTACAGAAGAATAAAAAAAAACTTAGAATATTAATTTCAAATTCTTGATTTAACGTGTATTTTTTGACTATGTTTTTGGGATATTATTGTAACATTTGATTTCACTGAAAAAAATCGTATAAAACTGCGATAATCAAAATATTTGATTTTAAAAATCGTTCTTGAATCAAACATTTCGTACTCTACTAACTTTACTACCGAACTTTTGACACCGTTTTGGATTTATACCCAGATTATTTTTTTCCGTGTACTCATTGTGCTATCTTTGGACTATGTGCAGGGTAACTCACAGTCGAGCACTTTGGAATCACTTGGAAACTCACCTGTATATCATCCGAGGGCTTGCCATAGGCGCACTCCTTGATTTCAATCCCCGATTCGCTGGTGACCGATGTGGGCGTGGCCAGCAGCGTACGCTGATATTCCGCATCCTCAAACCTCATCAGATCATCGTACTCCAGCAAAGTGATGATGTCCTAAGGGAGATTTAAAATAAGCAAAGATTCAAGATGGTAGCAAAGGAAACTCACCTGTTGCAACAACTGTTGTATGATGGAAATGCGTGTCTTCAATTTGTTGCCATTGTTGCTATAGAGCTTGACGATCTTTCCCACAACATCATTGTTCTTCTTGCTCTGCACATAATACCAATAGAGTGTATCCATCTCCTCCTGCAACCAGTTGCTGTAAAGAGTGAAATATGATAAACTGATTTTACAGAGAAAATCTATTTATTAACATACCCGATGGTGTGCACCTGATTGTGTTCCTTGGTCATTTCGGTCAAGGATGTGGTCGGTATGGTCATCGGAGATTTGGGTGGTGTATTCATAAACTTGTGTATAACATACTCGATAAGATCGGACCAATCCTGTAAGATAGAAACAAATGAAAAAACCATTATGTTAAAGTTATACTCTTTAAAGTTGAAAATAATAGGAAAATAATAGACAAATTTGAAAAAAAAATGTGAAAAAATATTAATGATTTCGGAAAAATTTTAATTCCCTAAATGACGAATAATTAAATGCAAAATCAATCGAAATTCCAATTCTATGTTATAATAAAAACGACTTACATCGCAGAGCTCATAGTCGGTCTCCCAGATGCGTGAGTAAGTCTTCAGAATAATAGGCTGGAAGAGCACACCAATCTGTCCGAGATCGCCGCTAATGTGATGCATCATGGTGAAGATGCAATCGTTGACGAACTCGCCATTGTTATTGAAGTCCTCCAGAAGGATGCCATAGTAGTGCATCACCTCCAAAGTGGCGAATCTAAAGGATAAAAAGAATCTCATTAAAATATAAGAAGGTTAAAAGATATCTCAGTTAACTTACTGTGAAATGTGCTCCGATAGACTAATAACCTGACCGCCATCCAATTTGGCAGCACTATCGAGTATGAGCATGAGAATGTGATTGGTCACGACCAAGTCCTGAAGATACTGCTTGGAGTGGATGCTGGGATTGAAGCGACGCAGCAGCAGGACAAACAAACATCTCAGATCGGTGGTGGAGCCAATCTGTATCTGGAGCTGCTTCAAATGGAGACGATCATCCTCGCTGAGATGTGTGACCTTGCTGTACGTTTCAATGGCCTGCAGAAATTCTCGGATGGCCGTCACCACGAGATGCATGCGTCGCAGATACGGCTTCAAATCGCTGCCCTCCTGTCGCGCATTCAACTCCAACTGCTCACAGAGACTGACACCCTCGTAGGTGAGATAACTGAGCACATCGTAGGTGAGTATGGTGTCAATGTGCTCCATGTCCAGCTCCAGCTGAGCGGCAAACTTCAGAAAGTACGTGAGCAGCCAAAAGAAGTGAGAGGTATCAATGGGAACCTTCTGGAGCAAATTTCAAGAGACTAATTAGTTAAAGCTTGGCAATTAAGATATGTAAAAACACTTTACCGCATTGGACATCAGCTGCATGTGCAATTCATCAACCAAATAGTTGTAGCCCTTGAGCAGAAAATCCACTGTGAATTCCTTGAGCAGATTGGAAATGTCATCATCTGTCGGTGCGTGCAAAACCAGACCCTTCATATTGATGCTGTTGAGGAGAAGTCAGGAAAGTTAGAATGCTCTTTTATTTGAATTGCAAACCCTTAAAGCTCAGCTAAATTAAAACTTTTTATTTTACCAAAAGAATTGGCAGAAAAAAAAGAATATTTATAAATATAATCTACCAATAAATAAAAGATTTTTTTTGCAGAAAATACAAATAAAAACTTAAATAATTTAAAAAAAAAATTTAAAGTCGAGTTTTACTTTATAAAGTAAAGAATATTAAATATAATTTTTAGATTTAAATATTAAATAATTTGTATTCAGGAAGTTACACTGAATTTCAAATTTATCTAAGTAAATAAACCATTTTAAATATGAAAAAATATAATTTTAAGTGATATTTTGTATAAATTTAAATCAAAACGAAACATTTTTCTGCTAATTTGAACTCATAAGTCTGATCTATTTACTCTAAATTCACAAATGCTGTCTTGCTATGTAATCTAGTTTTATAATCCTCTACAAAGCTCGAGGCTCTCAATTTGGGTGGATAATCCTCGCTCTACTTACAGGCTGCTCTTGCTGCGCTTGACGAGCTTCTTGCGGCGCACTTCCTTGATGTCCAGGGGCGACATCAGAGTGCGCAGCTTGTTGCGTGGCTTCGTGTTGCACGGCGGCTTCTGGTGCTGTGGCTTGCCCCGCGGCCCGTCGTCGTCGTTGCTGGAGGTGGAGATGGACTCTTGGTTCTCCACTTGGGTGCCGTAGCCGCAGTCGGAGAGTTCCGACTGCGAGGAGGGCGGACACTCGCGCTTCTGGGGACAACACTTGCCCTTGGTCAACTGCAGTTGGCCCGCATGCGGTGACTTTTGGCCCAGTTTGACCGCAGAGATGTGGTTGTATGAGCGTGCGCTGTAACTCTCGGCCAGTATGTCGGCCAAGGTGGTGCGACGCGTGGGCAGCGGTGCAGGTGGCTTAAAGGGCTCGTTGCTCAAGCAACAATTATTGGTAGTGCTGTTGACATTGTCAGCTGGCTGTGTAAGATTTAATGGTTCCGAGTTGACCTCCTGCTCGTAGTCCAAGTCCTCCATTCCCTCCTCCGTGGACATGTATTCCTGTGGCGAATTAGACGAGTCGCCAATGCCGCTGGATTGCTCAGAGCGATTGCCGGACTTGTTCGCCGTCACCCTGGCCATGGCATTCTGATACTCGTGTCCCTTGCGGCTCACCTCCTGCAGAGTGGCCTCGGTGCCCTCCCGCAACGCCTGACGCCGCTCCACGCAGCCTTCCTTCTTGCCACCGCTGCCATTGTCGGAGGAATCGGATGTGGGATCCGAGGTGAGCATGGGACTGGAGTCCCCGCTGCCCTGCTTCGGTGGCGAAGTGTTGCTTTCGTTGTCATCCGAACTCTCCGACAGCGATGCCTCGAACCAAAGATTCAGCAGCTTCTGCAATGTGCCCACATGCTGATCCTTGTAGAGAAGGGCGATCAACTGGACCATGGTCACGCCCCAGAGGGCACGCTGCGGGCATGTCATCAAATAGAGCATCAGCTTGTCAATGCTCTGAATAAACAGATTCCACAAGATGGTATTCTGCATGGATATTGGATGGCTGCCACTCGACTGCAGCATGGGCATCAGGAAATTGGCGTGTGTCTCCGGAATGTGCAGAATGTTGCGCAACAGCAACAGACAGTTGTTGATCTGATCGCATTTGTGCGGCGATAGCTTTGTCTCCGACTCCAGTATATGCTTCATATACTCCACCACGCTCTTGGTGCTCTTGGGATCGGTGAACGCCTCCTTGCTGCTATAGAGCAGCTTGTTCAGCTCGAAGATCGTGTGGCGTCCCACCTCCGTCCGATACATGATATCCACCGAGAAGAGACATTCCACCGGCACCGTCAAATTCACCAGTATCCGAATGACCGACTCCAGCACCGCATCATCCTTGGCATTCTCCAGCAACGGTATCAAATCGGCGCGAACATTTTGGCCAAATCCAATAGCCCGACGAAAGGTTCGCAGTGTTTGATCCTCGTACGTCAATTTGTAATTAATCTCCTCCAAAATGGCTGTAATTGATAAATTTAATATTAAATGATAACTCATTCCGTTTCCATTTATATGCCACTTACCCAATGCATTGGGGCTGACCACATAGGTATTGCCCTCCAGGGAGCCCAGCGAGGAGAAGGCGCTGTGCAACTGTGGAGCTGCGAGTAACCAGTCCATAACAAGTTTTCTCTATTTTACTCGATCTTGAGGATATATTTATGGTTCAGGCTGTGATTCTTAAACTGCCACTTGTGGCACATTGTCAGAGTTGCACATAAAAAGGATCCCTTACAGGGTTCTAAGCTCTATAGATAGTCCTTTCTTTTTCCAAGTTCTGCAAGGAAATTTACAAAATTTAAGAAAACTTATTAGAGTGGAAAATTGTCAGTAAATTAAGTTATACAAATGTGATACTTTTATGTTAATTTAAATCTTAATTTTAAAATAATTTTATCCTATTATATTCTTTTAGTCTCAATTTAAAATTTAATTTTGCAAAAATATTGGATTTAAAGCAAAACCTCAATACTTATCTAATCATTCCTAAAGTGAAATAGCGCACTTTATTTCTTATTTTATTAGTTAAAACTACATAAACAAAGAATTGCTTTTAACGTCTTCTTTGCGATCATTTATTTTTATGGCAGCTATATGTTACTTAAATTTTAGTTGAGATTTACCTAGTTAATTCTAAATATCAGCAAAAACAAAAAATATTTTTTTTATACAATAACATTTTAATACTGATCGTCTCTAAAATTGCTTTATACGCGTAAGAAAGTCATTCGATGTATCAAGTTTCATTTGCAATGCTTAAAAACCGAGAAGTCCGCTGAAAATTTCTTTATCACCTATGATCTACAAACAAATTAAATATATATTAAAATATATCGAGCCCTATTTGCGACAATAACGTATGCGCCAAAACGCAATTTTACAGGAGAGAGTTTTTTAGGTTTCGTTAAGTTGATTTCTTCGTGTCATTTGTCGCTTACGTTATTATTCACAGGTCAATATCTCCGTAAATATATAAAATAAAAATGTAATATTTTAGGTGCAGATGCGGGTGGTGTTTATAAACATATTGGCACAAGAAAAAAAATTTCGGAAAATGGCGCATACGTTATTGTCGCAAATAGGGCTCGATATATACACTCAGTAAGCACCCCTCCACCCTACACCCCCTATAAACTTACAAAAATTAAATTAAATTACTTTTTCTATATCCAAAGCTGATTTAAACACTTTTTTAAAGTTCATCGCTTTGAATCGAACGGAAAACTCGTATGAATGACTTGCGAGTTGAATAACTAAATATGCATACATATATTCATCATTCAAAAGCTGCCAGTATGAATCATTTGTCGTGTTCATTATACAACCGCACTTTGTTGATTCCACAAAGGCGGGCCATAAATAGAAACCAGAGCTGCCCACCGTGAGCTGCATGTGACCAACTGCCCAAGTGTCCAAGTGCTTTCCCAATTGTCACCCCGCTGCCCGCTGCCCGCTGACATTGGATGTCAACCAGTGCAATGTGCAGTCGCAGCGTTCAGGATAACGCGACAGACTTTCGGTGGGAACACGTGCCCAGATAGCGTGTGTGGTTGCTAAAGCGTCGACTGCTCCATCGACAGTTTTTTTATTGTTATGTTGCTTCTGTTGTTCTTGGAAAGTAGTAGGAAGGGGGAGGAAAAGGGGGGAAAACAGCGTCTCAGCATATTACAATGGATTACCAACAAGAGCGACCCTAACCCTAACCCCAAGTGCACACGTAACCAGTCGAAGCATAAGCGCTAACAGGCATCCGCAGTTCGCATGTGACTTACCCACACAAACACATACACACACATGAACACACATACATATACCCCCACGCTGTGTTAACAACAACAAATTCATTGACTTTGATGATTGTGTAAACGTCTCAGAGAAAGAAGAAAAAGTTTCATATTCTGTTGTTGCTTTTTTTTGGCTGCTTAAACGGCGATGAGTGAAACGTTTCAAATTTCAATAATTATTAATTAATATTACTCTACTTTTTGTCGGGTATTGAATAGTACTAAGTATCAGTGTTGCCAACTCTTCGGGACATGAAAAAGCCAAAATAGCCTTTGAAAAAAGCTGAAAGTAGCTAAAAAAAATTGTTGATAGCAAAAAAAAAACGCGAGAGTAAAAAAACGATATTTTTATTGATTTAATCCAGTGCTTTTGGAATATTTTGATGCAACAAAATTCATCAAAGAATTCTAGAAGGGAATGCAAACAAAAATTTTAAAAGTCTCTTCGCTAATATTTTTTATGACTTTTTAAAATTTAATAAAAATTACTATGTTAAGCCCTTTTTCCTCCTTTCCATACAAGAAGTGGATTTGTTTGGGTCCGAGGAAAAAAGTTAATAAATACACTTTTACAAAAAAATTTAAAAATTTTCCATGGGTACTTAGTGGGTTAAGGAAATTTTTGCATCATTCAAACGGAATTTTAATGAATAGATGATTAAATTAAGATATCTGCATCCATTTTTTTTATTATACAAAAACTTGACAAAGTTAGGGGGTCTGTATTAGACTGTATATATTTTACGCATTTTCACCGATCGATTCATAAATTGTGACTAGATTCAATTGATTTCATAGTTAAAAACGTCAAAATGTAATGCTCTGTTGGCTTATCGATATTTTTGTGCCATTAAAATGGAAAAAATACCACAGTGTTCAAGTGTGGCATCGTAAAACAAAAATACATGAAGTTACCAGCTGTTTTCAAAAAGCTAGAATTATTTGTAAAGTAGCTAAAACTCCCGCTACCCGCTGTTTTACAATCTATCCCGCATTTGCCAGTTGCAACCCACTAAATCTGTCGGGAAAATAGCTAAATTGGCAACACTGCTAAGTATTTGCAAATTGTTGTTGTCATTGCGTTTATGCAATTTTCTTTGCATACTTTTGTGCATGGAACTTAATAGTGTGTACTAAAAATTAAAGTGAACGAGTTTTAGATAGATTGATAGATATTGGAAACAGAGGTAAAAAACAAATAGATAGCACAAAATCAATACATATACATTCAGACAATTGAACCAAGATAGGATGATAGATAAATCGATAGTATAAAAATAATATATATTGAGAAAAATCTTAGCACTTTGAAAAAAGATATTATATTATGCATTTCATACATTTTTTTAATGGAAAGATTAAAGATATTTTATTTTCTTTAATTTATAAACCATACAAATTCAATTATATGTTTAATAAGGAAACAGATACTACGTTTATAGTAAACGTATATTTCTAAAATTAAAGATACATCTTTGATACACTTATAAAGGAAATTAAATGTGGAACATACTGAAAAATACATTGTTATTATAGTGAAGTGTTTTTATAAGGAGAAAAATTAATCAATTTGTTTAAAAATATCTTGGCATTATTTTTGAAGAAAACAATAAACAATT
Organism: Drosophila recens; assembly: GCA_037043495.1. Lineage (NCBI taxonomy): Eukaryota > Metazoa > Arthropoda > Insecta > Diptera > Drosophilidae > Drosophila > Drosophila recens. Next base: position 704,510 of record JBAMBJ010003613.1, read on the forward strand.
TTAATATTTGCTTAAAATAATTTAATTACAATTTTAACTCTTTTATTTTACTAAAATGTTTCTTCAAACAGACGTGTGCGAAATTACAATTTTTTTGGAATCTTTTAGAATAAGGAAAATTTGAAGAACAATGATTATTTTTTATTAAGAGTAAGCAGAACTGTCAGCTAAAAGACTCTTCAATTTATAATAATTTTACACAACTCACATGCACTTATTTACATATGCATATACATACATGTACTCGAATCTATGTGATCCGTTTGAAGCCCAACCCCAATACCATTTCCGCTGAGAGTTATGAAACCAAGAAAACTTCTATAAGGGGTCTCCTTACATAAAACTGGGTTTACACACGACGTATACGAAAGTTAACAAATGATATGTGCATTGCATTGGTATTCGCGAGAAACTAATCAAAATGCATTTTCATTCTTTCGCAAAATCGAAAATTCATTCAAAAGTTGTAATGAATATTTGTGATCCGGGTGGGCAAAATTACTCTTTCTTTTTTCATTTACATAAATAAATGCCGACATGATAAATTCGAGATTGGTTGACTTTGCAATGCTAATTGGGAGAAATGTAAAAGAAAGGAAAGTAAAAGATTTCCTAGCTGTCTTTCAAAACAGATGGCGAATTTGACATATGCTGAGCCTGTCAAAAGCAGACCAATAACACTGACGTGCCATATTTTGCTTGGTCGCGCCGAAGCTTGAATACTCTATCTAGCACTATAAATGAATCAAATAAACCAAAGTCGCACGTTATTATCATTTTTGTAATACTAAGGTTAGCATACTTTTGGGAGTAGTTAGCTTACATGGAAACGGACTCATCTGTTGTTCAATGTGCCGTACAATATTAACTCGTAAAGTACTAAAATTATATTGGGGTGAAATTTTGTCTTTTGTGTTGCATAGATAAAAGGAAAATAACAAACATACATAACAAATTCTATAAACATGTGAGCCATATATAAGTTTGCCTAAGTACTTAGGCAAATAATGTAAATTTTTACAACAAATTAGGAATGTTCACTCATCAGTAATTTAAGACTTTCTGTGAAACTTATAAAAACTGTAAAATTTACTTTATTTATTATTTTGATTATAACTAAATAAGTAATTACAAAAGAAATTTTCAACTAATAAAATTAATTACAAATTTTCGATCAGTTAAGTAAATTTTAAAAACTCCAATGTGAGAGTATCAAATAAGCTGATATTCTACATATTCTGCTCTAAAATGAAGTTCAATGACTGCCACAAATTTTTCGCTGAGCTGTTTGAATTTGTATACGTTACATAAGTTTTATAATGTTGTTGACATATTTCCGCAACAACTTTGAGAATGTTTTTGGATTCTACGTTGTGCAATCAGAAGAAACGTCTAGACTCTGGAGGAAAAACAAATGTTTTTGTATGAGACTTTAATGACTTGCTTAGTCAGCAGAACTGCATTTTTCGAAAATGCAAAAGCTTTAAATCGTTTTCAAGCTTTAATTGGAAGCTTCGAGTTGTAGGCTAACAGATTTCAAACTGTGCTAGGTCGTGTACGAGCTTATACTATAATGAATCTGTGCTCAGACACTATATACTTACTATAGTTTGTGTGTTAATGTGCTTACCGTATTATTTCTATGTCAAAGTTGTTTACACAATTTATTTAAATTGCGCACTTCTGTATAGTTGCATAAATTATTTTTTTTTATTTGTTTCAATTGAGGCACACTGAGAATTGCCTTTTGAATTCTAGTCTTTGGTGTTGTTGTTTTGCACGATATCAAGTTGAACTTACGTAAAATGCAAAAAAACCAATTTGCACTTTTATCAATAGCAACGAGAGACAAAGTATATTGTTCACTTGCACCAACACAGAGTCAATAAAAAATATCTGCATTAGCTAAGCAATCTCAATTGTATTTCCTCTAATTTAGCACTTTTTTGCAATTCCAATCACTTTTCACAATTCAAGCGAATTGATTGTTGTATTGAACAACTTGTAATAATTCTTGTACGTTAATGGGTTGTAAATTCAATTTGTGTTTTTTATTTTCTTGATTTGTTTTGCGACGCGACACGAACCGTTTGCTTGAAGCGCACCTAGTTGAATGCTCAATGGATTTGCATTCTCGCTTCAGTACAACTTGCCGAGGGCAGAGAAATGGCAAAGCAGCGACGCGACGCTTCTGCTCGCACACAGACAGACGCGTGCCTGCTCACATTTACATTGTAGTCGTCTACAAGTTGTCGTTGTAAACTGCCGTTTTGCCGGCCCTTGTGTGTTTGTGTGCGTGCTAAAGCTTTTGCGTCGCTCTCTTGCTCTCGTCTCTCTTTGTCTCTCTCGCGAGTGCTGGACTTACTCACGTGTAGTCGCAACGTGCGCACGTTTGTTTTCGATGCTTCAAGAATCTGTGTGAGTGTGTTGACATGCTTTTCTATACGTGTGTGTGTGTGTGTGTTTGTGTGTCTGTGAGTTTGTGTTAGCAACAATAACAACGCACCGTTAAACGATTTTTGCCTATACATTGTTCTTGCTTTGGGCTTTACTTATTGATTCTTGACTTGCCGCTTGTTGTTGTTGGAGGTTGTTGGGTCGAGGCTGTGATTTAGGTAGTGTGGGTGACTTTGGTTGCCTAACACTTTTATCATTTGATTCACATTGATTTACACAACACTCACTCAACAGTTGGTCAGTCAACTCGGCGTATGCGCAATGTGCAAATGTCTAACCACTTCTTTTTCTTCGACGTCGCGAGTCTGCGAGCACGTCAGCTCCCCAGCTCCACTGAAACGGCACTAATGAGGAACCCCAAAAGTGGCACACATAATCTCGCAATCAGAGCAATCAGCGTTTTTAATCTCAGGTTACACGGTAAAAATACTTGCAATGCGAATTCTCTTGTACTGCAATGTTACTTAATCAGTATTAGGTACACGCGTGCGAGTTAAAGAGTTGAGAGTCTCTGTATAGCTGTATGAGTCTGAGTGAGTGTGTGTTTGAGTACGTTGTCATTATCAAGTTCAGGGTAAGATCGTGTTTACGACTCAGTCACATTGCAGCAATTATCAATTCTCAACGGAAATATGTTGCGTAAAGAGGGTACTTTTAAATTTTGAATTAATTTAAAAATATTAATTATTCATGCTAAATTATGTATTAGTATTTTTAATTTAAAATTGGATAATTTCTTTAAAAAATATATATACATACATATGTATAAAATATATAGTAAGAAAAATTATATATAAGCCAGAGTTTAATTTAAGTTTTAACTTGAAATAAGTAAAATTTAATTAATTGAAAGCCTTAAAAATATGTTTATTGCTGAAGAAAAATTTTTATATTTAATTTAAAAGCAATTTTGTATCTTTCGCATAAGTTTAATGGCTTTGAAATTTTAATATTTTAATAAGCAATAATTTTAATGACTTTATTAATATTTAAAATAAAAAAAAATAATTTAATAAGAAAAGGAATGCTTACATTTTTTTGTTTTTTTTTCGTTATTGTACTTTGCTCACTTTATGAATATAGATATGTAATTTTGATTTCATAACAGAATAAATACTTTATGCAAGTGCTTAACGACAAGATCTTTAGAATTATTAACCTTAGTAATCGAATGCTTTTGCATTTGCAATTCAACAACAAAAATGCAATGTGCATTTGTAACGCTCAAGGCGAACAACGCAAACTGTTGACGCTGTCGTATACGTAATGTAAATTGTGCATACGTACCAGAAAGCGGAATAAAGGGAACACAAACAACGCTACCAAAAGCGAACGCTAAACAATTAGAGGCGAAGCCAATAGAGGGAGGGATAGAGACTCCTTCCACTCACACACGCACACAATGAAAGCGATTGACAATAAAATGCGACGCGAGTGCGACATGTGTTGCCATAATGTGCGCAGCGTGAGGATGTCGCGTGTTTGGCAACAGTTTTGTCTGCGTGCAGCGAACGCATGTGCACAATATTCGGGAGTGTGGGAAAATAAGCAGAAAACTATCCTACGGTTATTTCCATAGTCAATGTTAGATATAGTTAGAGGCTGCGTATTACAAATTTTGAATCGAAGGATCAAACAGAAAGCAACATTTTAATTTGATATTCAATTTTTATGGACTTTCCACATTCATTATTTCTTTTGTTTCTTTCTAAAATTATTTTTTCGAGAAATTGTTAACTTCTTTTGGAATCTGTCCTCGGGTTTTGGGAAATTTGTTTCATATTTATTAAAAACTCATAATTTACTTTTACTTGGTTTTTTGATTCCTTATATTGTTTTTTTTTTTTAACTTTTTTACAAATTGTTGCCTTTTTTTATAACAAACTTAAGATTGTAATTTTAACAACATTTTTCAAATTTCCTATATTCAAACTTGACGGGAATTTGCACGCAAGTATTTATTATTTTTTCCAAACTAAAATTTTTGTAAAGCAAGGTTTTTTAAACACCGCTGTGCTCCTTGATCCACTCACGGGCATGCGCCACTCTGGAGTAGACGCCAGGGAAATTGGGCTTGGCACAGCCATAGCCCCAGGACACCACGCCCACCAGGACACCCTCCCCATTGACCATGGGGCCACCGGAGTCTCCCTGGCAGGCATCCTTGCCACCCTCCATGTATCCGGCGCAGATCATACGCTCCGTTACACCTCCATATTGCTTGTACTTTTCACTGCAGACATTTTGGTTCACCAGTGGCACTTGGACTCGACGCAGCCACTCCCGCGACTCCAGCAGATTCTGAGTGTTGCCCCAACCGCTGACAAAACACGGATCCCCATCCACAAACATTTGCTCCGCCTCTGGCAGTTTTATGGCCTTCTTGGTCTCATCAAATTCAATGGGATGTTGCAGCTGCAGCAACGAGAAATCGTAGTCCACATTGGTGAAGTTAAATTTCTCGTGCTGCACAATCTTCGCCAGCCTCAACAGCTGTCCATTTCTCGAGGATTCCGAGCTGCCCAGGCGAACTTTCAAGCGATCCGCAGTTTTGCCGCTATTAAAAAAAATAGATTATTCTATAACGTCAGGAACTTGCTGCCAGGATTAATTACTAGGTGCAATGTGCCGCCGTTAGTATCCATTGCTCCGATATCAAGGACCCTCCGCAAATGTGACTCGATGTTTGCAACGAGATTTGATGTGGAGCATCCGTGATGTTTATACGCTCTCCGCCCACAATGCGTCCATCGAGGCGAGGCTGGAACCTCCAGAGTTCGTTGATAGGCGAACGTTGCCGCTTCACGGGCTGCGGGATCAAACAGACGCCGCCCAAGACACTCAAGCTGCATTGCAGCAGGAGAACCATCAACAATTGTACCGTCAACATTGTGAGTTGACTTTTGGTTAAACGCTCTGGGCTTTTATAGAGGTAAACCAGACCCTGAGTGGGCTGAACTGAGTGATAGCTACCCACTGTGCCCGAAAACCCGCTGAGAAGCTATCTTAAGGGTCACCAGTTGACACACTGCACTTATTTTTTATCGAAATGAAATGGAAGCAAATACGAAGTTGCGATACTCTCACCTAATAAGTTTTTCCAGTATCTTGAAGATATATTTCAATGTTTGTAATTTGGAAAATTTAAATTTGCTTCGCACATTTTCGATTATTTTTATTAAAGATAAGTTTTTCCAGTATCTTAAATATCAGGGATTAAATCCCTAACCAAAACCGTTACCTTTAACCGGTAAAAGCCGATGGAAATTTGAAAGCGTAACCGAAAATTACAATTTGCACTTGACCGAAACCTTAAAAACGAAACTCTGTAAACAGAAATAACCGTTTAGTAACCGCTTCATTTATAAGTGTTTAATTCGGTTTTTCATACATCCAAAGAAAAAAATATTTTTATTTTGAATTTTTATTAGTGATATTCATGATCGAATTTTCGTAGCACTGAATAAGCGCAAATAAAATAAATTTGTTGAATGAAATATTAAAATTGTTAAGATTTAATTAAAGTACATCAAACTGAAGAATATGTGAAATAAATACGTGAATGAAATATTAAGAAAGTAATGTCTTTTAAATTACTATTATTTAGTATATTATTATTATAATTCTATTAAAAAAAAAAAATTTTTTTTTTCCCTAAGCCATACCGATTTTTTTAACCGAAAAAAAAAATCCGGTTCAGTTACGAAATCTTTGATCAAAAATTTTGCATAACCGATAACCGAAAACCTAAATGCGAACATAACCGAAACCGTAACTGAAACCGATATTCGTTTTGGCTTTAATCCCCGTATTTAATATAAATTTAAATTTATATAACTATATAATCCAAAAATTACTTTTTTTGTGTAACTTAAACTTTTCCAAAAACAAGAATACAAAGAACTCTAATTTTACACCGATATACCCCTTCGCATAAAGGGTATACTCGACTAAATGGGTTAAGATTAAGTACAGTTGTAGGTTCAATTGAGGCGCCCAATTGTAATCGTATATTAAGGTTTTCATTTTTAGTCAACAATTGTTTTACAATGCTTCAAGTTCAATTAATGAATAAATTATAAGGATGCTGCAGATTCAACACAAGATGTGATGTTATCTATTCAACCACATAGATCAATTGGCGACCCACTTCAGTCAGTTTGCCAGCCAGCTGGACGCTCACGCGTTTCGCATCCAAGTCGAGCACAAAGTCGCCATCGCTAAGCGGCGTCTTGCCGGACTTGAAGTCCTGGAAATTGGGCATTTTGCGTGGACCCAGCACGGGATCCTCATAGCGCCAGATTTGCAGCGAAGACACTTCCGTTTTAAGGCCAATGATTTTGGCGAGCTTCTCGCGCAGGGACTGCACGGTGTCGCCCTCGGAGACGATGGTGTTCACCTGGAAAAGGCCGGAGCGCTCGACGGGATTGACGAGCTCCACGCAGACATGCGGAGCCACGCTGAACGCAATGAAGGGCGAGCCAGGACGCACTTCCTCGCGTGTCTTCTCAGGTGCCGAGGGATCATCCGTATACTTGACCTCCAAAGTGTCCAGCTGAAAGAAGAGTTTAAATTTTAGTAAAAATATAAAGTATACAAAAACTTGACTCACATCCAAGGTGTTCTTCAGATACTCCAGATTACTGAGCAGCACTTGGCGCTCATCGAACTCTAGGGTAACAGCCAGGGCTGCCACGCCCTTGCCGCCCGTCTCCACCTTCTCGCGTATCATTTGTGCGAAGGGCATCACTCGCTTCATGAACTTCTTCAGCTCCGCCTTTTGCTGCAGTGTGGCTGCAATGACTTTGTTATCGGGCAGCGTCTTCGTATCCTTGTTGTACATCTCGCGCATGGTGTCCAGCACACAGCACTGCCAGGGCGGATATGTTTTGGCCACCCAGATCAGGGCACGATTGGGTTTCAACGTCTGTGCATCTAAAGCCTTTTCCTTGCCGCCTTTGCCCCGCACTTGGAGTAGATTCTTCAGATTGAGGCGGAAGGAGTGCGCTGCTTCCATCAGATACTCGGAGCACATGATGTCCAGCTCATTGATGGCGCCCACCTCGGGCCAACGCGCGTGCACCACCGACTCCTTGTTGCCCAGCAATCCCCACACATGCTCCGCCATGTGCGGACATATGGGAGCCACCAGCAAAGCCTGGCGACGTATAAACTCCATCACCAGCTCCTCATGCATGCCCTGGGCACCGCACAGCTCGCGGTACTTGTCACGCGCCAGCTGCAGCTCATAGAAGCCACTGCGCAGCGCCTCCTTGAAGAGCATCTTGCGATAGTTGTCGTCCGTCTGCTGTGTCTTCAGATTGAGCTCGCTGAGGAAGACCTGATCATTGAAGGTCTTGTCCGCACCGCGACGCAGACTGCAGCGTGTGGCCAGCATCTCCTTGGCCCACTCAATGAAGGTGTAGAGTCGGAGAATGCCCGCATCCGCTGTGCTCTCCACAAAGTTGGCATCCTCCACGCTGTCGCCGGCATCGGCCAGACAGAGTCGCATACCATCCGCTGAGAACTTGTCAACGGCCTCGTGCAGGGTTAGGAAATTGCCATCCGACTTGGACATCTTGGCCGAGTTGAGCAACAGATGGCCATTCACACGCATGCCCTTGGGCCACTTGGTGTCATCCTTGGGCCACATGGCGGCGTGATTGTACAGACAGAAGGTCAAGTGATTCTGTATCAAATCCTTGCCAGAAACACGCAAATCCATTGGATACCAATACTCAAATTCACGACGCATTACAGCCAAGTGCTCTGGCTTAATGGTTGACTTCTTGGGCAGCGGCGTCTCCTTAAAGAAGATATAGTCCCAGATTTCAGGTGTCATATCAGCGGGTTTAATACCTGGAGATATATAGAAAATAAATTGAATAAATAACAATCAATAATTATTGAATTTCTCCTACCAAATGGTCCTGGTTTCTCGCCACGGAATGTGCCGCCTTGCAGCAAATGCGAGACCGTATAGAAGGCCATGTAAATGGTCGAGTCCGAGAGGGATTCAATGAGCCACTGCTCATCCCAAGGCAGCTTGGTGCCCAGCCCATAAGTTCTCGAGCAGGCGTACTCGTGCAGCCAAATGAGGCACGCCTCAAAGTTGTTGCGCGCCTCCTCGTGGAAGGTCTCCATGTCGCTTAGGATCTTAAAGGCTTGTCCCTGCCATTCGGGCTCGCCATAATTGAGATACCATTGATTGCACAGGGCGACCACACACTCATCTGCGGAGCGGGACATGATGGTCTTCTCGGGCTCATAGTAAATATCTGCCTCCTTGGCGTCCGTCAGACGCTTTTGCAAATCCTTCTTGATGTCCTGTATCTTGCGACCCGCAAATTCGCCCACCAACATGATGCCATCATAGAAACCTGTTGACCAGAGATGATGATGATGAATATTTGGGAATCATTATATTGAGAACTCTTACTCTTTAGATAGCACATTTCCTTGGCCTCCGCCAGTTTCTCCTTGTCGTTCTGCGACTGAATCTTCAGCGTGTCGTAGGCGTGCACAGCACTCAGCTTGCCCAGCGTGGGCACTTCAATGATGGGGATGGGTTCATAGGGCAGCACCATCTCATCCTTCAATCCGTACTTCTGACGGAATGCCTCCTTCTTCTGCAGATCGACGAGAGCAGCGTAATCGTCCGGAGAATCCGACGGCACTGAGGTCACCACTCCCGTGCCCTTATCCTCCTTGATGCTCAGCATGGGCAGAGTGTAAATGATCTTGTGATGTGTCAGAGGCGCCGACAGTTGTACACCCAGAAGATCCACACCCTTGATCTCGGCCAGCACCACAACGTTGCCCTCCTCGGCAGTGAATCCCTGATAGGTCATGTTGCGGGCAGCACGACGCGTGCTGATCCACACCTCGTTATCGCGCGTTGTCTGCCAGGCAATGTACTTGATGTCCGGATGCAGCCAGCAGTTGGTCTGGCCGTACATGGTCTCCGGACGCAGTGTGGCCGCCACAAAGTAAATGGGCTGCTTAATGGCACTACAAAATGTGGAAGATTATACATAATCAATTGTTTAGGCCCCATTCAGACGAGCACTTTTTCACCGACACTTTTTGTCAAAAAACCGTCCGTGTCGTCCATCGCTTACCGATGGAATAGAACGTGTTCTATTTCCATCGGTGAGCGTCGGTTTTTTACCGACGCTTTGAAATTTTGTATGGTTACGCGACACGGACAGCTTTTTGACAAAAAGTGTCGGTGAAAAAGTGCTCGTCTAAATGGGGCTTTACGTTTTTAAGACTACAAACGCACCTCAACGCCTTGGGCGTCTGCAGCACTTTCATTTTGATGAGCGTGTATTCCTGGGGACCCACACCCTCGCCCGTGGAGCGATCATGGTCCATGCAGGGCTGTCCGTCCTTGGGCGAATAGATGGAATAGCGCTTGCCGTACATAATCTTGCCGCGCTGCT